>CM064511.1:27425212-27494061 GCA_032716605.1 Paralithodes platypus | reverse complement strand
TTTTTTTTTTTTGTTTTTTTTTCTATATTCCAACTTTCCTCCTCTCGGGCATAGGCTGAGAGCCTTAACATTCACGTCACGCTTCTACAATGAACATGTGAAGACCGTGAGGTCTTGGTTCCAGTCAAGTTTTCGGGCAGAGCTGAGACATGTGAAGCACGTATGAGGGAGCCTACAACGAAAGGCACCAGCCTAGCCATCTTGCACTTCACATGAGGCACGAGTGGTGCCTCACGCATGGCCCGCGAACCAGAAGACAAAACGACCCCATAACCGACACCTCATCTCGCAGCCACCTCGCAGCGTTTTTCTTTTTTTTGAGAGTATTAGTTTCCCGTGCTTCACTGTCTCACCCCCTACACTCGGACTAACTCACACTTACACACACAAACAACGCCACCTGTTGAGCAGATAAATCTCACCAGTCATTGACCACCCCTCTATGCAGACCTATTATTTTTGAATATGGAGAAGGTATTCATTACAGCTTCATGATCTTAATTCAGGGAACAAATTTGAGGAGTATTTTATTGACGTTTCGGTGGCGCTTGTGGTGAATTGCCCACTGATACCAGGTTACCCCCACGCACAAATTCCATGTCCCAATAATATCTTCCCATGTGATACATCAGGCGATTTGAACCCGCGACCTTGCGACTGTACCAGGCCAGTGGCAAGACCACTCCACCACACCTCCCCGTCATTTACGTAGGGCACGTGGTACCCGTCCTGCAACTCAATCCCACCCCTACTCTGTGCAACTCTCCAACCCAAGAGTGAAACCTTACTCTCAAACTTTCTTCTACTCAACAGCTGAGCTCTGGAACTCTCTCCCAGAATCAGTCTTTCCCTCTTCCTATGACTTAAATTGCTTCAAACTCCGTGTGTCCAGGCATTTTGGCTTGAACGTCCCTTGATTTTGGCCCTGTCACTCTTTCAACTATGGGGGAGGCACTCGCTATAGGCAGTTATGCCTTTTGCCTCCCTCAATCACATAGAAAAAAAAAAAATCTCTCTGACGATAATACTGTACAGCTACATTTAGACCATTTGTGAAGCTTAGGAAGGATATATGGTAGCTAAAAGGATTGCTTGAGATAGTCTATAGCCTTGTAATTGCTGAACGTTCTTCTTAATCTGAATAAAATCGTGTACTATAGTATATTCGCTGTAAGTAGGCGATAAATTATGACCCCTAATCTATGTAACTAAAACACGACTAGAGTAATCGAGCTAGTATGTCTACCATTTGGGAAGAGTCAGTCTAGGAACAGATGTGGAAATTCACAGCCAATTTGTTCTAGCCCTTTTTGAGCTCCAGAGGATAGAGGTCATGATTTCTCGCCTACTTACAACGAATAGACTATAGTTACCAGAGTATAATGCAAAGGACGCCACCGGTAGTGAATGGGTTAACTCGCCCTTTGTGGTATTAATTATCTTCTATACTGTTCTCACCACTTGTAATTGTTAACCCCTTCTGTGCTGGCGACGTCTTATTGATTTCAGTCTACCTTTTGTTTATACGATTATGTGTAGCTTAAGAAGGATCTGTGGAAGTAAAAAGGGTGAATTAAGACAATTCGAAACCTGTTAACTGTTGTAGGCCCGTTTTAAACCTGTTAACTGTTGTAGGCCCGTTTTAAACCTGTTAACTGTTGTAGACCCGTTTTAAACCTGTTAACTGTTGTAGGCCCGTTTTAAACCTGTTAACTGTTGTAGGCCCGTTTTAAACCTGTTAACTGTTGTAGGCCCGTTTTAAACCTGTTAACTGTTGTAGGCCCGTTTTAAACCTGTTAACTGTTGTAGGCCCGTTTTAAACCTGTTAACTGTTGTAGGCCCGTTTTAATCCTGTTAACTGTTGTAGGCCCGTTTTAAACCTGTTAACTGTTGTAGGCCCGTTTTAAACCTGTTAACTGTGTAGCCCGTTTTAAAACCTGTTAACTGTTGTAGGCCCGTTTTAAACCGGTAACTGTTGTAGGCCCGTTTTAAATGTTAAACTGTTGTAGGCCCGTTTTAAACCTGTTAACTGTTGTAGGCCCGTTTTAATCCTGTTAACTGTTGTAGGCCCGTTTTAAACCTGTTAACTGTTGTAGGCCCGTTTTAAACCTGTTAACTGTTGTAGGCCCGTTTTAAACCTGTTAACTGTTGTAGGCCCGTTTTAAACCTGTTAACTGTTGTAGGCCCGTTTTAAACCTGTTAACTGCTGTAGGCCCGTTTTAAACCTGTTAACTGTTGTAGGCCCGTTTTAATCCTGTTAACTGTTGTAGGCCCGTTTTAAACCTGTCAACTGTTGTAGGCCCGTTTTAAACCTGTTAACTGTTGTAGGCCCGTTTTAAACCTGTTAACTGTTGTAGGCCCGTTTTAAACCTGTTAACTGTTGTAGGCCCGTTTTAAACCTGTTAACTGTTGTAGGCCCGTTTTAAACCTGTTAACTGTTGTAGGCCCGTTTTAAACCTGTCAACTGTTGTAGGCCCGTTTTAAACCTGTTAACTGTTGTAGGCCCGTTTTAAACCTGTCAACTGTTGTAGGCCCGTTTTAAACCTGTTAACTGTTGTAGGCCCGTTTTAAACCGAATACAATCGTTTAATAGTAGCTGAAATAATAAAAACAAAAAAACGTCACCGGTACAGAAAGGGTTAAGGCTTCACTATCAGCATGCCTAATTTTTTCCTCAGTTTGTCATATAGGCCGATTTCTGTTAGTTCACGGGCCAGAGAGAATATCGGTACCATTTTGTTGTAAAGATGTTATATAGTTAGGTTATTCTTGGTCAATGAGTTTCCATATCACTTAACCTCTTGGGGTATTTTTAAATTTGATTTTGGTCATAATTTGCCGATTTTAAGCATTAAAATGTAGAACTTGCAAACAAAGTCAAACCAAAACTGGGACACAGACAATATAAAGTCAAAACAACATATCAAAATCGCTATGTGGAAACAACGCTTACTAAAATAAAATTTATGAAATTAAACAACACAATCCACCACATAGGGTGTACATTACTACATGAGCAAGTTAATCTGGTTCCCAAGCAAACTAATTTTACACATAACCACGCACTATCGTCACGTTCAGGGAATTAGTCAATTTGGGAAGTCCGGGACGTTCTGGCAAATATTACTAAACTCTGCATTAATAAAAGAAACTACAATTAGTGTTAAAATGTTAATTTAAAATCAAATTTGCAACATGACAAGACATTAACAATAGTACAAAATACAAATATTGATAAGATATATAGGCTAATATTACAAAAAGCAAATATATATAGCACTCACTAACGATAGTGCTATCGGGTAGGTACCTGTAAGCATAGCATGCCTCAAGTGACCCCTATCAATAACTACCCTACAAATAACCTACATTTATCGTACAAATAAACTAAGGAAATCGCAAAAGCAAGCAATTGATACTATCGACAATAAATGGATATAATATAAAGACAAATAATTACAAAATATGAAATAGTAACATGTTTAAACAAAGAGTACTCTTTTAACAAGAACAATTAATTTAAAAAAATCATCAATATTAATAATAGAAAAAGATAAACAATAAATACAAACAGACACAAAGTAAGCAGAGGTTATACAAGAAACTTCACGTTAAAAATGCTTGATTAAAATTATTGATGTCAAATTTTAGAATACAGTCACAATAATTGACCCTAAAAATATTAAATGTATGTAACAATTTACTTGCCTCATAACCTCTGTCTACTAAGAGTCTGTATAGTAACCCAGCTCTAGCCCAAAAGTCATCTACTTTAGTGCAAATTTTACAAAATCTTATTAACTGGGAATAAAAACAATTATAAGTTATCTTACTATCGATATTACTACTAGGGAAAGGATAGTTTATTACGTTAAAATTAAAATCATCAACTTTGTGATATACTTTAAGTATGCACTGTTCATTAACAATCTCTATATTTATATCAAGAACATTTTCAACTTAATCATTTACGTTACAATGTGTGAGGGGAATAGAATTAGGATAAATAAGTTTTGCAACTTGATTAAAATTTAACAAATTGCAAACGAGAATATCATCAATATATCTACTATTATTACTTAACAGTTTAGCAAGTGCTGATGTTTCTGGGATTTTATTTTTCTTGCTACTGTCGACTAAGTCTTTTATATATTTAAATTCTAAAGCAAGCAAGAATAAATCTGCAATTAATGTGCTAGCATTAACACCCATAGGAATTCCTAATATTTGTTTGAAAATGTAAGGCCCGAATCTAACATAAGTATTGAAAAGGAGGAATTTAAGGGCATCTTTAAGTATAGTTCTATCAAAATATACTGAACTAGTGGGAGTAGAGCTAAGTGATGCATTATTAAAATATGTATAAACATTTATGAAATAATTACCCCCAACGAATCTGTCAAAGTGCAAATCTATAATAAAGCAAAGCTCTGAATATATTAAATCTAAAGGCAAATTGGTATACAAAGTTGAAAAGTCGAAGCTATGTACCGAGGTAACTTTCGGCATGGTATTTATTTTATCAATAATTTCTAACGAATTGTCAACACTCCAATAATAGTTAATGTCAGTTCTTCTCATGATGGTATTACAATATCTTTTATGAGTACTTTTAATGTATTTTAAGCAATTTACGACTTGTTCTGACGGAGTTTTAGTGGTAGCAAATTTTGCTCCGGCAATAAAGCGATATTTATAAGTTTTTTTTATGAAATTTAGGTAACATGTATAGTTTTGCAATGCATTTTATGAAAGACCGCTTGGTATGTAAAGAATAAAAGTATACCAGTAAACCTCAGGCCTCCATAATTCCTCTCTAAGCTGAATAAAATCGTCTACTGATAGCCAAAAAATACCTCTAAAACGCGTCATAATCCTCAACGGGTTAATAGCCAGTGTTTTATTTATGTCTCAACTTCGGGACTGTTGGCTCTTCAGAAGCCTGTACCTTGTGTGAGGTCCTGAGATTATTGAATTAAACATCAAGTGTTGATTGCTTTCTTTGTCTCATCACCGCGATGGTGATTATTTTAGGTGTTGGTTGATTCCTTTTGTCGTACTACGACATATTTTTATACACGTCACGAGATTTGAAGAGGTCAGCTAAGCCGTCGTCCCAGCATCTTCGACCATGGTCGTTATAGGAGTATTTTCTTGGCGTTTCGATACATCCAGGATACTTATATAGCTGGGATTGATCAGATTAAACAAAACTATATACATTATATAAATATAAAACAAATAATAATAAAATTACATTTAACAAATCGAACACACGAACATTTGGTCCACAGTTCACCACGCTAGCGCCTCCCTACTAGTAGATTATGCTAGAAATGTGACCCCTTGGATAACACTGGTTCGTGTAATCTCGTGATCTGGCCCATCGATTATACTGTATATCCCGTCTGGAATCTTGATCTATACATCTATACCACCTTGTCTATTACATCATCTCTGAGACTACAACTCTATCACTGTGTATAGCTCCTTTGTGTTCTATTGTTTCCTTATGCTATCTGTTTTCTCCCTCCACCTTTCCTCCCTGCTGACTTGCCTTGCTTTGTATCTCTACATTACTATCTGTGTTCGTATTACAATATTTGTATTTACTATTTATTGCCTTGTCTCCTGTTCCTCTTTACAATTTCCCCTTTCTTTTCTCTCTTCTCTTTCATTGTCTCCTTACTATCTACTGTACCCCTATATCTCTCCTCCCTTTCCTTCCTATATCGACTGTTGCCTTGTCTCCTGTTATTTTTTACAGTCTTTTCTCCTCTTTCTTTTCTCTCTCTTCTCTTTCCTTTTCTCCTTACTATCTACCCCCTTGTATCTCTCCTTCCTTGTCTCTCTATATCGAGTGTTGCCTTGTCTCCTATTCTTTTTTACAGTCTCGGCTCCTCTTTCTTTTCTATCTCTTCTCTTTCCTTTTATCCTTACTATTTATCCCCTGTATCTCTCCTTCCTTTCCTTCCTTTATCGAGTGTTGCTTGGTCTCCTATCCCTCTTTACAGTCTCGTCTCCTCTTTCTTTTCTATCTCTTTTCTTTCATTTTCTCTTTTCTCGTCTCCTCTTTCTTTTCTCTCTTTCTTTAATTTTCTCTTTTCTCGTCTCCTCTTTCTTTTCTATCTCTTTTCTTTAATTTTCCCTTTTCTCGTCTCCTCTTTCTTTTCTATCTCTTTTCTTTCATTTTCTCTTTTCTCGTCTCTTTCTTTAATTTTCTCTTTTCTCGTCTCCTCTTTTTTTTTCTCTTTCTTTAATTTTCTCGTCTCCTCTTTTTTTTTCTCTTTCTTTAATTTTCTCGTCTCCTCTTTCTTTTCTCTCTTTCTTTAATTTTCTCTTTTCTCGTCTCCTCTTTCTTTTCTATCTATTTTCTTTCATTTTCTCTTTTCTCGTCTCCTCTTTCTTTTCTGTCTCTTTTCTCGTCTCCTCCTTCTTTTCTCGTCTCCTCCTTCTTTTCTCGTCTCCTCCTTCGTTTCTCTCTCTTCTCTTTCCTTTTCTCCTTACTATTTATCCCCTGTATCTCTTTCCCCATTCCTCCCTATACTTCCCCATCTCTGCCCTCTCTTTCCCTGGGCTAGTATACTTACCAGGAAGTCATGAAGCACCTCCCCTCGAGTTAGCATCCCCCATCGTTCGCCTAGCCTCAAAGGGGTTAATGGAGGGGACAGGAAGGCGAGTGTTTTTGTGCTTAATCCGAATTGGTGGGCATACGGGAACGATAATATTTGCTGCAACCCATTTGTGTCCGTTAGTACACACTACAGCCATATTAAGGGGGTAGTGGTTATTTATTTGGTCTATTTATTTATTATTTATTTATGTAATAGTAACCTCGCTAGACTTTCATCAATCTTAACCCTTTCAGTATTCGTACCGTCTTTTAACTTTATTCTGGCTACTATTAAACTATTCTATTCAGTTCAAAATGGGCCTCCAGGAATTATCATGCTTCGAACTATCTCCTTCACTCTACATACATACAATTCTGCCTCGGTATTATGTATTTATATTATAAGAGTCGCATTTGTAAAGGTATGGAAAAGGTTGAACTACCATGTACTAGCTAAGGTTATGTTCGGCTAGGCTTAGGTAATGAGCCCATTCAGTATCGGTAACGTTCTTTTCATCATATTTTGGCAACTGTTAGACGATTTTATTCAGTTTCAGAAGGGCTTCCAGCAAGTAACAGGCTTTGAACTATCGCCCTAATCCCCTTTTACTACCACAGATCCTTCTTAAAACTGCACAAAATCCTCTAAATATAGCTGGAATAAAATGAAAAAGACCTTCGGTACAGTAGGGGTTAATAGAGGCGGTTATATATATATATATATATACACCGGTATATATATATATATATATATATATATATATATATATATATATATATAGATATAGGTCAGAACCGGGTTGTATTGATAAACCCGCGAGCGGGACTGGTGGCTGTGGGCGGAGTTATTTTGGGCAGTGGAGTAGAGTATGTGGGATGACGTTTTTATAGGATTTTTAGCATGATAATGTAAGTTTTAGTAAGGGGTAAGTGTGTGTGTGTGTGTGTGTGTGTGTGTGTGTAGGTGATTAGGTGTGTGTGTGTGTAGGTGATTAGGTGTGTGTGTGTGTGTGTGTTTAGGTGTGTTTGTGTGTGTGTGTGTGTGTGTTTAGGTGTGTTTGTGTGTGCTTAGGTGTTTGTGTGTGTGTGTGTGTGAAGGGAATTGATATATAGATAGATAGTCTGTGTCATTGTTCATCGGCTAAATTGTCGGAGCAATTTTTGGTGCACACATTCTACAGTCAAGTATTTACAAGAATTTATGCTGAATGCAAGCTAAAAACGTACACAGGAAAAACATAAAAGTACATACACTCAAACTACATGTCTCAAATTAACTTAAGGGGAGATGGGTCGTGTTTCTGGTTCCCCTTCTTCCTCATGTTTAGCCCATTAGTTTTCAGATTTTATGACGTTCGGCCCATTAGTTTGTCGATTTTAAAACCTTTCGCCCCATTTCTTTATCAATATTATGACCTTTCATGCTATTTATGTGTCGATTGTTTTCCTGGCGAACGATAGTGAGCCTGTAATTTTGGAAGAATCGGCCTTCGGCCTGGACATTTTTCTACCAACAAATGTTTAAATTGATCTAGAAGGGGGATCTGATGGATGTTTTATTTTTAAGTTTGATGGAGGTCTAGGGAGGAAAAACAAACACAATTAATAATAAATATATGAAATAATTGACCGAAAAATAAGCCCATATCCCCTTAACAATTCTTCTGTAACATGAACATTTAATATGCATTGATAACATGTAGTGCGTTGTAATAACTACATACCACTTTGAATCGAACCTAAACGAGATACTACAGTGGTTAAATAAATCCCTAGTGTCTCATAATTTGGCTACGATACTTTAAATGTTGAAATGGGTGTATGCCTATAATATTCACACGTACAGTCTCAATGTGTACGTATAGTTATAGTACATATTGAAACACACATACACACCAACCATTCTAACACACACATACCACATCCACACACACCAATCATTCGATCACAGACACACCCACACCCACACCCATACACACACACACACACACACACACCCCCACACACACACACCCACCCACACATACACAAACTGCCTATAACTCCTGCCGGCTCTTTTGTTTGTCTCTCCAATTAAATCCTGGTGTGGAATTAGTCCAGCCGGGGCAGTTAGTTCTCTCTCTCTCTCTCTCTCTCTCTCTCTCTCTCTCTTTCTCTTTCTCTCTCTCTCTCTCTCTCTCTCTCTCTCTCTCTCTCTCTCTCTCTCTTTTATATATATATATATATATATATATATATATATATATATATATATATATATATATATTTGATTTCATATCATCTAACCCCTTCTATACCGGCGCCGTATTTGTCATTTGATTTCAGCTACGTTTAGACAATTTGATGAAGCTTAGGAAGGATGTTCTGTAGCTAATTGGATAGTTTGTAGCCTTTTAATTGGTAGACGTCCTTCCTAAGCTGAATTTAAAGGTCTGAATGTAGCCAAAGTGTATTATAAAGTATGTCACCGGTACAGAAGGGGTTAGATGATATGAAATCAAAGCTCTTCCCTGCGTTTCCCTCCCATCCAAGCCATTTATTTATATATTGTCTTTCCTCGAACATCTTCCCTTCTTACTGCCCAATTTGCTCTTAGGGGGGTCACCGTTTTTTTTATCTTTCTCTCCTTTTCTCTCTTTCCCTGGCTTGTATCCATTCGGCCCCATTTAGCCAACTGTTTAAGACGTTTATCCCCATCCAGGTGTCGATTTCTTCCTGGCGAGCGATAGCGACCCAGCATTGTATGGAGAAATCCAGCTTCGCCGGAGAATTGTTTCTATCGAAAAATGTACAAATTTAGCTTGCTGTCAATACAAAATATATATATATATATATATGCTGGCTCGCTACCGCTCGCCAGGAAAATATTGACACTTGGATGGAGGTAAACGTCTTAAAACAGTAGGCTGAATGGGGCCGAATGGATACAAGCCAAAGAGAGAGGGAGAGCAAGAGAAAACAAAAGCTAGGTGGGCTCTCTTAATCAACTTGTCCGGAAGTAGGGTGACCGCTCTCAACCCTACAACTTGGTGGTCCAATTGCTCTCATATATTGTGTCTTTAAGGGGAGGTATTTAGTTTGTTCCCTAGACCTCCATCAAGCTTAAAATTACACCCCTTTGAGTCCCTTTCAAGATAAATTTGTACATTTTTCGGTAGAAAAATGTCCCGGCCGAAGGCCGGTTCTTCTTAAATTAAAGGCTCGCTATCGCTCGCCAGGATAAAATCGACACCTTAATGGCACGAAAGGTCTTCATATGGGGTGAAAGTTCTTAAAATCGCTAAACTAATGGGGCAAACGTTTTATAATATCAAAAGCAATGGGGCTAAACATGAGGGAGAAAGGGGTTAAGAAAACAATCCCTTAAGTGGAGACCTGCCCTTAAAGTATTTGAATCGATATTTAATTCAATATTTCTTAAGCATTTGTCTTCCCATAACCTACATTGTTATTAGGCCGCCAGTATGGTGTTCTTTAAGGCCACTCTACCGGCGATGTCCTTTCTTATCTTATGTACCGTCTTGGTGGTGTAATGGTTAAGATGTCTAAAAATATGTGTGTGATAACCCGGGTTCGAATCCTGGTGGATCACATATATGCTTTCATTAATTTCATTGGAGGTGTTTGGTGGTGTGGTGAAATTAATAAAAAATAGATTGCTAACTCTTGGCTGTTCTACTTGTGGAACTTCGCGAGACTTCTTCTATGCGCTAGGCATGTGTAAAGGTGACAGGTCAGTTGAACCAGTGCCACTTCAACCAGTGCCACTTTAACCAGTGCTAACTCAACCAGTGACCACTTCAACCAGTGACCATTTCAACCAGTGACCCTAAAACCCGTCCACCTCTCCTCCCCAACCCACCTAGCCTTCCCATACCATCCACTCCCCCCTCTAAAACCCGTCCACCTCTCCTCCCTAACCCACCTAACCTTCCAATACCATCCACATCCTCAACTCAACACACCACACCCCATCATAATCCATTCCAACCCCCATCTCCTGCTCCCCAATCCCCACCCCCACCTCACCCATCCCAACCCCCACCCCCCCCCCCCCCCCCCCCCCCCCCCCCCACCCCATCCTCGTGCTGCAGCACCCAACATACATCGTGCACATAACATTAACATTCTTCAATTGAACATAGATGGCATCAACACAAAGAAACACGATCTCTCACACTTCATCAAACAACACAACATACACATTGCCATCTTACAAGAAACATAACTCCGCACAACACAAAAAACACCCACATTTCATAATTTCACCACCATCAGACAAGACCGGGCTGTCGGCGGGGGCGGTGGACTCATCACCCTGGTACACAAAGAAATATCATACATAGTAACCAGTGTACAAACCAAATCTCTCCTCCCCCTAAATAATAACACAACAGAAATACAATCAATGAAAATACGCACTGGCAACAACTCCAACATAACCATCATAAACACATACATCCCTCCCCAAACATCCCCTACAGTACCAAATGAATACAGACCACACTTACAACACATCACAAACACCCCACACACCATCCTGGGTGGTGACTTCGACGCCAAGACGTCGGCCTGGTTTGTCGACAACCCCGACACAGACAGAGGGCTGGTACTACAAAACCAAACCGATAACCTCATCATCCTTAACGACATCCATCAACATACCCATATTCCTCACCAAGCCCTCTATAACCCATCATCTCCAGACATAACCTTTGGCTCCCCAGAACTCGCCCCCACAACATCCTGGAGGGTGGTCAGAACCTTAGGCTCTGACCACCTCCCGATCATTATCACCACCAAAACCAGACTCACCCCAGCTAGCCACAAACACACATACACCAATTATAAAAGAGCTAACTGGGAAGCATTCACAAATGAGACAGAACAAAACTTCACAACTCTAAACAGTACACCCATCACTAACATCAACAATGCTGTACACATACTCAATAAAACTATCCAAAACGCTGACAAGAAACACATTCCAAGAGGTAACAGAAAAAGACACAACCCCAACTTCACACCAGAAATTCAAAACCTCATCAGACAACGCGACATACTGAAACACTCCCCAGCACCCCACACACAAGACATCACACAACAAATTCAAGCACTCAACACCCGAACTAACAACAAAATACAAGAACAACAAAAACTAAATTGGAATAACTTCCTACAAACACTTGATCACAAAACAAACCCCAAAAAACTCTACAAAACACTAAACAGCATCACACTTTCCAACAGCAACACAACACAATCACATGCTGCAATCACAACAACAGACTCTACTCCTTCATGTAAACAACAAGCAAACACTCTCATCAATCCCTTCTCACATGTCAGCCACCTAAAACCTCACAAAGACGACCGACGTGTCATCCGACGTAAGAGACAATTCCCCACAGACCCTGACTATACACCCTTCACCAATCACCAGACAAAGCATATCATCAACAATCTCAAGCACTCACCCGCCTGTGGCCTAGACAACATAAGCAACATACACCTCAGACACCTGGGACCACAAGGCATACAAGCACTCACTAACATATCAAACTACAGCTATTCACACAACACAATACCAGACATTTGGAAGCATGGTATCATCATCACATTCCCCAAACCCAACAAAGACCCCACGCTACCCTCCTCGCACCGCCCCATCACACTCCTTTGCTCCCCCTCCAAAGTCATGGAACGCTTAGTATTACAACTAATTACACCTCACCTACCCCTAGCTCCAACACAACATGGCTTTAGGCCACTGCACTCCACAAACACTCTTCTCACAGACCTTACACACAGAGCTTTTGACGGCATCAACTCATCTAGACCACCATACAGATCACTATTAGCCACACTCGACATTAGTAAAGCCTTCGATGCCATCCCCCGCCACAACTTAACAAACATAATCTTCAACACAAACATGCACAACAACACAAAAAGGTGGCTGGCCAACTTTCTAGCAGGCAGATGTGCACACGTATCTTTTGCCGGTCAGTCATCTAAATTCAGAAACTTTCCAAACGGAGTCCCACAAGGATCCGTCCTATCGCCCGCACTCTTCAATCTGTACATGCACGATATAACTACACCCAATACGCCCCAAATAAACTTAGCCTCCTATGCAGATGACATAACACTCACATGCACACACCATGACCCAAAAAGAGCAACAGATCTCCTTCAACCCTATCTCAACACACTACATGGCTGGTGCACTACAAACAGACTTAATCTAGCCCCAGCCAAATCCACCGCAACCCTGCTCACAAGCTGGACAGGAGAACATGAATACATCCCTCAACTCACCATAAACAACACACCCCTAACACATACACACACACCCAAAATCCTAGGAGTAACATATGATACTCATATGACATTCAAACAGCACACCACAAACATTAAAAAGAAACTGACACCCAGACTTAACGCCCTCAGGTCACTTGCTCACACAACATTTGGACACAACAAAGAAACTACCACCACAGTATATAAACAATACATAAGATCAGTAAAGGAATACGCAAGCCCAGCCTGGGCTTCTAACCTAGCTGAAACATCATAAGACCTTACAGACTATTCAAAACAAAGCCCTGAAGATCATTACAGGCTGCACAGCTACTGCACCCACAGATCACCTACATCAAGAAACCAAAATCCTCAAAGTCAAAGACCATCTGGACATGAGAGGCACTCAATTCCTGGCAGCAGCCTCCACGAACCAAGACCACCCACTAAACTACATGGCAACACACCCACAGACACCAAGAAATATCAAAACAACACACAGCACACGGTATCACACACAATTATTGTCCTCTCTCCCTCCCTGCCCACCCCGAACCAACTTCCAGAAGCACATCCATACTCATATCTCTCACCGATCCATCCACTCACTCACAGACAACACGCAGCTGCATGCACGACCTCCCGAAATCCATGCTTCCGAATCCTCCCTTCCTCGCGAGGACAGAGTCCACCTGGCCAGGCTGAGATGCGGACACCATCCAGCTCTCCTGAGCTATCAGAAGAGACTGGATGACTCCGTTGTCGACGCCTGCCCGGGATGTAACACAGCACCCCATACCATTAAACACATCATAGAAGACTTCATTTCACACAACCACTTACGCCAACAACACAATCTACACTCAATGAGAGCTCTGTGGGAAAGCCCGATCGTGGCCATGGCCTTCCTCAGGGACTCGGGGCTGTTCGGCCAGGCAGCTTGGGGAACAACAACAACAACAACCAGTGACTCTTAACCAGTAGGTTAGGCTAGGTTAGGTTAGGTTAGGTTAGGTTAGGTTACTGGTTAAAATGGTCATTGGTTGAAATGGTCACTGGTTGAAATGGTCACTGATTGAAGTGGCCACTGGTTGAGTTAGCACTGGTTAAAGTGGCACTGGTTCAACTGACATGGAACCATGTGTAAAACATTCGATAGATTCTGAAACAAATTCCTGGTTTCTAAACTTCCATCCTTCCGTTTCTATCCCTCCATCTGTGCCTTCATCTCCAATTTCCTTTCTGACCGTGTCATAGCTACGGTAGTAGATGGCCATCGCTCACTTCCTAAACTTATCAACTCCTGTGTTCCTCAGGGTTTTGTTCTATCTCCAGTTATATTTTTAGTATTCGTTAATGATCTTTTTAAGGGGAGGCAGACCGTTTTTCTGGACCCCCTTCTCACTAATGTTTAGCCCTACTAGTTTTTAGAGTATAGGACGTTCGGTCCATTAGTTTGGCGATTTTAACACCTTTCGACCCATTTTGTTGTCAATTTAAGACCTTTCGTGCCATTTAGGTGTCGATTTTTTCCTGGCGAGCGTTAGCGAGCCTGCAATTTCAAGAGGAACCGGCCGAAGGAAATTTGTCTACTTAAAACTGTACAAATTTATCTTTAAGGGGGGTCTAGGGGGTGTTTTTCTAAGCTTGATTTAGGTCTAGGGAGGAAACTAAAAAAATATATGAATACATGAATTAATAGACCAAACAAATGGCCAGTCTCCCCTTAATTAATAGACCAAACAAACGGCCAGTCTCCCCTTAACTGTACCTCTGGTCCTATCCACTCAACTGTCTTGGTGGTGTAATGGTTAAGGTGTCTAAAAATATGTGTGTGATAACCCGGGTTCGAATCCTGGTGGATCACATATATGCTTCCATTAATTTCATTGGAGGTGTTTGGTGTTGTGGTGAAATTAATAAAGAATATAATACTGATGACTCTACCTTATACTATCCAACTCCATTTCCACAGAGACATTCCATGCAGTCACTTCAAAACTCAGGGGATGAGGCCATAGCACATCTATCTTCTGATCTATCAACTATTGTCAACTGGGGGCAGAGAGATAATACTTCGTTACTTTCAATGCTTCCAAAACCTAAATTCTTCTTCATCTAACCATCACAATCTTCCACATGCCTATCCATGACGCTTTGCCTAAACACAACTCAACCCATTATCTTCTCTCAATATTGTTAGTGTATCTTTTTCCCCCTGACCATAATGGTAAGACAATATTACCACTTTCCTTGCTAAAACAGTTGCTCAGAATTAAAGTGAGCTTAAGGGGAGGCAGACCGTTTTTATGGACCCCCTTCTCCCTAATGTTCAGCCCCACTAGTTTTGAGATTATAAGACGTTCGGCCCATTAGTTTGGCGATTTTAACACCTTTCGCCCCATTTCGTTGTCAATTTTAGGTGTCGATTATTTCCTGGCGAGCGAAAGCGAGCCTGCAATTTTAAGAGGAACCGGGCTTCGGCCGGGACATTTTTCTACCGAAAATGTACAAATTTATCTTGAAGGGGGGTCTAGGGGGTGTTTTTCTAAGCTTGATGGAGGTCTAGAGAGGAAACTTAAACAATATATGAATACATTAATTAATAGACCAAACAAACGGCCAGTCTCCCCTTAACCGTCTCAGTGAATTAGTTTTCCCCGCACAGCTTCTTGTCTTGTATAGTGTCACTGTAAGCCCATGTATCGAGTACTGTCCGCATGTACCATACCACACTTCTCGAAAGGGTAGATTCCAAAACATTTTGTCCCATCAACTCACCTCTTTTACCAATTCTCTACAATCTCTCTCTCTCTACATGCCGCAATGTTAGATCTCACTCTCTCTTCTACTGCTATTACAACATTCAGTGTTTTTCAGAGCTTTCTCAGTGTATACCCCCCCCCTTTTTACGGAGAGTAGGTGGTACCTACCTTTCAACACATTCCCACCCTTAATCTGTTCAACTCTGTAACCTAAGAGTGAACCGATTTTCCTAGATATTCTGCCTTCTGCCACTCTACAAGTAAACTCTGAAACTCTCTCCCTCAAATTATCTTTCCCTCATTCTACGACTTATTCAGATTGATAATTCAGATGTTCTAAGCAATATCACCGTTACAGAGAGAGAACTATTGAATTGTTTAGATAAACTCAAGGTAAATAAAATGCCTGGACCTGATACAATCTCGCCTAGAGTTCTAAAGGAAGCTAAGGATGAGCTCTCCAAACCACTGACATTACTATTCAATAAATCCTTGCAGTCTGGCCTGATCAGTGGAAGCTAGCCAACGTAACACCGATATTAAAAAAAGGCAGCAAATCCCTACCCAGTAACTATCGTCCAATTAGCTTAACCTCAGTTGTATGTAAAATGCTAGAAACGGTCATACGAGACAGACTCGTAAATCACTTAGAGGAAAATAACATACTTAAAGATACTCAACACGGCTTTCGTAAAAAACGTTCCTGTTTAACAAACCTCTTAGACTTCTTCCACGATATCCTCAACCTCTACGATGAGAGTAAATCTGTAGATATTATATACCTTGATTTTCAAAAGGCCTTTGACAAAGTTCCCCACAAAAGTTTACTGCTAAAACTAAAAGCACATGGAATACAAGACGGTGTGTTGAAATGGATAGAAAATTGGCTCAGCGACAGAAAGCAAAGAGCAGTCATAAACGGTAAGGCATCTAAATGGACCAATGTAAGTAGCGGGGTACCCCAGGGATCGGTACTAGGTCCAATTCTCTTTCTAATTTACATCAACGACATAGATGAGGGTCTCACCTGTACAATCTCAAAATTTGCTGACGATACAAAAATTGCAAATAGCGTACTCTCAAAAGAACAAGTTGACGATATGCAACACAATCTAGATAAATTGTCATGTTGGGCCCAAATTTGGCAAATGATTTTCAATGCTAATAAATGTAAAGTACTACATATCGGATACCTAAATGAGAAAGCAAACTATTCGATGAATGGCACTCAGCTTAAGAATGTGAACAGAGAAACCGATCTGGGAGTAACAATATCGAGTAACCTAAAACCGAGTCAACAATGTTCAGAAGTTGTTAAGAAGGCAAACAAAATAATTGGCTTTATAGGCATGTCATTTGAGCATAAATCCAAAGAAGTTATCCTAACCCTTTACAATTCCTTAGTCCGCCCTCTTCTGGAATACTGCGTTCAATCCTGGTGCCCTTTTTACCAAAAAGATATAAACAAGCTAGAACGAGTTCAACGTAGAGTTACCAAAATGATACCTAGCCTAAAGAACAAACCATACGAAGAGCGAGCGAGCGTCTTAGAGAATTAAATCTATTTCCTTTAACCCAGCGCAGATTAAGAGGTGACTTAATTCAAGTGTTCAAAATCATCAAAGGCATCGACAATATGGACTTCACTATCGACCAATCTAATTACACGGGGGGAAACGGTTGCAAAATTATTGGTAAATCTTTTAACTCACACGAATCTAAGAATTTCTTCTTCAATCGAGTTGTCAACTTGTGGAATGTGCTTCCCCGAAACGTTATAGACTGCAGCACCGTTGATTCATTTAAACTCCGCCTAGACAAATATCTCGCATCAAACCCGCGACTGACTGCGTTTGTAAATGAATAACTTTATTTTATCCCCCCCTCAGTTACTAACCCATCTGTCCCCTACTGACTTCCTAATCCTGCCACGGACATTAGTTCCAGGGCAGTAATTCCCTTTCCAATGTTCCCTTACCCACTCTCAACCACTGTTTGGACACTTGATCCTCAGTGTTTTGGAGGACAAGCAACCTAGAAGGGTCACTAGATCTGTTGTTGCTTGATTTCCTTTGTACTCCTTTGTACTCCTTTGTACTTAAACTGTTACAACTCCCTGTGTCCAGACAATTTGAATTCAACTTATTTTGAATTTGGCTGTCACTTTCAATTTGGATATATATATATATATATATATATATATATATAATATAATATATATATATATATATATATAGAGAGAGAGAGAGAGAGAGAGCGCGCGCGCGCTAAGAAAGAAATTAGGGACAACTTGAAATCCAAAGAAAACAAACCCTAAGGCGAGTCTACAGTAAAACCCCCACTACCATTTATCCTTGTAGTGTCTCCTGTGTTGTCCACCGGGTTGTTTCCGTTCTTGTGTTAAGGGAGCCCACCTCGCTTTTTTTCTTTTTCTCTCCCTCTCCCTTTGGCTTGTATCCATTCGGCCCCATTCAGCCTACTGTTTTAAGACGTTTACCCCCATCCAGGTGTCAATATTTTCCTGGCAAGCTGTAGCGAGCTAGCATATATATATTTTTGTTTTGAGAGCAAGATAAATTTGTACATTTTTTCGATAGAAAAATGTCTCCGGCGAAGCCGGATTTCTCCATACAATGCTGGCTCGCTATCGCTCGCCAGGAAGAAATCGACACCTGGATGGGGATAAACGTCTTAAAACAGTTGGCTGAATGGGGCCGAATGGATACAAGCCAGGGAAAGAGAGAAAAGGAGAGAAAGATAAGAAAAGCAGGTGACCCCCCTTAATCCGAACATCGTATAGCAGCCGAAACAAATACGTAATCGTTTAAGTACCGGTGCCGTCCTTTTAACTTTAAGTACCGGTGCCGTCCTTTTAACTTTAAGTACCGGTGCCGTCCTTTTAACTTTAAGTACCGGTGCCGTCCTTTTAACTTTTAAGTACCGGTGCCGTCCTTTTAACTTTAAGTACCGGTGCCGTCCTTTTAACTTTTAAGTACCGGTGCCGTCCTTTTAACTTTAAGTACCGGTGCCGTCCTTTTAAATTTAAGTACCGGTGCTGTCCTTTTAACTTTAAGTACGGGTGCCGTCCTTTTAACTTTAAGTACCGGTGCCGTCCTTTTAACTTTAAGTACCGGTGCCGTCCTTTTAACTTTAAGTACCGGTGCCGTCCTTTTAACTTTATTCTGGCAACTCTTTAGACGATTTTATTCAGCTTTAAAAGGGCTTCGAACTATCTCACTTAACCCTCTTTACTACCACAGATCCTTCTTAAACTACATAAAATCGTCTAAATATAGCTAGAATAAAATTAATAAGACCTCGTCGGTATAGAAATAAAAGTTATAGTGACATAGCATTGTAGTGCCATATTCATTTGAGTGATGTTACAGTGACGGTGAATATGACGTCTAGGTTATATATGAGTGATGTTACAGTGACGGTGAATATGACGTCTAGGTTATATATGAGTGATGTTACAGTGACGGTGAATATGACGTCTAGGTTATATTTGAGTGATGTTACAGTGACGGTGAATATGACGTCTAGGTTATATATGAGTGATGTTACAGTGACGGTGAATATGACGTCTAGGTTATATATGAGTGATGTTACAGTGACGGTGAATATGACGTCTAGGTTATATATGAGTGATGTTACAGTGACGGTGAATATGATGTCTAGGTTATATATGAGTGATGTTACAGTGACGGTGAATATGACGTCTAGGTTATATATGAGTGATGTTACAGTGACGGTGAATATGACGTCTATGTTATATTTGAGTGATGTTACACTGATGGTGAATATGACGTCTAGGTTATATTTGAGTGATGTTACAGTGACGGTGAATATGACGTCTAGGTTATATTTGAGTGATGTTACAGTGACGGTGAATATGACGTCTAGGTTATATTTGAGTGATGTTACAGTGACAGTGAATATGACGTCTAGGTTATATTTGAGTGATGTGACGGTGAATATGACGTCTAGGTTATATTTGAGTGATGTTACAGTGACGGTGAATATGACGTCTAGGTTATATTTGAGTGATGTTATAGTGACGGTGAATATGACGTCTAGGTTATATTTGAGTGATATTACAGTGACGGTGAATATGACAGCTAGGTTATATTTGAATGATGTTACAGTGACGGTGAATATGATATCTAAGGTTATATTTGAGTGATGTTACAGTGACGGTGACTATGACGTCTAGGTTATATATGAGTGATGTTACAGTGACGGTGAATATGACGTCTCGGTTATATTTGAGTGATGTTACAGTGACGGTGAATATGACGTCTACGTTATATATGAGTGATGTTACAGTGACGGTGAATATGACGTCTAGGTTATATATGAGTGATGTTACAGTGACGGTGAATATGACGTCTAGGTTATATATGAGTGATGTTACAGTGACGGTGAATATGATGTCTAGGTTATATATGAGTGATGTTACAGTGACGGTGAATATGACGTCTAGGTTATATATGAGTGATGTTACAGTGACGGTGAATATAAAGTCTATGTTATATTTGAGTGATGTTACACTGATGGTGAATATGACGTCTAGGTTATATTTGAGTGATCTTACAGTGACGGTGAATATGACGTCTAGGTTATATTTGAGTGATGTTACAGTGACGGTGAATATGACGTCTAGGTTATATATGAGTGATGTTACAGTGACGGTGAATATGACGTCTAGGTTATATTTGAGTGATGTTAGAGTGACGGTGAATATGACGTCTAGGTTATATATGAGTGATGTTACAGTGACGGTGAATATGACGTCTAGGTTATATATGAGTGATGTTACAGTGACGGTGAATATGACGTCTAGGTTATATTTGAGTGATGTTACATTGACGGTGAATATGACGTCTAGGTTATATATGAGTGATGTTACAGTGATGGTGAATATGAAGTCTATGTTATATTTGGGTGATGTTACAGTGACGGTGAATATGACGTCTAGGTTATATTTGAGTGATGTTACAGTGACGGTGAATATGACGTCTAGGTTATATTTGAGTGATGTTACAGTGACGGTGAATATGACGTCTAGGTTATATTTGAGTGATGTTACAGTGACAGTGAATATGACGTCTAGGTTATATTTGAGTGATGTTACAGTGACGGTGAATATGACGTCTAGGTTATATTTGAGTGATGTTACAGTGACGGTGAATATGACGTTTAGGTTATATTTGAGTGATGTTATAGTGACGGTGAATATGACGTCTAGGTTATATTTGAGTGATATTACAGTGACGGTGAATATGACAGCTAGGTTATATTTGAGTGATGTTACAGTGACGGTGAATATGACGTTTAGGTTATATTTGAGTGATATTACAGTGACGGTGAATATGACAGCTAGGTTATATTTGAGTGATGTTACAGTGACGGTGAATATGATATCTAAGGTTATATTTGAGTGATGTTACAGTGACGGTGACTATGACGTCTAGGTTATATATGAGTGATGTTACAGTGACGGTGAATATGACGTCTCGGTTATATTTGAGTAATGTTACAGTGACGGTGAATATGACGTCTAGGTTATATATGAGTGATGTTACAGTGACGGTGAATATGACGTCTAGGTTATATTTGAGTGATGTAACAGTGACGGTGAATATGACGTCTAGGATATATATGAGTGATGTTACAGTGACAGTGAATATGACGTCTAGGTTATATTTGAGTGATGTTACAGTGACGGTGACTATGACGTCTAGGTTATATTTGAGTGATGTTACAGTGACGGTGACTATGACGTCTAGGTTATATATGACTGATGTTACAGTGACGGTGAATATGACAGCTAGGTTATATATGAGTGATGTTACAGTGACCGTGAATATGACGTCTAGGTTATATTTGAGTGATATTACAGTGACGGTGAATATGACAGCTAGGTTATATTTGAGTAATATTACAGTGACGGTGAATATGACGTCTAGGTTACATATGAGTGATAGTACAGTGACGGTGAATATGACAGCTAGGTTATATATGAGTGATGTTACAGTGAGGGTTAATATGACGTCTAGGTTATATATGAGTGATGTTACAGTGACGGTGAATATGACGTCTAGGTTATATATGAGTGATGTTACAGTGAGGGTGAATATGAAGTCTAGGTTATATTTGAGTGATATTACAGTGACGGTGAATATGACAGCTAGGTTATACTTCCATTGTCATCACACTTGTTATTCCCCATTTTATTTATCTCTCTTAGTAATGGAACGACAAATACACGAATAAACAAAATTACAAACACACACACACACACACACACACACACACACACACACACACACACACACACACACACACACACACACACACACACACATCAGCCTATTGTTACATTTTCCTCTATGCATCATGGTACTCATATGGGTATAATATTATTTTCTAGAGGACATATTGAGTTTGTGTGTAATCTACATATTGTTCAGTATTGTTTAGTATTTTTTTTATTTTTTATCTTTCTCTCCTTTTCTCTTTTTACCTGGCTTGTATCCATTCGGCCCCATTCAGCCAACTGTTTTAAAACGTTTATCCCCATCCAGGTGTCGATTTCTTCCTGGCGAACGATAGCGAGCCAGCATTGTATGGAGAAATCCGGCTTCGCCGGAGAAATTTTTCTATCGAAAAATGTACAAATTTAGCTTGCTGTCAAAAAAAAATGTACCGGTATATTGTTTAGTAGTAGTTCTTTTGTTGTGAATATATTAATTACTCTTGTAGAAAACATATTAAAAAATACTTTCTGAATTGACCATATGATTTTGTTATTTCAGGTAAGATTTGCCAGACGGAAGAATGGGAGAAAAGGTAAGGGGAAATGAAATTACGTGTTATATTATCTATAACATCCTTTGTTTTGTGAACGAAAAGCAGGGATATCAAAAATACTGCTTCCAATTCTCACTAGGGTGTTTGCTGAGGTATAGAATGGGCTACGAATAGATTGCTACATAAGTTGTTTTAAAGGGGGGTCGTGCTTGGTTTTTAGTCTATATATTTATTATTGATACGTTTTTTAGTTTCCTCGCTAGACCTACATCAAGCTTAGAAAAATACACCCTATCAAGATAAATGTGTACATTTTTCGGTAGAATAATGTCCCGGCCAAAGGCCGATTCCTTCTAAAATCAGAGGCTAGCTATCGCTCGCCAGGAATAAATCGACACCTAAAGGGCACGAAAGGTTTTAATATTGACAACAAATGAGGCGATAGGTCTCAAAATCGCCAAACTAACGGAACGAACGTCTTAAAACCTCAAAACTAATATGCTAAACATAAAGGAGAAGGGGGTCCAGAAAAAGCGAGTACTACCCCCTTCAAAGGTGTTGGATGATAGCTGTCAATAGATTTGTGGAACCTAAACAAAAAAAGTTTACTGCAGCTTCAGCACAAATTTTACCACATCATATCTCGTACGTTCCTACGTATTAATTCGCGAACCCTATCTATCTATCTATCTATATGCTCAGGCCCAATCACCATTTTTCCTATTTTTTCCTATTTTTATTTTTATTTTCTATTTCATTCTATTTTTTTATTATTATTATTTTTTTCGGTGACCCCCCTTAATAATACAAATTAAAGATCGGTAATAATCTATTAGTTTTGTTGGAAATAATGCCCAAAGCAATAATTTAGCATTTGAACTTGACTCTTGGACTATTTATCTAATGAGAGCTCAAGGTGAACCTAAACTGTCGTGTCTTTAGTCAAAACTGTTTGCAATATGTGGGTTTGCAATATGTGGGTTTGCAATATGTGGGTTTGCAATATGGGAGTTGTCCATTTATCTGACAGTTAGCAGGCATAGTAGAAACGTCAGAGTGAAACCAAAACAATCTATACTTGTATTTTATTTCACCACAACACCAAACACCTCCACTGAAATTAATGAAAGCATATACTGTATGTGATCCACCGGGATTCGAACCTAGGGTCTTCAATAGGTAATCGGTTATCATTTTGAATTCGGGTAATAAGAACACAATAATTCAGACAAATCCATAAAATATTGAAAACAAAAAATGAAAAATGGGGAAACTCTTTCACACCAAGTCTATCAATTGTTAATTATATTTTGTTATTCGATTTTGGTATAATTTAAGTCTTCGTTTGTCATAATTATGTTAGAGCTAATATGAAATGTTATGTAGGCTGTTTATATCTTGGCTGTGGATGAAATCGGCTTTACTTAGCATTATAACACCTGATCTATTTTCTTTTTCTTTCTTGCTTCTTCTTTTTCTTTTTGTCTTCTTCTTCTTCTTCATATTCTTATTATTATTATTATTTTTATTATTATTATTATTATTATTATTATTATTATTATCATTATCATTATCATTATTATATTTTTGCTACCTGGCATCCCACTTAGGCCAGAGCGGGACCATCTGTTAATCGTCCTCCAACCAACCAACCAACCACTCGTCCTGAACCACCCTTGGGCAGTGAGAGGCTAACGTTCTCCCTCCCTCCCCTCCTTCCTCTCCTTTACCTGCAGCCACACACCACCCCACACCACCTTCACAAAACAGGCACTGGACACCTCACCACTTGTTATCATACGTGTCAGGGGCTTTAAGGGGAGGTGTTTAATTGATTCCCTAGACCTCCATCAAGCTTAAGGGGAGTCACCTGCTTTTTTTTTTATCTTTCTCTCCTTTTCTCGCTTTCTCTGGGTTGTATCCATTCGGCCCCATTCAGCCAACTGTTTTAAGACGTTTAGCCCCATCCAGGTGTCGATTTATACCTGGCGAGCGATAGCGGGCCAGTATTGTATGGAGAAATCCGGCTTCGCCGGAGAAATTGTTCTATCGAAAAATGTACAGATTTAGCTTGCTGTCAAAACAATAATATATATATTGGCTCGCTACCGCTCGCCAAGAAAATATTGACACTTGGATGGGGGTAAACGTCTTAAAACAGTAGGTTGAATGAGGCCAAATGGAAACAAGCCAAAGAGAGAGGGAGAGAAAGAGAAGAAAAACAGCGAGGTGGGCTCCCTTAAGGGGAGGTTTTTAATGTATTCCCTAGACCTCCATCAAGCTTAACATAAATACCCCCAGATCCTGCTTCGAGATACATGTATACATATTTCCTGCTTCGAGATACATGTATACATATTTCCTGCTTCGAGATACATGTATACATATTTCCTGCTTCGAGATACATGTATACATATTTCCTGCTTCGAGATACATGTATACATATTTCCTGCTTCGAGATACATGTATACATATTTCCTGCTTCGAGATACATGTATACATATTTCCTGCTTCGAGATACATGTATACATATTTCCTGCTTCGAGATACATGTATACATATTTCCTGCTTCGAGATACATGTATGCATATTTCCTGCTTCGAGATACATGTATACATATTTCCTGCTTCGAGATACATGTATACATATTTCCTGCTTCGAGATACATGTATACATATTTCGGTAGAAAATATTCCCGGCCGCAGGCCGGTTTTTCATAAATAACAGGCTTGTTATCGCTCACCAAGAAAAATCGACACCTATGTGACACGAAAGGTCCTAGAATTGACAGAAAAGAGGCGAAAAGTACCTAGCCTCGCCAAACTAATGGGCCGAACCTTTTGAGATAAAACAAATAAAACAAAAATAGGGCTAAGCATTAGGGAAAAGGGGTTCCAGGAAAATAATCCTGAGGTGAAAATCTCCCCTTAAGATTACCAGAACAACTATTTCATTAATATTATGCTTTGATCTGTAATCTAGGTACTACAAGACGATTCTATTGACCTAAGAAAATGGCCTCTCGTATCCAAGGAATTATAAGTGGGAATTGACCACTTGCGAGTTTCGTTCTGTAAGGAAGTTGGAATTGTAGGCATCGGTATTTAGCAAAATTACCAGCTAAAATGAGGTTGTAGTTCATTTATTTATACATAAAATCCAATTCAACATACTCTTTAGCCATCAGCAACCTATATTATTATAGCAGTTCTGTTTACTATCGATGTCTACAGCTTCAACTTCCTTATAGCCTAAATCTCGCAAGTGGTCAATTGGGTTGCTTATGTGTTTATTGTGACTACTGTGGAGGAGTTTGTTGAATTAATAAACCAGTGGAGTTATTATTGATTATCTGAAATTATATATAGTTATAATCTTTAAGGGGAGACTGGCCGTTTGTTTGGTCTATTAATTCATTTATTCATATACATTTTGTTTCCTCTCTAGACCTCCATCAAGCTTAGAAACAAACACCCTAGACCCCCCTTCAAGAAAAAATTGTATTTTTTTTTGGTAGAAAAATGTCCCGGCCGAAGGCCGGTTCTTCTTAAAATTGCAGGCTCGCTGTCGCTCGCCAGGAAATAATCGACACCTAAATGGCACGAAAGGTTTTAAAATTGACAACGAAATAGGGTGAAAGGTGTTAAAATCGCCAAACTAATGGGGCAAACATCTTAACATCTGAAAACTAATGGGGCTAAACATGAGGGAGAAAGTGGTCCAGAAATCCGGCTCATCCCCCCTTAACCTAGATTACACAGTTTGGCTACTGTAACGGAAACTGACTTATATTAAAGTTAACCCTTTCTGTACCGGTCACGTCTTTTTCATTTTATTATTAGCTATCTGTAGACGATTTTGTGCAGCTTAAGAAGTATCTGTGGTGGTAAAAGGGTTAAGTTAGATAGTTCGAAGCCTTTTAATTGCTGGAGACCCTTTTTAAACTGAACACAATCGTCTAATACTAGCCAGAATAAAGTTAAAAAGACGGTGCCGGTATTGTATTATTTTCAATATGGCGTGATACTGTGGAGGAATATACTGAAGAGGCATATTTTATTTGTATTTATTTTGTTGCACGTGTATAAGTCCCCAATATGGTGTGATGCGGAAAAGGTTGTCCCGTGTCTGTGTTGTAAGTTCTGTCCACCCCAGCCCGCCGCACCTGCCGCAACTTGCTTAAATTTCCTGCGCAAACTTCGATGGTGAAACTTGGCGGGCAAAGTATGAGGAGCTTTAGTTTTGGTCACGTGAGGACGCCACCCTCCCCCGCGGCAGCGTCCAGATTGTGCTGGCTCAGACTTTGACTTCCTCTTCTTGTTCAGGGAATAATTATTGAACTAAAGCCCGTAAGTTAAATGAGAGACCTATTCTGTGGAATTGCTTTATATTATGAATATTTATCATTATGGTTGTAGGTTGGGTCACAGTTTTGGGTGCAATATATGTTATAAATACAAACAAAGTAGTTTTTGTAGTAGGCCTACCATTAATGTACACACTTCACGGGTGCAATGAGCTCGCAATCACATATTTTTAAAGGAGTATAAACCTATTTATCATTATCTGTGATATCCAATCTAACCACATACTCCAATACAATTTTCGCTATCTGATGCAAGTATAAATTTGCGATATATAATGTAAGCTGATCAACTTAAGTATTATTGTACATTTAAACTATTAATGCTAAATCTAAAGCTTAAAACATTCATTGCGATGATAATGTTTTTACCTTATTAACATAAACATTGTACTAAAATTACTAATGCTATTCCGGAGAAAAGTGTATAATCATATCGATTGCTTTATCTTATCAGTATAATTATATTGACATTCTTTAATTAATTTTAGTAAGCAAAAGGCTATCTTATTAAGAATAGAACCACAATCTTAAGCATTGGGGAAAGCTTGCTCTCTCTCTCTCTCTCTCTCTCTCTCTCTCTCTCTCTCTCTCTCTCTCTCTCTCTCTCTCTCTCTCTGTATTTTTTTATCTCTGTATTTTTTTTTTCTCTCTCTCTCTCTCTCTCTCTCTCTCTTGTCTGTTTGTTTGTTTGCTTGTTTGTTTACCGTGTGTTTGTTAAAGGTAGAGTAGGAGATCGAGCCCTTCTCATCTGTTACCTTTACAGTTCATTATGAGGTCACATGGCTATCGCTTCGTTGTGGCTCTAGTAATTCCATTGTATTCAGTTTACGAAAGACCTCCATTAAGGGAGCCCACCTCGCTTTTTTTCCCCTTTGTCTCCCTCTCTCTTTGGCTTGTATCCATTCGGCCCCATTCAGCCTACTGTTTTAAGACGTTTACTCCATCCAGGTGTCAATATTTTCCTGGCGAGAGGTAGCGAGCCAGCATATATATATATATATATATATATATATGTATATTTTTTTGACAGCAAGCTAAATTTGTAAATTTTTCGATAGAAAAATTTCTCCGGCAAAGCCGGATTTCTCCATACAATGCTGGCTCGCTATCGCTCGCTAGGAAGAAATCAACACCTGGATGGGGATAAACGTCTTGAAACAGTTGGCTGAATGGGGTCGAATGGATACAAACCAGGGAAAGAGAGAAAAGGAGAGAAAGATAAAAAAGCCGGTGACCCCCCTTAAGTTAAAGTGGGAGGGGGGGGGGGGGTAGACAGGCTTGAAACGTGAGATCTCTCTATACTGTATAGGGAGAGGTATTCGCTTTTTATGGACCCCCTTCTCCCTCATGTTTAAACCTAATACATTTGCAATTTTAAGACGTTCGTTCAATAGTTTGGCGATTTTGAGCCATTTCGCCACATTACTATGTCAATATTCAGACCTTTACTACCGTTTAGGTGGCGTTTTTTTCCTGGCGAGCGATAGCGAACCTGTAATTATAAGAAGAAGCGGCCTTTGGCCGTGACATTTTACTACCGAAAATTTTACACATATACCTTGGAGGGAGGTCTAGGGGGTGTTTTTCTAAGTTTGAGGGAGGTCTAGAGAGGAAACTAACAAATAAATGAATATGTGAATTAATAAAACAAAAACAGCCACTATAGCCCCTTAACTTGCCTCTTGGTGCTGTCCTTTGTATACCAGATCTGTAGCATTATACTCATTCACACCAGACGAGATTATCAGGCTTAAAGTATAGCCAAACGAAGCCAATGAATTAAAAAAAAAAATAATAATACCCGGTATATATATATATATATATATATATATATATATATATATATATATATATATATATATATATATATATATAACGGATTCCATTGCACAGTTTACTTTAAGAGATCGTTCCAATGTTGAGGGAATTCGTCCAACTGTAACTGGGACATTGTAGCAAGGGAGGCTATTTGACTGAAGGGTTTAACCTGCTTTATTACAGGGATTTTGTTCACAATTACTCTGCCCTAATTCTTATCTGATTATTATCCACCTTTCCTTATCATATTGCTGAACTAACCTCTCTGCTTATCACCCATTCACAGACAGCTTATCTTTTCTTAGTATACTGTGTTTTATATATTTCACTACAAAATTAAGATGTTTTGTGTTCAGTTTAGCAATGCGATATCCGAGTGAAGAGGATGCCAAGACTGCCATAACCAGTGATAATGTATTAGATAATAGATTATAGAATACAAATGGCGTGATAATAATGACAATAGAGTGATAATATAATGATACATGAATATCAACAGCGTGATTTTAAGGGGAGTCACAGGCTTTTTTTCTCTCCTTTTCTCTCTTTCTCTGGCTTGTATCTATTCGGCCCCATTCAGCATACTGTTTTAAGACGTTTACTCCCATCCAGGTGTCGATTTTTTCCTGGTGAGCGCTAGCGAGCCAGCATATTTTGTTTAAAGTTTTTGACAGCAGGTTAAATTTATACATTTTTCGATAGAAAAATTTCTCCAGCGAAGCCGGATTTCTTCATACAATGCTGGTTCGCTATCGCTCACCAGGAAGAAATTGACACCTGGATGGGGATAAACGTCTTACAACAGTAGGCTGAATGAGGCCGAATGGATACAAGCCAGACAAAGAGAGAAAAAAAGCCTGTCACCCCCCTTAAAGGGATCAATGTCGGTGAATGAAGCCGAAGCCGCTAGCCGTGACACGTACGAGACAGTCCCCCCTCCACCCCCCCCCCCCCCCAACACCTCCAACTCGGAAAACTCCCCCCAAGATTACAGCCCCTCGTACAGTGTTGCCAATTTAGCTACTTTCCCGCTAGATCTAGAGGTATTTTCTTCCATCTAAAGTCAAATTTTTACATCTAACGACATAAATGCTAGCGATACTCGGAGATTTGAGCCATTTTACAGCGATGTTGTAGAGATTGTGCCGTTATTCTATCTATTTTACAGCGATATTGTAGAGATTGTGCCGTTATTCTATCTATTTTACAGCGATAGTGTAGAGATTGTGCCGTTATTCTATCTATTTTACAGCGATAGTGTAGAGATGGTGCCGTTATTCTATCTATTTTACAGCGATAGTGTAGAGATGGTGCCGTTATTCTATCTATTTTACAGCGATATTGTAGAGATGGTGCCGTTATTCTAGCTATTTTACAGCGATATTGTAGAGATGGTGCCGTTATTCTAGCTATTTTACAGCGATGTTGTAGATATTGTGCCGTTATTCTAGCGATTTTCGGCCTGTATTTACCATCTAGCGGACTTGATTTGGTAACCCTGCCCCTCGCACCCCAAACTCCGGCCAGGTTTTCTTTTAATCCAGTTTGTTACTTGTTCTTCTTCTTCGCTTCTTCTTCTTCTTGGCAATACTTTGTTGGAGGAGGAACTTTGTTAAAACTGGGGCTCAAGAAGTCATGGAGTTCGGCCTCAAGGTCAACTGACGAAGGATGAAGGCCGCGGACGTTCTCTGCTGGTGTAGGGGGAAGAAACTTAACCCTTTGAGTACCAGCGACGTTTGTTATCTTTTATTCTAGCTATATTTACACGATATTATGCAGCTTATGAAGGATCTGCGGTAGTTAAAAGGGTTGATTGAGATAGTTTGAAGCCTTATTATTACTAGAGGTCCTTCTTAATCTGAATACAATCGTCTAATAGTAGCCATAATATACTGAAAAGGACGTCACCGGTACTGTATGGGTTAAGGGGGTAGTGCCCATTATTTGATCCTACAGGTTTTTCCTAATCTGAATAAAATCCTGTAAATGAGAGCTATAGTCAAATTTAAAATGGAGTTATCGTATACTGAAGGGGTTTACGACAATATCTGGAATTATATTTACCCTTTCAGTAAAGTGAGGCCATTTTGTATTCCACTCCGGCTAACTTTAGACGCTTTTATTCAGCTTTAGAAGGACCTGATGAAGTGTTACCCCTTCCTTACCGACTACATCTGTTTCACTATATTTTGGCTACTATTAGACTACTGTATTCAGCCGTGGAAGGACGTCTACCAAATTAAAACTACAGACTATCTCAATTAATCCTTTTAGCTACCAAATATCCTTCCTAATATACCGTACCTAAAATCGTCTAAATGTAGCTGAAATCCAATACAAAAGACGTCACTGGTACAGAAGGGGTTAATGGTTGATTGATATAGCTTGCCGAAGGATGCCAGCCACGGACTCTCTTCCCGTAACTGGCGGACGGAACTTAACCCTTTCAGTATTTAAAGGAAGATGGGTTTTTTCCTGGCTCCCCTTTTTCCTTATGTTTAGCCCCATTCGTTCTCCGATTTTAAGAAGTTCGGCCCATTAGTTTGGCGATTTTGATACCTTTCGCCCTATTTCTTTGCAAATATTAAGACTTTTCGTGTAATTTAGGTGTCGATTTTTTCCTGTCAAGCGATAGCTAGCCATAAGGAAGGACCGGCCTTCGGCCGTGACAAACATATAATGTAAAATTAAGTCATCAGTACTGAAAGGTTGAAACCGTGACCAGATTGCTTTTGCTTTTTTATTCTTCGGCTGTTTGGAATTCTATCAGAGTGGGTAGTTTCAGTCTAAATCGCCTGATGGTAGCAGTTGGAATAATATAATCCGTATTCAAGTATAGAACGATATCTTCTTGGCACATTTTATTCTGACTAGCATTCGACGATTTCATTCAGCTTAGGAATGAACTGTTGGTAGTAACAGCTAGGGTAAATACCATCACAACAAACCATTGGTCACTCATAGGACCATCCAAATCGGAGTATGACCGTCCAATGCTATCCAGATTAACCCCTTGAGGATTATGACCCTTTTTAATAGTATATTCTGGCAATCAATAGACGACTTTATTCAGTTTAGAAAGGATTTATGGGAGTCAGTAGGTTGAGATAGATTTTACCCCTTTGACTGCTCGAGGGCCTTTATAAACAGAATTAAATTGCCTGCTGACAGCCAGAAAAAAAAAACACCTGTGAAAACGCATCATAATCATCGAGGGGATATTAATTAGTAAGAAACACGTATCGTACACCGAGAGGATTTAGTGTGTTTATCATACACTATTTCTGGTATGGATTTTGTTTGATGGTTGCGGCATCATTGATATGGCTCGATTCAACTTATAGATCAACCTTCAGAGTAATAACATGATGTAGGAACAGTATTAAGCAAACGCATATAATAGACAAAATGGTACAAAGACTAAACCAATGCAACCACAACATCATGCAAGCAACGTCATAAATTCTGCAGTATTGGTTGTAATCACTATCTTACTATCATATGAAAGTGATGCGTGCGTGTATGTGTGTGATTGTAATGAACTATTGCGTGTATGTATATGTGTAATCGTATTGCACCGTTTAAGGAGGTACCACTGTGACAAATGTAGAGAACTTCAACTCAGATGATGTTCAAGATATTGTTGTAACAACCAAACATAGCCTACCTCTGCGCTCCCGGCCTAATGACATAACAAAAAAATATACGGAGCAAAAAATTAGTCCACCTTTTAGCCCATCTTTGTGTGTGTACCTGTGCTACCATCACCACTACCTACACCATCACCACTACCTACACCACCATCACCACTACCATCACCACTACCTACACCACCATCACCACTACCTACACCACCATCACCACTACCATCACCACTACCTACACCACCATCACCACTACCATCACCACTACCTACACCACCATCACCACTACCTACACCACCATCACCACTACCTACACCACCATCACCACTACCATCACCACTACCTACACCACCATCACCACTACCATCATCACTATCTACACCACCATCAACACTACCATCATCACTACCTACACCACCATCACTATCTACACCACCATCAACACTACCATCACCACTACCTACACCACCATCACCACTACCATCACCACTACCTACACCACCATCACCACTACCATCATCACTATCTACACCACCATCAACACTACCATCATCACTACCTACACCACCATCACTATCTACACCACCATCAACACTACCATCATCACTACCTACACCACCATCACTATCTACACCACCATCACCACTACCATCACCACTACCTACACCACCATCACCACTACCTACACCACCACCTACATCACCACCACCAACAATAACCCCTTAATCTCACCACCAACAACAATATACCCATTAACACCACCACCAACAACAATACACCTATTAACATCAACACCACCAACAATAAACCCATTAACACCACCACCAACAACAACAATAAACCCATTTACACCACCACCAACAACAATAAACCCATTAACAACACCACCATCAACAATAAATCCATTAACACCACCACCAACAACGACCCCACATATTCACAACAGAAACCTCACTAATAACACCAATACTACCACCAATAATAGTACCAGCTACAACTGCACCAACAATAACACTACAGTAATACCACCACCATTACCAACAACCCTTATAACCTCACCACCAACAACAAACACAACACCAACTAAAACAACAGCACAACACCAACTAAAACAACAGCACAACACCAACTAAAACAACAGCACAACACCAACTACAACAACAACACAACACCAACTAAAACCACAGCCACAACACCAACTAAAACACAAACACACAACGAAGTACAATAACAACAAACACAACACCAGCACAACACCAACTACAACAACAACACAACACCAACTAAAACCACAGCCACAACACCAACTAAAACACAAACACACAACGAAGTACAATAACAACAAACACAACACCAGCACAACACCAACTACAACAACAACGCAACACCAACTAAAACCACAGCCACAACACCAACTAAAACACAAACACACAACGAAGTACAACAACAACAGCACAACACCAACTACAACAACACAACACCAACTAAAACCACAGCCACAACACCAACTAAAACACAAACACACAACGAAGTACAACAACAACAAACACAACACCAGCACAACACCAACTACAACAACAACACAACACCAACTAAAACCACAGCCACAACACCAACTAAAACACAAACACACAACGAAGTACAACAACAAACAAACACAACAACAAACAACACCAACTACAACAACAGCACAACACCAACTACAAACACAACACGAAATACAACAACAAACACAACACCAACTAAAACAACAACAACCACAATAACAACCACAACACCAACCAGAACAACAACAAAGCCCCTCCTCCTACGCCCCCCCCCCCTGCCCCCAGAACACAATTTACTTCATAACTTGCGGGATAAACTTAGTGTTGGTAGTACACACATAATTCAGTACACACATAACACGGTACACGTACTCGGGGCGGGGAAATGTAAAATGTATTTTCTGTTTATATACATGTATACCACTTCGTACGCAAATGTGTATTTGATGTGAGTTACTAATATTGGTAAGAGCGAGACACAATATATATATATATATATATATATATATATATATATATATATATATATATATTAGGGGAGGTGTGGTGGAGTGGTCATGCCACTGGATTGGTAATCCAATGGCCCCGGGTTCAAATCCCGATATGTCAATGGGAAGATATTATTGGGATTGAATTTGTGCTGTACCTAGTATCAGTGCATTACCACAAAGCCCACCGATATGCCAAAAAAATACCCTCATTGTTCCCTGATTAAATAACACTGTATGAATATTCCCATATTCAAAACATGTTACAGGGGGACAATGCCTAGTGAGTTCACTGCTCAATAGGTGGCGTTCTGAGAGTGAGGGTCTGAGTCTGGAGGGTGAGACGGTGAAGCACTTGAGCGAAGCAACCAGCCGCTTCAGAGATGGAGCTGCTTCGAGCCATGATGGATGCTTCACATGTCTCACTCCCCAGACTGGAACAAGATCTCACGCGCTTCACCGTGTTGAGCGGTGGAATGTACAGGCTCTCAGCCTATGCCCGAGAGGGAGTAGTTGGAATATAGAAGAAAAAAAAATATATATATACAGTATACTGTATATATATATACAGTATATATATATATATATATATATATATATATATATATATATATATTGTTACGTATCTTGATCCTCAAGTGGTTAACTTGATGAATCTAGATAGCACAGAGATATATATTAAGGTATCAGTCAGCTGAAGGCAAAACAAAAGTAAAATCTAATAACATTATTTCCTGTTGTTGCTTCCTTTCCTTTTGGATCTTAGGACTTGGTATCCTTTATTGACTGATACTCTTTAATTATGAAAAATACTGAAACTAATTAAAGTCATGTAGTATTTATAAAGAATTATTATTTAACCGAAGCTTAGTAGGCTATGGTTATGAACCGAAGAAGTTATATCTAAAGAAGGACTATTAATTCTATAAAAAGTCTTGAAAGATAAATATTAAAGTAAGAATATTTCTGTCTCTTACCCTTTTTGAAATGAATAGATAGTTTTCTTATATGTCCTTTTATTTATATTTAATGTAATTATTCTTGGTTCTTGTCTTACGTTAACAGTATTATATTATTATTATCATCAGGATTAATATCAAAGTCACATAAAAAGTTAGATATATATTTAATAATTAGTTAAATGTATTTCTTAACCACGTAACATTGAGGTTTGATTATGAGTAAATTAAGTTACATTTCGCTTCATAGATTCGATTCAGGTCTCACTCAAATAATATGAAAAGCAAAAATAATATTTTGAAGCTAAAAGAATTTTCTTCAGCTTAGGAAATCACTAGAAGTAATATTAACACAGCCATGTTAGTCTAAGGCGATATTACTAATATGAGACAATAGCATCACCGTACTAAGCACCGTTAAGCAATGTAAGCTTAATTAAAAGAAAATGAAAGAACTCTTAAGTATTAATATAAAACAATAGTATTACTTTCATCATAACCCAATTACTTAGAGTTGCTTTAGTCCACAAGTTAGTCAACTAAAATAGTTAAGTACATAATAATAGCGTTAACGTGAATTCCCAATCACATATCTCACTAACCAACATAACGTAAGTGTTTACACCGAACATACTTAACACACACTTATATAATCTGACTGACAGTCACAAACCCATTATAATACTTCACCCTGTCTTCCTCCAGCTGCAAGTTCACCTTCCCCAACTCCAAATGAGACTGATTTGAATGCCCACTACTCGGGTCTTATATACTAAACAATGATGGTGTAGGAACGAATCAGGAGGCGAGTGATGGTGCGCGCCCCTATCATAGCTCCTCGAGTTGCATAGCTGGTGCATGGACCAATGGGGCTCCTGGCGTCGATCATACGTCATAGCGTCGGGTCATCAAAGTAGTTTGCAGGGTCCCCTATGACGCACGCAGGTGTGAAGGCTTGTTTGCTGGTATGCGGGCGAGCTGGTTTCCCACTCGCTGGTTCGCTCGCTAGTCTGCTTCGCCGCTTGGGTAGCTTGACACTCCTTCAACTCTAATTCTAACTCTTAAATTAACATACAGGGCTCCGTATGTCAGAATATATATATATATATATATATATATATATATATATATATATATATATATATTTTATACTTACATACCATTAGATAATCCTATTCATCTTTACAGTAGTACCTCGAAGTCAAAACTTACACCTTATAGTCAACAGTTGATGCATTTCATATACTAACTAAACAAATGTTCACTTATTATCGAATATTGTAGCATTTAAGATATTGCATTCTATCTTATGCTTTCTATCTATCTATCTATCTATCTATCTATCTATCTATTTATCTACCTATATCTATCTATCTATCTGTCTGTCTCTCTAGTTATTACATGTTCTTGATAATAAGGAATCACAAATATCTTGCTTGTAATCATTTATCCATATTTGTTCATGATATACTCTTCTCTTTAAGCTTGTTTCTTCCCTTTACAACATTTGTATTATGTTATAATTCACTTGTAATTTTGACTCTTCTATTTATATTTCGGCTTTCTTGTAGTCTATCTTTCCTTGCCTTAATTACCTTTTATTTCCAAAATGTTATGCTCACCATTTTATTATGATACCTTGCGATTCATAATATCTTGCGAGCCATCTCCATGTTTCTTCTCTTTAGTCTGTGTTGTCTTATGCCTTTTTGTGTGTTTTCTTAATTATTTTAATTCTTTATAATATCCTAAACTCATTTCCGGTCATATTTTTGTTCCGGTTTTATTATTGTATATTGGTTCATACATTGGGATTACATAACTCTCTCTCTCCCTCTCTTTCGTTGATGGTGAAAATAACTTTGGGGCCGAAAAGTTTTCCATTTGGAGCCGCCGAATTTTTAGAAGGAAGTCTCACTCTCACACGCTCTCTCACGCTCTCTCTCTCTCTCTCTCTCTCTCCTTCTTCTTTCTATCCTTTTCTTCCACTTTCCCTTACTATCGGGTTTGCTATCTCTACTAGAATTAAGTCTGGACTACCTTGCTGGGATCGTAAAGTCTGTGTATCTATGTAAATCTATGTACATATTTACCGCACACACACATTCTATCTCTTATTGTTATGTAATATGCGATGTGCTGGTACATTATGTAATATGCGATGTGCTGGTACATTATTACGTATCTGTTCATTTCACTAATTATTCTTAAATTTGTCATTCCCTTCTCTAGTGAACCATCACGTTGTCTCTTCCTTCCCTGCTGTTTTCCCTGCTATCCATTCGTCTATTCTTTAACTACTCGCATTACTATTTATCCGTTCTTGTTTGCAGTATATTACCCTTATCTGTGAGAGTGATTTATATTCCATCTAATATTCCTGCTATTGATGAATGTGACCAAAGGATTTAATATACCGGTATATAGGCTAAAAGTCTTTGCAAAATTGATAGCCAGAAATATTAATTCTGTGCATTATGGATCACAGTCTGGTACTTTAAGATGCATACCTTCCCGTCACACTCCTATAAAGTGATTCAGTATTCGAGGACGCATTTTCCACTTTATTCTGACAATCATTAGACGATTTGTTGTCTACGAAGGTTCTGTGAGAGTCGAAGGGTTAGTTACCTCCGCCAACAAAGTTGGACGGTGGTTTTGTTTTCGCCTCTGTTCGTTTGTAAACAGGATATCTCACAAAGCTATGAACCGATTTTCACGAAATTTGGTTGGCAGATAGGATATACGCCAAGGAAGAAGTGATTCAATTTAGGAGGTGATCCAGATATTTTAATGAAATGTTGTTGGCAAATAGGATATATGCACCAAGGAAGAAGCACTTCAATTCAGGAGGCGATCTGGAAATGTTCGCGAATTTTGGTGGGCAGATAGAATATGTGCCAAGAAGGAAGTGATTCATTGTAGGAGGATAATTTCCTTGGACCCAGATCCATAAGAAAATATAGGCCTGGGATATTAGTGGTAAAGACCCAGCCAGCGTAGGCGGAGGTATACTGTCAGCCGAGTGCTCCTGTACTTGTGATTGTTTTTGCTCCTTTGATTTATAAATATCCTCCCTAAAATTGATAACATCGACTGATAATAGCCAGAATATATTACAAACATGTGTTATGTTATCTTGAAGAAGCTTACAGATAACAGACATATCCGACTATTCAGTTTCATAATTGTTGATTTATTTATTTCGCATGATGCACTTAGTTTGCACTTGCAGATACCCGTCCAAAATTATGTCGCGGCCTCTTTTTTTCCTTCATTATGTAAACAATACGGTACTATTGTTTCTTATATACAATATACGTATTACGTTTTTGTATGTAAATTGAGAAGTATAGCTATATATCCAAATGGTATAGAGCTCTGTATGCATGTGCTCTTATAGAATAATTTGTACATTAACACATATAGGGTCAAGGAATATTCTTGAGTGATTGTTCTTTAGGTTCTAATAATATTGGTTTCCCATTCACTCATTAATTCATCGAGAGCATTCCTATGTCGGATGAAGTAACTAAAGTATTAATACTAGGAGTGTTCACATTCCAAAGGTTCATCCCACGTAACTTGAAGAATTTGGTTTGCAATAAAATATAATTAGTGACACAGAATGATCATATAATTTCTAAATTTAATAATACGCTTGTTGGTAACCAAAACACAAACGGGATGATTGCTAAATGTGTAATAATTCAGTGGAAAATTATTTTGTTATGCACTTTTAACACTACAGATTTCCATTTTTACACAATAGGCTCAGTGCCTCAATAATATTAGGCGTGGCTTGAGTTTTGATTTTGCAACTTTATAATTGACAGCTTGATAATGGGAGATGTAATAATTAACTAAAAAATATGTTCTCATGTTTTCGAAGGGAATTTATTGATGATATAGTTTAACGTAACAATGTACTCATTTACGCATTTTTTCTCATTAATCATTCTGGTTGCCTTTCCTTCGGAAATTCAGTTTTCTAATTGGCTACGAGAGAGCGAGGGGTGCCTACATTAGCTATTAATTCCTTCCTCTACTCTCCGTGTTTAACCATTAAACCCTCTCACATCTTTTGTAGTCCCCTCTCTCTCCCAATAGATCACTAAATCAACTTGTTTCCTCTCTATTTTTTCCAGTCCTCTCTTCCTCATCTACAGTGATTTGGGATGATTAATTAATTTTGTTACCTACAAAACCCAAAGTCTGATTATTTAGCATACTTCTACACATTGGCGATGTGTGTTCTTATTTTGGTATATACAGTATATTCCTAAGCTTTTGAAATCGTCTTACATAGCCAGCATTAAAATAAATATGAGACAGCTATACAGTTCAAGGATATGGATGCAGTATAATTATGTTTGGGTAATCTAGAAGTACTCATTCAAATACAGTAATACCGATATAATACAAATTTTATCTGGGAAGTAGACAAAAACAAAAACCGCTCGTATCGATTGTCCCATTGCTAGAAAAGAAGGAAGACAGGTAAGTTCAAGATACCTAATAGATAAGTAGCCTAATCTGATGAGTTAACCCGTTCAGTACCAGGGGGGTCCTTTTTATCATATTCTGGCAACTATTAGACGAATTGATTAAGCTTAGGAAGGACCTCTAGCAATAATAAGGCTTGAAACTATATCCACCAATCCTTTAAACTACCACAGATCCTTCCTAAGCTGCATGATATCGTCTAAATATAGCTAGAATAAAATCAAACACACGTCGCTGGTACTCAAAGGGTTAAAAGGCGTGTATCTTATAGCTACCGAGAATGATGATTTGTTAAAACGTGTTACATGTTATGCCGGTCGTGTAATGAAGGTGTGTGAAGATCCATTCCATCTTGGGCTAGAGAGCAGGAGGAGATAACGTTCAGAGTGCGTTGAATGGCGTAATGATAATGAGAGAGAGAGAGAGAGAGAGAGAGAGAGAGAGAGAGAGAGAGAGAGAGAGAGAGAGAGAGAGAGAGAGAGAGAGAGAGAGAGAGAGAGAGAGAGAGAGAGAGAGAGAGAGAGAGAGAGAGAGAGAGAGAGAGAGAGAGAGAGAGAGAGAGAGAAGGGGGAGGTCAGGGCACTTACAGACGAAATAAATTTCGTGTTATAAATAGGCTCAAATACAGTAATCATCTCGCCCTTGATAATATAATTTTATCTTGAATCTTTGCTATCTTAGAGCACATTCTTCTCCCATCCCTTTTCATATTTTCCTTTCTCTTCGCCAACATCCTTTATACTTCCCCATTCCTTTAACTGTTCTACCTTTTCCCTCGTTTATTTACTTTCCACATGATCTTCCTTTTATCTTTCTCCACCCCCTCACCCTTATCTCTCTCCTTTTTTTATCCGTTCCTTTCTTCCTTTACATTTCCCTAATTTTATTCTGATCTCTCTTGTAATAAATATCTTCCCGTTTTCCATCCTCATATTTACTCAGTTCCTCTCCATCCATGTAGAGTTAGCCAAATATGTGGTGGGATATCGGGCTCTACGCCTTTGCAAAATGTGTCATCTAGCAATTACCAGACTGGATTGACTTTATGAAAGTGACTAATATATCTATTTGTCAACATTTACATATCTTTTTCTGTATCTGTCAGAAACTATTATTTTACAGAGCGATGAAGTACGTGTACTTTCACGACTAGTGATCTATATGTCCATTAATTGAGCTGACAAGTTAATTAGTTACCCTCTTAATGCATATCCGATATATAATAAGTTGTTCAGCAACTATCAATAACTATCAATGTAAAGATTCGCTTACATTGTAGGTGGAAATATATATATCATCAAAGGGACAATCTATGAGTAAACGTTACGAGCATAATATTTGGTGTTAGAAGTAATTCGGGGTTCTTATTCATTATTTAGATAATTAAGTAGCACCCCCAAGAAAAACAAATCATAATAAAATATAATAAAATAGAAAATAAAAATAAAAATAGGAAAAATTTGGGTTGGGCCTGAGCATATAGATAGGTAGATAGAAGTAGCAATTATATTATATGATAACGCTATCCTTACAAACTTTTCTCATAGACGTTTCCAGACCAGGATTACCAAACAAAATTGATGGAAAACCGCTCGAATATATTCCATTTACTTTATGAATTTTCCCTTCAAACTTGTAGGAGAATGTTCGAATTCCGCCGTGCAGCCCACCCAAACCTAATAGTCTGTAACCATTTGATACTTAGAGGTCCTTCCTAAGCCGAGTATAATGATCTGGCAGTAGCAATAAATGAAAAACAAATCGTGTTGTGATTGAAGTGATTAAGGGAGCCCACCTCGCTTTTTTCTCTTTCTCACCCTCTTTCTTTGGCTTGTATCCATTCGGCCCCATTCAGGCCTACTGTTTTAAGACGTTTACCCCCATCCAGGTGTCAATATTTTCCTGGTGAGCGGTAGCGAGCCAGCATATATATTTTGTTGTGTTAACAGCAAGCGAAATTTGTACATTTTTCGATAGAAAAAAAATCGAAGCCGGATTTTTCCATACAATGCTGGCTGGCTATCGCTCGCCAGGAAGAAATCGAGACCCGGATGGGGATAAACGTCTTAAAACAGTTGGCTGAATGGGGCCGAATGGATACAAGCCAGGGAAAGAGAGAAAAGGAGAGAAAGATAAAACAAGCCGGTGACCCCCCTTAAAGATATACGCTACCTCTAATGTTTACCTTGCCCCCACCCACATCACTCAGTAGCCACCGATAAAAATGAACCCTCCCTCCCGCCTTCCTCCTCCTCTCTCCCCCCCCCCCCCCCTTCCTCCTCTCCCTCTCCTAAAAAAAAAAAGTATGTCCCGTGAGAGGCCGCAGAAAAGACTCCCCCCTAATGAAGTAACGGTGGGCTCGAACCCTCTTGTTCCTCTGTTGGGTATCAAAGACAAGCGCTAAAAGGGTTCACGCCATTTTTGCGGGGGTTTTAATTGTATCTTGGGAGGAGGAGGAGAAGGAGGAAAAGGTGAATCGGGGGCATCTTTAGAGCTGGGGGGTGGGGGGGGTGAGATGGATATGGGTGGATATGGGTGGACATGGGTGGATATGGGTGGACATGGGTGGATATGGGTGGATATGGGTGGATATGGGTGGACATGGGTGGATATGGGTGGGTGGGGTGGTTTTGGGTGGAAGGGGTGGATATGGGAGGGTAGGGTGGATATGGGTGGGGAGTGTGGATATGGGTGGAAGGGATGGATATGGGTGGGTGGTGTGGATATGGGTGGGTGGCATGGATATGGGTGGAAGGGGTGGATATGGGTGGGTGGGGTGGATATCGGTGGGTTGGGTGGATATGGGTGGATGGTGTGGATATGGGTGGGTGGGGTGGTTATGGGTGGGAGGGGTGGATATGGGTGGAAGGGTGGATAAGGCTGGGTGTGGGGTGGGTGGGGGGAGAAGAGGAAGGCATAGGATTTTACCCCCTTCAATACCATGACCTCATATTACTTCAATATCTGGCGGTCAACTGTCCATTTAACCCCTTCTGTACCGGTGATGTACTTTGCATTATATTCTCGCAAATATTAGACGATTTTGTTCAGCTTAGGAAGGACGTTACTCATTAAAGACTACAGACTATCTCAATGAATCCTTTTAGCTACCGTATATCCATCCTAAGCTTCATAAAATCATCTAAATGCAGCTGAAATCAAAGGGAGAAGACGTCGCCGGTACAGAAGGGGTTAACCCTTTCACTACGGTCGCGTCTTTCCAATTTCACTCCTGGTTATCAATACATGATTATATATATCTTAGAAAGAACCTGTGGGAGTCAAAATGTAGTGTGATTATCTTGTATTCCTGTCTTTCCTTCAAATACAATATGGCTTCCCTTACTCTTGTTTCTGGGGGCAGGGGGCTAGGAATCCTCCTCCCCTTGTATAATTCTCCTACTCGACGAGGCAGATAAACGGGTGAGAGAACACAAAAGTGGTCCCGGACCCTGAGAATAGGAACATTATATGTTGTTTCTGTTCGGGCTCTTTCTCGTGTCGGCCACCCCCAGCAATGGGGTATGTGCCTACATATGTACATACATACATACATACCGTACTCTTGTTTCAGCACTGGCACTTTAAGGGGGGATGGGCCGGTTTTCTGGACCACTTTCTCCCTCATGTTAAGCCCCATTAGTTTTTAAATGTTAAAATGTTTGCCCCATTAGTTAGTCGATTTTAAGACCTTTCCCCCCATTTCTTCGTCAATATTTAGACCTTTCGTGCTATTTAGGTGTTAATTTTTTCCCTGGCGAACGATAGTGAGCCTGTAATATTGGAAGAATCGGCCTTCGGGCGGGAAATTTTTCTACCGAAAGATGTACAAATTAATCTAGAAGGGGGATCTAATGGATGTTTTTTTAATTTGATGGAGGTCTAGGGAGGAAACTAGAAAAATAATGAATACATGCAAAAATTGCCCCAAAAGTGAACCATCCCCCCTTAAGTGTCCAGAATGTATGTTCTTTGGGTGAAGAGTAAAGAGAATGGTAAGACATAACCCTCGACGCCTTCTTGATTGTATTTCTGGCTAGCAATAGATAATTAAAGGGGAATGGGCTGTTTCTTTGGTCTATTAATGTAATTATTCCTTTATTTCTTAGTTTCTTCGCTAGACCTCCATCTATCTATCTATCTATCTATTGCCTGACGCTGTGATCCCCGAAGGGGTGGCCACGAACGAACCGCCCCCATGCACCTCTGTCCCCAGTCAGTCGACGCCCCTCCCCCCAACCAGCACCACCTTCGTTCATGTACTTCCTCACTCCATCCTTCCACCTCATATTCGGTCTACCTCTCCCCCTCTGTCCCTCCACCTCGCTCTCATACACCCTCTTAGTCATTCTCTCGCTTTCCATACGTTCCATATGGCCGAACCATCTCAAGTTGTTCCTTTTCACACTTTCCAGCACATCTACCTCCACACCACACCTCCTTCTTACTTCCTCATTAGTCTGTCTATCCCTCCATGTAACTCCGCACGCACTCCTTAAGTAATTCATTTCCACTGCTCTCACTCTTGGTCTGAGTCTCTCAACCAACGTCCATGCTTCGCTTCCGTAAGTCAGTGTCGGGATTACCACACTGTCATGCAAGGACTTCTTCACTTCCATACTGACCACCCTATTTTTTGTTACTGCTTTTAGCGTTCCTACAACCCTCTTCCCCTGTTGTACCCTCTCCCGCACCTCTTCATCCATAGTCCCATCTTTACTCAACACACTGCCCGGATACTTAAAAGAGTTGACGATCTCCATAGCCTGACCGTTCAGCTTCACCTCACACTCTGTGACTTCACCCCTTTCGAAGACCATAACCTTGCTCTTCCCCGTATTTACCTTCAAATTCCGTTTTTCGCACACTGTTCCAAACTCATTTACCATACCCTGCAACTCCCATTCATTATCACTCATCAGAACTGTATCATCCGCAAACAGCAGTATAGGTAGCTTCCACTCAATTCCCTCCCTTTTCAGCGATACACCAACATCCACTGCTCTTGATAGTATTTCTTTCATAACTCCATCCAATATACAGTAAACAACCACGGGGACATCACACACCCCTGTTTCAAACCAACATTCAGGTCAAAGAACTCGCTCTGCTCACTCTCCACACGTACTGTCGCCTTTGCACCCTCATACATGCTCTTCACTGCTTTCAGCAACTTGCCCTCTACTCCGTATATTCTAAGTACTTTCCACAAACCTTCTCTATCCACTCTGTCATAGGCCTTCTCCAAGTCCATAAAGGCAACATACACCTTTTGTTTCTTCTCCAGATACTTCTCCACAACACAATTCAGGGTAAAAATCTGATCTACACATCCTCTTCCCTTCCTAAAACCTCCCTGCTCGTCGCCTATCCATTTCTCCGTTCTCACTCTCACTCTCTCAATCACTACCCTACTGTATACCTTCCCTACTACGCTTAGAAGACATATTCCTCGGTGGTTACCACACACTCCTCTTTCCCCTTTGCCCTTATATAGGGGGACTATTATGCCAGTCTTCCAGTCATCGGGTGCACTCCCCTTCTCCCATGCTAGTTTGCACATTTTCCATACCCATTCTATCACTATCTCACCACCATACCTCAACATTTCCCCACACACTCCATCTGTTCCTGGTGCTTTCCCCAACTTCACTCTTTTCATGGCTTCCCACACTTCTGACCTCCTGATCCCCACCTCCTCCTCCACTACTTCTCTTCTTCTCCCTCCCATACCATATCCAGCTATGTTTGCTGGCTCTTCATTCCTTTCATTTAGCAACTCACTGAAGTACTCCCTCCATCTTTCGACTCTCTCTTGCTTCTCGGCTAGCATTCTCCCATTCTTATCTTTCACACCCTTACTGTTTCCCTTGCTACCTTCCCTAACTTTCTTGACTTCTTTCCAGAACAGTTTCTTACTCTCCCTCCATTTTACACTCAGATTCCTTCCAAATTCCTCATCTACTCTTCTCTTACTTTCCTTCACTACTCTCTTCACCACCCTCTTACTCTCCACGTACCTCGCTCGTTTCTGTCTCTCGGAATCTTCATTCCCTCTGCTACCCAACCACTCTCTATATGCTTTCTTCTTTTCTTCCACAGCTATTCGTACCTCTTCTGTCCACCATGCTGTACCTTTCACTCCCCTCCCTCTTCTCCTCACTCCACACACCTCCTCACATGCTGCACAGATCTCATCCTTAAACACCTTGCTCATCTCCTCCACTTCCTCCATAACTTCCAGGTCGAACCCACCTAGTCGTCTTTCCACTGCTCTCCTGTACTCCTCCCTGATTTCCTCCTCCTGCAACCTCTCCACCCTCCTCACCATTCCACCCTCCTCTCGCCTCCCTCCCGTCACCCTTTTCTCCCCTCCATCAAGCCTAGAAAAACACCCCCTTGACTCCCCTTAAAGATAAATTTGTACATTTTTCGATAGAAAAAGGTCCCGGCCGAAGGCCGATTCCTCTTAAAATGTTAGGCTCGCTATCGCTCGCCAGAAAAAAATCGACACCTAAATGGCACGAAGTCTTAAAATGTACATGGAAATGGGTCGAAAGGTGCTAAAATTGCCAAACTAATGGGCCGAACGTCTTATAATCTAAAACAAAAATGGGGTTTAACACGAGGGAGAAAGGGGACCAGAAAAACGACCCATTTCCACTTAACCCATGTTGTACGATGACGGCTTTCGACTCAAGCAGCCTATCAGAAATATAGGCATTTTAACCCCTTCTGTACCGGTGATGTACTTTTCATTCTATCTTGGCAACTATTAGACGATTTTCTTCAGCTTAGGAAGGACGTCTACCCATTAAGAGGCTTCAGACTATCTCAACGAATCCTTTTAGCTACCATATATCTTTCCCAAGCTTCACAAAATCGTCTAAGTGTAGCTGAAATCAAATACAAAAGACGTCGCCGATACAGAAGTGGTTAATGGGCTTAGCTGTGTATCAATATGTCTAAATAATATGCCATGTACTGCACTGTTTCAAGGCTAATACATAATTTGACATATAGCTTATCATTTGATATGTATCCCTTTATCGAGTTAGTTCACGAGAGGGTTGAATTGACCGATTACCACAGAAGTTTACCCTGAGTCTAAATATCCCATAAAGCCAGAGTCACACAACCGTTTTTCGAGCAATTTTTACGGGCAATTATAGTCTGGCAGCTTCAAAAATTACACTTTATCAGAATTCAGCCGCATAACATAATCTACCTTCAGTCTAGTTACCGATACCAGTGCGAAAATGTCCCGAATTAATACGAGAAAAAACTTGCTCATGGAAAATTGACGGAAAAAAACCCTCGTGTGACAGCGGCTTAACCCATGTACATAAAGCCGACGAAAGTAATTCCAGTGAAAATAACTATACTCTGTTTTTTCCCAGCTGAAGGTAAATTGGCATGTCTTCATCTTCATTACTCAGCTATTACGAAGATTTTGTAGCGAACTATGTTGTTAATTATGATATCTTGAAACTAATATGATACAGCGACGTAGTAGATTCATATTATTTCTACGTATCGATATATCAGGTGCTAATGTAATGAATTTAACGTCAGCTGTTGAAAAAATAGACTACACTCCAATATTGTGAAGTTGTCCGATCTCTGCCGACCACACGGGTCTCCAAGGATGAACCAGGCCAGTGGAGGAGGATTCGTCTCGGTGAGGAGGAGGTTCGGGAGCCACAGATGTCTTGGCAGCAACTTGGTAATGACTGCAGCCCCCCCCCCCCCCCCTTCCCCCCGCCTCTCCTTCCCCCATCCCCCGGCCATCAAGAACCAATCCCACCCTCGTCTGGGACACAATCAAACAGCAATTCCGCGTCGTTTAAGATGAGCAAAGCCGGAATTTCAACCTCTGGGAAGAAAGCCGAATTCCACCCCACCTCCTCTCCCTTCCGAGGCGAGACGTATCCCGTCCACTAATTGCAATCTGATTTTGGTGAGGGTTTGTGATTTGTGTCGCCCTCTCTGATTGCATCGCCTTCTCTAGTTCCTGTATCTTGACATTGTTATTATTGTCTCCGCCAACTCTAATTCTCCTTACCAATACATGCCTACAGTGGCCGATAGAGGCGCTAAACGCAATGTTTACCTCGGTGCATTGTGGGAAATTGGCGACATCGCCTCCCTCAACCTTCAATTTTGTTTTATTATAAGCAGTTAGTCAAAATGTCTGTAGCTGATACATACTTTGGTCTACCACTACCACTTTATCTAACACTACCACTTTATCCACAGCTACCACTTTATCCACCACAAAAATGTTATCCAAAACTAACACTGTATCCACCACTACCACTTTATCCACCACTACCACTATATCTAACATTACCACTTTATCTACTACTACCACCACTTTATCTACCAATACCACTTTATCCACCACTACCACTTTATCTAACACTACCACTTCCACTTTATTCACCACTTCCACTTTATCTATCACTACCACTTTATCTATCACTACCACTGTATCCACCACTACCACTTTATCCACCACTACCACTTTATCTACCACTACCACTTTATCTACCACTACCACTTTATCCACCACTACCACTTTATCTATCACTACCATTTTAACCACCACTACCACTTTATCTACAACCACCACTTTATCCACCACTACCACTTTATCTACCACTACCACTTTATCTACTACTACCACTCTATCCACCACTACCACTTTATCTAAAATATAAACATGTAGAATCACAAAAAAAATCGAGATAAACTGTGTAGGCCTATATCCTAAGTGTTGAGTATTGTTGATGTCGACGGTCGTAGCTCTGGCGCTAGTTCAGAAGCGTCCACCAGAGGTCTGTGGTAAATTCTTGGTAAGGTCAATTGAGAATATTATATGGTCAGTTTTGTATCTGTCTGTCTGTTTGTGTGCCTGAATATATGACTCAGCGATACCTTAAGAAATTAACAAAGCATTCAGTCGAAATGTGGTCAGTAGCTCTTTTTTGACAGCTAGTTGTAAATAATGAACTTTACGTTAAGGGTTGATGGAGATTGACGCATTTCTTTACACCATTCACAAGCATCGCAGATGAGGCCTGTAGACATATTGTGTTGAGTACTTATATTTTTTCTCTTATAAGAAATAATACCTATAATTATTTACATATAGTAAAATATTTTAGTGTAAAGTTGTTTTGTCTCACTTTTTCCACCAGCAAGTTGTGTTATGGTCATTTGACATACACAAGATACTTACATCCTGGCGTGGTACAAAATACTGAAATACTGGCCAGAGTTTGTCGAACACCATTAAGGGGAGGGCTTTAGTTTGTTCCTCGACCGAAAAATGTACACATTTATCTCGAAGGGGGGTCTTGGGGGTAATCTTTTAAGTTTGATGGAGGTCCAGGGAGGAAACCTCCTCTTAATGTACTCAAAGGTAATGAAACACGGAAAACATTTTAGGATATACTGCACATCCTAAAATTACTTCATGTACACTGATATTGTTTATATAGATAGATAGACACTGATATTGTTTATAAAATTGTGAACAACTGACAAAATACTTATTATGCCTAGCGTATCTGGTAATGTCCTCCCCCCCCCCCCATCTCTCTATCTCTCTCTCTCTCTCTCTCTCTCCCTCGCTCTTTTTTTTTCTCTCTCTCTCGCTCTTTTTTTTCCTCTCTCTCTCTCTCTCGCTCTTTTTCTCTCGCTCTCTCTCTCTCTCTCTCTCTCTCTCTCTCTCTCTCTCTCTCTCTCTCTCTCTCTCTCTCTCTCTCTCTCTTTTTCTCTCGTTCTTTCTCTCTCGTTCTTTCTCTCGGTATATCGCTATTTTTCTCTCTCGTTCTCTCTCTCCCTCTCTCGTTCTCTCTCTCTCTCTCTCGTTCTCTCTCTCTCTCTCTCTCTCTCTCTCTCTCTCTCCTTCTCTCTCTCTCTCTCTTTCTCTCTTTCTCTCTCTCTCTCTCTCTCTCTCTCTCTCTCTCTCTCTCTCTCTCTCTCTCTCTCTTGCACGCGCGCGAGCGTTACAGCACAGGTAAAAATATGAATATATAATGAACACCAAAGCGAGAAGGAAAGGTCAGTGAAAAAACAAGAAGAGAATAGGAAAGAGAGGGGGAGAGAATATGAAAGTTAGGCAGGAGACCTAAATAAATGCCCCGTATAAAGGTTGCTCTGTGAATTAAGGGGACATGGGCCGTTTTTTTGGCCTATTAATTCATGTATTCCTTTATTTCTGAGTTTCCTCGCTACACCTCCATCAAGCTAAGAAAAACACCCCCTAGACCCCCTTTCAAGATAAATTTGTACATTTTTCGGTAGAAAAATTTCCCGGCCGAAGGCCGGTTCCTCTTAAAATTACAGGCTCGCTATCGCTCGCCAGGAAAAAATCGGAACCTAAATGGCACGAAAGGTCTTAAAATTGACAACTGAATTGGGCGAAAGGTGTTAAAATCGCCAAACTAATGGGCCGAACGTCTTATAATCTCAAAACTAATGGGGGAGAAAAGGGACCAGAGAAGCGGTCCATGTCCCCTTAAAAAGTAGGAGGAAGGAGGTGAAGGAAAATGTTGGGAGGCTGAGAGGAAAAAGTAGATGAGAATGAGATGAATGGAGTAAGACAGAAAAGAAAGAAGTATATCAAGATGGTTTCGTTTATTTTAAAGATATGCAAAAAGTAGGTAGGTATTGTGTACATTGGCCTGACGACATACATGCCTACAAACATGTAGGGAGGAACAAATAAATAAATAAATATATATATATGGAGTGTGGTAGGTAAACTATATCATTACACAATGTAAGGGACTATTTACACAGAAGCCAGGACTATGGGACATGATTTGGTTAAATTTGTACCTAAGGCTAAAATAGTATTTACAGTATATATATATGAGTTCAATACACATACGGGTGTGGCATTATTGTTATACATGCCTCTCCTCTGAGTTAAAACAGGGTATCCCAGACCTTACTACTGTAATTGGGGATATTGTAGACACCAATCGAGCAGGGAAATAGCCAGGGGAAGCCTCATAGGCATGTGACTGGGAGTTGCTGGATCTCCTGTTTCATTTGTCTGGCTTCTTAGACTGTTTTTGTTTATGTGTCACCTATACCGAAAGTAAACCATCAAGCTCACAAACACCTCCTCCTAATATTCATTTCACTACACTAAACAAGAACACCACACTACTTTCCGATGCTCAGAAAAGGAAAGAACAAGTTTAAAATAGCAACTATCACTCTTTCAACTTAAAGGGAAACACTTGTTACAGGCAGCTTTGCCTTTTGTCTCCTTCATACACATTAATAAAAAAAAAAAAAAAACACCGCCACTGACTGGTAGTACTTCGCTAAGATATATTCCATTTCCATAATTAGGTATATCTAGTGTGAATGACGTAACAAATATCAGCTTTAGTATAGCAAAATATACTTATCGACATAAAGCGTACGCGAGAGAGAGAGAGAGAGAGAGAGAGAGAGAGAGAGAGAGAGAGAGAGAGAGAGAGAGAGAGAGAGAGAGACAGAGAGACAGAGACAGAGAGAGAGACTAAAGAGAGTGTCTCCAGGATGACCAGGCCAGAGAAAGAAGGGTCTGGGAGTGACAAGGGAAGGTTTTTGAGTCCTCTCTCTGTCCACCAGACCTGCCACAAAAAGAGAGAGGGAAAAACAAGTGAAGGGGAGAGAGAGAGAGAGAGACAGACAGACAGAGGGAGTGTGTGTGTGTGTGTCAGTGTGTGTCAGTGTGTGTGTGTTACAATGAATATTTCAGTATTAAAGACTGTTCTATTTCACAGGGATATAATCTAGGTGAAAATCGTGATTAGATTGTAGTGCAACAAAGTCATTGCAAGGCGTGGAAAATGCTATAACCTATCCACTGTATTTAGGTCGCTCTACTGAAGATATATTTACAACTTTCGAGCTATATTTGTTTGAAAGAGAGAGAGAGAGAGAGAATATTGAACAATTGGTTTTTATTTAGTTTACATCCAATTCATCCATTTCGTATTTTAAAAATCTCTCTCTGGTTTGTCCCTGTTTGTTCTCGTTATGTTTGTAAATAATGTTCAGATGATACTTTCAATTTCAAACAACTAAATATATGAATGCAAATTAATAGTGTTTTTATGTTGTATAGAAAGCGAACACACGAACTGGGTCCGTCTACTGATTACTTGTATACCCATCAGAAAACATGATTCTCACATAAAGTTAATTTCTACTTGTTCACCCCGATTATAATTTACAAAACGCTGATGGCCATATCTATAAAACATCTAACAAATCAGAATAATATGCCGTAGATCGAAAACAGAAAAGAAAATAGCAATACATATTACTAAGAACTTTTTTATATACAGAAACTTCGATGCTAAGAACATAAGGACATACATTATTATCAAATGCTTGAAATACATAACCATATTGATTAATACATACTTTACATTTGAAAATCACCAAAAGGCATAGCCATGATATTATCGACAGTTTATGACAATAGACATATTCCTGGAGCAGTGAAGCAGTGGATATAATATATGCCAAAGAATGTTGTGCATTTATTTTCAAAACCTATTTGACATAACAGATGTCTATAATTCCGCATCTTACATTATTTTTAAGCTTGAATAACTCACAGCCTGCCATTTTAATGCATTATTATTCATTAGAAATGGAAAATCATTAATACCAATAACCACAACAATAATGTTCTCAGTTTTATGTCTGTAGTGATATTATATCATATGATATCGTTTTCTTCCTTTTTACATCTCTTACATAATAAAAGTTCAGGTTTCCATACTGATGTATTTTAATACTTTCTCCTGACGGCATTAAACAATCAAATAAATAGGAGTATTTGCGCCTTTGGCTATTTTTGTTCTGTACCTCTTTCTTGAAAATATACTGTAGTAGTACTATAGTATATACTGTAGTAGTACTATAGTATATACTGTAGTAGTACTATAGTATATACTGTAGTAGTACTATAGTATATACTGTAGTAGCTAGTATATACTGTAGTAGTTACTATAGTATACTGTAGTATACTATATATACTGTAGTAGTACTATAGTATAAAGTGTGTAGTAATATAGTCTATACTGTAGTAGTTACTATGTATATACTGTAGTAGTTATATATATACTGTAGTAGTACTATAGTATATACTGTAGTAGTACTATAGTATATACTGTAGTAGTACTATAGTATATACTGTAGTAGTACTATAGTATATACTGTAGTAGTACTATAGTATATACTGTAGTAGTACTATAGTATATACTGTAGTAGTACTATAGTATATACTGTAGTAGTACTATAGTATATACTGTAGTAGTACTATAGTATATACTGTAGTAGTACTATAGTATATACTGTAGTAGTACTATAGTATATACTGTAGTAGTACTATAGTATATACTGTAGTAGTACTATAGTATATACTGTAGTAGTACTATAGTATATACTGTAGTAGTACTATAGTATATACTGTAGTAGTACTATAGTATATACTGTAGTAGTACTATAGTATATACTGTAGTAGTACTATAGTATATGATGATTCGTATGCTATAATACTGTTCATAAATGTGTTTCCCAATATATTCCTTTGTATTCGTATTCGTTAACCCTTTGAAGAGTATTCCCCTTGACTTTATTCTGTCTCTCATTACACGATTATATACAGCTTAGGAAGGATCTGTGGGAATTTTAAGGATGAAGACTATCTCAATCAAACCTCTGAATTCTACATACCCGTACTAATCTGAATAAAATCGTTTAATATTAGCCAGAAAACAGAAAAGAAATGCGTAATCGGATCCCAAAAAGGTATATTTTAGTTATTGCTTGTATTATGTTATCCTCTTCATTTTCCTCCTCCGCCTCCTGTCCCGTGCCCTTCTTTCGTTCATCCGTATTCATCCTCGACTAAGAGTAGGTGGATAGGACGAAGAGAGAGAGAGAGAGAGAGAGAGAGAGAGAGAGAGAGAGAGAGAGAGAGAGAGAGAGAGAGAGAGAAGAAAAGAAAGAGATGGGGGGGGGGGAGAGAAGCGAGCAGACGAGGAATCAAAACAATACAAATATAAAAGAGGACTTACGAGAAAGGGAGTCCAGAAGTAATGGATTTTAAAGATGAGATGAGGATCTTTGGAAAGAAGACTGATAAAAGTGTTATGCCCCTTTCCCACTGATGCGACAACTCACGATTTTCGTCGCCGAGGACGTAGTTTTGGCAAATTCGCAAGAATGCGTGCGACGTTCACGATTTTGACCGTTAAAAACCGTGTGTGTGTGTGTGTGTGTGCAAGCATTGTTGGGATCATGGGTACAATTTTCATATATTTAGATTTATGCGTAACAATAGATTGCACCGGCAGTTTATGTGTTATCAATTTGTTTTAACTGATTAGACACAAGGTGGATGGGATTCGTCAGCCTTGGTCGGTAACCCATCCACGGGAGTAAACATTATACAAATCCTTACTGCTCACATGAGGGTGAAGTAGGTTAGTGGACGGACTAGCCACCCACCAAAGTTAACAAAAAATGTCCTAAAAAGATACATAGAAGGCCTTGGAGTCAGACAGACCCTAAGATGAGTGGTCAATCCTGTAAGTCCTTGAATATTCCGGTACTGGCTCGGGCTGCCATTCTCACGGGGAGCAGGTCCGCTTGGGGGCGTTTTGTGGATAGCCGCCCTTATAAAGGGGAGTAAGGCGTCCAGCAATAGACAGAGGAGACATAAAGTGTTTTAGGTTTGACTAGGTTAAGTTGGCTAGGTTAAATTAGATTAGGTACTTTAGATTATTTCAACCAGTATATCTCAAACAGTGCCAAATCAACCATGGCCAACTACTTAAAGTCCGAACCTAACTTAACTTAACAGTATTGGTTGTGTTGGCACTGGTTGAGAGCTACTGGTTAAATGTGATTATTTTGTTTTAGTTGAGTTGTCCTGTCACCACACTCTACCATTTAACTCTTCCAGTGTGCAGTAGTATCTAATATTATATACAGTATTTTTTAACTGATGCCCCATTCGAATCAAAGTCAGTGTGTGTGTGTGTGTCCGAGTCAGAGAGAGAGAGAGAGAGAGAGAGATTTACATAGATTTACATAGATACACTGGCCACACAGATCTTACGATCCCTACGAGGTGACCAGGACTTAATCCTAATAGAGATAGCAACCCTAAGAGAAAGTGGAAGGAAAGGATAGCAAAGATCAAGGCTCTCTCCCCACCCTCCGCTCCCTCCGGCAATATGCCGTACATGAAAATAGTTAGAAGTGAATAACCTTGCAGGTCTTGGAAATCGCCTGAAGGAATTTATAGTATAGTTAGATATGGAAAGGAAAAGGCATGCACACCTTCACTTTTTTTTTTATTTTTTTTTTTTTCCCTTTTCCAACTGAAAATGTTTTCATTTCCGCCAGGTTCTCTTATCAGTGATCAGCTTCTACTGCAGACCAACTTTTCTGTGATATGTGTCTAACCTTTTTTTAAATGTGTATATCGAGTCACTGTCAATAACTTCATTAGGGAGCTTATTCCACTCATTAATAATACTGTGGGTGAAGAAATTTTTAGTTATGTCTAGGTTCGCTTTCCTGCCTGTTAGTTTTAATTGGTTTCCTTTTGTGGAACCTTCTTTGGCTATCTTGAATAGATTATTAGAATTGACGTTACTAAATCCCTTTAGTATCTTAAACCACTATCAGCTGTCCCCTTATTCTCCGTTTCTTAAGCGAAAAAAGGTCGAGTTCTCTTAATCTCTCATTGTATGGCTTATTTCTAAGGGAAGGGATTAACTTTGTTGCTCTACGCTGAACGGATTCTAGTTTCTCTATGTCTTTTTTTAAGTAGGAGACCAAAACTGCACAGCATACTCCAGATGTGGCCTCACAATACTTTTATATAGTGGTACAACTATGTCTTTACTATGACAATGAAAATTTCTTTTAATGAAACCTAGCGCTCTATTTGCTTTGTTAGATGCTGCGGTGCATTGGCTTGTAGATTTTTAGATTTTCATTGATAAGCACTCCTAGGTCTTTTATCTGTGATACGCTCTTTATCTTTTCTCCATTCATATGGTATTCGTATTTGTTGTTTCGGGAGCCTATTTGTAGTATCAGGCATTTGTTTACGTTAAAGGGCATCTGCCAATTTTCTGACCACTCTGATATCTTGTTTAAATATGATTGCAGGCTACTTCTATCGCTTTCTGATATTATTGCATTTCCTATTTTAGGGTCATCGGCGGAATTTGGAAATTATGTTATTAATGCCGTTGTCTAAATCATTAATATATATTATGAATAAATAATGGGCCCAGAACTGAACACTGTGGGACTCCACTAGTCACCGGAGTCCATTCTGATTCCACTCCATTAATAATTACTCTTTGTTTTCTTTCGCTTAACCAATTACTTATCCAATTAAGTGTGTTGCCTTGTATTCCTAGATTCTCGACCTTCTGAAGTAATTTATTATGAGGGACCTTGTCGAAGGCCTTCTGGAAGTCCAAGTACACTATATCAAGACTTTTGGTAAAATCATTAATCTTAAATAGGTTGTCATAAAATTCGATAAGGTTCGTTAGGCATGATTTTTTTGCTCTGAAGCCGTGTTGACTATTATTAATAAGATTATTATTCTCTATGAAAAGTACAAGTTCATCTCTTATAATTGATTCTAATAGTTTTACAACAACGAGAGAGAGAGAGAGAGAGAGAGAGAGAGAGCGAGAGCGAGAGCGAGAGCGAGAGCGAGCGAGAGAGAGAGAGAGAGAGAGAGAGAGAGAGAGAGAGAGAGAGAGAGCGAATCAGAATGAGAGCCAGAATTACACCACCACCATGAACTCCAGGCGAGAAAAATACAGTAACCAATAGCCCAAGTACATAAAGTTAGGACCAGACTGAGGGAGGCAGACGAGAACACCATGCCCGAGAAAGAAAAGTGGCGCAGGCATGAGGGAAGGGGTGTAAGAATGAGTAACGGGGCGGGGTGGGGTAGGGTGTGTAGGGCGTTCAGTGAGAGGAGAGAGAGAGAGAGAGAGAGAGAGGTGCGTGTAAACATGAATAACGGGCTGAGGTGGGGCGTGTGTAGGGCGTTCAGTGAGGGAAGCGTTACAGAGTTACACATAATTATACTCAGACCGCACAGGCCTTGTGGTCCCTATTAGCTGGTCCGGCTTTAATACTAATAGAGACAGGGACAGTTTATAATAGAAGAATAGGACAGCATAGTAGAAAGCTCTCTCCCCATCCCCGCTCCCTCCGGTAAAAAGCCGTACCGGAAAATAGGATGAAGTCTAACCTGATGAGTCAAGAAATGCCCACAAGGAATATCTTTACATAGAATAGAAATAAATTAGTTTGACAGGGAACCTGCACTTATATACAGTACATACTTACTGATTCATTCATATTAAGAGAGAGAGTAGAGAAGATAGAGAGAAAGAGAGAGAGAGTGAGTTTGTGTGAGAGATAGAGAGAGAGAGAGTGTAGGAATGACTAACGGGGCGGGGTGGTGTGTGTGTGTGTAGGGCGTTCAGTGAGGGGAAGGGAGCGAGGGATGGAAAATGGTGCCGAGGTTAATGTCTGAGAAGGGAATGTGGTTTAATGTCCCTGTGGTTGTGGTAGTATCCATAGTGAAGTTCGTCAAGTGTGTAAACTCGCGGGGTGAGGGTCATACGCGCGTGTGTAGGTGAGTGTGTGTGTGTGTGTGTGTAGGTGTGTGTGTGTATGTATATGTGTGTGTGTGTGTGTAGGTGCCTGTGTATGTAGGTTTTTGTGTAAGGTGTCTGTGTTTGTAGGTGTCTTTGTGTGTGTAGGTGTGTAAGTGTGTGTATTCACCTATTTGTAGTTTACAGGAATTGAGCTGCGCTAGTGTTGTCCTGCCTCAGTTCCTATTGACTATCCAGTTTACTTTTAAAGTCGTGGATATTTCTTGCGTCTACAACCTCCGTATACTTAAGTTATTCCACCTATCTATCTTTCTATACGGAAAGCTAAATTTTTTGTTTACATTTGACTTGCACCTCTCCTTTCTTATTTTATACTTATATAGCCTCTGGTACTTCCATCATCCAACCAAATAAAATCCTCCTTATTCAGTCTCTCGAGCTTCCTCTCATGCATTTATACAATGCTATCAGGTCTCCTCGAAGTCTTCTCTTCTCTATCGTGGGAAGCCCTAGTCTTCCTAGTCTTTGTGTGTGTAGATGTGGGTGTGTGTAGGTGAGTGTGTGTAGTTTTGTGTGTGTGAGTGTATAACTCGATGTGTGTTTATGTAAGTGAGTATGCGTGTGTTTCTATAACTTTCTCTACACTGTTGGTCAATAAAGATATATTATGCTATATTATAATTCCTTACAATTCGCAAATGGGAGTTCTAAGAATTGATCTAGCACTCTCCTATAGAGAAGTTGGTAAAAAGAGAGAGAGCTTTATCACATACCCTACAATGTTTCCTCCACAGATGAGTTATCTCTGCCACGGTGGCATTCCAAAGGAAGAGTGTTTGTTTTAAATATCTTAATGTACAGATATTGTGGCGTAGGGATGTGGCGACCCCATAGTCCGTTACTTTTGTAGCGCAGATAGCCCCTGGAGCAGAGATTATATACTAGGAGATGGGAAACCTGCTATCTAATGTACTAATACAATCGTGCTCCTAAAGGTTGCCAGATGCCACCACCAAATAACGCCATCTGTTGTTGCTATCCACAACTAATAGTGAAAAAACTACGGGATCGCATTTCTCTTTCATTAGTGTACAGGCCTGTATGTACTGAGTGGTACTTGAAAAGTAGACAGAATGGATAAAAAACACCATCTGAGGAAGAGCACTTTATTGACAACGTTTCGCAGATAGCTTCATCAGGTCACTTCATAGCTGTATGTACTGTATAGTAATCACAAATTTGACGTAATGGCAAGACCTACTTTATATAGCCTCTAATCTATCCTGTTACAACATCTATGTACATACGTAATGTTCTCTGACATGAACGAACTATATATATATATATATATATATACCGGTATATATATATATATATAAATTATATATATATATATATATATATATATATATATATATATATATATATATATATATACCGGTATATATATATATATATATATATATATATATATATATATATATATATATATATATATATATATATATTATACTGTAAAAGAATATATTATATAATTAAAATCATTGTTTGAGCTCACGTCACCAACTAAAATAATTATTCCATGCAATAATGCACGCTCACCATATGGCCTTAGCTGTATATACATATCAAGGACAAATAAAAACAACATACTCAATATACTTTATTTCGTCCTGTTTTTCGCTTAATATATATTTCATTCTTCCACTGGACGAAGGCAACGACTACAAATAAAATTGATCCATACATCATCAGAGAGGACAGCTATCCTATCTTATCCCAAACTAGATTGATTAGGTTCTTCAATTTCCCTGCGGAATATAAACGATAATCGGTATTCAGGGAAATGACATCACCGTACCTTTCTTTCATGATTTCTTACTATTACTGTCGGAATAAGAGGATAAGCATAGGCCTATGCCAATATAAAATAGCGTAGGCTATGATATGGTTGGTTATGGCATGCTTATTAAAGTTATTTAAAGAATACATCGTGTTATGATGGCGAAACGACTAGGGAACGAGTTGATTTGTGTCCGGAGCCAGTGAAAATAGACTATTTACCAGCTGATTTACTTGAAATTATCAATCAATATTGCATATGTCACAGCAACAATGCTTTCAGATCATGCCAGTGTAAACATGGAAGATTACTGATTTACTTAGAACACAAAACACACTGATTTGTCTTTCACAAATCCAGTAGCTGTTTCGTGTTGTTTTACAAGCTGATCACTAGTTCGGCTTTTAACATATTCAGGCATTCCGGGTAAAATTAGCAACTATCTCATAATAAATACCACATAATAATTGTATACCATTGAATACATAACTCTTATTTCTACTCCAACCTCAATATAAATTATTTTGCAATGGCAATTAAATTATAACTATGGCAAACCCGATTGTCCTTGTCTGCAAAGGATCGAAAATGCAAGTGTGTATTTCGTGTACCAGGAGGCTCCTGTTGTTGCTATCCGTCAAAAAGTGGTGGGGTTCCAAGTACTCGATAACGACAATAACTGTTGGTTGCCAGGGGTTGCCCTGGAGGATGGAAGTGGGAATCCCACCTCCAGAATTTACTCCCACTAATGGATCAACAAGCCTCGGTGCTGGGCCCTTTGCCTGCTTGGGGTTCAGTACACCTTGCTGATCCTCCCTACCCCTTGAAAGGAGTACGGGTTTGGCTACTGACTGACTGACTATAACCACGAGACAAATTTCACAGTGTGTTTTGTTAAAGCAATTTAAGCTCCTTACTGTAAATTTCTGCCGATGTCATTAAATGCTTGTAGATAGGCCTATACAAATAGAAATTCAGGCTTCCCTATATTTTCCCTTGGGTTGAAATGGTTATGTAGTGACCCTCAAATCATTTGTCGTAGTCTTTGCTCACTAATAAGTAGCAAAGCGAATTTCGTTGATAATAAGTACAATTATTTTTCTAAGGAGTTTTCTTTCATGGGAGGTCGGTGAAGTAGGGGTCATTGGTGATGGAACTTAATAATCCTATACATCAATTTGTCAGCTTGTGCAGGGAACAAACAATGGGAGATCTGTCGTAATTCATTAGTAAAAACAAAACATATTGTATACAACCAAGCGGCCACCCAGCTAAACAACTATGATCATATTCCCTCCAGCTATTTAATGGGGATACCTATTGTATATGGTATTTATGGATGTCAAAATAGGTACTTTAGCCTGTTAAGTATCTGAAATTGATGTACAAATAAGAATAATGAGTGTAGAAACAAAGAATGTGTGTGTGTGTGTAATGAGAGAGAGAGAGAGAGAGTGAGTGAGTGAGTGAGTGAGAGAGAGCGCGGTGTCCCTCATACTTCACAAGGGAAAGTTGAGAGAGGGTTGAGGTGAAGGGGAAGAGACCATTGTAGGGTCGTGCTTGGTCGAGTGTGTGTGTGTGTGTGTGTATGTGTATGTGTGTGTGTGTGTGTGTGTGTGTGTGTAATAAGAGAGAGAGAGAGAGAGAGTTCTTATATTGTTGTATGTTTGTTAATTTATAAATGTGCTGGAAAATATATGTTATTGATTTTGAAACTATGCAGCACTGGTTGTTTCTGGAGCATGTACTCGTAGGCTGACTTTTGGTTTAATCAGATCTGGAGGTCACGCTCAAAACTCATAGTTCATGTATGTATATATGTATGTATGTATGTGCTCTGGCACATACCCCACAGCTCTGGGTGGCCAACTCGAGACATGAGTGTTAAATATTATTCCATCTAACTATGAGATATATTTCAATATGTAGGTACAGTAGTGCACAACTTTTGAGACTGTAACACAAAGTAATCTCCGATAATTTATACAGGTATATTGTATTATGTACCGGCGACGTCTTTTCAATTATATTCCAGGTATATTTATACGATTTTTTTCAGAACTTTAAGGAGGATATGTGGTAGTAAAAGGGTTCAGTGAGATAGTTCTAAGCCTGTTAATTGTTGGAGGCCCCTTTTAAGCTGACTATAATCGTCTAAAAGTAGCCAGAAACAAGTTAAAAGATGTCGCCTGTACAGAAGGGGTTAATGATTCTTCCTGTATTAACTGATAATTTAACACTGTACTGTATATACTTAAGGAATTCTTACATTGTTTGAGATATTGTTTTTTAAATAATTGTCTACAGAACTGTTTATACAACGTATATTACTTTCTTGCAATTTTTAGGTTTTAATATAAATAGACCTACTTGCAAGAGCACAATAAACCGTTAGGTAATTCCAGAATAACATATTTATTTGCTCAAGTAGAATGTTAAGATATTCATATATATTCGTTGATAATAGTTTAATACAATATAAGCCAACAAAACCCCCAAATAGTCAGCTCGCTCTCTAAGCTACAGAATACAGCTCAATTCAGGAACGCCTCTCCAATTAGCGCTGCGGAGATATAACGTATTTCGAACCAACCAAAATGCGAGCGTTGCCGAATTCCGTGGCAATATAAATATACCATTTCCGCGTACCGCCGTTACCCATGATTATCCCTAACACCAAAGTCGGCGGTGGTGGTGGTGGTGGTGGCGATACCATAACCCTCTACCGGGAGTATTACACAACCTCTTTACAGTTGAGAGTCTGTAGGAAGATATAGATCAACCATATTTTTCTTCGGACACCATGTTGGCGCCCTAATTGCTAAACAACGGATTGCTATTTTAACCTTAAGGGGGGATGGGTATATTTTAACCTTAAGGGGGGATGGGTATATTTTAACCTTAAGGGGGGATGGGCATATTTATATGCTAATGTATTTATTTGTTTTTATTTTTCAAGAAAGATTTGTACATTTTTCGATAGAAATATGTCCCGGCCAAAGGCCGGTTCCTTCTAAATTACAGGCTCGCTATCGCTTGCCAGGAAAAAATCGACACCTAAATAACACGAAAAGTCTTAAGAAATGAGGCGAAAGGTCTTAAAATCGCCAAACTAAAGGGCCGAACGTCATAAAATCTGACAACTAATGGGGCTAAGCATGAGGGAGAAAGTGGGTCCAGACAAACGAACCATCCTCCCTTAAGGGCATTTACATACCAGAGTGTAAATAAAAGCCCAGACAGCCTTGCCACCAATATGGCTATGTTACTCTATTTATATTACTATATATTAGACATAGATGTGGGTGAATTGGTTTTTTGTTTGTGTGTGTGTTCATTGTTTTCTGTTGTGGTGTCTCTATTATGGCTCTGTCTTGAGTCGGCCACCCCCCAAAACAAAAGAAAACAGGGAAAACCAAAGAAAAACCAAAAGGAAAAGTGGGGATTGAGCCTGAGTATATAGATAGATAGATAGATAGATAGATAGATAGATAGACTAGCCTATATATTACAATAGGATCTCTACAATACAACAGCCATAATCTTGTGCCTTATTAGTCAAGTCATCCTTAGAGACCTTTTTCAAACACATTTTTCGTTTTAGTACGCACACACACGAATTGAAAACAAGTATTCTTTTTCATTTTGCACTTTATAGACAATCGGAAATGTGGTGATTATTCGATATAGTTTAAGTGGAGGCAAGAACCGATATTAGTTAAGGAGGGTCACCTGCTTGTTTTCTCTTTCTCTCCTTTTCTCTCTTTCTCTGGCTTATATCCATTCGGCCCCATTCAGCCTACTGTCTTAAGACGTTTACCCCATCCAGGTGTCCATATTTTCCTGGCGAGCGGTAGCAAGCCAGCATATATATTGTTTTGTTTTGACAGCAAGCTAAATTTGTACATTTTTCGGTAGACAAATTTCTCCGGCGAAGCCGGAGTTCTCCATACAATGCTGGCTCGCTATCGCTCGCCAGGAAGAAGTCGAAATCTGGATGGGGATGAACGTCTTAAAACAGTTGGCTGAATGGGGCCGAATGGATACAAGCCAGAGAAAGAGGGAAAAGGAGAGAAAGAGAAAACAAGCAGGTGACCCCCCCTTAATGCAGGTAGAACAGGTTAGTTTTGGCTAGGTCTGACATACTGTAGGTCGAGATATTAACCCCTTCTGTACCGGCGACGTCTATATCATTTCTTTCTGGCTACTAGTAGACGATTTTATTCAGTTTCAGTAGGGCCTCCAGCCACTAACAGCCTTTGGCCTATCTCACTTAACCTTTATTAATACCATATAATTAGATCATTATAAAGATGCACCCAAATCGTCTAAATATAGCTAGAATGAAATATAAAGGACGTCGCCGGTACAGAAAGGGTTATGGGTTTGAGATAACGTGGGGAGGAATAGGTCACGTCAATGATGTTACTATACTTCATTCACGTGTTGTTGTTGTTGTTGTTGTTGTTGTAGTAGCCTCAAGAAACACTTTATGGCAATCCCGCAGCATCCAGGTAGTCCCAGGTATACAACATGAAGACTGTAAAAATCGTATATACCTGACTCTCCCCCCCCCACCCTCCGGGTCTCTGGGTGGTATAAAACATGGCGGCTGTATAACAACCCCATCGATTCTCTGGGAGGTATACAACATGGCGGTCATATAAACTGTATACTCCGGACCACCCCCTCCGGGTCTCTGGGTGGTACAAACTTCTCCTCCCTGGGGTTGGATATTGCTTTTGGGTTAATTAGGGCCGGTAATGCCCCTTATTAAAAACACACAGTAAGTTGGACCGCGGTTATTAACTCACTAAAGGTTAATTAGGGCCGGTAATGCCCCTTATTAAAAACACACAGTAAGTTGGACCGCGGTTATTAACTCACTAATTACCCTACACCCTCCCACCCACCCGGTCCTCTCTGTTTCAACACTGCAGTAATTATATCATATTTACGGCCAGAGAGAGAGAGAGAGAGAGAGAGAGAGAGAGAGAGAGAGAGAGAGAGAGCGAGAGAGAGAGAGAGAGAGAGAGAGAGAGAGAGAGAGAGGGAGAGAGAGAGAGAGAGAGAGAGAGAGAGAGAGAGAGAGAGAGAGAGAGAGAGAGAGAGAGAGAGAGAGAGAGAGAGAGAGAGAGAGAGAGAGAGAGAGAGAGAGAGAGAGAGAGAGAGAGAGAGAGAGAGAGAGAGAGAGAGAGAGAGAGAGAGACGAGAGAGAGAGAGAGAGAGAGAGAGAGAGAGAGAGAGAGAGAGAGAGAGAGAGAGAGAGAGAGAGAGAGAGAGACCAAACAGCAACATAAACATTGATTTTGTTCATAGTTTGCAATTATACTGCCGAAGCTCTAAATACAGCAAGATAAAAGCCAGTAGGCTAAATGCCCACCTTTAATATATTTTATCAAATGGGTAATGTAAAGTCTTGGATATATAATGTATTTGTATTTTAAGGGAAAGAAATGGTAATGAAGATAAATGTTATTTTAACCCGTACAGTACCAACGACGTGTGTTATATTGTATTCTAGCTATTTTTACACGATATTAGACAGCTTAGGAAGGATCTGTGGTAGTTATAAGGGTTGGTTGAGATGATTTGAAGCCTTATTATTACTAAAGGTCCTTCCTAAGCTGAATACAATCGTCGAATAGTTGTCAGAATATGATGAAAAGGACGTCCCTGGTACTGTATGGGTTAATACTACTACAGTATAATGACAAAAGTATGTGTTATTCTCTGCTCAGAGACTAACAATGCAGGATGCGTAAGTGAAGTTAGAGGATTGTCTGTGTAATATTTGAAGGCCACAACTGTACTGTCTTCTAAGATATCTTTAACCCCTTCATTACCGGTGACGTCTTGTTGTTTTATTTCAGCTGCATTTAGACGATTTTATGAAACTTGGGAAGGAAATATAGTAGCTAAAAGGGTTAATGGAGATATTCTGTAGTCATTTAGTCGGTAGACGTCCTTTTTAAGCTGAATAAAGTTTTCTAATGGTTACCAGAATATGATAAAAAAAACGTCACTGGTACTGAACGGGTTAAGTCGTTCATTTCATATATTAAGAGCTTTGTTAGATATTTGTGTTATTCGTTAGGTGGAAAACATTTACTGACAAACATTACTTCTAGTTAAATTTAACTCTTATCAATTAAGCTCTAATAACTGGAGTTCGGTTACCGGTATATCTAGGGAAAATATTATTTGTGAGTCAAATCATGCTGTACTTATAGTTTTTGTTTTCTTATGTATATTTTTTTCTTTCAATATATGCTGGCGAGAAATTGACTTATCCCCATCCTAATTACTCAGCTAATACAAAGGATTTATAGCCAAATATGTTGTTAATGTGGACACTCACAGCAAAGGTGAAAATGTACGATAGCTACACAATTTGGTAAGAGAAAATCCTCCTATATGGATTACTTGTACGAGCAAGTAAATACTTTTTAGACATAAGGATTAGTATTATTTAATTTGAATATATTTTCTGAGCTGTGCCTATGGCGATGCAAGTAATATTACCATTCTTTAGTATATTCTTGGAAGGTCTCCTTCTTTTTTTGGAAAGAAGGGCTTTGATAATTGGCTTTCAATTATAATATGATAGTGCTGACATTTTTTGTATATAATTCTGTTTGGAGATAAACAACCGAATTATCAACACTTACATGCATAATTAGTGGGATGTATTGTAAGATATTATTACGAAAACACAAACATTCTACGATGCCGGCAATACAACAGTTTAGTCCCTGCATGCAGGGTGGCGGTATGGGCGACTCGCTGGCCTGTTACGGATACCTCAGTCCTTACACGCGGAGTAGTCGGGATCGACGAAGGCTTACAACGATTAACACACCATACCATTATACATTTCCATTATTAGAGTGAGAGCGGTGGAAATGAGTTACTTGAGAAGTGCGTGAGGAGTTACATGGAGGGATAGACAAACGAATGAGGAAGTAAGAAGGAGGTGTGGTGTGGAGGTAGATGTGCTGGAAAGTGTGAAAAGGAACAACTTGAGATGGTTCGGCCATATGGAACGTATGGATAGCGAGAGATTGACTAAGAGCGTGTACGAGAGCGAAGTGGAAAGACAGAGAGGGAGAGGTGCACCGAGGGAAAGGTGGAAGGATGGAGTGAGGAAGTATATGAATGAAGGCGGTGCTGGTTGGGAGGAGGGGCGTCGACTGATTGGGGACAGAGGTGCATGGGGCGGTTTGTTCGTGTCCACCCCTTCGGGGATCACCGCATCAGGCAATAGATAGACCATTATACAGCTCATATACAGTAATCAAACTAAGGTTTTACACAGTAGATTAGGACTTGAAAAGGTATAAAAAAAGTGTTGTATACCCATGTGCAGTATGCAGAAAGGGGTGGCCGCGAACTCAATAGTGTAGCATCTGCCGCTGCTGGGTATGCCACGGGAAAAAGCGCTGCACTAAAATTAACGGACCTCTACCGAGGGAGAAGTCAGAAGTTGAGAAATTTTTATGCATCTATAGTATGCAAAGGTGAGCTTGTGTTCAATGGCTGGCTAGAGAGTGATAACTTTAGCAATGAGGCACTACAGATGATGGACATCCTTTGATACTTGAGCGATGCCTTCTCTGCCAGTGGTGGGGCCGAGGCCGCCACAATAGCCAGAATATGATGCGGCTGGGGAAAGTTCAGAGTACTGTTGCCACTACTTACTAGAAACACTCATAGAAACACTCATAAGAGACAGACTCGTAAATCACTTAGAGGAAAATAACATACTTAAAGATACTCAACACGGCTTTCGTAACGTAACAAACGTTCCTGCTTAACAAACCTCTTAGACTTCTTCCACGATATCCTCAACCTCTATGATGAGAGTAAAGCTGTAGATATATACCTTTATTTTCAAAAGGCCTTTAACAAAGTTCCCCACAAACGTCTACTGCTAAAATTAGAAGTGCATGGAATACAAGATGGTGTGTTGAAATGGATAGAAAATTGGCTCAGCGACAGAAAGCAAAGAGCATTCATAACCGGAAAGGCATCTAATTGGACCAATGTAAGTAGTGGGGTACCCCAGGGATCGGTACTAGGACCAATTATCTTTCTAATTTACATAAACGACATAGATGAGGGTCTCACCTGTACAATCTCAAAGTTTGCTGACGATACAAAAATTTCAAATAGCGTACTTTCAAAAGAACAAGTTGACGATATGCAACACAATCTAGATAAGTTGTCATGTTGGGCCCAAATTTGGCAAATGAGTTTCAATGCGGATAAATGTAAAGTACTACATATCGGATACCGAAAGGAGAAAGCAAACTACTCGATGAACGGCACTCGGCTTAAGAGTGTAGACAGAGAAACCGATCTGTGAGTAACAATATCGAGTAACCTAAAACCAACGGCTGTTTTTTATTTATTATAGCTATATTTAGACAATTTTTTGCAGCTTAACCCCCTCAGACTGGAATAGTTAACGTACTGACGAGGAGGCGGACCGCTCGGTATTTTCCCCACAACTGTCAAAATCACACTGAGGGACCGTTAGGAGTCGGAGAAATTTGGGGTTGCCATCATTCGACAGATTCTGATCTAACTTACCTAACTTACTGAGCTCAAAATGATGCACAAGCGTCATATTACTTATTATAGAGATATTAAGATAGGCTCATATGACGCGATCGCGTCATATGAGTATTTGGGCGGAACCTCCATATGATGCGATCGAGTCATATGAGTCGGAGGGGGTTAAGAAGGATCTGTGGTAGTATCTATCTATTTATTGCCTAGACACCATGGCTCCCGAAGGGATGGCCCTGAATGAATCACCCACATGCACCTCTGTCCCAACTCGGTCGACGCCCCTCCTCCCATCCAACACCGCTTTCACGTATATACTTCTTAACTCCATCCTTCCACCTTTCTCTTGGTCTACATCTCTCTCTCTGTCCTTCCACTTCACTCTTTTACACTCTCTTAGCCATTCTCTCGCTTCCCATACATTCCACATGGCCGAACCATCTCAAGGTATGTGTTCCTTTTCACACTTTCCAGCACATCTACATCCACACCACACTACTCTTGTACTTCCTCATTCGTCTGTCTATCCCTCCATGTAATTTCGCATGTACTTCTTAAGTAACTCATTTCCACCCCTCTCACTCTTGGTTTGTGTTTCTCCAACAATGTCCATGCTTCATTCAATTTCAAATTCAATTCAATTTTCAATTCAAAATAGTTGATTGTCATAGTAATACATTGTTAATTAATGCTACATTTAACATCATATGAATAAACACAAACTACGACAATGAGGACTAGATACCAAGTGGTATATGTGTCCTTTTATCTTGTATACTCCCGTACGTCATTGTCGGGATTACCACACTATCATGCAAGGACTTCTTTACTTTAATGCTGACCACCCAATTTCTTGTTACTGCTTTCAGCGTTCCTATACAATCCTCTTCCCCTGTTGCACTCTCTCCCGC
>CM064511.1:27415212-27420212 GCA_032716605.1 Paralithodes platypus | reverse complement strand
CTCCTCATTCCCCTCCCCCTTCCCTGGGCTCTGCAATATGGAAATTCCCGTGCAAGGACTGGGTGGTCCTCCCTCGGTGCAATTATTAAAGTGGCGGTGGGGCCTTGAGAACCACGGCAGGTCCGGGGAAGATGGTGGATGGTGTGTGTGTGTGGGTGTGGGTGTGGGTGTGTGGGGGTGTGTGTGTGTGTGTGTGTGTGTGTGTGTGTGTGTGTTTGGGTGGGAGTGTGTGTGTGTGTGGGTGGGTGTGTGTATGTGTGGACAAGCGGTGGTGTGTTTAATTAAAGGTACAACATTCACGAAATATGTAGGTTTGCAGGTACATGAGGTTTAGGGCGACAGTTTAAGTGTACTCACCTCTTTAAAATACGTTGAAATGGAGTGTTTTCGGTTTGGTTAGGTAAGTTACGTTAGGTTAGGTTAGGATAAGTTTGATCTAGATAGTTTTATTTAGGTTTAAAAATCGAAAAATGTACTCGTCTCGTAAGCATGCAAAAATAACGTGTGTACCGATAAACACATCACCGCTTGGGTGTATGTGGGTGTGTGTGTGTGTTTGTGGGTGTCCCTGTGTGTGTGTGTTTGTGTGTGTGTGTGTGTGTGTCTGTCTGTGTGTGTGTGAGAGAGAGAGAGATGGGGGTTTATGAGTGTGTTGGTGTGCAAGAGAGTGTATGTGATGAGGTTTGTGAGTGTGTGTTGCAGTGTGAGAAGATAGGCAGAATAGAGTGATGTGTGGGAGAGTGTATGAGAGTGGTGTGTGGATAGTATATGGAGAATGTATAAGAGAGGAAGAGAGAGAGAGAGTGTGTGTGTGTGTGGGAGAGTGTATGAGAGTGGTGTGTGGATAGTATATGGAGAATGTATAAGAGAGGAAGAGAGAGAGAGAGTGTGTGTGTGTGTGAAAAGTGTATGAGAGGTGTGTGGATTGTATATGGAGAATGTATAAGAGAGGAAGAGAGAGAGAGTGTGTGTGTGTGTGTGAAAAGTGTATGAGAGTGGTGTGTGGATAGTATATGGAGAATGTATAAGAGAGAGAGAGAGAGTGTGTGTGTGTGTGTGAAAAGTGTATGAGAGTGGTGTGTGGATAGTATATGGAGAATGTATAAGAGAGGAAGAGAGAGAGAGAGAGAGTGTGTGTGTGTGAAAAGTGTATGAGAGTGGTGTGTGGATAGTATATGGAGAATGTATGAGAGAGAGAGAGAGAGAGAGGAAGAAAGAGAGAGTGTGTGTGAGTGTGAAAAGTGGAATAGTAGAGTGTGTACAGTATGATGTGTAGTGAGTGTGTGGAAAGTGATGGTAGAGTGTGTGTTGAAAGTGATGTGTGTTAGAGTGTGTAGAGAGAATGTGGGAGAGTGTGTGGAAGAGGAAAGTGTGTGGAAGAGTGAATGAGAGTGTGTGGTGAAGAAGAGAATGTGGAAGAATGAATAAGAGTGTTTGGAAAAAGGAGAGTGTATGGGAAAGTGAAGGAGAGTGTGTGGAAGGGGAGAGTGAGTGGAAGAGCGAATGAGAGTGTCTGGAAAAGGAAAATTTCTGGGAGAGTAAATGAGAGTGTGTGGAAGACGAAAGTGTGTGGGAGAGTAAATGAGTGTGTCTGGAAAAGGAGAGTGTGTGGAAGAGGAGAGTGTGTGGAAGAGTGAAGGAGAGTGTGTGGAAGAGGAGAGTGTGTGGGAGAGCGAATGAGAGTGTACGGAAAAAGAAAGTGTGTGGGAGAGTAAATGAGAGTGTCGGAAAAGGAGAGTGTGTGGAAGAGGAGAGTGTGTGGAAGAATGAAGGAGAGCGTGTGGAAGAATGAAGGAGAGTGTGTGGAAGAGAAGACTGTGTGCGAGAAACTGTTTAAAGACGGTGTGTTGAAGAGGGGGTAAGATAAAATGTTCCTTGTTGCAGCTCTCACAATAATGTTCCTTGTTGCAGCTCTCACAATAATGTTCCTTGTTGCAGCTCTCACAATATTTTCTTTTCTATTTTTCGCTTTTGCTTTTCTTCACATGAGGAAGGGTAACTTTGAGTAAATTAGGTATTATTTTTAAGTAAAGTATATACAGTATGAGTTGTTGTAGTTAATGTACGTGCCTCGTGTAAGTGCGCATGCGCATGTTGGTGCAGGTGAGTTAAGGCTGATGCTTATATAACAAACGACTTATGAGATGCGCCAAAGAATATACAGTTGTGCCGTGTGTGTTTGTATGTATGTGTTTGGGGGGGGGGGTTGTGGTTGCTTTACTTGTGTGTGTGTGTGTGTGTGTGTAATAGTATATATACACACATTAATGCGTCTAGTGCCAACAGCAGAAGGTTACAGTTCGGTATACTTGGGTCCAGCGTCGTGGAAGTTGATATTAATGTTCCTTTTCTGCCACTTACCCTAACTTATATCCAGGGCCTTGCGAATTTCTTGACACACTTTTGCATACGGTGTTTTGTTAGTTTTTTTTTTTCTTCTGCTCAGGTATTTATTAGAAAGGACACACACACACACACACACACAGAGACACACAGACACACACACACACACAGACACACACACACACACACACACACACACACACTATATATGTATGCATATACAATCCGTGAATACAAAATGATGTATTATTAGTATGAAACTTAATAATACTTCAGATCTTGAGTATTAAGAACATTATTGATAACTAGGCTATAGCATTAACTATTTATCTCTTTCTTGCACATTCAGTGACGCCATATATGGCAATGGAATGCAATTTAATTTTTCCAATGTATGTACAAATGGGACTTAGTCCATTAATTGCCCACAAACTTGTAGAAGCCAGTGAAGGTCAGAGTAACGTCTTGACACTGTTATCAGACAGTTTGGGGTTCGACCTACCTGATATGTATGGATAGTTTCAAGGAGGTAAATGTACATACACTTGACATACCAACATGCAAAATTAAAGGCTCTATCTCCATTTCTACCACTTGATGTCAACCAGTTCCAACTCAAGAAGCCAATTATAAAAGTGCAAAATTATTGTTAAGCTCGGTCCCAACATAGGAAATCTCATAGTACTGGTTGGTGTGTCCTGGTTGGTGTGTCCTGGTTGGTGTGTCCTGGTTGGTGTGTCCTGGTTGGTGTGTCCTGGTTGGTGTGTCCTGGTTGGTGAGCTTCATACAGAGGGTGAACCATGACCTTCCCGTGGACCAGTTACGCATGTGACCACCCAGCCATGCAGGCACCACACATAATATATAATGAAATCAATTGAGTCCTTTATACCCTCTCCTTCCAGCGACATAATTGTAGGCAACTCAATCTAATCTGATTGACTCTACAATCATGCAATACCGCCTTTATGTATTTCTTGGAATAGGTTAGAGTAAATAAGACTATGTTAGGTTAGGCTAGGTTGACTATATTCTATTGTTTTCCTGCTGACGGTAAATTGCCATGTCCTTATCTTGCTTACTCGGTTATCACGAAGAATCTGGAGTGAAATATGTTATGACATTATGAAAACTTGGCTTTAATGTGACGTAGAGACATAGTAGAGTCATATAGTTATTTTTTATTACTATCGATCAATCAGATGCTAAGTGATTGAATTGACCATCAGCTGAACACTAGCACACTATAGGTGATTTCATAAGTACAGTCTCGTTCATAGTTGTCTGGACGCCTGCATCCAATGGAACCAAAAGAAACAAACCTTTCAACCGTGATAAAAACATACTTGATCTAAATTGTGTTCGGTACAGTCTCAGAAATGAACGGAATTAACCACTTGCAAGTTTCGGTCTATAAGGACGTTCAAGATATAGACATGGACATATAGCAGGAATATAGCAGGAATAAAGCTACAATATTTGTATAGTATGCACATTAGTTCATTATATTAAACTCAGCCTAATTTACATCCATCACAAGGTCACATCATCATTGTATTGCTGCTATATATCGTTGTTTGTAGTCCATTGCACGAATTACTCATCTCCTTTGCAGTAAGTCGTACTGGTCATCAGCGGCAGCAGCACATATAGCGTCGTCCCCCTGGCGGTTTACTTTTTGGGCGATTTTTGCATGTATTCATTATATTTCTAGTTTCCGCCCTAGACCTCCATCAAATTTAAAAAAAAAACATCCATTAGATCCCCCTTCTAGATTAATTTGTAAATTTTTCGGTAAAAAAAAATCCCGGCCGAAGGCCGGTTCTTCCAACATTACAGGCTCACTATCGTTCGCCAGGGAAAAAATCGACACCTAAATAGCACAAATGGTCTAAATATTGACGAAGAAATGTGGCGAAAGGTCTTAAAATCGACTAACTAATGGGGCAAACCTCTTAACATCTGAAAACTAATGGGGCTAAATATGAGGGAGAAAGTGGCCCAGAAAACCGGCCCATCCCCCCCTTAAGAAGTTATTACGATATTACGGTCATAACTCTGGCGGTCATAAATGTTGGTAGGCGGCAATTTAGCTTGGGGGGGGCTGGACGGCTGTAAAGTAGCCTCGATATATTTGACGGGTTTTACCGGTTCATTGCAAATTCCGGCCTGCTCAGTGTGGCGTAGGAGTGGCTGTGTGTGTGTGTGTGTGTGTTGGGAGGGGGGGGCGCAGTCTGTGTGTGTGTGTGTGTGTGTCGGGGGAGGGGGGGGGGCAGTCTGTGTGTGTGCATGTGTGTGTGTGTCGGGGGGGGGGGGGGGGGCAATCTGTATGTGTGCGTGTGTGTGCGTAAACTTGACAATATGAAGGATGCACGGTGCAAACATAGATGGACGTGTAGACACAGCAACACCAAGATTGAAGAGTGTTTGCTTCCGTAATAATATAGTTTTGTGTTGTGGTCTGTCTTTTGAGATACCCTCTATTTCCTGTGACTCCTGTCGATCTTTCCTTTGCTGAATACAATGGACTAGTGGCAACAAGAAAGAAAACAAATCGGATTAAGGGGAGGATGGCCGTTTGTTTAGTCTATTACTTAATTTATTCATATATTTTTTAGTTTCCTCCCTAGACCTCCATCAAGCTTAGAAAAACACCC
>CM064511.1:27380212-27410212 GCA_032716605.1 Paralithodes platypus | reverse complement strand
GTATAGTGTAATTATAATACATCACAGTGTCAGTATAGTGTAATTATAATGTATCAGTGTCAGTATAGTGTAATTATAATGTATCAGTGTCAGTATAGTGTAATTATAATACATCACAGTGTCAGTATAGTGTAATTATAATGTATCACAGTGTCAGTATAGTGTAATTATAATGTATCAGTGTCAGTATAGTGTAATTATTATTATTTTTTTTTTTTTTCTATGTGATTGAGGGAGGCAAAAGGCATAACTGCCTATAGCGAGTGCCTCCCCCATAGTTGAAAGAGTGACAGGGCCAAAATCAAGGGACGTTCGAGCCAAAATGCCTGGACACACGGAGTTTGAAGCAATTTAAGTCATAGGAAGAGGGAAAGACTGATTCTGGGAGAGAGTTCCAGAGCTCAGCTGTTGAGTAGAAGAAAGTTTGAGAGTAACGTTTCACTCTTGGGTTGGAGAGTTGCACAGAGTAGGGGTGGGATTGAGTTGCAAGACGGGTACCACGTGCCCTACGTAAAGGAGGTGGTATGCACTGGGATAGCTCTGAGGAACACTGATTATTATAGTAGCGATAGAATAGCGAGAGAGATGCAACATTGCGGCGGAGAGAGAGAGATTGCAGAGAGTTGGTGAGTGGGCGGGAGTTAATGATACGAAAGGCCTTCCTTTCAACTTTGTCTAGGAGAGCGGTGTGAGAGGAACCTCCCCACACATGTGAACAATACTCAATACAAGGGTGCACTATGCCCCTGTACAGAGCAAGAAGCTGTGCAGGGGAAAAGAACCCCCTAAGGCGGTTGAGCACACCCAGCTTCTGGGAGGCTGCCTTAGCAAGACTGGTAATATGGTCCTTCCAAATGAGAGCAGAAGAAAAAGAGACACCAAGAATATTGAGAGAAGATGAAGGGTTGATTTTTGTATTGTTGAAGAATAAGGGATAGTCCGCTGGGAGATCCTGACGGGTAGATAGATGGAGAAATTGGGTTTTGGAAGCATTAAAGTTAACAAGGTTTTCTCTGCCCCAATTGGAAATAGTATTTAGATCAGAATTTAAGAGTTCTATGGCTTCATTACGTTTGTCGTTGAGGGATTGCTGGCTGGGGCGTTCTGAAAAACTAATGGAGTAGTGTAAGGTTGAGTCGTCTGCGTATGAATGGATGGGAATTAAGGTACAGTTAAGGAGATCATTTATAAAAATTAGAAAGAGAATAGGAGATAGGACAGAGCCCTGAGGAACACCGGAGTTTATAGGGTGAGGAAGTGAACAATGGCCGTCCACAACCGCGGCTATGGAACGGCCCGAAAGGAAATTAGAGACAAAGGCACAGATGGAGGGATAGAAACCGAAGGAGGGTAGTTTAGAAATTAAAGATTTATGCCAGACTCTATCGAAGGCTTTCGATATGTCTAGTGCAATAAAAAAAGTCTCACCGAAGTCCCGAAAGGAGGATGACCAATAATGTATCACAGTGTCAGTATAGTGTAATTATAATACATCACAGTGTCAGTATAGTGTTATTATAATGTATCACAGTGTCAGTATAGAGTAATTATAATACATCACAGTGTCAGTATAGTGTTATTATAATGTATCACAGTGTCAGTATAGTGTAATTATAATGTATCAGTGTCAATATAGTGTAATTATAATACATCACAGTGTCAGTATAGTGTAATTATATTGTATCACAGTGTCAGTATAGTGTAATTATAATACATCACAGTGTCAGTATAGTGTAATTATAATACATCACAGTGTCAGTATAGTGTAATTATAATGTATCACAGTGTCAGTATAGTGTAATTATAATACATCACAGTGTCAGTATAGTGTAATTATAATACATCACAGTGTCAGTATAGTGTAATTATAATACATCACAGTGTCAGTATAGTGTTATTATATTGTATCAGTGTCAGTATAGTGTAATTATATTGTATCAGTGTCAGTATAGTGTAATTATAATACATCACAGTGTCAGTATAGTGTAATGGTAATGTATCAGTGTCAGTATAGTGTTATTATATTGTATCACAGTGTCAGTATAGTGTAATTATAATACATCACAGTGTCAGTATAGTGTAATCATAATAGGTACATCAGTGCTAGTAGTATAGTCATAAAATAGGATAGTGCTATAGTAGACTGCTATATCTGTGAGAATATAGTGATGGTACAAAGCATTACACTGCTATACCAGTGCTAGTACAGTGTAATCATGGTGCATCTCAGTGCTAGTAAAGTGTAATCACGATAAACTACAGTGCCAGCGTAGTGTAAGCACAATATATTACAGTGCCAATATAGAGCCATATCAGTGCCAGCATAGTGAACGCACAATACATTACAGTGCCAGCATAGTGAACGCACAATACATTACAGTGCCAACATAGTGAACGCACAATACATTACAGTGCCAACATAGTGTAAACACAATACATTACAGTGCCAACATAGTGTAAGCACAATACATTACAGTGCCAGCATAGTGAATGCACAATACATTACAGTGCCAACATAGTGAACGCACAATACATTACAGTGCCAACATAGTGTAAACACAATACATTACAGTGCCAACATAGTGTAAGCACAATACACAGTGCCAACATAGTGTAAGCACAATACATTACAGTGCCAACATAGTGTAAGCACAATACATTACAGTGCCAACATAGTGTAAGCACAATACATTACAGTGCCAACATAGTGTAAGCACAATACATTACAGTGCCAACATTGTGTAAGCACAATACATTACAGTGCCAACATAGTGTAAGCACAATACATTACAGTGCCAACATAGTGTAAGCACAATACATTACAGTGCCAACATAGTGTAAGCACAATACATTACAGTGCCAACATAGAGCCATATCAGTGCCAACATAGTGTGAGCACAATACATTACAGTGCCAACATAAAGCCATATCAGTGCCAACATAGAGCCATATCAGTGCCAGCATAGTGTAAGCACAATACATTACAGTGCCAACATAGAGCCATATCAGTGCCAGCATATTGTAAGCACAATACATTACAGTGCCAACATAGAGCCATATCAGTGCCAACATAGAGCCATATCAGTGCCAACATAGTGTAAGCACAATACATTACAGTGCCAACATAGAGCCATATCAGTGCCAACATAGTGTGAGCACAATACATACAGTGCCAACATAAAGCCATATCAGTGCCAACATAGAGCCATATCAGTGCCAACATAGTGTAAGCACAATACATTACAGTGCCAACATAGCCATATCAGTGCCAACATAGTGTAAGTACAATACATTACAGTGCCAACATAGAGCCATATCAGTGCCAGCATAGTGTAAGCACAATACATTACAGTGCCAACATATAGCCAACTCAGTGCCAGCATATTGTAAGCACAATACTTTACAGTGCCAACATAGAGCCATATCAGTGCCAACATAGTGTAAGCACTATACATTACAGTGCCAACATAGAGCCATATCAGTGCCAACATATTGTAAGCACAATACATTACAGTGCCAACATATTGCCATATCAGTGCCAACATATTGTAAGCACAATACATTACAGTGCCAACATATTGCCATATCAGTGCCAACATATTGTAAGCACAATACATTACAGTGCCAACATATAGCCATATCAGTGGCAGCATATTGTAAGCACTATACATTACAGTGCCAACATAGAGCCATATCAGTGCCAACATATTGTAAGCACAATACATTACAGTGCCAACAACATTAGGGGAGGTGTGGTGGAGTGGTCTTGCCACTGGCCTGGTAATCCAAAGGCCCCGGGTTCAAATCCCGATGTATCAATGGGAAGATATTATTGGGATGGAATTTGTGCTGTACCTAGTATCAGTGCATTACCACAAGCCCACCGAAACGTCAATAAAATACCCTCATTGTTCCCTGATTAAATAGCACTGTATGAATATTCCCATATTCAAAATATGCTATAAGGGTGCAATGCCTGGTGAGTTATCTGCTCAACAGGTGGCGTTGTGTGTGTGTAAGTGTGAGAGTCCGAGTGTAGGGGGTGAGACAGTGAAGCACGGGAACGAGGTGGCTTCAGAGATGGGGTCGTTTCGGGCCATGAGTGAGCACCGTGCCTCATGTAAAGGCAAGATGGCAGGTGCTCGTTGTACTGTGCTCTACGTGCTTCACATGTCTCACTCCCTAGACTGGAACAAGACCTCACGGGCTTCACTGTTCATTGTAAAGCGGTGAATGTTAAGGCTCTCAGCCTATGCCCGAGAGGAAGTAAGTTGGAATATAGAAAAAAAAAAAAAAAAAAAAATATATAGCCATATCAGTGCCAACATATTGTAAGCACAATACATTACAGTGCCAACATATAGCCATATCAGTGCCAACATATAGCCATATCAGTGCCAGCATCGTGTAAGTACAATACATTACAGTGCCAACATAGAGCCATATCAGTGCCAACATATTGTAAGCACAATACATTACAGTGCCAACATATAGCCATATCAGTGCCAGCATATTGTAAGCACTATACATTACAGTGCCAACATAGAGCCGTATCAGTGCCAACATATTGTAAGCACAATACATTACAGTGCCAACATAGAGCCGTATCAGTGCCGGTACAGTACATTAAGCCAGCCTGGGGCACTAGCAAGGCCGCCTCAGGTAAACCTTAATAATGAACTAATTTTGTGAAGGAAAATGAGGGCGGGTCTTGGGCTGGAGTGTATTGATTATGGATTATATATAATTACGAGAGCAGGGAGGGGGGCAGTGAAGGGGTCGACGCGCCACCCACTGCCAACCCACCACCCACCGAGTACCGCCCACCCTTCATATCCCCACAAGACGAGGGACAAAATGCATTATAGAGGACCTGAAATTGAAACTCAAGAGCCTCGGGCTAGGGATACGCTATTAGGAAAATCTAGGACTGTGGAGGAGGTTCTCTAGGTTGTCTAGGTAGGGGGCGGGATGGAGCACAGACCCCGCCTACTCGCCTGCGTCAGCGCCGCCTACGGGCCCCTTTCGTCAGGAGTTTTGCGCGTCGGCCGAGCGGGGGAGGGGCGACCGCGAATATGGAGTTTTTTGCAAATGGTGGCCGTAGCTAGCTTTACCTGGGTTCCCTGGCCACCAACCGCTTTCTCTCATGGCCAAGCCATGTGGGCCGCCTCTATAACCTCCATACTAACGAAAATAATGTGAAAAACGCATGAAAACCTCCCCAAATCGTCGCGCCTCCGCAACCAAAAACTTTGTGAAACTAGTTGGGTCGTTGTTGGAAAGTTTCCTGACGCAGGGCGGGGGTGCGCGCCCCGCCTCCCTCGCTCGCTGCCGGCTGCCACACGCACACCGCCTCTCACATACACACACTAATTTCTGGTCTCAATGGCAAATACTAGTGCCCCTAGGCTTCCTCGTAAACAGAAATGAATCCTAGCATGGACTGCAGGGCGCCTCGCTCCTAGGTATTACAAGTATAAAGCGGAAAGCTGCTGGGTCGCTTCTTTCCCTGCCTCCAGTTTGGTCTCCACATTCTCCTGCCTCCTCCACCCTTCCTCTTACATCCCCCACCCCTCCTCTGGCCTCCTCCACCCATCCTCTTCCTGTCTCCCGGACTCCACTCCTGCCTCCCCCACCCATCCTCCCTCCCCCACCACCCTACACTGTGAGGCCCGAGTGTCGATTCTCTTTGCATATTAATGACCCGTCTTCCCGACACCCTGATCTGAATTACCTCCTTTGTGCGGGAGTAAAAAGGGTGTGTACCAGGGTGGATGGCAAGGCAGGCAGGCACACATACATACAGGATAGGCAAAGCAAGGAAGGGCAGGACAGACAAACAGGAAGGCAGACAGGCAAGAGGTTTGAAGGGAAGGGAGGGCCGAGTTCTCAGTCAGCGCTCCGCCTCTTCCTCCACCCGCGTCGAACCCCAATCTCCTCCACCACTCCACCACCTCCTCCACCACCTCCTCCACCACCACCACCGGGCTCCCTCCGTTCGTCGGCGTCGCCAGCACGATCGCCGTCACCGCCACCGCCGCCGCCGCCGCCGCGATTTTGACCCCAACCCCCCCACGTTCCCGTACCTCGTGTGCTAACAATTTTCCGGGTGGTTCCAAGTGCAGGATAAATTTTACGGATTATTCCCGACGATTTCTTTGGTACCAGTGAGTGTGTGTGTGTGTCTTTCAGTTTAGACGGATGGAAGGACAGACCGTCACGTGACTGGACAGGTGGAAAGACGAGCGTTCGTGAGGCAAGGATTACTAGGACAAAGGCCCAGCTCCTGAACTCTCAAGGTAAGGACACTTCACCGCACCATCGCTATCTTCAGCTGCTCCCCGCTAGATGGCTCCCCAGCGCTAATGTCCCCACCGCCGTAATAACGTCCCGGTGCTTATGCTGCTTCTGCGGCCAATAACTGGTAACCTTACGTTGTGGTGGATTTACTGGAGCGCTGATAAAACTCGTGTGTGTGGACAGGCCCAACCGGGGAGGGAGGGGGAGGGGAGGACGGGAGAGAATTTTAGCGACACAACTCGCAAATGATTGTGTCGCATATTCTACCCGCGACCCTTCACCGCCTGGGCTAAACTACAACCTCGCTCTTGATTATATCTCGGCACGCTGTTGTCGTAATTCTCTCTTTATTTCCCTCTCCCTCGTTTTTGGTCATCGGAATGGGGTTTCCCCTCCCTTACCTCTCCTAAAAAAATCCCGCTGAAATTTGGAAATTTCATGCTTTATCCGAACGCATATGTTAATAAAGTATACGACAACATGCGTTATACTGTATTGTAGATGTATTCGACAAACTAACTATGGGGTTGAGATGGGTTTCAAGTAATCCATTTCTTCTTTGTTCCCTACTGGCTCCGGTCCCCGTCATTGGTAGCGAGGACAAGGACTGATGGTGGTGCTTTGTTCACAGTTCACCTGAGTGGTCCGTTGGTTCATTTGGGCCGAGGAGGGGGGAGGAGAGGCGTTCGTTCGGTAGTTGGGCCGTGATGGTTCTGGAGATTGTTGGGGGCTTTGTCTTGGTCGCTGGCGGTAATAGGCGGTGATTTGGGGAAGGTGGAGTTATAGGGGAAGGTGGAGTTATAGGGGAAGGTGGAGTTATAGGGGAAGGGGAAAGGGAAATTATATTTGTGTGGTTGTAATTATGGAGTGCTATGGGATAGTCGAGGAGAAAGGAATTTTATGTGGTCATTTAAGGGGATACTAACTTTTTTTGTTTTGCCTATAAAATAATTCATTCATAAATTATTTGTTTCCTCGCTAGACATCCCTCAAACTTAGAAAAACTTCCCCTAGACCCCCCCCCCCCCCGCCTCAAGATAAATTTGTAAATTTTTCGGTAGAAAAATGTTACGGCCGAAGGCCGGTTCCTCTTACAATTAGAGGCTCGCTATCGCTCGCCAGAAAGCTATTGACACCTAAATGGCACGATAGGTCTTTACATTTATAACGAAATGGGACGAAAGGTCTTAAAATCCACAAATGGGCCGAACGTATAAAAATCTAGAAAATAATGGGACTAAACACGAGGGAGAAAGAGGACCAGAAAAACGGTCTGCCTCCCCTTAATTATGAAACTCTATGGGAAGGTCAGTTTGTAGGTGGAAGGGAAGTGGAATTATATACGTATTTGTGATTATGAGGTGTGGGTAAAGGTGGGTATTATGAGGTGTGGGTAAAGGTGGGTATTATGAGGTGTGGGTAAAGGTGGGTATTATGAGGTGTGGGTAAAGGTGGGTATTATGAGGTGTGGGTAAAGGTGGGTATTCTCCTGGGTGACCTAGATGTGTGTGAATGTTGTGTTTCGTCTGTGTGTTTGTTCGTTGTTTTGTGTTGTGTTTTTTGTTTTCCCTGGTCTTGCTCTGTCTTGAGTCGGCCATCCCCAAGAAAATAAAAACAAAACAAATAATTAAATAGAGTAAAATAGAAAATAAAAATAAAAACAGGAAAAGTGGAGATTGGGCCTGAGCATATAGATAGATAGATAGATAGATAGATAGGGTAAAGGTGGGATCGTAGGGAAATTTGTGATTATGGGGCGGTAGAAAAGTTACTGTCATAGGTGGAAGAGAACGTCAGGTTATATAACGGATTGGGATTACTAGGGGTAACCGGACAACTCAACCAGTTGACCACTTAATGGGCCGGTTTTCTGGACCACTTTCTCCCTCATGTTTAGCCCCATTAGTTTTCAGATGTCAAGATGTTTGCCCCATTAGTTAGTCGATTTTAAGACCTTTCGCCCCATTTCTTCGTCAATATTTAGACCTTTCGTGCTATTTAGGTGTCGATTTTTTCTCTGGCGAACGATAGTGAACCTGTAATGTTGGAAGAATCGGCCTTCGGCCGGGAAATGTTTGCTACCGAAAAATTTACAAATTAATCTAGAAGGGGGATCCAATGATTTTTTTTTTTTTTAATTTGATGGAGGTCTAGGGAGGAAACTAGAAAATAATGAATACATGCAAATATTGCCCAAAAAGTGAACCATCCCCCCTTAAAACAGTAGTTCTCAACCAGTGGCAACTCGACCAATACTGTTAGGTTAGCTTAGGTTAGGTAGAGTTAGGTTAGTTCTTGAAAATTATACTGGTTTGGTTGGCCCTGGTTGATTTGGCACTGGTTTTAACCCCTTCTATACCGGCGACGTCTATTTTGTTTTATTTCAGCTACATTTAGACGGTTTTATGAAGCTTAGGAAGGATAGATGGTAGCTAAAAGGATTCATTGAGATAGTCTGTAGCCTTTTAATGAGTAGACGTCCTTCCCAAGCTGTACAAAATCGTCTATTAGTTGCCAGAATATAATGAAAAGTACATCACCGCTCTAGAAGGGGTTAATGGTCTACTGGTTGACTTGTCTGGGAACCGATTACGGGGGGATGAATAAAGCGGGGATCGAAAAGCAGTATTTTTATTATAAGGTGTAAATAGAAAGACGGTGAACCTCTGATTACGGGGATGTAGAAGGCGATAACGGTAAATAAATGTTAAAGTGTTTTTGGACTTGTGATTACGAGATATAAGGGGAGATATGTCGCTTTTCTAGACCACTTTCTCCCTCATGTTTAGCCCCATTGGTTTTGAGATTTTAAGACGTTTGCCCCATTAATTTGGCGATTTGAGGACCTTTTACCCCATTTATTTGTCAATAGTAAGACCTTTCGTGCTATTTAAGTGTCAATTTGTTTCCCTGGCGAACGATAGTGAGCCTGTAATGGTGGAAGAATCGGCCTTCGGCCGGGACATTTTTCTACCGGAAAATATACAAATTTATCTAGAAGGGCGATCTAATGGATGTTTTTTTTTATGTTAGAAGGAGGTCTAGCGAGGAAACTAACAAAATAAAGGAATGCATGAATTAATAAACCAGAATAAACGGCCCATCTCCCCGTAAAGGATAGTGGAATTGTGATTTTGTTATCAAAGGAATGTGGAAGTGCAGGAAGAGATATAGTTGTGATTATGGAACACTATAGGGTTTTATTTATTTTTTTGCTGATGGTAAATTGCTATGTCATCTTCTTTATGCAGGTAATATGGATATCTTGTAGAAAAATACGTTGTTAATTGTGAGAACTTGGTATTTTTATGATGGAGAGACAGTGGAGTTTCTTATTTTATGATGGAGAGACAGTGGAGTTTCTTATTTTATGATGGAGAGACAGTGGAGTTTCTTATTTTTCTATTAACCCCTTCTTTATCGGCACCGTCCTTTTAACATTATTCTGGCTACTATTAGATGATTTTATTCAGTTTAAAAAGGGCCTCCAGCCATTAACAGGCTTCGAACTATCTCATTTGACCCCTTTTACCACCACAGATCCTTCTTAAACTGCACAAAGTCGTCTAAATATAGCTAGAGTAAAATTAAAAAGACGTTGCGATACAGAAGGGGTTAATTATCCATAAATCAGTTGCTATGGGAGTCAATTTACCGCCAGCCTGAATAAACCCGACTGTAGTTTTAGTTAGTAGTACAGCTCTGTATAGTCGCCCACATAAGTTCTATTCCTCTCCGTTATCTAATACATGGAATTATAATGCACATGATTGAATAACGAGTAGTTTTTTATGCAGCTTTTAATTCATCAATTTTGTCAACTGATAAATAAATGAAACGACACTTCACTTCATTTATACTAAATTTACTCTCATACATAAGATCAGGACGAGGAACGGAACTTATGTGGGCAACTGTACATGGAATTATGACCTTGCATGTGAGGTGGAGTTCTTGGTGATATATACACATGCAACATATATGCACATGCAACATGAATACAATGCTACAGAGGATCGTCTTGCAACAACAATAACAACTAATAATTGTTCGTCCTACATATGCTTTGTAAAAAATAAAACAATAAGTTGTTTCTGATCCTAAACCGTTATTCATTATAGATAGTTTTATGCTTATCATTTTTGTTTTGTTTTACATAATGGAGTGGATGATTATAGTAAGCTGATAAAATACCGGTATATATATATATATATATATATATATATATATATATATATATATATATATATATATATATATATATGTATATATATATATATATATATATATATATATACTGTATATATTGAAAATATAAACAAGAAATTAAAATGGTTTGATTTTAAAGTGAATACGACAGACGTATATATTTGTTTTAATGTGCTTTGCCCGATTGTTTTTGGAACATGAAGATTTATACATAATTGCTTACTACTCGTAATTGGGCAGGACTAAGGCATGCACACCATTGGCATTAAAAGGTGGTCATGGATTCCAAAGTTTATCGGTAGGTGATGACATACGAGAAGTAATTATGTACAGGTACTGGCGAATGTTCGTGAAGTCCTGCGATTTTTTGTAATGCAAATATATCCATTTGTATTGATATGCATAATTATCAAATAAACTATATACAAATAAATACATATTCTGTATTTATTTATGTATTTTTATTTTGTGTCATGCCCCAGCCAGAGTTCGAACCCAGGCCAGTAGTGCAGCACTCCAGCACCTAAACCACTAGACCACCGAGAAGCTTAAAAGTAGTGGCTTCATTTGGAATTATATCCTATCCACCACCACCCGCTCCGATTCGTGATCACGTAGCTATATACCATACACACAAACGCCTCATAGCTGATTTGATCTGAACTTCAATCTTAATCGATATACTGTATTTGCATAAAGAAAATCGCAAGAATTCACGAACATTTGTCAGCAGCTGTATAATTTCCTGCACAAATATCTGGTATGCTATAGTCTATTCATTATTATTGGGCCAACAATTTCAACCCCTAGCCTCTTTAACTAAAAAAAAAATATGACTGAAGTAATCAAGCTAATCAGGAAGAACCAACCAGGGATTAGGTGTGGATATTTACAGCCCATTTGCTCTATCCCTTTTTGAGTTACAGAGGCTAGGAGTCACGATTTCTGGCCTACAAATATGAGTGGACTATACTATACGATAAACATAAGACAATGAGCGCTGAATGATGAAGAACGTTGATTTGACCATATTGTTACAGAGCATTCTTCAAACATTTCATCAGTCAGCCTGCCAGAATTGACCAACACAATGTGCACCATATATCACTGCAGGTATATGTACCGTATACTGTAGTCTACAGTCAGTTGGGGGTTAGAATTATGCCATATTTATCGGTATCAGATATGAAAGTTTAATTTGACAGTTAACATTCATGGTGGTTTAATTACATGTGTTCTGGCGATAGATACTAGGTATAGAGTATAAATAGTCAATGCTGAATTTAATATGAACTGTTAAGATACTGTATGTGTCATATATAAACACGTTACCATAAGTGTCATATGATTTGAATGATCATTCATGGCATAAATGATATGTAATGTTGTACACATAGGCCTAATGTAATTATCTGTGTCAAATAGAAAAGTAGATAATATACATATAAATAATAAATATGAAAATTACACAGTCCCTGCACAGTGGATATAGCCAATAAATCAATCAGTGGGGGTATATGCCGTGACAACTCGTAACCGCACTCACCCTCTAACTCCACTCTGGGGGATCCCCCCAGGCGAGACTCCAGGCATCTGCCCGGTCCATATCAAGTATCCTATCGCAAGGTTGGTCGGCTTGCCTCAGCCATGAGTTACATGGTATTTCCCTAGTCCTCCTCCACTCAGGGTTGTCCTCTGTACAGACCACCTTGCGAGCACGGTCAGCACCATATATAAACATAATTAGGTGCTCTATATGGCAAGCTATTCTACATTGATAACATTCACCATCCCGTAATATTTACTATCACACTACTGACAACACTAACGTTAATACATGTACTGCATATTATAAAACAAATTATGATGAAACACATTCCAAGCCATCAACACTACAAGTTATTTACAGACTTATTATCGTAATTATGATATTTAATACACTTTAGAAACCGCCTTGTTTACGAAAGTGGTAATCAAAGGTCTTTTCCTGTTAATGTTTATATATTCTATGCATTGCAGTTTTATATTTTTGGTATGGGATCCAGGTAGGTAGGTCATCATCATCATCTGTGTGTGTGTGTGTGTGTGTGCGTGCGTGTGTGTTAGTGTGTGTGTGTGTGTATGTGTGTTGAGAAGGAACAACCACACAGACACAAGAGCACTTCTGGGGGCCAAGGGAGAGGCCTGGGTGGAGGGTCGAGAGCCATAATCACATAAAGCTAAATTTATCCACCTAACATATTATGGGCCAATATACGTCATGTTGCATACCTCTCGTTTGGATATGCGAACCTTCTAGTAATGTACCATTTCCTACGGTGCTAATTGGTATAAATATCATGAACCGCTTCTGACACACATATACTATATATATATAACAAATTCCTTGAAGGAGTTAGTGTTTCCTCTAAACAATGATGCATTTTTTTTACGCTGTGCACTCCCTTGATTGACAGGGCTAGGACGTGCCCTTGTTACAGGGACTTTACTGGACATTTGCCACGAATCGCTAGACCTGAGTGCCTCACCTATATAGTGATCCAGCTAGCTCTCACAAACACCTCCTGCTATCTACTTCAGTACAGTAAAGAAGCACACCACACTTCTTTCTGCCCCCCCCCCCACACCTTAAAAACAAAACAAAAACACAAACAACTCACACTTTCAAATCGGGGGGTGGATTGCCACAGGCAGCTCTGCCTTTTGTCTCCCTCATCCTCAAAAAAAAAAAAAAAAAAAAAAAATCTTGACGTCTACGAATGTCATGGGGTGGGATTACAGACTATCTATATTAATCATTTTAGCTACCATACATCTTTCCTAATGTTTACAAAATAGTCTAAATGTAGCTGAAATCCAATAAAAAAGACGTCACCAGTGAAAGAGATGAGGAACTGAACAAGCTACTCTTTACTATCAGGTATACAATATGGCAGCTAGAGGAACAATATATTCATCACTCATACTACCAACATCCCTGGATGGTACAATATCTCTCTCTCTCTCTCTCTCGCTCTCGCTCTCGCTCTCTCTCTCTCTCTCTCTCTCTCTCTCTCTCTCTCTTTAAGTGACTAAACAAGCTACTCATTACCACCAGGTAACTCAACTGTTCATCCAGTCCCATCCATTCATATGCAGACAACTCTACCTTGCACCACTGAATTAGTTTTCCAGAACGCCCCAGTCAGCAGTCCCTCAAAAGCAAACGTAATGAAGCCATAAAACACTTATCTTCTGATCTAGCTAATATTTCCAATTGGGGTAGAGAAAACCTTGTTGCATTTAATGCTTCCAAGAATCAATTTATCCATCTTACTACCCGTCAGGAACCTCCAGAGGACTACCCCTTATACTTCAACAATACAAAAATCAACCCTTTAACTTCTCTCAATATCCTTGGTGTCTCTTTTTCTTCTGCTCTCACTTGGAAGGACCATATTACCAGTCTTGCTAAAGCAGCCTCCCAGAAGCTGGGTGTGCTCAACCGCCTGAAAGGGTTCTTCACCCCTGCACAGCTTCTTGCTCTGTACAGGGGCAGTGCGTCCTTGTATTGAGTATTGTTCACATGTGTGGGGAGGATCCTCTCACACCGCACTCCTAGACAAAGTAGAAAGGAAAGCCTTTCGTATCATTAATTCCCGTCCACTCACCAACTCTCTGCAATCTCTTTCCCTTCGCCGCAATGTTGCATCTCTCTCGCTATTCTATCTCTACTAAAATAATCAGTGTTCCTCGGAGCTTTCCCAGTGCATTCCACCTCCTCTACGTAGGGTACTTGGTACCCGCCTTGCAACACAATCCCACCCCTTTTCTGTGCAACTCTCCAACCCAAGAGTGAAATGCTATTCACAGACTTTCTTCTATTCAACTGCTGAGCTCAGGAACTCTCTCCCAGAACCAGTATTTCCTTCTTCCTATGACTTAAATTGCTTCAAACTCCACGTGTCCAGGCATCTTAGCTCGAACGTCTCTTGATTTTGGCCCTGTCACTCTTTTTACGCTGGGAAGGCACTCGCTGCAGGCAGTTGTGCCTTTTGTCTCCCTCATTCACAGAAAAAAAGGAGTATACAATATGGCAGCTAGAGGTACAATATATTCATCACTCTTCCTACCAACCTCCATGGACGGTACACTCTCTCTCTCTCTCTCTCTCTCTCTCTCTCTCTCTCTCTCTCTCTCTCTCTCTCTCTCTCTCTCTCTCTCTCTCTCTCCTTCCTGTATTGATCATATTTCCAGGCGGCGTGAACGGCTATATTGAAATAGTTTCCTTGTAGTAACGTAAGAGGGGCCTTCTGAGGAGACATGTGCACACGATACACCTCCACACACTAATACACACACACGGCCACACACTTACATACACATGCACGCACACACGTACAATACATACATTTAGGACTAAATACTAAAACAAATGCATATAATAATTTATGTGTATGTGTGGTGTAATGGTCTGACTACTGGAACAGTAATATTAATGTCCCGGGTGCAAATCCCGTTGCGTCAATGGGAAGATATTAAATGGGGTGGATTTCGTGCCGTCCTTGGTTCCAGTACATTGCTACAAAACCAGACATGCCATCAAAAATATCCTCGCAATATAAATCCAGTGCAATTTTTTTATATAATGTTTTATATTTTTTATTTATTTTTGTTGTTGTTGTTGTTGTGCTAGACGCCGTAATTCCCGAGAATATTGCATTGTATGACAAATATGAAATGGCTATTAGTAGGTGGCACTTGAGAGAGAGAGTTGTCTGAGATTGCGAGATGGGATGTTGTAACAGTGGCGATGCGGGTTCAAGACGTCAAAGCTACAACGGACCAATAAGAGACAACCAGGCGCCTTTGGTCTACGAAGGTAAGACTACGAACAAACCAGTTACAACACTCATCTGTCTCATTGCTTCACTCACAGTCTGGATTACGAACCCCCATGGCTTCATCGTGTAGAGCAACAGGCTAAAGATCTATGTCTGAAACTAGGGTCGAAACATTAAACAAATATATATATATATAAAAACCAAACTAAACAAAACATAATACATTTAAAACAAAAATAATAAACCCCCCAAAGTCAATATGCATACACATATATTTTCGCATCAAAATATACATGCATATTGTACATGCAACTTCAAATACCCTTGCCCATCTTCATATCCTATTGGTATTTACCTATTGGTATGAGTACATTTTGTTCATTAAAATGAATGCATGAACCTAATGAATACACACACATACAGTATATTACACTAATCCTTTATGACATCTGCGGACATATATAATCTTTACTAAAATCGAAGCACACATTGCGTCCACTCAGAAGCACACACATTACATACATGCAAACATACACCAAACAATAATATATCTATTAACACACACACATACATACACACACACAAACATACTACATAACAAACTCAAACAGAGACTGACACACACGCGCGCGCGCGCGCACACACACACACACACACACACACACACACACACACACACACACACACATACACACAACAATCAGCCTTTGGAGCCAAGTCAGCAGTGTCATCAATAATACGTCCCAATATAAAGATGAGCTGATGACACCCCTCCCCATATATGCCCCCCCCCCCCCCACACACACACACATATATACCACTCTGCCAGCCCTCACCAGTCACCCCTCACGCCAGGCATTCCACTATCTTTAACCGAGCCCACTCGCTTTTTGTCTCTTTCTCTCCCTTTCTCTTTGGCTTGTATCCATTCGGCCCCCTTCAGCCTACTGTTTTAAGACGTATACCCCCATCCAGGTGTCAATATTTTCCTGGCGAGCGGTAGCGAGCCAGCATATATACATATCTTTGGTTTGACAGCAAGCTAAATTTGTACATTTTTCGATGGAAAAATATCTCCGGCGAAGCTGGATTTCTCCATACAATGCTGGCGACCGATAAATAGACACCTGGATGGGGATAAACGTCTTAAAATAGTTGGATGAATAGGGCCGAATGGATACAACCCAGGGAAAGAGAGAAAAGGAGAGAACGATAAAAAAAAAAAGCTGGTGACCCCCCTTAGCCATTCCACTACCGGTGCCGTCCTTTTTAACTTAATTCTGGCTACTATTAAACGACATTGTTCAGCTTAAACATGGCCTCCAGCAATTAACAAGCTTTGAAATATATAATTTAATCATTTTTACTACCACAAATCCTCCTTAAACGGCACAAAATCGTCTAAATATAGCTAGAATAAGATGGAAATGACGTCGCCGGTACATAACCCTTTGAGTACCAGCGACGTGTGTTATATTTTATTCTAGCTATATTTAAACGATATTATGCAGCTTTGGAAGGATCTGTGGTAGTTAAAAGGGTTGGTTGAGATAGTTTGAAGCCTTATTATTGCTAGAGGTCCTTCCTAAGCTGAATAAAATAGTCTAATAGTTGCCAGAATATGATAAAAAAGACGTCCCTGGTACTCAACGGGTTAAGGTGTTACACTCCAATATTTAACTGCGAGGTGTCCTCCCGAAGGTTAGCCTCTACTCTCCCGGCAGCGTCTTCTTAGTTCTATTCGAGATATATTCAAACGATTTTGTGCAGTTTAAGAAGGATCTGTGGTAATAAAAAGGGTTAAGTGAGATAGTTCGAAGCCTGTTAATTGCTGGAGGCCCTTTTCAAACTGAATACAATCGTCTAATAATAGTCCGAATAAAGTTAAAAGGGCGACACTGGCACTAAATGGGTTGAGGGGGGTATTTAGTTTGCTCCCTAGACCTCTGTCAAGCTTAAGAAAACACCCCCAAGACCCCCCTTCGAGATCAATTTGTAATTTTTTAGGTAGAAAAGTGTACCGGCCGAAGGCCGGTTCTTCCTAATTTACAGGCACGCTATCGCTCGCCAGGAAAAAAATTACACCTAAATGGTACACAATGTCTTAATATTGAAAAAAAAAATGGGGCAAAATTTCTTAGAATCTCCAAACTAATGGGGTGAACGTCCTTAATTCTGAAAACTAATGAAGCAAACCATGAGGGAGAAGGGGTTCCAGAAACAACCCTCCCCTTCCTGCCAACCTTGTGGCAATAGCTGGACTTGGAATAAACTACTCTCGGACGTGAATTAAGGGGAGACTGGCCGTTTGTTTGGTCTATTAATTCATTTATTCATATATGTTTTTAGTTTCCTCCCTAGACTTCCATCAAGCTTAGAAAAACACCCCCTTCAAGATAAATTTGTACATTTTTCGGTAGAAAATGTCCCTGCCGAAGGCCGGTTCCTCTTAAAATTGCAGGCTCGCTATCGCTCGCCAGGAAATAATCGACACCTAAATGGCACGAAAGGTCTTAACATTGACAACTAAATGGGGCGAAAGGTGTTAAAATCGCCAAACTAAATCCTGGTATTATAGTTTTGGACATGCGTGTTTTCAGACAAAGCATTAGTCTGACAAATGATAAGAAAGAATGGAGAGAAAGTGTATAGGAGAAAGTCTGAAGTGTTCATACATTTTAACTTGAGAAACCTTGAAAGGGGTGCATCTCAGATTTTCTTGTGAGACATATTTTTTGTATAAGCTTTATAAAGTATCGTCGAAAATATTTCAGAATATATTGAATGAATGCCGGAATGGATGAAGCTTTGTACTTTGGATTTTCCTTATCATCCTGTTATCTTAGTTATATATATATACTTTATATATATATATATCAAATGGCCCTCAAAAACCCTAAACTTCCTTCCTAAGCTGAATAATATCGTCTAATAATAGCCGCACAATGAATACAACAAAACGCGTGTTGGTATACTGAAGAGGTTAATAAAACTGTATTGGAAAGTTTGGAGTAAGGAATATTTTTAAAAACTCCCAAACCAACAAGTTCAGCTAAGAGTCATACAAGGAAGGGAGACTGGCCAAGCGTTACTCCTTTATTACAGTACAGTATGTGCTAACAAATGTACTTACAACAATTGTTGGGTAAATTAGACTTTGGAAGGTTGTTCATAAATTAAATAACATTGTTTACTCACAATAATGAATACCTGACTCCATTTCACTAACTACATCCAATTAGTTCCCATTTCTATGGTGATTAAGTATTTTGCATATGTGTTTTCGTATGGTCCTCCTTGATACCAATCACGATTATTTATGCAATAAACATAATTATTTATATGCACATATTGAAATAGAGGTTGCAAGTACACATTGATAAGTCACAAAGGCTTGAAATGATTGCGAATTATTTTGAAAGTTATGAGTCATTTTTCATCACTTGCGATGGCTACTTACTTGTGTTTACTTTATTATATCTATAATTGTATGTGTTCCATGTGGTATTTTATAGCTCTTAAAGTTCAAATATCAAAGTAGATTATCACATTATCGTATGAATGAAATATACTGTTCTTTATTATTCCATATATATTAATTAAACTAGATACATTTTAGTAATGATAATGATAATGTGATAGGTGATATCAGAACCTTGAGAGCTATAAAATACCACATGGAACACATACAATTATAGATATAATAAAGTAAACACAAGCAAGGGAAGATATTCCGTTCCTGCCTATTTTAAATGTGTGATACCAGTAAGTAAATCATGGCCTGTGATTGGCTAATCTGCGTTAGCCCGTCAGTCAGTCTCCTCTTCTGCTTACTTCTCCAGTTCATAATTTTATTGTTTCGCTTAAGTGTTTACTTTATGATATATAAGTTATTATTGGGTTTCATGTGATATTTAATAGCTCTTTAGATTCGGATAAGACTATAATTTATTAATCAATCATTAAAATTACTTAAACGTATATAGTTTAATGAATAAATAAGGAATAATAAAGATAATAATAAGACATTATCAGCTCTGCCGCTCATTTTGGCCAGTAAGCTTGGGTACTGATATGATAGCCAATCATGAGCCTCGATGCAAACACCAGTTAGGAGCCAGATGCACAGGTCGATTGAATGGAGTATAGTTCTCACAAACATCTTCCTCCCATTTATTTTACTACACTAAACAAGCACAACATATTTCTCTACAATACATCAACACAAAATATAGAAATAAAGAAATAAATCTAATAAAATAGAAACGTTTAAATCAGTGACTATTTTTCTTTCAACCTTGGGAGAGACACTTGTTACAGCCAGCTTTGCCTTTTGTCTTCTTCATGCGCTCAAAAAAAAAAAAAAAAAAAAAAAAAAAGAAGAAGAAGAAGCAATATGGTGGCTGATATAGAGAGCTCGGTCTACCTCTCCTCGTTTAACACAGGCCCCTTAAATCCCATCAGAAAGCCCAGTCCTCAGCGGAAAGGGCGTGTGGTGGGCGGGGATTAATATTTCCAGTATTATGGGGGCGGTGGGGCGGCCGGGGATCCCATTATGGACCCACAGGCGGGGGATTTAGGCTTGGGCGGGGTTCTTATTTTTTTGCAACTCACTTTTCACCACTTGTACAATCGTGGTTACTATTCTTTGAACTTTTGGAAGGATTGAGGGGACGTTATTTTATTTGTTTATTTCTTTGTTTATTATTACTGGTATATATATTTGTTTTAGTTAGCTTCCTAGACTTATATCAAGTTTAGCGAAACACTATCCCAAAGACCTTCCTTCTACATAAATTTGTACATTTCTCGGTAGAAAAATGTCTTGGCCGAAGTCCGGTTCCTCTTAAAATACAGGTTTGCTATCGCTTGCCAGGGAAAATTGACATCTAAATGGCACAAAAGGTCTTAATATCGCTAAACTAACGGATTAAAAGTCATAAAGTCTCATATAACTATTGGGGCTAAACAATAGGGAGAATAGGGTCCAGAAAAAAAAACTCTCCGTAAACGAACTGCCAACATTAGAATATCAGGCATAAAATAATAAGACTATTTAATTAAGCCGAAGACACCTGCGACAATTTATAGACAATTTATAGACCCGTGGCTCTACATAAGATAACACATATATTAGTCAACCGAGCCTGACCTTACCTTCTTTTTTCTGTGTGGATGAGGGAAACAAAAGGCAGAACTGCCTGTGGCGAGTGCCTCCCCCAAAGTTGAAAGAGTAAGAGGGCCAACATCAAGTAATGTTCGAGCCAAAATGCTTAGACACACGGACTTAGAAGCAATTTAAGTCATAAGATGAGGGAAAGATATTCCAGTACACTCCAATATATTTCTTAAGCCGGTATCACACGAGCGGTTTTTACCTAACATTTATCCTCAACATCGGTCTGGCAGCTTATGAGATCAACATTTAAAACATGTCGGTCACCTAAATTCATCCACCAGCAGTCTAGTGTCCGATAAATGTGCAAAATATTCCAGAAATGTTGCCAGAAAAATGTTGACCATCGAATATTGACTAAAAGCTCTCGTGTGATTCCGGCTTTATCCATATAATTTTAGCGAGGGTAGTGTATGTATGTAGAGACTTAATCAGAAGAGCATGGCATTTATGCAGGATTAGTCGGAGGTGGGTTGTACAACATTAAGGGGAGGCAGTTGGTTTTTCGAGTCCTTCTCCTCCCTCATGTTTAGCCCTATTAGTTATGAGATTTCAAGACATTTGCCCCATTAGTTTTTCAGACCCTTTGCTCCATTTCTTTGCCAATATTAAGACCTGTCGTGCCATTTAGGTGTCGATTTTTTCCTGGCGAGCGATAGAGAGCCTGTATATGAAGAGGAATCGGCCTTCTGCCGGGACATTTCTCTACCGAAAAATTTACAAATTTATATCGAAGGGGATGTTTTTATAAGTTTGATAGAGGTTTAGAGAGCAATCTAATCCCCCTGCTTAAACCATTGAGCCAAACCAGTAAATTATGCTGCACAATACCGTCTGAGCTCCCTTAACTTGGAGCCTTAGGGATTGGTGTGCGTGTGTGTGGGTGGGTGGAGGATATTGTGTAAACGAGGTGTAGGGGTTTCATCTGGTTAAAATGACGAGGTAGTGGCATAGTTTTGGACGTCTGCTGTTTAACACCTTTATAATTTCATCTTAGCTATATTTAGACGATTTTGTGCAGCTTAATCAGGATCTGTGGTAGTGAAAAGGGTTAGGTGAGATAGTTCAAAGCGTGTTTTGAACTGAATAAAATCGTCTAATAATAGCCAGAATAAAGTTTAAAGGACGGCGTCGGTACAGTAGGGGTTAAGATGTAATGAATACGCCGATGATTTGGCAATGATGATGATAATGATGATGATAATGATGATGATGATGATGATGATGATGATGATGATGATGATGATGATGATGATGAGGAGGAGGAGGAGGAGTCCTTGCTTTATTACCGAGGTAGTGGGATAGGTTTTGGACATTTGGTGACTATAATACTGATAATAATAATATATAAATAAATAAATAGACAAACAAATGAACCCCACCCCCTTAACACCATTTGCACTTCATTACACATATCTCTGTATGTGTTGGCATTAAATATATACAATGAATAAAACTTCCTTTTGTCGTTAGCATTCTTCGATTTGTTTCTTACATAATTGACGGTAGAAACATTTTGAGAAGGTTACCCCGCTGCTGAAGATTAAAAGTATAGGTTTTCCAAGAAGGCTAATACGTATAATGTAGTTGTTATGTTAATGTGTATATGTAATGTGCTAATATGTATAATGTAGTTGTTATGTAAATGTGTATATGTAATGTGCTAATATGTATAATGTAGTTGTTATGTTAATGTGTATATGTAATGTGCTAATATGTATAATGTAGTTGTTATGTTAATGTGTATATGTAATGTGCTAATATGTATAATGTAGTTGTTATGTTAATGTGTATATGTAATGTGCTAATATGTATAATGTAGTTGTTATGTTAATGTGTATATGTAATGTGCTAATATGTATAATGTAGTTGTTATGTTAATGTGTATATGTAATGTGCTAATATGTATAATGTAGTTGTTATGTTAATGTGTATATGTAATGTGCTAATATGTATAATGTAGTTGTTATGTTAATGTGTATATGTAATGTGCTAATATGTATAATGTAGTTGTTATGTTAATGTGTATATGTAATGTGCTAATATGTATAATGTAGTTATGTTAATGTGTATATGTAATGTGCTAATATGTATAATGTAGTTGTTATGTTAATGTGTATATGTAATGTGCTAATATGTATAATGTAGTTGTTATGTTAATGTGTATATGTAATGTGCTAATATGTATAATGTAGTTGTTATGTTAATGTGTATATGTAATGTGCTAATATGTATAATGTAGTTGTTATGTTAATGTGTATATGTAATGTGCTAATATGTATAATGTAGTTGTTATGTTAATGTGTATATGTAATGTGCTAATATGTATAATGTAGTTGTTATGTTAATGTGTATATGTAATGTGCTAATATGTATAATGTAGTTGTTATGTTAATGTGTATATGTAATGTGCTAATATGTATAATGTAGTTGTTATGTTAATGTGTATATGTAATGTGCTAATATGTATAATGTAGTTGTTATGTTAATGTGTATATGTAATGTGCTAATATGTATAATGTAGTTGTTATGTTAATGTGTATATGTAATGTGCTAATATGTATAATGTAGTTGTTATGTTAATGTGTATATGTAATGTGATAATATGTATAATGTAGTTGTTATGTTAATGTGTATATGTAATGTGCTAATATGTATAATGTAGTTGTTATGTTAATGTGTATATGTAATGTGCTAATATGTATAATGTAGTTATGTTAATGTGTATATGTAATGTGCTAATATGTATAATGTAGTTGTTATGTTAATGTGTATATGTAATGTGCTAATATGTATAATGTAGTTGTTATGTTAATGTGTATATGTAATGTGCTAATATGTATAATGTAGTTGTTATGTTAATGTGTATATGTAATGTGCTAATATGTATAATGTAGTTGTTATGTTAATGTGTATATGTAATGTGCTAATATGTATAATGTAGTTGTTATGTTAATGTGTATATGTAATGTGCTAATATGTATAATGTAGTTATGTTAATGTGTATATGTAATGTGCTAATATGTATAATGTAGTTATGTTAATGTGTATATGTAATGTGCTAATATGTATAATATGCAGAAAAACGACCCATCTCCCCATAATGAAATGTCATATTTAAGTAGCATATAGTATTGTCTGTATTTCTTTATGTTCAATGATGCTTTACTGTACACAATATCATAGATGTATATATTTATCTTAAAACTAACATATTATAATCTTTAAAATTTAATATAAATAATGCTTCTATAGGTGTAATATGTATGTAATTCCTGGAAATAACTGCTTAATTCTATACAAAGTTGAGATAGAATTTGAATTGTTTTGTTTGTTCACCAATCGGTTTGTTTGCCATTTTGTCATCAGTGTGTAAATATGCAAATATTTACACTGTAAGCTAATACTCTATAGCTATAAACTCTTCGTATGTAATAAACGTTTATATATTAAAGGGACTGTCTTCATTGATCCTCTTTCTAGTAGTACCCAAAAAAAAAAAAAAAAAAAAAAAAATCACCCCCTTCCACACGAGCCCCATTTTCCACATTCTTATTTTTCTACATCTGCATATTTAACTCCACACCTGTTCCACTCTCTCTATATTCCACTTTCCCTTCGACCCCTATGGATTGTGCACTTCTATTAGTGTATGTTTCACGTGTGTGTACTGTATCAGTTTCATTGTGCATGAGAGAGAGAGAGAGAGAGAGAGAGAGAGAGAGAGAGAGAGAGAGAGAGAGAGAGAGTAAGAGTGAGTGTGTGATCGTGAGATGGAGTGAAATAGATAGATAGATAGATACATGAAGAGAGAAAGAGAGAGAGAGAGAGAGAGTGTGTGTGTGATCGTGAGATGGAGTGAGATAGATAGATGAGAGAGACAGAGAGTGAGAGTGAGAGTGAGAGAGTGTGTCAGTGTTTGTATGTGTGTATGTGTAAGAGAGTATACTGTATATATGTGTGTATTTTAAGATATCTTGGTGTTCTCGCTACCCTTTCCGACCGACCCTTTGGCCTGCTTAAAACTTTTGGCCCTCTATAATCCCAAGGTGTTTTATGGGGAACTTTACCCAACTTGTGATGACGCTGATGCCATCTTGTATACCTCTCACTGTGTGTTCGGTTTGTCCTCTGGTGGTGTTGGGTGTATGTACAGTTGCCCACATAAGTTATCTTCCTCTCTGTGATCGTGTACAGTCAACTCGTTTAATCCGCAGTCTCAGAATATTGTTTTGGCTTATTTGAAGCTTAAAAGTTAATGTATGAAATAAATTTGTAATAAATCTGGGTGTGGTGTCCCGAGCTCGAATCCCGGGAGGGCCATGTGCTTTCGTTGGTTTGTTCAGGTACATTGGGGTTTGTATTTGATATACATGTTAAGGAACGGGGTGTTACTTATATATATAAAATGGAAAAGGGATGAACCAGTAAATATATAATCAATACTGTCTCGTACAGCAATCTGAAACAATAAAATTACATAACTACAATTTCTGAACCTCTGCGGATTAAACGAGTTGACTGTACATCGAAATATAATGCATATGATAGAATAATATTACGATTGGAGTTTCTGATGCAGTGGTTAACTCCTCTGATTATTACAAGAAACCAAACTCGCAAATCATTCATGCTATTTTACTTCCATACATAAGATCAGGCAAAGGAAGTGGTAATAAACAGGAATTAATGGAGAATGCTTGTGAATAGTTGAGTGAACACGTGGTCATTTGGGGGAAGGGGTCGGGCTCAAGTTGGACTAGATAATAGTCCATCAGTCGCCTGGCCCGGAGAGACGATTAATATGAAGGGTGCGCCTGGAAGTGTGGTGGGCGGGCTTGTGGCTTTGGCTCCGCTGCATGTCTGCCTGCCGAGATCGGAGCCTCTCTGGGTGGTCGGGGGCCGGGGGAGTGCTGGAGCGACCTTGGTGACCCTGGTCTCTGGGTATTCTCCCGGGTGACCTAGATGTGTGTATTTTGTGTTTTGTCTGGGTTTGTTCGCTGTTTTGTCTTGTGTTTTCCTGTTCTTGCTCTGTCTTGAGTCGGCCACCCCCAAGAAAATACAAACAACAAATAAAAAAATAAAATAGAGGAAAATAAAAATAAAAAATAGGAAAAGTGGGGATTGGACCTGGGCATATAGATAGATAGATAGCTAGATAGATATAAGATCACGACGAGGAACAGAACTTATGTACGAGCGATTGTATCTGACTGTACATTAAAGTTTTCAAAATTGTGGCTATTGTTAGAACTTTTTCGTCGTCTCCCCATAGACGAATCTCCGAATCCTTCACTGTCGCCTATTCCCTTTCCACAGCCTTTCAAATTCCTCCTCCTTCTTTTCCCCTCCAGTTATATTAATCTTCTTTACTATTCTTGTCTCTATCCATCTTCGTAAATATATTTTCTCTTCTCTCATTCTTATAAAGTTAGTAGTTTTCACCTTCTTTCAAACTGGAGTTTTTCTTTTCCTATTTACGAATAGCCATCTTACTTACTTCCTCTTCCTTCTCTTATTTTGCGTTCATTTTTGTCCATGTCCCAATTCTACCTTCAGCCATAGCCTAGCAGCATGTAGATTAAACTGGTCAACACGGTAAAGTCATAAGGTATTTTTCCAGATGGCGAGTGAGACAACGAGACAGTTTGTGTTGCAACCAGCTCGTTTGTGGTCTTACGACTATGACACCTGGTTGGCTCCTCATGGCCCGTTGCAACTCAGACTCTTCAAAGTTGTATTGCCATTATATCGCTGTCTCATCTCACAATCTCGGACACCTATCTCTCAAACTCCACCTATTGATTTGTTTACTCATTAGACACTGCCCCATAGCATATTTTGATTGTGAGAATATTCATACAATGCCAATTTATTGGAATCAGCGAGAATATCTTTATGGCGTGTCATTGAGCATTGTGGTGATGCACGGAAACTATATACAACACAAACTCCCTCCCAATAATCTCTCTCCATTGACACATTGGGACTGAAACCCGGGACCTTAAGATTCATATTTTTTCACCAAGCAACTTCACTTCTAAACTCAATTAATGAAATCAACAAACACATGTGGCACTCCAAGTACTCGAACCTAGGATACTCACACCGAAATTCCGTGCATTTATGCATTACGCTATCAAGACAGTCTAGTAGCAAGACCACTCCATCACACCTTCCCTTAATTGTTTTATATTTATTACATCTGCCTTTCTATACTATATACTACCCCAACATTACTCACCCTCCAACGCCCTCCCTTCCCCTTCAACACCTGTCTGTTGCACCCCCTATTCCTCGAACACCACTCTTCCCTCTCAAACATTCCTCCCTCTCAAACATTCCTTCCTCTCCTTTTCCTCATTCAACATTCTATATCACTTTTTTCTTCCCCTTCAATTCTTCTTCCCTCCAGTTACCCACTCTTTCAACTCCACTCCCACCCATTCCAACATTGCTCCTCCCCTTCCACCACCCATCTCTCCCCCTTCAACAAACCCTCCTTTCTAACACTCCCTTCCACCACCCATTCCAACATGCTTCCTCCCCTTCCACCGCCCACATCTCCCCCTTCAACAAACCCGCCTTTCTAACACTCCCTTCCACCACCCATTCCAACATGCTTCCTCCCCTTCCACCACCCATCTCTCCCCCTTCAACATACCCTCCTTTCTAACACTCCCATCCACCACCCATTCCAACATGCTTCCTCCCCTTCCACCACCCATCTCTCCCCCTTCAACAAGCCCTCCTTTCTAACACTCCCTTCCACCACCCATTACAACATGCTTCCTCCCCTTCCACCACCCATCTCTCCCCCTTCAACAAACCCTCCTTTCTAACACTCCCTTCCACCACCCATTCCAACATGCTTCCTCCCCTTCCACCATCCATTACAACATGCTTCCTCCCCTTCCACCACCCACATCTCCCCCTTCAACAAACCCTCCTTTCCAACACTCCCTTTCACCACCCATTCCAACATTCTTCCTCCCCTTCCACCACCAACATCTCCCCCTTCAACTAACCCTCCCATCCACCACCCACTCCAACATTCTTCCTCCCCTTCCACTACCAACATCTCCCCCTTCAACAAACCCTTCTTTCCAACCCTCCCTTCCACCACCCACTCCAACAAACTCTCCCTTCCCAAATCCCTCTCCAACAACTAACCACCCCAAACACAATCCTCCCTCTCATTACCTCCAACCCCTTCCACCACAGACTACTACTCCCTTCAACACCCCTCTCCCAAATCACTCCTCTCACCTCCCCTACCTCTCATCCCCCCTACCCCCATCCCCCCCTCTCCTCCTATAACCCATCCCCACCCCGCCCGAACCAAGGGAACAAAGTTATAAAAAATACTGGTTCTAACTTTCCTGAGCTACCGTGGATCAATATACACCAAATTTGAAATGCGAGTCTCACTTTCTGCTACCTACCTACCTACCTACCTTGCCTGCTGATGGTGATGATGATAGTGGTGGTGATGATGGTAATGGTGGTGGAGGCATTGATGGTGATGATGATAGTGGGGATGATGATGTTTGTGGTGGTGGTGATGATGGTAATAATGGTGGTGGAGGCATTGATGGTGGTGATTATGATGTTGTGGTGGTAGTGATGATGGTAATAAAGGTGGTGGAGGCATTGATGGTGATGATAGTGGGGATGATGATGTGAGTAATGATGATGATAGTAATGGTGGTGGAGGCATTGATGGTGATGGTGTTGTTGTTAGTGGTGATGATGATAGTTCTAATGGTGGTGGAGGCATGAATAACCGCAAGTTATTTGTGGACCGAGTACGAGTAACTCTCTCTCTCTCTCTCTCTCTCTCTCTCTCTCTCTCTCTCTCTCTCTCTCTCTCTCTCTCTCTCTCTCTCTCTCTCTCTCTCTCTCTCTCTCTCTCTCTCTCTCTCTCTCTCTCTCTCTCTCTCCTCTCTCTCTCTCTCTCTTCTCTCTCCTCTCTCTCTCTCCTCTCTCTCTCTCTCTCTGCTCTCTCTCTCTCTCTCTCCTCTCTCTCTCCGCCACCTCTGCTGCTCTCTCTCTCTCTCTCTCTCTCTCTCTCTCTCTCTCTCTCTCTCTCTCTCTCTCCGTACTTGTGTTTGTGTGTGCATCAAGGGAAACATCATTTAGCTCTTCTTTCAGTGTAAAGCGTCCTGACGAATTCAAAATATATCTTCTCTTCAAATACAACTTGGTATAAAACTGTATTCATATTGTACGTACTCACATACACACACACCCATACACTTATACACACTCTCACTCTCCACACATCCAAACATCTTAAACTTAACATAGTCGAACATTACAGATCATAATGAAAAGGAAGCGTTTTAACACATTCCATGTACGGTTTGTCGGGCACCTTGCCTATCCCGTTGGGTTCGTGATTTGGCAGCGCTTTCACCCACCTCCCCAACCCCCCTCCCTCACTCCACCTCTTAATCCCATCCAAGGCGGTGGGAATTATGGAGGGGGGTTGGGGAAGTGGGTGCAGTTCTGCCGAAAATCCCGACCCCAACGGGATAGAATATGTGCGGCAAACTGTACAATATGTTAAGCTGTAAAACCCTCCTTTTCACATCATCTGGTAAGATGGTGACTATTTTAGGTGTGTAATGTGTGAGAGTGAGAGTGTGTATAAGTGTATGGTGTGTTTGTGTATGTGGAGTACGTACAATATGAATAAAGCTTTTTTATACCAAATTGTATTTGAAGAGAAGATATATTTTGGATTCGTCAGGACGCTTTACCCTGAAGGAAGAGCTAAATGATGTTTCCCTTGATGCACACACACATTAACCATGGAGAGAGAGAGAGAGAGAGAGAGAGAGAGCGAGAGAGAGAGAGAGAGAGAGTTACAGTTACACAGATACTCAGTCCACACATAACTTATACGGTTCCTTAACTAGGTGGTCCGGCCATGATACTATTAGCCCAATGGACAGTTTAGTAGTAGAAGAATAGGACAGCAAAGTAGAAGGGGCTCTCACATCCAACCTCTGTTCCATCCAGCTAGTAAGTCCGTACCGGAAAATAGTATAAAGTGGTAACCTTAAGGGTCATGCGAAAGTTCTCCAAATTTGTTTTTTGTTTTATATTAGATCGAAGAAAAAAAATAGTTCTGAAAGGGGGGGGCACTTACACTTGCAGTACATAACCCACTATTTCATTCATAATAAGTCCTACAAGAGAGAGAGAGAGAGTGTGTGTGAGAGTGAGGAGAGAAAATGAAAGTGAAAGTCGAGATAGTGATAATAGAAAGAGTGATAGGGACACTCCGAGTAAATGAGAAGAGTACAAAGGGATTACAAAGGAAATCAAGCGACAACAGTTCCAGCGACCTCCTCAAGAGGCTGCTTGCCGCTCCAAAACACTGAATTGTCAAGTGTCCCCAACAGTAGGTTAGAGTGGGGCAAGTAAAATGGAAATGGGAAAACTGTCCTGGTACAAATGTCCCCATTTTAACAGATCTTTCCT
>CM064511.1:27342062-27380112 GCA_032716605.1 Paralithodes platypus | reverse complement strand
ATTTAGCTCTTCTTTCAGTGTAAAGCGTCCTGACGAATTCAAAATATATCTTCTCTTCAAATACAACTTGGTATAAAACTGTATTCATATTGTACGTACTCACATACACACACACCCATACACTTATACACACTCTCACTCTCACACATACACACTTAACATAGTCGACATTACAGATCATATGAAAAGGAAGCGTTTTACACATTAACATGTACAGTTTGTCGCACATATTCTATCCCGTTGGGGTCGTGATTTGGCAGCGCTTCACCCACCTCCCCAACCCCCCTCCCTCACTCCACCTCTTACCAATAGGAGGTGGAATGAGGGAGGGGGGTTGGGGAAGTGGGTGCAGTTCTGCCAAATCACGACCCCAACGGGATAGAATATGTGCGGCAAACTGTACAATATGTTAAGGTGTAAAACCCTTCCTTTCACATCATCTGTAATGGTGACTATGTTAGGTGTGTATGTGTGAGAGTGAGAGTGTGTATAAGTGTATGGGTGTGTGTGTATGTGAGTACGTACAATATGAATAAAGCTTTATACCAAATTGTATTTGAAGAGAAGATATATTTTGGATTCGTCAGGACGCTTTACCCTGAAGGAAGAGCTAAATGATGTTTCCCTTGATGCACACACACATTAACATGGAGAGAGAGAGAGAGAGAGAGAGAGAGAGAGAGAGAGAGAGAGAGAGAGAGAGTTACAGTTACACAGATACTCAGTCCACACATAACTTACGGTCCTTACTAGGTGGTCCGGCCATGATACTATTAGACAGGGACAGTTTATAGTAGAAGAATAGGACAGCAAAGTAGAAGGCTCTCACTCCACCCTCTGTTCCCTCCAGCTAGTAATCCGTACCGGAAAATAGGATAAAGTGTAACCTTAAGGGTCAGGAAAGTTCCAAATTTGTTTTTGTTTTATATTAGATAGAAGAAAAAAAATAGTCTGAAAGGGAACTTACACTTGCAGTACATACCCACTGATTCATTCATAATAAGTCTAAAGAGAGAGAGAGAGAGTGTGTGTGAGAGTGAGGGAGAGAATGAAAGTGAAAGCGAGATAGTGAGATAGAAAGAGTGATAGGGACACTCCGAGTAAATGAGAGAGTACAAAGGAGTACAAAGGAAATCAAGCGACAACAGTTCCAGCGACCCCTCAAGGCTGCTTGCCCTCCAAAACACTGATGGTCAAGTGTCCAAACAGTAGGTTAGAGTGGGCAAGGGAAAAATGGAAAGGGAAGACTGTCCTGGGACAAATGTCCCATTTTAACAGATCTTTCCTAAATTGTATGAAATTATCCAAAGGTAGCCACCATATACTGTCAAATCGCGTCATAAACCTCCAGCGGTTAACATAAACAATTCTATCATTGAAATTATACAGTTTTGTGATCACTTTATTTACTCTTCCTCAGCTGCATTACTTATAGTTAGAAAAGGTTTTGTCTACAAAGGGTTGCTTTAGAAACGCTATACATGTACAAAATTTAATACATACGGTTTGCTGCAATATGAATATACTGTATACATTGTTTATGTTGCCTTCTTCATTACTAATGTTACTGTATTTTTGTGTTGCAGGTACGTGGAGTTGTGCAAGGGGGCGTTGCAATATCATTGAAGGTAAAATGTTGCATTCTGCCATGGTTGCGGATATGAGTTCTGTTGTAAGATATTTTCTTTACATTTATTATGTCAAATTACGTTACGTTATAATCAGAGTGTAAACAATTTGACACAAAAGTTACGCTAGGGCGTATCGATTTAGTGGGATATACTGTGAGGTTTTTGAGGGTCACTGTTTATCATAACATTCACGAAACAAAAATGGCTTACATTATTTTACTGGTACTTTACGTTTACTAAATATGAGTAAAGGATCTAAAACTAAAAGAAATGACTGACTCTATTTAAGTTGCTAAGAATAAATACTATTTCGACAAAGCTAATACAATGGAAGTACGTATCCGTGTGTTCAAGTGTTTCAAATTAATTATTCTGTGTACATAAAGTATAAACAGCTTAATTGAATATAAAATAACATAAAACGTGAAATAAAACAAGATAAGTTCCGATATTATACAAGCTATATTAACGAGAGAGAGAGAGAGAGAGAGAGAGAGAGAGAGAGAGAGAGAGAGAGAGAGAGAGAGAGAGAGATAGAGAGATAGAAAGAAGATAGACCAAATCAGAGAAGATAGATCAAATCAGCGAGAGAGAGAGAGAGAGAGAGAGAGAGAGAGAGAGAGAGAGAGAGCAAACAAATCCGAGAAAGAGAGACAAAATCCATCTGAGAGAGAGAGAAGAGAGAGCCAAAATCCGAGAGACAGAGACAAGAGAGGTCGGCCGAGCATCTAGTCAGAACAGGGAGACCAGGAGGACCAGAGATCGATTGGGTACTTTCTTTTAATTATATTACTCGCCTCAAGTTAGTGTCGGAGTAAAAGTTGCTGTAAAGAGAGAGAGAGAGAGAGAGAGAGTGAAAGTGAGAGTGGGAGAGAGTGAGTGTGTGTGAGAGAGAGAGAGAGAGAGCGTGGGAGTGAGTGAAAGGGAGTGTGTGTGGCAGAGAGAGAGAGAAAGAGAGAGAGCGAGTGCGAGCGAGCTTTAGAGTGGGAGAGAGAGAGGGAGAGTACAAAGGAAATCAAAGGAGTACAAAGGAAATCAAGCAACAACAGATCTAGTGACCCTTCTAGGTTGCTTGTCCTCCAAAACACTGAGGATCAAGTGTCCAAACAGTGGTTTAGAGTGGGTAAGGGAACATTGGAAAGGGAATTACTGCCCTGGAACTAATGTCCGTGGCAGGATTAGGAAGTTAGTAGGGGACAGATGGGTTAGTAACTGAGGGGGGGGATAAAATAAAGTTATTCATTTACAAACGCAGTCAGTCGCGGGTTTGATGCGAGATATTTGTCTAGGCGGAGTTTAAATGAATCAACGGTGATGCAGTCTATAACGTTTCGGGGAAGCCCATTCCACAAGTTGACAACTCGATTGAAGAAGAAATTCTTAGATTCGTGTGAGTTAAAAAGATTTACCAATAATTTTGCAACCGTTTCCCCGCGTGTAATTAGATTGGTCGATAGTGAAGTACTTACTACAGTTCATATTGTCGATGCCTTTGATGATTTTGAACACTTGAATTAAGTCACCTCTTAATCTGCGCTGGGTTAAAGGAAATAGATTTAATTCTCTAAGACGCTCTTCGTATGGTTTGTTCTTTAGGCTAGGTATAATTTTGGTAACTCTACGTTGAAATCGTTCTAGCTTGTTTATATCTTTTTGGTAATAAGGGCACCAGGATTGAACGCAGTATTCCAGAAGAGGGCGGACTAAGGAATTGTAAAGGGTTAGGATAACTTCTTTGGATTTATGCTCAAATGACCTGCCTATAAAGCCAATTATTTTGTTTGCCTTCTTAACAACTTCTGAACATTGTTGACTCGGTTTTAGGTTATTCGATATTGTTACTCCCAGATCGGTTTCTCTGTTTACATTCTTAAGCTGAGTGCCATTCATCGAATAGTTTGCTTTCTCATTTAGGTATTCGATATGTAGTACTTTACATTTATCCGCATTGAAACTCATTTGCCAAATTTGGGCCCAACATGACAATTTATCTAGATTGTGTTGCATATCGTCAACTTGTTCTTTTGAGAGTACGCTATTTGCAATTTTTGTATCGTCAGCAAATTTTGAGATTGTACAGGTGAGACCCTCATCTATGTCGTTGATGTAAATTAGAAAGAGAATTGGTCCTAGTACCGATCCCTGGGGTACCCCGCTACTTACATTGGTCCATTTAGATGCCTTACCGTTTATGACTACTCTTTGCTTTCTGTCGCTGAGCCAATTTTCTATCCATTTCAACACACCGTCTTGTATTCCATGCGCTTTTAGTTTTAGCAGAAAACGTTTGTGGGGAACTTTGTCAAAGGCCTTCTGAAAATCAAGGTATATAATATCTACAGCTTTACTCTCATCGTAGAGGTTGAGGATATCGTGGAAGAAGTCTAAGAGGTTTGTTAAACAGGAACGTTTTTTACGAAAGCCGTGTTGAGTATCTTTAAGTATGTTATTTTCCTCTAAGTGATTTACGAGTCTGTCTCGTATGACCGTTTCTAGCATTTTACATACAACTGAGGTTAAGCTAATTGGACGATAGTTACTGGGTAGGGATTTGCTGCCTTTTTTTAATATCGGTGTTACGTTGGCTAGCTTCCACTGATCGGGCATAGTTCCAGACTGCAAGGATTTATTGAATAGTAATGTCAGTGGTTTGGAGAGCTCATCCTTAGCTTCCTTTAGAACTCTAGGCGAGATTGTATCAGGACCAGGCGTTTTATTTACCTTGAGTTTATCTAAACAATTCAATACTTCTCTCTCTGTAACGGTGATATTGCTTAGAACATCTGAATTATCAATCTAAATCGGCGATGGTGTAGGGATATCACTGAGGTCTTCTGTTGTAAAAAATGATGCAAAGAAGGTATTGAGGGCATTACTCATTTGTACTTCGTCTTTGGTGTATTCTCCATTTTCATCGACTAACGGTCCAACAGTTGAAGTAACTACTTTTTTCTTTCTGATATAACTATAGAATTCTTTCGGGTTTGTTTACTTTGATTCGCAATATGTAACTCTAAGGTCTTTTTACTTTGCTTAATTAACTTTTTGGCTTTGCGTCGTAGCTCTACAAATTTCAGCCGTTCTTCGTCATTTTGTGAGGATTTTAATCTATCATTAGCAAAAAAAATTAGCAAGCAGGCAGTTTGAAATATCTTTATTCCACCATTTGGGCTTATTATTATGGCCTGGACGCCGTATTTTTGATGGTATGCAGTCTTGCACTGCTTTTAGGTAAGTGGCTTCGAATAACTTCCAAGATGTATTTATGTCGTTATTGTGAATTAAAAAGCTCCAGTCAGTTTCTTTAAACATAGCTCTAAGTTTATGGAAGTTTGCTTTCTTGAAATTAGGGACTTTTTCGATGCTACTATTTGGTTCGTTACTAGTAAAGTTTAAAGTGAAAGTTATCGTACGATGGTCGCTGTTACTGAATTCATCACCAACATTCAAATTCTCTATTAATTCTTCTTTTGTTGCAAGTACAATGTCAAGAACGTTATTACCACGGGTGGCGTTCGAACAAATTGATTAAAGCGAACTCTCTTGCAAGTTCGTATACAAGTCATGTCCGGAGTGTGAAGTAAGAGTATCGCCCCACTTGGTCACAGGTAAATTAAAGTCGCCAAAAATTACGGTATCTTGTGAGTTACTTACATCTGCAATTTGTTCGTAAATTTCTCGGTCAGTTTGCACTGATTGAGCTGGAGGTCTGTATATTAATGCAAGTATTATTTTTGTACCTTTATTATTCTTTATTAGCACAAAGATGCGTCGACGTTCACAATTTGAGGTTTTGACAAGAGGGTAGGGTTAAGACTTTCTTTGATATAAAGTAAAACGCCACCTCCATTTCGATTTATTCGGCTTTTCTCAAACATTACATAACCGGGAAGTGAATACTCTGCTAAAAAGTCTCTATCTTCTGTATTGAGCCAAGATTCTGTTATGCCAATCACATCATAATTTTCTGTAAACACTAGCTCCTCTAAATCTGAAAATTTATTGCGTATGCTACGAGCGTTTGCATAGAAAACCTTTAAATTTGTTATTTTAGAACTCACGGAACGCTCTTTAATAATATTTTTGGTTCTTGTCGGATCTACATTTATGTTCATGGCTGTCCTCGGTCCTCGCTGTCTTCGGTCCTTATCGCTGGTGGTCCTCGGTTGCCTCTGTTTTTTTCTTGGCGTTGGATGATTTATGTCACTGCTGCTTCTTCTCGGATGGCGTTTTTTGATCCATGGCTGCGGACTGCTTCGTGTAGGAGACGACCCATGCGTGCTGAACCCACAGGGTTTAGATGAGTGCCATCCTTGCGGAACAGAGTAGGCTGGTTGTAGAAGTTGTCCCAGAGGTTGATGAATTCAACTTTTTCCCTCAGACACAAAAGAGAGGGGGGGGGGGGTATTATTCTTTATACTATAATTATCTCATTTTCTCTATTCAATCTTTAGACTAGGCTGTTTTATCCGGGTGTGTATACCTATCAACTTCCATTTAGACTAGGCTGTTTTATCCGGGTGTGTATACCTATCAACTTCCATTTAGACTAGGCTGTTTTATCCGGGTGTGTATACCTATCAACTTCCATTTTCAATGTTAAGGGGGGATGGGCCGGTTTTCTGGACCACTTTCTCCCTCATGTTTAGCCCCATTACTTTTCAGATGTTAAGATGTTTGCCCTATTAGTTAGTCGATTTTAAGACCTTTCGCCCCATTTCTTCGTCAATATTTAGACCTTTCGTGCTATTTAGGTGTCGATTTTTTCCCTGGCGAACGATAGTGAGCCTGTAATGTTGGAAGAACCGGCCTTCGGCCGGTAATTTTTTCTACCGAAAAATGTACAAATTAATCTAGAAGGGGGATCTAATGGATGTTTTTTTTAATTTGATGGAGGTCTAGGAAGGAAACTAGACAAATAATGAATACATGCAAAAATCCCCCCAAAAGTGAACCATCCTCCCTTAAAGAATCACTCATCTTTGTGTAGCTGAAAATATATGTGTTACCATTCTAAGCTGAGTAAAATATATGTGTTACCATTCTAAGCTGAGTAAAATATATGTGTTACCATTCTAAGCAGAGTAAAATATATGTGTTACCATTCTAAGCTGAGTAAAATATATGTTACCATTCTAAGCTGAGTAAAATATATGTGTTACCATTTTAAGCTGAGTAAAATATGTGTTACCATTCTAAGCTGAGTAAAATATATGTGTTACCATTCTAAGCTGAGTAAAATATATGTGTTACCATTCTAAGCTGAGTAAAATATATGTGTTACCATTCTAAGCTAAGTTAAATATATGTGTTACCATTCTAAGCTGAGTAAAATATATGTGTTACCATTCTAAGCTGAGTAAAATATATGTGTTATCATTCTAAGCTGAGTAAAATATATGTGTTATCATTTTAAGCTGAGTAAAACCGTCTCTTGTTAGCCATGACAATGTAATATGGAACTCTTACTGCATTGGGGTTTGAATGGTGGAAGCTGTTATATATATGGTGGCATTGGGAACAGTATTACCCTTGTAGGTTTGCATAATTATCTTCTCTTTATCATGCTTTACACACACACACACACACACACACTCTCTCTCACACACACACTCTCTCTCTCTCTCTCTCACACACACACACACACACACACACACACACACACACACACACACACACACACACACTCTCTCTCTCTCTCTCTCTCTCACACACACACACACACACACTCCCTGCCCTTTGAGTCCTTTTGTCCTGTCCCCTTATCAGCAGAACTCTCTGAATCACAAGTATTGAGATGGGCTTGATTAACTGCTTGCATATTTAACGAGGCATTGTGTAATGTCTTACTCAACCTGGCACAATCAGGTATCGGTAGACAAATAAATTAAGTACACATTTCAGCTCTCAACCTTGATTGGTATCCTCCACTTGAAAACACATTATATTGAAAATCTCTTGTATCTTTCAATCATCAATGGAGGGACAAAATTACTGGCGAACAAATGACGCCTAAGACCACATAGGTCTAGTGAAGTATGATAACATTAACACTGCATTTCTGAGTTGTATTCGGTTGGTCATGCCAATGGAAAAGATCAGCCATATTTGCGTTGCCTATTTGGCTGCAAGAAGCAACAGGCGAGAATGAACTAAAGACAAGAAGAGCCAATAATGTTTTCCAGTTGTTTCATGTTGCTCCACATATACCAAAAAGTTCACATTCCGTCTTTGTGAAGCATTGTGAAGTTGAGCTATTTTATTTTCTGATAGTATGGTCTCTTTCTAACCTTGGCTTATGCTTCCTGTTATACCAAGGCACAGGAATAATGCAATTTGACTGTCCTACAATCCTATAAGAGTTTGTATATCCTTGAATTGATATTAGAGTCGTCAATTGGTTTCCTTCATCTGAGGTTAGTGATGTTTACTTTCCCACAGGGTTGTTATATTGATTCTTTCAATACAAGTACGTAAAGGTTATTTACATTAGCTATCTTAAGTTGATTATATTTAGAATGACAATAAACTCATGTGGTGATAAGGTTTATAATACCCCTCAACCAACTCTGTTATAACTGTTTTAATTTCTCAATATTCATTCACCAACTGCCTGACGATTAATTCAACTTAATAAATTGACCGCACTTTGTGAAAGGTTAGCGATGGTCCTCTGAAGTTGCATAGCTTCACATCCAGAGGTAAGTGTGCTTTATAACGTAGTTGTGATTATTTCTTACTTAATTCAGGAGCTAAATATTAAAGTGTTTGTCAGGGAATTCTGGTACATACATAAATTCACACACATACACATATAGTACATTGAAATGAAAGATGAAATGGAATCAAATTTGTTGGAAAATAATTCAGCATTCTTTTTTCAGTCGCATGATAAATGTCTTGGATGACGTAATTGATGTTAAACTTTAACGACTTTCAAAACACGCTTAGATAAATGTATGTTAACGAACCTTCACCTAGTTCATTTGTATGGTTGAGTAATTCTAAAGCATATAAGTCGTCCACATGCCGGTGCATGTTTTTAATTTCCCTTTGCTTAAAAACCGAGCAGCCTCATTAGGACTAGTTTATCTGTGGCTGTTCGCATTACTTTGTACACACACGCGCTCACACACACACACACACACACACACACACACACACACACACATACACATATGCACACAAACACACACACACACACAAACACATTCACATATACACACACACACACACACACAGGAAGCGGGACAATACGAGCCTAAACAGCTCAGCTCCTGTATACTACAATTAGGTAAAATACACTCAAACATATACACACACACACACACACATATACACACACACACACACTCACACACACTCTCTCACACACACACACACACACACTCAAACACACACACACACACACACGTATCGAAAGGTTGACTATTCAATTATAATCTACTTTTAGATATGGCCAAAACAGGAAGATGAGTTTCTTGCTGTTTTTGACCATTTGTGTGGCATACAAAAAAAAATTAAAGAGTTTTGTACTTCACTTTTACCTGTCGAATAATCATAAGATAAAAAGTGTCACATATATTTCTAGTTATATTCTACCGCTGCCCGACGTGTGATAAGAGAACAGTCAACTTATCAATGTGAGTACACCATGAAGCATTCTTTCATTTTATAATTTAATAATGTTATGTTATTAAGCGAGTATATGGAGTTTAACCCCCTTAAACTCCATATACTCGCTTAATAACATAACATTATTAAATTATAAAATGAAAGAATGCTTCATGGTGTACTCACATTGATAAGTTGACTGTTCTCTTATCACACGTCGGGCAGCGGTAGAATATAACTAGAAATATATGTGACACTTTTTATCTTATGATTATTCGACAGGTAAAAGTGAAGTACAAAACTCTTTAATTTTTTTTTGTATGCCACACAAATGGTCAAAAACAGCAAGAAACTCATCTTCCTGTTTTGGCCATATCTAAAAGTAGATTATAATTGAATAGTCAACCTTTCGATACGTGTGTGTGTGTGTGTGTGTGTGTGTGTGTTTGAGTGTGTGTGTGTGTGTGTGTGAGAGAGTGTGTGTGAGTGTGTGTGTGAGTGTGTGTGTGTGTAAATGGGCTATTTACTGGCTTATGTATTTATTCATTTTGTATTGTTTATTTTCCTCCCCAGACCTACACCAAGCTTCAAAAACATCCCCTTGACCCCCCTTCGATATACATTTGTAAATTTCCCGGTCGAAGGCCGGTTCCTCCTTCAATTTCAGGCTCGCTATCGCTCGCCAGGAAAATATTGACACCTAAATGACACAAAATGTCCTAATATTGACAAAGAAATGGGGTAAAACGTTTTCAAATCGCCAAACTAATGGGTCGAACTTCTTAAAATCTGAAAACTAACGGGATTAAACATGAGGGAGAAGGGGGGCCAGAAAAACGGCCCATCTCCCCTTAAGGAGGATTCGTTGGAGTCAAAGATTCAATTGAGATAGTGTCTACTCCTCAATTCCTAGAGGTCCTTCAGAAGCTGTATACAATTGTCTAAGACTATCCAGAACAAAATGATAAAAGGCGTCATCGTAGTGAGAGGGTTAACAAATATCTAGCGTTGCATATTAGTCGAGTCACACATGAACCTTTTCTCCCAATTCTCGAGAAAAAAAAACATAAAATAGTCTAGAATCATTTAAGTTTTTTATTTTGTTTATTTTTTGTGGCATCAATCTCGGTAATTAATCTTCTGCTTGGATATCTCAGGTTCATGAATTATTATATATATTATTCATATTTGTTTTCACCAACCTACCAATAAATTTACACATAAACCTAACTAATGAAATCAATTAAAGTAATGAATACATGTGGTACTCCAAGGGTTCGAACCTAGGATACTCACACCGAAATTCCGCACACTAAGCATTAGGCTATCAAGAAAGTGCCACACGAGAAATACCGAAAGAATACAAAATTTACGTTCCTCGACACCGCCTTAAAAGTTCGTGTAAAACGGGGTATACGGTATAACCCTTTGAGTACCAGCGACGTGTGTTATCTTTAATTCTAGCTATATTTTGACGATATTAAGCAGCTTAGGAAGGATCTGCGGTAGTTAAAAGGGTTGGTTGCGATGGTTTGAAGCCGTATTATTGCTAGAGGTCCTTCCTAATCTGAATTAAATCGTCTAATAGTAGCCACAATACATAGAAAAGGTCGTCACCGGTACTCTATGGGATACATTTTTATTTGTGTTTACTCACTTCCCATCGGTCATGATCTATTCTATTCCTTCCTCCCCTTCCATGGCCCCCTCCTCCTCCCCTCCCTCTACTTTCCATCACCTCCTCCCCTTCTTTCCACTACCCCTCCTCCACCCCGTAACCTCCCCTCTTCCTCCACACCTCTTTACACCTTCCATGACCCCCTCCCTCCATACCTCCTCCCCCCTCTGTCCACACCTCCTCCCCCCACCCTCCACACTTATGTTCCCCTCCCTTTACACCTTCCATGGCCCCCTCCTCCCCCTCCCTCCACACCTCCTCCAACCTCTGTCCACACCTCCTCCCCCACCCTCTACACTTATGTTCCCCTCCCTTCACACTTTCCATGGCCCCTCCTTCCCCTCCCTCCACACCTCCTACTCGCACCCTCCACTGCCCCTCCCCTCTCCTCCCCTACCCGTAACCTCTGACCTCCCCACCAACTCACTATTTCACCAGTAATTAATAGCCGACCAATTCTGTGTGAGTGTGTGCGGCTCCCCCCCCCCCCCCCCACCCCTCATCCCCTGCCCGAACTACAGTCATTACAAAATATAAATTAATCAGAGCGGCGGGGTCAAAATGGTTTACGTAGTTGAAAGCCCGGTGATTGTGGGCCACCGCTGTATTGCTGGGATTTACGTGTGTGTGTGTGTGTGTGTGTGTGTGTGTGTGTGTGTGTGTGTGTGTGTGTGTGTGTGTGTGTGTGTGTGTGTGTGTGTGTGTGTGTGTGTGTGTGTGTGTGTGTGTGTGTGTGTGTGTGTGTGTGTGTGTGTGTGTGTGTGTGTGTGTGTGTGTGTGTGTATTTACCTTGATATATAAACAGCAGCATTATTGGTGTGGGGGAGGCCGAGTTTGATTTGCCTGAATAGAGATATGTAAATAGCAAGGTTTATAGATAGGATATATATATATATATATATAATGTGAATGATTTTAATTAAATACTTATATTATAGTTAAAAGCTCTTGTACCTTAACCCATTCCGGAGTACACCAGTAATGGAGCTTTACAGCCCTATCACTCTTCAGTTAGTGGACGTGTAAAGATTTATACTTCACCTTTTATTGCCCCGCCTGTACATTGACTACTATATGGTTTATTAAATACCTCAGTTATTATTTGTTTTCCTATGTGTATATGACTGTTATATGGTTTATTAAATACCTCAGTTATTATTTGTTTTCCTATGTGTATATGACTGTTATATGGTTTATTAAATACCTCAGTTATTATTTGTTTTCCTATGTGTATATGACTGTTAGATGGTTTATTAAATACCTCAGTTATTATTTGTTTTCCTATGCGTATATGACTGTTATATGGTTTATTAAATGCCTCAGTTATTATTTGTTTTCCTATGTGTATATGACTGTTAGATGGTTTATTAAATGCCTCAGTTATTATTTGTTTTCCTATGCGTATGAAGGAGGCAAAAGACAAAGCTACTTGCAACATGTCTCCCTTTACAAATCCATCCGTTTACTCATATTTGTTTACTCATAATTCTGTACTCATCCATCTGTTTACTCTTCCATCTGTTTACTCTTCCATCTGTTTATTCATCCATCTGTCAACTCATTCATTTGTTTACCCATCATATGATTACTCATTCATATTTGATCATTCATGTGTTTACTCCTCCGTCTTTTAAGCCATTCATCTGTTTACTCACCCATCTGTTTATTCATCCATCCGTTTACTGATAATTTATTTCCCATTCATAGGTTTTTCATTAATTTGTTAACCCAATTAAATGTTTAATTTTATAACGTATTTATCATTCCAATGATCTGTTTATCCATTAATCCATCTATCTACCTTCCTATATCTTATGTTCCATCTATCCACTGGCTATCTATCAACTGGTCCATCTATTCACTGGCTATCTATCAACTGGTCCATCTATCTACCTTCCTATATATTATGTTCCATCTATCCACTGGCTATATATCAACTGGTCCATCTATTCACTGGCTATCTATCAACTGGTCCATCTATTCACTGGCTATCTATCAACTGGTCCATCTATTCACCGGCTATCTATCAGCTGGTCCATCTATTCACTGGCTATCTATCAACTGGTCCATCTATTCACCGGCTATCTATCAGCTTGTCTATATTCACTGGCTATCTATCAACTGGTCCATCTATTCACTGGCTATCTATCAACTGGTCCATCTATTCACCGGCTATCTATCAGCTTGTCTATATTCACTGGCTATCTATCAACTGGTCCATCTATTCACTGGCTATCTATCAACTGGTCCATCTATTCACTGGCTATCTATCAACTGGTCCATCTATTCACCTGCTATCTATCAGCTGGTCCATCTATTCACTGGCTATCTATCAACTGGTCCATCTATTCACTGGCTATCTATCAACTGGTCCATCTACTAACTGGCTTTCTATCAACTGGTCACATATATTCACTGGCTATCTATCAACTGGTCCATCTACTAACTGGCTATCTATCAACTGGTCCATCTATTCACTGGCTATCTATCAACTGGTCCATCTACTAACTGGCTATCTATCAACTGGTCACATCTATTCACTAGCTATCTATCAACTGGTCCATCTATTCACTGGCTATCTATCAACTGGTCCATCTATTCACTGGCTATCTATCAACTGGTCCATCTACTAACTGGCTATCTATCAACTGGTCCATCTATTCACTGGCTATCTATCAACTGGTCCATCTACTAACTGGCTATCTATCAACTGGTCACATCTATTCACTGGCTATCTATCAACTGGTCCATCTATTCACTGGCTATCTATCAACTGGTCCATCTACTAACTGGCTATCAATCAACTGGTCCATCTATTCACTGGCTATCTATCAACTGGTCCACCTATTCACTGGCTATTTATCAACTGGTCCATCTACTAACTGGCTATCTATCAACTGGTCCATCTATCCACTGGCTATCTATCAACTGGTCCATCTATTAACCGGCTATCTATCAACTGGTCCATCTATTCACTGGCTATCTATCAACTGGTCCATCTATTCACTATCTATCTATCAACTGGTCCATCTATCCACTGGCTATCTATCAAATGGTCCATCTATTAACCGGCTATCTATCAACTGGTCCATCTATTCACTATCTATCTATCAACTGGTCACATATATTCACTGGCTATCTATCAACTGGTCCATCTATTCACTGGCTATCTATCAACTGGTCACATCTATTCACTGGCTATCTATCAACTGGTCCATCTATTCACTGGCTATCTATCAACTGGCCATCTATTCACTGGCTATCTATCAACTGGTCACATCTATTCACTGGCTATCTATCAACTGGTCCATCTATTCACTGGCTATCTATCAACTGGCCATCTATTCACTGGCTATCTATCAACTGGTCACATCTATTCACTGGCTATCTATCAACTGGTCACATCTATTCACTGGCTATCTATCAACTGGTCCATCAATTCACTGGCTATCTATCAACTGGTCCATCTATTCACAGGCTATCTATCAACTGGTCACATCTATTCACTGGCTATCTATCAACTGGTCCATCTATTCACTGGCTATCTATCAACTGGCCATCTATTCACTGGCTATCTATCAACTGGTCACATCTATTCACTGGCTATCTATCAACTGGTCACATCTATTCACTGGCTATCTATCAACTGGTCCATCAATTCACTGGCTATCTATCAACTGGTCCATCTATTCACAGGCTATCTATCAACTGGTCACATCTATTCACTGGCTATCTATCAACTGGTCCATCTATTCACTGGCTATCTATCAACTGGCCATCTATTCACTGGCTATCTATCAACTGGTCACATCTATTCACTGGCTATCTATCAACTGGTCACATCTATTCACTGGCTATCTATCAACTGGTCACATCTATTCACTGGCTATCTATCAACTGGTCCATCAATTCACTGGCTATCTATCAACTGGTCCATCTATTCACAGGCTATCTATCAACTGGTCACATCTATTCACTGGCTATCTATCAACTGGTCACATCTATTCACTGGCTATCTATCAACTGGTCACATCTATTCACTGGCTATCTATCAACTGGTCCATCTACTAACTGGCTATCTATCAACGCTGGTCCAATAATTCTCTGGTACACTTGTCCTATTGTTCACTTATTATTTTAGACACCAGTTTATCTACATTGTCATTGGTCCATATGCTATCCAATGGTCCAGCAACTTATTCTAATGTGTCCAACAACTCATTCGATCATCTCTTCACCAGCGTATATTAACCACGGTCCATCTATTATTCATCTCCTCAGGCAATCATTCACTCATCTACTCACTGATCCTTATTTATGGTGATCCGTCACTCCATTGATCCTTCTGTTCTTGGTTTATATTTCCTGTGATCCCTGTACTATAGTCTATTCGCTGTAAGTAGGCGAGAATGCATGGCCTCTAACCTCTGTAACTAAAAAAACGACGAGTTATCGAGCTAATATTTCTACCATTTGGGAAGAGTCAGTCATGGAATTGATGTGGAAATTTACAGCCAATTTGCTCTAGCCCTTTTTGAGTTGCAGAGGCTAGAGGTCATGATTTCTCGCCTACTTACAACGAATAGACTATAGACATTTACTGTTATTACTCCTTTCAAGATTTGATTACGCATTTCTTTTCTGTTTTCTCCCCTTAATGCTTCCTATCTATTCTTCACCTAGTGAATGCATTTCGGATGTTCATTAAACTTTTGAAGATCATGACGCGTTTAGAAAGTTGTATCTGACCACTATTATAAACTTTTTTTTACAGCTTAGGAAGGATCTCTGGGAATTAAAAGGGTAAAAACTGTCTTAATTAACCCAATCTTCCATAAACCCTTCCTAAACTTACTCAAATCGTCTGATAATAGCCAGAAAGCAGGCAAGCAATGAGTAATCGGATCTTGAAAACAATTAAGTTCAAGGGTTCAAATGTATCAGAATTATTGACCGTGACTGTACATTCCCTCGGTGTTGTTGTTGGTAGTTTTCTTGTTGTTGGCGTTGTTGATATTGTTGATGCTTCTTGGTGGTGGCGATGCTGTTGTTGGTGATGTCGTCGTTGTTGTTGTTGTTGTTGGTGGTGGTGGTAGTGTTGTAGGTGTTGCTGTTGGTATTGTTGTTGTTGGTGATGTCGTTGTTGTTGTTGGTGGTGGTGGTGGTGGTGGTAGTGTTGTAGGTGTTGCTGTTGGTATTGTTGTTGTTGGTGATGTCGTTGTTGTTGTTGTTGGTGGTGGTCGTGGTAGTGTTGTAGGTGTTGCTGTTGGTATTGTTGTTGTTGGTGATGTTGTTGTTGTTGGTGGTGGTGGTGGTAGTGTTGTAGGTGTTGCTGTTGGTATTGTTGTTGTTGGTGATGTCGTTGTTGTTATTGTTGGTGGTGGTGGTGGTAGTGTTGTAGGTGTTGCTGTTGGTATTGTTGTTGTTGGTGATGTCGTTGTTGTTGTTGTTGGTGGTGGTGATGGTAGTGTTGTAGGTGTTGCTGTTGGTATTGTTGTAGTTGGTGAGGTCGTTGTTGTTGTTGGTGGTGGTAGTGTTGTAGGTGTTGTTGGTATTGTTGTTGTTGGTGATGTCGTTGTTGTTGTTGTTGTTGGTGGTGGTGGTGGTAGTGTTGTAGGTGTTGCTGTTGGTATTGTTGTTGTTGGTGATGTCGTTGTTGTTGTTGGTGGTGGTAGTGTTGTAGGTGTTGTTGGTATTGTTGTTGTTGGTGATGTCGTTGTTGTTGTTGTTGTTGGTGGTGGTGGTGGTAGTGTTGTAGGTGTTGCTGTTGGTATTTTTTGTTGTTGGTGATGTCGTTGTTCTTGTTGTTGTTGGTGGTGGTGGTAGTGTTGTAGGTGTTGCTGTTGGTATTGTTGTTGTTGGTGATGTCGTTGTTGTTGTTGTTGTTGTTGGTGGTGGTGGTAGTGTTGTAGGTGTTGCTGTTGGTATTGTTGTTCTTGGTGATGTCGTTGTTGTTGTTGTTGTTGGTGGTGGTGGTAGTGTTGTAGGTGTTGTTGTTGGTATTGTTGTTGTTGGTGATGTCGTTGTTGTTGTTGGTGGTGGTGGTCATGTTTTAGGTGTTGCTGTTGGTATTGTTGTTGTTGGTGATGTCGTTGTTGTTGTTGGTGGTGGTAGTGTTGTAGGTGTTGTTGGTATTGTTGTTGTTGGTGATGTCGATGTTGTTGGTTGTTGTTGTTGATGTCGATGTTGTTGGTTGTTGTTGTTGTTGTTGTTGTTGTTGTTGTTGTGTATGCTGTGGTTGTAGTGTAGGTGTCCGGGGGTGTACTACTGCTGGTGTTGTATACCCACCACCACTTTCCCCACCATTGAACAATAACACTCTGTCCGCTCAGAGATTCACAGTCCCGCCACGCTGATGGACGCCGCACGCACATACACACACACACACACACACGCTCACATGTACACCCCAGGAGAAACTTGGTACACATACGCTCATTGGTAGACATACATACGCATGCAAAATGCATATCCATTTACATATACAGTACAAACACATATTTGTACAGTACTGTATATACACGCAGAAACCAAAATACTCGTATTAAAATAAACACATACACAAGTATAGTACTTACACACACCTACAGTACACACAATGCATAAAACCACACACATATCCATACACATACAATGCCTACATGCTACCATACATACTTCAACACATAAACACAGCATATTGCAAACATTGCATACACATATAGATCTATAAACAGAAAGTCAGATATCTACATACTTTTTTACCGTTTCTTTGCAACTTTATCATTAATCTGATAGTAATGTTCCATACATACTGTATATATATAATTAGTTTACGTACACCCACTAATACACGTGAATAAGTAAGAATACATATACATACACATTAGACATAATATATATTAAGAAAACCGAGTAGTTAGAAAAGTTGATAAGTAAATACTTAAATATAAAAATAGTAAGATAGATGAAAAATAGATAGATATAATATATATATATATATATATATATATATATATATATATATATATATATATATATAATGTATATACAAGATCACTTCCACCTTAAACTAATTTGCATATTAATTTCGCATTAAATATGATTAAATAATATAAATGTTAACTGTTTTATAATATTGGTGACGGAAACACAATTCAATCCAAATTTACCATAATGCAATTAACATTAGGCTACACATATTGTAACTCCCATTAATGTCGTATGTTATTGCACATTTATTCACAACAAACACTCAAATGGCACATGCAGATTCATATCTATACAATCTAAAGTACACATACCTTCGTAAACAAACTAACTCACTTATACATTCTCATAGAAATACTCTTAAATATTCCTATAAAGTATTGCACTAATATGAACAAATACACACAAACACACACACACACACACACACACACACACACACACACACACACACAACCTTGTTCACATATACACACAACCCCCTCACATACATATACTTTATAACTCCTAAACATACACACAAATACACACACACACATACACAAACACACAACCTTGTTCATAAATACACACAACCTCCTCACATTTGCAAACACGTAACTCTTTCACAAACACATACACACGAACAACACCCTTTACAAACACAAATCTTCTCTCTCTCACACACACAAACACACACACATATACACACACATACACACACACATACACACGAACAACACCCTTTACAAACACAAATCTTCTCTCTCTCACACACACAGACACAAACACACATATACACACACACATACACACGAACAACACCCTTTACAAACACAAATGTTCTCTTTCTTTCTCTCTCTCACACACACACACACACACACACACACACACACACACACACATGAGGTGAGCGCACTCTATTTACACCCTCCTTTATTGCGTGGTGCTCCCTCCTTTATCGTCTCCGCCACATTCCTCTCTGCTGCAAGTGGTGTCCGTCCTGCTCACTCATGTCCGCTCTCTCCTGTCCGCAAATGTCCGCTCTCTCCTGAGCGCAATTGTCAGCTCTTTCTTGTCTGTAAATGTCCGCTCTCTCTTGTCTGTAAATGTCCGCTCTCGAGTCTCTCCTATCCTAAGTTTCCCTTGTTTCTTTTTTTCAACTATCCACTCTCTCCTGTCTGTTAATGTCCGGTCTATACTGTCTGGAACTGTCCCCTCCCTCCTGTCCACAAATTTCCTTTCTCTCCTGTTCACAAGTGTCCAATCTTTCATGTTTGGAAGTGTCCTATATCTCATGTTTTCAAGTGTCCCATCTCTTTTGTCTGTTAGTGCTGGTTCTCTCCTGTCTATAAGGCTTTACTGTGTCCTGTCTGTGTTTACTGTATACTGTTAACAATGTTCTTTCATTTAGTTATCTCGTGTCCGCAGAGTTCTTTCACTTCGCTCATTATGGAACATCGTCCTGTCATCAGTAAGCTTAGTTGTAATTATTTACCCACACTGTTACATCACGTTGATCTCTCTGGTTGAAAAGTACTGCCTCTGTCTGCACAGGGTCCTGTCCGTATGTATTCTGGCGGATCTAAGATGTGTATCGGCTTTAGTCAAGCACACCATTTTTATGTCACTCTTATTTTAATGTTTTGTTTACTAATCTTTCTAACTATTCAGGCAAATCTAGTCAGTTTAGACAGTTGATTTGAGTGAAAGTGGGTTACAACTTGAGGGTCTATTATTTCTGACGACACCTGTCCATGGATGAACTAGTGTAGCCCAATGAACATGAGGGACCTTTCCTAAGCTTAATGTAAATGCATATTGTTGGCCAAAATTAAGCTTGTTAATTACCTATCGCAATGAAGAAACTAATGATTTATCATTATATCCAGTGGGTAGTCGGTTTTAGCATAGTAACTGTCGATAACTTTATCTGAGCATTCCTAAAAATCTACAAGCATTCTCCAATTCATTGTAAAGGTACAGACAAAACTTAATTTTACATATGTACTTCTGATTGTCTAATATTTATTCTTCATGTTTATTTTTCACAGCATATCACATAATTATTATATTCTTTTCACTGACAATATTGCTGCACTACTCTCTCAAAACTATTTCACTTCCACTTCCATTGTGAACCGGTCATCCTCCTCTCTACATAACTCCAGGTCCACCTCTTCTGTACCTGGCCTCTCTCTCCACATTCTTACTCTTTACTTCCACTCTGTTCCCCTTCTATTTATAATACACGTGTCTCTGTACATTATGCATCATGATATATATACAATACTTATATCTATTTCCCTGTAAAATACTGTATACTGTATACTATTTGATTCCTACACAACCAGATGCCTACATTACCTCAAACGCACAATTCACCATTTATGACACCCGTTCTTCTCTTTTCACATACTTAACATTCCACCCTTTCTCATAATGCATAAGTGCGCGGAATTTCGATGTGAGTATCCTAGGTTCGAGTCCTTGGAGTGCCACAGGTATTTGTTGATTTCATTAATTGAGTTTAGAGGTGAAGTTGGTTGGTGGAAAAAACATAGTAAATCATTCGTTTGTTATTCCTATACTCAGGACACCTCCTGTATAATATTTTTGATATTTTCCTCCTCTTTCTCAACAGTACAATACTTATTGATCCCTTGAGAATTATGACTGAGTTTTGACATTTTATTCTGGCTAGTACTAGACAATATTATTCAGTTTAGGAAGAGCTTGTGGGAGGTAGAGAGTTCAAGGATATAGTTTTTACCCCTTTGATATGTCTAATGATAACCAGAATAAACTGTAAACACGTGTCCTCAAGCTATTGAGAGTTAATATGCGTCATTCGTATACTTTTTCAATGCTTCTTTCCTACCCGTCTTTACAAATCATACCTGATATACAAACTTAATCTTTTCCCTTTCGATATGAAATTTCAAAGATATTATTATTGATAACAATCAACCAATGCGATTATTGTAGGAACACTAAAATTGGTTGTCAATATTCTACTGCAATTATCCAATATACAAGCGTGAGGAAAGCTAGTACAATAAAATGGCATTCCTACGGTTTCCACATTTTTTGGTATATCCATCTGTAGCATATGACTTTAATCCCAGCCCTTCTGTGCCCGCTCCCCTCCACATACCGCACCTTTTCCATCTTTCCACCGCGTTGTTCTGCTTGTGAATCACCCTCCCCGCTCCTTTTTATCGCGCGTGTTGCATTCCTCTCCGTTGCACGCAGAAATTGATTCCTGTTGCTGTGATTGGATGGATGTGAGGGACGCGGCTGGTAGGATGCACCTTGGTTTTATTGCTCGGCACGGAGGATAAAACCTTTTACTCTTTTTTGTTTCATCTCTTGGTTCCTGAAGCTTATTGTGCTTTGGAGTGATGGTGCTCTCCAGAAAGATCCTTGCTTAAAATGGTGGCTAGATGTTAATAACCGTACATGAATTGGTTTGAAACAAACTATCATTAATAGCTAATAAACCATATGCAAGGTACTTCTAAAGTTGAGTCAAAGTAAATTAAAGTAATTTAATTAACAATGTTTTGTTTAATATGTATAGTTATTCAACCCTTTGATTGCAAATGATCCTCTGATGCTGGATGAAGTAATCTGCTTGTAAATACCATTCAATAATATTCCTTTGTTTGATTTTACTTTGAAATGGCATATCTTTTTTCTGCCCAGGTATTGAACAAACGACACCTTATCCATTACAATGTCATGTTGATCTATGTATAATTTTGCTCTACCGTGTGCAAATAATGTATGGCAGTCAGCATTGCTAAGTAAAGCACTGGTTCGATATAGTATGTAGCCTATAAAATTATTCAATGTTACTGGAGGATGTTACCTATATTTTATATAAATTATGTTCAGTCATTCAACAACGTTATTATGTTTTTATTATTCAAGTCTTATCTTTAAGATATATTTTGTCTTGTAATTTGTCATACATTGACATATATAAATTAGTTAATAGTTAAAGAATAAACAACATGTGAACATATCTCTAGTTACACAATGATATAGCATGTGAAATGTTTACTTGAATGCCTATAGAAATAACACATATTAATCGTACTTTTAAGTAAAAGAGTAATTTGTAAATCAATGGCTTTTTAACATGGGATAAGTAACATATAGTTAGACAGACTACAGGTATTAGTTATCTTTATATGTAGGTAATCCCCAGATCCCGATCCCCTTGCAGTACAAGCGATGTTGATACTGGCTATTCCTTTTTGTGTAGTGGCTTAAAATTATTTAAATATGATACTTAAGCATTTTCTGTCAATAGATGTCTTCAAAGAAGCAGATTTTGTGATCGAGTTAATGTGGCATTAAATGAGGCACAGATGTTTGGTGAGCTGATTCAAAAGTATGTTTTTGCTAAACAACGCCATCCACTATCAATAGGTATAAATAGTAAGGAATTTAAATGATAGTGATGGGCCCTGGAAAAATATTTGGATGTACGCAATGGCCCATATCTAGCCATCAATCAATCGAAGACAAAAAAAAATAAAATAAAAAAATAAATAAAGTAGACGTGCCGTTTCGCCCAAAATCAAAACGGCATACCCAACTCTGCGAAGGGTTACCATCATCTCTAATATTACCACCATTATTACTACAACTATCATAATCACTACAATTGTCACCATCATCACTAATACTACCATCATCACTAATATTACCACCATCATCACTACAATTGTCACCTTCTATTGTCAACTAAACTAACTTAACCTCTTGAACGATGGCGTTCTGTGTGAGTGTGCCCATACGGGGCACACACACACAGAACGCCATCATCATTACTTCGGAATAGATATAGGGTGGGGGGTGGGGGTCCCTGAGGGGGGGGGGGGTCTGGTTGAGGGGAGGGGAGCAAAGCCATATTTTGGACCTAAAATCATAACTATTGCACAAATTCAATTTTTTATTTAAATTACCGTCGCATTCACGCACCGAAGGTTCGTGTGAAGTTTGGTGAACATCGGTTGAACGGTCTAGGAGTTATCAGACAGACAGACAGACAGACATTTCGGCCGGCATGTACCACTATACGGGGGGCGATACCACTCTACTTACGCAGAGTTGATTAACTCGCTAAACTAATGGGGCGAACGTGTTAACATCTGAAAAGTATTGGGGCTAACTATGAGGAGAAGGGGGTCCAGAAAAAAACCCTAACCTCCCATATAGCATTACTCGCCAGAAACGAACCGAAGCCTGAGAGAGAGAGAGATAAAGAGAGAGAAAGATAGAGAGCGAGAGAGAGGGGAGAGAGAGGAGAGACAGACAGAGAAAGAGAGTTTGTCTTAAAATTACAGGCTCGCTATCGCTCGCCAGGAAAATATCGAAACCTAAATGGCACGAAAGGTCTTAATATTGACAAAGAAATGGGGCAAAATGTCTTAAAATTGACAAACTAATGGAAGGAACATCTTAAAATCTCCAGAGGAGAAAGAGAGACAGAGAGAGACTCCTCGCAGGACCACCCGTCAGAAACGAACCCGTATTTTCCCATATGCCTCATATAGGTAATTATAAACTAAAAAAATGGTCCAATGGTAACAAGAATATGATGAAAATTACGCAATGGTGGTGATGGGGTTAAGGGGGGTGACCTGCTTTTTTTTTATCTTTCTTGGTTGTATCCGTTCGGCCCCATTCAGCCTACTGTTTTAAGACATTTATCCCCATTCAGCTGTCAATTTTTTCCTGGCGCGCGATAGCGAGCCAGCATTTTATGGAGAAATCCGGCTTTGCCTGAGACATTTTTCTATCGAAAAATGTATAAATTTATCCAGCTGTCTAGCTCATTATCCAAAATATGGTGGCTCGCTATCGCTCGCCAGGTATAAACCGACACCTGGATGGGGATAAACGACTTGAAACAGTAGGCTAAATGTGGCCGAATGGATACAACCCAGAGAGAGAAAAAAAAGCAGGTCACCCCCCCTTAAATAGGCTAAATAATAGCGTGATGGTGAGGACGAGAGGAAAGGATTGGATGATCGGCAGAGAAGAATCAGGGGGAAGGGTCTGAAAATGTTAGAAAAGAATGAGATAGGGATCTAATTATGAGTTAAGGGAGCCCAGACGGTATTGTGCAGCATAAATTACTGGTTGCTGTTGTTGCTGTTCCCCAGGCTGCCTGGCCGAACAGCCCCAAGCAAGACCAAGGCCATAACCTTGAGCGCCCCCACAGAACCCTACCTGCCTACCACAATAAAGCCTGGGTGACCGAAGCCACTCCATGGCGGGGAGCTGAGGAGGGTGCGGAAACGCCCGGGAAACCAAAGCCCCACCCAGGGCCCTGTGCCTCTCAGCAATTATGAAGAGAAAGTTGAGGGGCAAAGGAAAAATGTGACGCTTTGGCTTCCAATCTTGGTAGATTGGGAGGTCAATCCACGGAAGAGACGCCGTCACTTGAGATTTAGAAAATATATAAGTAAAAGGAACAGTCAGATTAAGCTATGGGTATGGCAGAGATCGCTCAGTTCTCACTCTGATAGACCAGCTCATCACCACATAAATTACTGGTTCGGCTCAATGGTTTAAAAAGGAGGTTTAGTTTGCTCTCTAAACCTCTAGCAAACTTTAAAAAAAAACAAAAAACACCCACAAGACCCCCCTTCGATATAAATTTGTAAATTTTTCAGTAGAAAAATGTCCGGGCCGAAGACCGATTCCTCTTCAAATACAGGCTCGCAATCGCTCGCCAGGAAAAACATTCTACACCTAAATGGCACTAAAGGTCTTAGATTGGCAAAGAAATGGGGTAACAAGTCTGAAAATCGCCAAACTAATTGGGCGAATGTCTTGTAATCTCATAACTAATAGGGCTAAACATGAGGGAGGAGGACTCGAAAAACCAACTGCCTCCCCTTAAGAGTGAGGGAGATGGATCTAATCATTTGTAGAGAGAGAGACCCAATACAGCCTACGCACACCACCGCTAGTCCACACACACACATTTTGGACATACCTATAGAACCCCCATGCCAATAGGAAGCCTCATTAATTGTGTTGTATAACCCCATTAGTTTATAGATGTTATAACGTTCTGCCCATTAGCGTGGCGATTTTAAGACCTTCGTCCCCATTTATTTGTCAATTTTAAGACTTTTCGTGTCATTCAGGCGTTCTGCTAAATTGCAAAATGTTCGCTAAACGCAAGTCCCTCTTCTTACCAATTTCGTGAATCCTCTCAGTATGACATTATCGTTTTTCGTTTATAGCAATTTTTAAATTAATTCGTTAAAAAGTCAAACAAAAATGAACTCTCTAGACCAAATAAAATACTTTGGAGCGGGGGGATCGGCGGGGGGGCACACAGAGAGGTCATTGGCCTACATTAGCTGGGAGAGGTCCTGCTGGCCTTCGGAAGAAGGCTCAAGGACCGCCTCCAATGCTAGAGCAAGAGCCCTTCGTCCTCCAAGCCCCACTCCCCCATCAGTGATGCAAAAAATCAGGCAGAGAGGAGGGGAGTCGGACGACGTTGTACAAACAGGGGTAGTGTTCTCAACACTCCCGCAGGACTGGGAGATCAGGCGCCGCAATTCCGCCCTCAAGAGGGAGGCCCTGTTCGAAGAAAAACAGGCTATTCGCAGAGGGTCAATAGCAGCAAGGGAATCGAGGAGGGAGAGGTACCAAACACACCTTGAAGAGTCCAGCACCTCTACCACCACCACTAGCTCGCGAAGCTCCACGTCCTTCGAGTCCTTCTAAACCCTTGCGTCCACCCTTCCCCCTTCTTCTGTATTGGACTCCGCTGAGGAAAGGCACAGAAGGTTTGATAAAAGAGCCAAGCGCATGAAAACTCCCCGTCCAGCACCACAATCGCCTCCTTCCTCCACCAGCACCTCCTCCAGTCCCTCATCCTCTCTCTCACCCTGCTCCTGTTCGTACAAGTTTTCGCCCGAGGATTGAGGCGGTTGGATAACTCGCCAAGCTTAGGCCAAAGACAGGCGGGAGGCAATAGAGGAAAAGAAGAGAGAGTACAAAGGAAATCAAGCAACAACAGATCTAGTGACCCTTCTAGGTTGCTTGTCCTCCAAAACACTGAGGATCAAGTGTCCAAACAGTGGTTTAGAGTGGGTAAGGGAACATTGGAAAGGGAATTACTGCCCTGGAACTAATGTCCGTGGCAGGATTAGGAAGTTAGTAGGGGACAGATGGGTTAGTAACTGAGGGGGGGATAAAATAAAGTTATTAATTTACAAACGCAGTTAGTCGCGGGTTTGAAGCGAGATATTTGTCTAGGCGGAGTTTAAATGAATCAACGGTGCTGCAGTCTATAACGTTTCGGGGAAGCCCATTCCACAAGTTGACAACTCGATTGAAGAAGAAATTCTTAGATTCGTGTGAGTTAAAAGATTTACCAATAATTTTGCAACCGTTTCCCCGCGTGTAATTAGATTGGTCGATAGTGAAGTACTTACTACAGTTCATATTGTCGCTGCCTTTGATGATTTTGAACACTTGAATTAAGTCCCCTCTTAATCTGCGCTGGGTTAAAGGAAATAGATTTAATTCTCTAAGACGCTCTTCGTATGGTTTGTTCTTTAGGCTAGGTATCATTTTGGTAGCTCTACGTTGAACTCGTTCTAGCTTGTTTATATATTTTTGGTAATAAGGGCACCAGGATTGAACGCAGTATTCCAGAAGAGGGCGGACTAAGGAATTGTAAAGGGTTAGGATACCTTCTTTGGATTTATGCTCAAATGACCTGCCTATAAAGCCAATTATTTTGTTTGCCTTCTTAACAACTTCTGAACATTGTTGACTCGGTTTTAGGTTACTCGATATTGTTACTCCCAGATCAGTTTCTCTGTTTACATTCTTAAGCTGAGTGCCATTCATCGAATAGTTTGCTTTCTCATTTAGGTATCCGATATGTAGTACTTTACATTTATCCGCATTGAAACTCATTTGCCAAATTTGGGCCCAACATGACAATTTATCTAGATTGTGTTGCATATCGTCAACTTGTTCTTTTGAGAGTACGCTATTTGCAATTTTTGTATCGTCAGCAAATTTTGAGATTGTACAGGTGAGGCCCTCATCTATGTCGTTGATGTAAATTAGAAAGAGAATTGGTCCTAGTACCGATCCCTGGGGTACCCCACTACTTACATTGGTCCATTTAGATGCCTTACCGTTTATGACTACTCTTTGCTTTCTGTCGCTGAGCCAATTTTCTATCCATTTCAACACACCGTCTTGTATTCCATGCGCTCTTAGTTTTAGCAGTAAACGTTTGTGGGGAACTTTGTCAAAGGCCTTTTGAAAATCAAGGTATATAATATCTACAGCTTTACTCTCATCGTAGAGGTTGAGGATATCGTGGAAGAAGTCTAAGAGGTTTGTTAAACAGGAACGTTTTTTACGAAAGCCGTGTTGAGTATCTTTAAGTATGTTATTTTCCTCTAAGTGATTTACGAGTCTGTCTCGTATGACCGTTTCTAGCATTTTACATACAACTGAGGTTAAGCTAATTGGACGATAGTTACTGGGTAGGGATTTGCTGCCTTTTTTTAATATCGGTGTTACGTTGGCTAGCTTCCACTGATCAGGCATAGTTCCAGACTGCAAGGATTTATTGAAAAGTAATGTCAGTGGTTTGGAGAGCTCATCCTTAGCTTCCTTCAGAACTCTAGGCGAGATTGTATCAGGTCCAGGCGTTTTATTTACCTTGAGTTTATCTAAACAATTCAATACTTCTCTCTCTGTAACGGTGATATTGCTTAGAACATCTGAATTATCAATATGAATCGGCGATGGTGTAGGGATATCACTGAGGTCTTATGTTGTAAAAACTGATGCAAAGAAGGTATTGAGGGCATTACTCATTTGTACTTCGTCTTTGGTGTATTCTCCATTTTCATCGACTAACGGTCCAACAGTTGAAGTAACTACTTTTTTCTTTCTGATATAACTATAGAATTCTTTCGGGTTTGTTTTACTTTGATTCGCAATATGTAACTCTAAGGTCTTTTTACTTTGCTTAATTAACTTTTTGGCTTTGCGTCGTAGCTCTACAAATTTTACCCGTTCTTCGTCATTTTGTGAGGATTTTAATCTATCATTAGCAAATTTTTTAGCAAGCAGGTTTGAAATATCTTTATTCCACCATTTGGGCTTATTATTATGGCCTGGACGCCGTATTTTCGATGGTATGCAGTCTTGCACTGCCTTTAGGTAAGTGGTTTCGAATAACTTCCAAGATGTATTTATGTCATTATTGTTAATTAGAAAGCTCCAGTCAGTTTCTTTAAACATAGCTCTAAGTTTATGGAAGTTTGCTTTCTTGAAATTAGGGACTTTTTCGATGCTACTATTTGGTTCGTTACTAGTAAACATTAAAGTGAAAGTTATCGTACGATGGTCGCTGTTACTGAATTCATCACCAACATTCAAATTCTCTATTAATTCTTCTTTTGTTGCAAGTACAATGTCAAGAACGTTATTACCACGGGTCGGCGTTCGAACAAATTGATAAAGCGAACTCTCTTGCAAGTTCGTATACAAGTCATTTCCGGAGTGTGAAGTAAGAGTATCGCCCCACTTGGTCACAGGTAAATTAAAGTCGCCAAAAATTACGGTATCTTGTGAGTTACTTACATCTGCAATTTGTTCATAAATTTCTCGGTCAGTTTGCACTGATTGAGCTGGAGGTCTGTATATTAATGCAAGTATTATTTTTGTACCTTTATTATTCTTTATTAGCACAAAAGATGCGTCGACGTTCACAATTTGAGGTTTTGCAGGAGGTGGACTGTCAGCGAATAGAAAAGGAAAAAAGGATAGCAGAAGGGATTCAGCGCATAGAATAGGATAAGGCGAATACCATTAAGGCTAGGCGTTATTGATAAGGATTGAGGCTGCTGAGGAGGGGGTTGTCTCCTATCAAAGCATGGGGTCTATCTTGATCCCCATACTTGATAAGGATTGTCTTGTGGGGGTTGTCTCCTATCAAAGCATGGGGTCTATCTTGATCCCCATACTTGATAAGGATTGTCTTGTGGGGGTTGTCTCCTATCAAAGCATGGGGTCTATCTTGATCCCCATACTTGATAAGGATTGTCTTGTGGGGGATGTTTCCTATCAAAGTATGGGGTCTATCTTGATCCCCATACTTGATAAGGATTGTCTTGTGGGGGTTGTCTCCTATCAAAGCATGGGGTCTATCTTGATCCCCATACTTGATAAGGATTGTCTTGTGGGGGTTGTCTCCTATCAAAGCATGGGGTCTATCTTGATCCCCATACTTGATAAGGACTGTCTCCTATCAAAGCATGGGGTCTATCTTGATCCCCATACTTGATATGTCTTGTGGGGGTTGTCTCCTATCAATGCATGGGTCTATCTTGATCCCCATAGTTGATAAGGACTGTCTTGTGGGGGTTGATAAGGACTCTATGATCCCCATAGTTGATAAGGACTGTCTGGTGTCCCCTTGATATCAATTCAGGGCTGTCTTGTGTCACTGTCCCCCTAAATTGATGGGGCATTTTTTAGCACCCCATCAATTTGGGTCCGGGGTATGTCAGTGTCCCCCTTATCAACTCTGAGTAAGCAGAGTTTGGTATCGCCCCCCCCCCCCCCCCCCCCCCCGTATAGTGGGTACCACACGAAAAAAATGTCTGTCGTCGTCGTCGTCATCCGTCTGTCTCGTAACTCCTCCTAGACTGTTGGACGGATTTTCACCTAATTTCACACAAACATTTGTTGCGTGAATGCAATGTTGCGTGAATTTTGGGTTAAACCATATTTTGGACCTAAAATCATAACTATTGCATAAATTCAAAAAATCTTTATTTACTGACGTTCGCATTCACGCAACAAATGTTCGTGTGAAATTTGGTGAAAATCCGTCCAACGGTCTAGGAGGAGTTCCGAGACAGACGGACAACGACGACGACGACAGATTTTTTTTTTTGTGGTACCCACTGTACGGGGGGGGGGGGGGGGGGGGGGGGGGTACCAAACTCTGCTTACGCAGAGTTCATAAATTCTAATTTCATTGTATAATTAATAAAAGATCACACCAAAGATTCATACCCAATGGCTAGACTATTATACAAACCAAATACGTCTTTCGATCAACTACTGTTTCTTGGTGCGAGTACAGTTGTATTTTTTTTCTCGATGTGAGTGAGGGAGACAAAAGGCATAACTGCCTGTGATGGGTGCCTCCCCCAGAGTTGAAAGAGTGACAGGGCCAAAATAAAGGGACGTTCGAGCAAAATGCCTGGACACACAGAGTTTGAAGCAATTTAAATCATAGGATAAGGGAAAGACTGATTTTGGGAGAGAATTCCAGAGTTCAGCTGTTGAACAGAAGTAAGATTGAGAACAACATTTCACTCCTGGGTTGGAGAGTTGCACAGAGTAGGGGTGGGATTGTGTTGCAAGACGGGTGCTACGTGCTCTATGAAGAGGGGGTAGTATACAATGAGCGAGCTCTGAGGAACACTGATTATTTTAATAGCGATAGAATAGTGAGAGAGATTCAACATTGCCGCAAAGAGAAAGAAGCTGCAGAAAATTGGTGAATGGACGTGAGTTAGTGAGACGGAAGGCTTTCTCTTCTACTTTGTCTAGAAGTGCTGTGTGAGAGGATCCTCCCCACATGTGTGAACAATACTCAATACATGGATGCACTGTGCCCCTGTAGAGAGCAAGAAGCTGCGCAGTGGTAGCGAACCCCCGGAAGCGGTTCAGCACATCCAGCTTCTGGGAAGCTGTTTTAGCAAGAGTGATAATATGATCTTTCCAAGAGAGATTAGAAAAAAAAGAGACACCGAGAATATTAAGAGAAGAAGAAGGGTTAATTTGTATGTTGTTGAAGAGTAAGTCATAGTTTTCTGGAAGGGGGCAACAAGTAGACAGATGGAGAAATTGAGTTTTGGAAGCATTGAAAGTAACAAGGTTTTCTTTGCGCCAATTTGAGATAGAGAGATCAGAAGATAGGTGCTTTATGGCCTCCTTACGTGAGTTTTGGAGATCCTGCTGCGAGTGATGTTGTGGAAGGCTAGTTGAATAGTGTAATGCAGAGTCGTCAACATATGACTGAATTGGGCTGGAGGTGAAATTGAGAAGGTCGTTAATGAATAATAATAAGAGAATTGGAGATAGGACAGAACCCTGAGGAACACCGGAATTGATAGGTTGAGGAAGTTAACGGTGGCCGTACACAACTGCAGCTATGGAACGGCCGGGATATAAACCGAAGGAGGGTATTTTGGAAATAATGGATTTGTGCCAGACTCTATCGAAGGCCTTCGATATGTCTAGCGCAACAGAGAAAGTCTCACCGAAGTCCCAAATGGAGGATGGCCAAGAGTTAGTAAGATAAGAAAGATTACCAGTAGAGCAGCCCTTAACCCCTACTGTACTAGTACCAGAGGGTATTTCCATAAATGTACCCTCCAGTACCAGGCAATGTGGCCAAAATGGCTTCAGAGTCAAGAGAGAACACCCTCCTACCTCTAAAGTTGGAGGAGCACTGACCCAGCTAGCCTGTGTGAGCTTGGAACTAAGATGAGATGTGTCGCCAATGTCTCGGAGCAGTGCGTACAAGTCATGGTACCAGGTACCGCTCGATACTGGCAGTTACAAGGACCGCATATTATGGACATACTTTTTTACTGACGGTCAATGTCCGTTGCTGGTACAGTAAGGGTTAAGGAAGCCGTACTGGCGGTTTGAGAGTAGGTTATAGGAATATAAATGCTTAAGAAATTTTGAGGTAAGAATAGTTTTCATAAACTTTAGAGATGCAAGAAATGATAGCAATTGGACGATAGTTGTAGGGTTGAGAGTGGTCTTCCTTCTTTGGGGCAGATTGAATGATTGTGAACTTCAGGCAAAAAGGGAAGACGTTAGAGGAGAGAAAGAAACGGAAGAGTTTACCTAGGCAGGGAGTAAACATGGAAGCACAGTTTTTTAGTACAACAGGAGGAACACCATCTGGTCCGTATGCCTTCTTAGTATAAAGCCCAGAGAGGGTGGAATGTACATCCTTAGAAGAGATTATGATGTTAGGCATAAGTAGGAGAGAGGGGGCGGAGAGGGAGGAATAACACCGGAATCAAAGTGGAGTTCTTAGTGAAAGTGTTAGCGAAGAGTTTAGCTTTGTCAGAGAATGAAGTGACGGTAGTGCCGTCAGAGTGGAAAAGAGCAGGGAAAGACGAAGAAGACAAATTGTTAGAGAGGTTTTTGGCTAGATGCCAGAAGGCTTGGGAAGAACTAGAGTTGGATAGTTCAGGTATTTATTATTGATGATAGAATGTTTGGCGAGTCGAAGAACCGTTGCCACATTAAATCCCCAATTCAATACAGTACACACATTAAAGTGCTTTTCAAGATTTTGCTCAGTGTATTAAAAATGTAAGTATAATGATTAGCTTTTAGTTTCTTATTAATTGTAGAACATATATACTGGTAAATATACCTGAACAAAACAATTACGATTGTTCTCCCATTCAGAAACCTTTAACAATAACATTAATCCGCTTATAAGCTGCTTTGGCGAAAACATGCAAATTATTAAAGAGATATAATGACGAGAGCTTCATCTCCTTGCATATGGTTTTAACAGAAATAATGCATAGTTTTATACAGTATATATATATATATAAATATATAACTGAAGGAAGGAAATGAGTCATAAATATTGTTCTCTGATTCAATGTTGTGTCACTGAGTCAAATTAGTGAAGTTAACCTGACAAGCGCGATTTGACAGTAGGTGCTAGGGTAGTTATTTGTGCATTTCTAGCCCTGGATTCTGACAGAATTCGTTATATTTACAATATAAACCATTATTTGTTTTCGGTATGCTTTTATTTTACATATATGATGTATATATGAACCTTCAAGAGTGCTAAAATAAGTGGGAAAAGCATTTGGGTGGTGAAAAACGAAGATATTGGCCACCCGGTCATAATCTCAGGCGAGAGAGAGAGACAGGCAGCCTTCCCCTCTCGCTGTCTGGGAGTCAACTGAGGAGAGCGGGGCGGTGTGTGCCGGTGTCTGGGTGTTGCATAACGATCTTTTATGCAACCCACTTGTGCTACATTATCGCGGGAGAGAAAAATAACCGATAAATGATGATAATAAGAGGAAAAATAGGTGATAATTGAGGAGGGGAGGGAGGGGGGAATAAGGTGGGGAAGGAGGGGAGGGGGGTGGGTGAGATTTACATGGCTGAGTACTGGAGGGGAATTATCTCACCTAGAGACAAATTCCTTTGTTTTGATAGGCCCTTTTTTTTTATGGAAGTCTTTTTTTATGGTCCTGCTTCCGTGAGGCCTATCGCGTTCCCTATAGGAAGCCTTCCGTGAGGCCTATCGCGCTTGCCGGGTTAAGGGGAGGTTTTTACTTTGTTCCTTATATTTCCATCAAGCTTACGATTACACCCCCTAGACCCCCTTTCAAGATAAATTTGTACATTTTTCGGTAGAAAAATGTCCCGTTCCTCTTAAATTACAGGCTCGCTATCGCTCGCCAGGAAAAAATCGACACCTAATTGGCACGAAAAATCTTAAAATTGACAGAAATGGGGCGAAAGTTCTTAAGATCGCCAAAATAATGGGGCGAACGTCTTAAAATCTCAATAGCAGTGGAGTTAAACATGAGGGAGAAAGGGGTTAAGAAAATAATACCTCAAGTGGAGATCTCCCCTTAAGAACAAATAAAGCATTTTGTTTGACCGCATACCAATCTTCACGTCATTAAACATTGATTGGTTTAAATATAATCATAACCTTTCTGTTTTCTGTTGCGCTATTTATACCGACAAATCGTAGTTTGACCAAGGAATATCGATGTTGAGCATTAGATAATAAGGCACATTTTGTTAAGAAACTTTTCTTATTGAACAATAATGTGGGTATTATATTGGGACATTGCTGAATACTGAAATATATTATTGAAGAGCAAACAGAATTAGACATATATTCGTCAATTGGTCATAATCACTTAATATATAAATTATTAGTTGTGAAATCAATACATACAGATTTGGGTCCGGGGTATGTCAGTGTCCCCCTTATCAACTCTGAGTAAGCAGAGTTTGGTATCAACCCCCCCCCCCCCCCCCCCCGTATAGTGGGTAACACACGAAAAAAATGTCTGTCGTCGTCGTCGTCATCCGTCTGTCTCGTAACTCCTCCTAGACTGTTGGACGGATTTTCACCAAATTTCACACGAACATTTGTTGCGTGAATGCAATGTTGCGTGAATTTTGGGTTAAACTATATTTTGGACCTAAAATCATAACTATTGCATAAATTCAAAAAATCTTTATTTACTGACGTTCGCATTCACGCAACAAATGTTCGTGTGAAATTTGGTGAAAATCTGTCCAACGGTCTAGGAGGAGTTCCAAGACAGACGGACAACGACGACGACGACAGATTTTTTTTTTTTGTGTGGTACCCACTGTACGGGGGGGGGGGGGGGGGGCGATACCAAACTCTGCTTACGCAGAGTTGATAAATTCTAATTTCATTGTATAATTAATAAAAGATCACACCAAAGATTCATACCCAATGGCTAGACTATTATACAAACCAAATACATCTTTCGATCAACTACTGTTTCTTGGTGCGAGTACAGTTGTATTTTTTTTCTCGATGTGAGTGAGGGAGACAAAAGGCATAACTGCCTGTGATGGGTGCCTCCCCCAGAGTTGAAAGAGTGACAGGGCCAAAATAAAGGGACGTTCGAGCAAAATGCCTGGACACACAGAGTTTGAAGCAATTTAAATCATAGGATAAGGGAAAGACTGATTTTGGGAGAGAATTCCAGAGTTCAGCTGTTGAACAGAAGTAAGATTGAGAACAACATTTCACTCCTGGGTTGGAGAGTTGCACAGAGTAGGGGTGGGATTGTGTTGCAAGACGGGTGCTACGTGCTCTATGAAGAGGGGGTAGTATACAATGAGCGAGCTCTGAGGAACACTGATTATTTTAATAGCGATAGAATAGTGAGAGAGATTCAACATTGCGGCAAAGAGAAAGAAGCTGCAGAAAATTGGTGAATGGACGTGAGTTAGTGAGACGGAAGTCTTTCTTTTCTACTTTGTCTAGAAGTGCTGTGTGAGAGGATCCTCCCCACATGTGTGAACAATACTCAATACATGGATGTACTGTGCGCCTGTAGAGAGCAAGAAGCTGCGCAGTGGTAGCGAACCCCCGGAAGCGGTTCAGCACATCCAGCTTCTGGGAAGCTGTTTTAGCAAGAGTGATAATATGATCTTTCCAAGAGAGATTAGAAAAAAAAGAGACACCGAGAATATTAAGAGAAGAAGAAGGGTTAATTTGTATGTTGTTGAAGAGTAAGTCATAGTTTTCTGGAAGGGGGCAACAAGTAGACAGATGGAGAAATTGAGTTTTGGAAGCATTGAAAGTAACAAGGTTTTCTTTGCGCCAATTTGAGATAGAGAGATCAGAAGATAGGTGCTTTATGGCCTCCTTACGTGAGTTTTGGAGATCCTGCTGCGAGTGATGTTGTGGAAGGCTAGTTGAATAGTGTAATGCAGAGTCGTCAACATATGACTGAATTGGGCTGGAGGTGAAATTGAGAAGGTCGTTAATGAATAATAATAAGAGAATTGGAGATAGGACAGAACCCTGAGGAACACCGGAATTGATAGGTTGAGGAAGTTAACGGTGGCCGTACACAACTGCAGCTATGGAACGGCCAGAAAGGAAACTAGAGCCAAAGGCACAGATGGAGGGATATAAACCGAAGGAGGGTATTTTGGAAATAATGGATTTGTGCCAGACTCTATCGAAGGCCTTCGATATGTCTAGCGCAACAGAGAAAGTCTCACCGAAGTCCCAAATGGAGGATGGCCAAGAGTTAGTAAGATAAGAAAGATTGCCAGTAGAGCAGCCCTTAACCCCTACTGTACTAGTACCAGAGGGTATTACCATAAATGTACCCTCCAGTACCAGGCAATGTGGCCAAAATGGCTTCAGAGTCAAGAGAGAACACCCTCCTACCTCTAAAGTTGGAGGAGCACTGACCCAGCTAGCCTGTGTGAGCTTGGAACTAAGATGAGATGTGTCGCCAATGTCTCGGAGCAGTGCGTACAAGTCATGGTACCAGGTACCGCTCGATACTGGCAGTTACAAGGACCGCATATTATGGACATACTTTTTTACTGACGGTCAATGTCCGTTGCTGGTACAGTAAGGGTTAAGGAAGCCGTACTGGCGGTTTGAGAGTAGGTTATAGGAATATAAATGCTTAAGAAATTTTGAGGTAAGAATAGTTTCATAAACTTTAGAGATGCAAGAAATGATAGCAATTGGACGATAGTTGTAGGGTTGAGAGTGGTCTTCCTTCTTTGGGGCAGATTGAATGATTGTGAACTTCAGGCAAAAAGGGAAGACGTTAGAGGAGAGAAAGAAACGGAAGAGTTTACCTAGGCAGGGAGTAAACATGGAAGCACAGTTTTTTAGTACAACAGGAGGAACACCATCTGGTCCGTATGCCTTCTTAGTATAAAGCCCAGAGAGGGTGGAATGTACATCCTTAGAAGAGATTATGATGTTAGGCATAAGTAGGAGAGAGGGGGTGGAGAGGGAGGAATAACACCGGAATCAAAGTGGAGTTCTTAGTGAAAGTGTTAGCGAAGAGTTTAGCTTTGTCAGAGAATGAAGTGACGGTAGTGCCGTCAGAGTGGAAAAGAGCAGGGAAAGACGAAGAAGACAAATTGTTAGAGAGGTTTTTGGCTAGATGCCAGAAGGCTTGGGAAGAACTAGAGTTGGATAGTTCAGGTATTTATTATTGATGATAGAATGTTTGGCGAGTCGAAGAACCGTTGCCACATTAAATCCCCAATTCAATACAGTACCCACATTAAAGTGCTTTTCAAGATTTTGCTCAGTGTATTAAAAATGTAAGTATAATGATTAGCTTTTAGTTTCTTATTAATTGTAGAACATATATACTGGTAAATATACCTGAACAAAACAATTACGATTGTTCTCCCATTCAGAAACCTTTAACAATAACATTAATCCGCTTATAAGCTGCTTTGGCGAAAACATGCAAATTATTAAAGAGATATAATGACGAGAGCTTCATCTCCTTGCATATGGTTTTAACAGAAATAATGCATAGTTTTATACAGTATATATATATATATATATATATATATATATATATATATATATATATATATATATATATAATTTATGTGTGTGTGTGTGTAAGCACCTAATATATATATATATATATATATATATATATATATATATATATAAATATATAACTGAAGGAAGGAAATGAGTCATAAATATTGTTCTCTGATTCAATGTTGTGTCACTGAGTCAAATTAGTGAAGTTAAGGGGAGGTTTTTACTTTGTTCCTTATATTTCCATCAAGCTTACGATTACACCCCTAGACCCCCTTTCAAGATAAATTTGTACATTTTTCGGTAGAAAAATGTCCCGTTCCTCTTAAATTACAGGCTCGCTATCGCTCGCCAGGAAAACATCGACACCTAATTGGCACGAAAGATCTTAAAATTGACGGAAATGGGGCGAAAGTTCTTAAGATCGCCAAAATAATGGGGCGACCGTCTTAAAATCTCAATAGCAGTGGAGTTAAACATGAGGGAGAAAGGGGTTAAGAAAATAATACCTCAAATGGAGATCTCCCCTTAAGAACAAATAAAGCATTTTGTTTGACCGCATACCAATCTTCACGTCATTAAACATTGATTGGTTTAAATATAATCATAACCTTTCTGTTTTCTGTTGCGCTATTTATACCGACAAATCGTAGTTTGACCAAGGAATATCGATGTTGAGCATTAGATAATAAGGCACATTTTGTTAAGAAACTTTTCTTATTGAACAATAATGTGGGTATTATATTGGGACATTGCTGAATACTGAAATATATTATTGAAGAGCAAACAGAATTAGACATATATTCGTCAATTGATCATAATCACTTAATATATAAATTATTAGTTGTGAAATCAATACATACAGAAGGAATAATATGTAGAGAGTATTCGGGGTACACCTTTGTATGACATGTTATAAACTTAGCGTATAAACTTTGTATGACATGTTATAAACTTAGCGTATACAGTAAGTAGTGTACATGGCAA
>CM064511.1:27299562-27337062 GCA_032716605.1 Paralithodes platypus | reverse complement strand
TATGACATCCAGTTACTTGTATTGTTAACTTAAGTATGCTGTACAGCATACACTCAAACGCCGGGTACATACAACACTGAAATACTGCATATTTCTTGCACGTCAACTCTGCTATGGTGTGGTATTGTACACAAAGAAATAACACTCGTTCTCGCTCTCTAAATATGTTCACACACACACACACACACACACATACATACATACATACATACATACATACATACATACATACATACACACACACATACATACATAGATACATACACACACACACACACACACACACATACATACATACAAACACACACACACACACACATACATACAAACAAACAAACAAACAAACAAACACACACATACACACACACACACACACAGTGACAGGGCGCACGCAGTATTAAAATAACTCCTATTGGTCAATAACATAAGCTATGTAACAATATCCGATTATATAAATTAATTACTAAAATAATATAAATTTGAATATTACTTTTAAGAATTCCTTATGTAATCAAACCTATTAGCTATTCAGTATAATTTTGTTTTTGTTTTTCCCTTTCTCAGATCCTATTGTTTCATTATTCTCATGTTTCGATTTTCCTTTGGTGAAGTCGTCTGTCCATTCGTCTACCCTATTTTATAATTTTTTGATTTGTTTTCCTTTTCGTATTTCAGTATATAATAATCTCTCTTTGTTATGTTGCATGCTCCTTTTCCCTTCTCCCTACTCCCAGTCGGCGCTGCCGACTGGGAGGCTCTTCAGCAGTACTTCTTTGATTTACCATGGAATTATTTCTGCTTCCAAGGCCGAGGACCCTCGGAGAGTGCTGAACACATTACCGAGGTAATCCTATCGGGCATGGAAGCATACATTCCATTCTCTTTCTCTCGGACTAATGCTAAAAAATCTTGGTTTACTCACGCCTGTTCTACTGCTGTCCACAATAAGGAGGAATCATTCAAACGGTACCGACGCCTTAAAACTCAAGACTCTCATTCTTCATATGTTTCTGCCCGGAATCAAGCCAAATCTGTTCTTCGACTTGCCAAACACTCTTTCATCAATAATAAATGCACTGAACTATCCAACTCTAGCTCTTCCCAAGCTTTCTGGCATCTAGCCAAAAACCTCTCCAACAATTTCTCTTCCTCGTCTTTCCCTCCCCTTTCCCACTCTGATGGCACAACCATCACTTCTTCCTCTGACAAAGCTAAACTCTTCGCTCAAACTTTTGCTAGAAACTCCACCTTGGATGATTCCGGTGCTATTCCTCCCTCTCCGCCCTCCTCTCTCTTACTTATGCCTAATATCCTAATCTCTTCTAAAGATGTACTTTCTACCCTCTCTGGGCTTAACACTAATAAGGCGTACGGTCCGGACGGTGTTCCTCCTGTTGTTCTCAAAAACTGTGCTTCTGTGCTGACTCCCTGCCTAGGCAAACTCTTTCATCTCTCTCTATCCTCTAACGTCTTCCCTTCATGCTGGAAGTTTTCTCACATTCAACCTGTCCCAAAGAAGGGTGACCGCTCTCAACCCTCCAACTATCGTCCAATTGCTCTTATCTCTTGTCTTTCTAAAGTTTTTGAAACTATTCTTGCTTCCAAATTTCTTAAGCATTTCTCTTCTCATAATCTGCTCTCAGATCGCCAGTATGGCTTCCTTAAGGGTCGCTCTACTGGTGATCTTCTTTCATATCTTACTAACTCTTGGTCATCTTCCTTTCGGGACTTCGGTGAGACTTTTTCTATTGCACTAGACATATCGAAAGCCTTCGATAGAGTCTGGCATAAATCTTTAATTTCTAAACTACCCTCCTTCGGTTTCTATCCCTCCATCTGTGCCTTTGTCTCTAATTTCCTTTCCGGCCGTTCCATAGCCGCGGTTGTGGACGGCCATTGTTCACTTCCTCACCCTATAAACTCCGGTGTTCCTCAGGGCTCTGTCCTATCTCCTATTCTCTTTCTAATTTTTATAAATGATCTCCTTAACTGTACCTTAATTCCCATCCATTCATACGCAGATGACTCAACCTTACACTACTCCATTAGTTTATCAGAACGCCCCAGCCAGCAATCCCTCAACGACAAACGTAATGAAGCCATAGAACTCTTAAATTCTGATCTAAATACTATTTCCAATTGGGGCAGAGAAAACCTTGTTAACTTTAATGCTTCCAAAACCCAATTTCTCCATCTATCTACCCGTCAGGATCTCCCAGCGGACTATCCCTTATTCTTCAACAATACAAAAATCTTCTCTCAATTCATCTTCTCTCAATATTCTTGGTGTCTCTTTTTCTTCTGCTCTCATTTGGAAGGACCATATTACCAGTCTTGCTAAGGCAGCCTCCCAGAAGCTGGGTGTGCTCAACCGCCTTAGGGGGTTCTTTTCCCCTGCACAGCTTCTTGCTCTGTACAGGGGCATAGTGCGCCCTTGTATGAGTATTGTTCACATGTGTGGGGAGGTTCCTCTCACACCGCTCTCCTAGACAAACTTGAAAGGAAGGCCTTTCGTATCATTAACTCCCGTCCACTCACCAACTCTCTGCAATCTCTCTCTCTCCGCCGCAATGTTGCATCTCTCTCGCTATTCTATCGCTACTATAATAATCAGTGTTCCTCAGAGCTATCCCAGTGCATACCACCTCCTTTACGTAGGGCACGTGGTACCCGTCTTGCAACTCAATCCCACCCCTACTCTGTGCAACTCTCCAACCCAAGAGTGAAACGTTACTCTCAAACTTTCTTCTACTCAACAGCTGAGCTCTGGAACTCTCTCCCAGAATCAATCTTTCCCTCTTCCTATGACTTAAATTGCTTCAAACTCCGTGTGTCCAGGCATTTTGGCTCGAACGTCCCTTGATTTTGGCCCTGTCACTCTTTCAACTATGGGGGAGGCACTCGCTATAGGCAGTTATGCCTTTTACCTCCCTTAATCACATAGAAAAAAAGAAAAAAAAAAATCTCACTGTCTCCGATTATCCCAGTCTTTCTTCTAATCAACAATAAATATCTTGATTTGTTTCTCTCAATTTGTCTTTCCCTTATCCTATGACTTAAACTGTTTCAAGTTCTTTCACGCTTTATTTTTTATTTATTTATTTATTTTTTTGTGGGGGGGTTGGAATGGGGGATACTTGTTACAGACAGCTTTGCCTTTTGTCTCCTTCATACACATAGACAACACAATTACTACTTCATTTGCCTTATTCAGCGTGTTTGGTTATCTCATTGGTTATCTCTTTCCTAATATATGTTCTATCTATGTCTATATCTCCTAACTCTATAATTATATACTGTATACTTTCCGTATTATCTTCTGTGCCCTTCATCTTGACACCCCATCCTTCTGTTTACGTGTTCCTTTTTTTCATCCTTCCATCCACAGTATTTACTTGACCCCTTCTTGCTTCCTCACCCATTCTTCCACATTTTCTCATTTTCTAAAATTTACCTAATTTATATTTCATTTTGCCCCTATGCCTATTTCATCCAAATATATGTGTCCTTATTGCTTTATTAAACACATACACACGCACACACACACATACTTACACACAAACACACACACATATATATATATAGGCTATAACCAGACCTATGAGAGTTCCGTAGGAGCTCAGTGGTCTGGTTAATCTGCTCTACATAACTATATATTATATATATATATATATATATATATATATATATATATAATAATAATTATATATATGTATTAATCTCATCAGTTTTTGTATTGCAATTACTACAGTCTCATTGTTGTGCCTTGACTTATTATAATTTATTGTTGACTATTCCTTTCTTATCTTCATCACCATCTGTTGAATCTCCCTCTTATTTTTCTCCTTCCACCGATGTCCTTCCTCGTGTACAATACTCCTTCCTTGTTCTTATGATTTGTTTTTTGTATTTTTTGTATTGACGAAATATGTCCTCTGTATTTCTATCGTATCGCATAGCGTTTCTCTTCTTGTTCTGTTTCTTTCCTTCATCCCTATATTAGTCTTGTTTATTTCTTCTCCTATTCCATTGTATGTACTACTCCCTTTCCAATCGGATTCTTCAATTTTCCCATTTATAGAATAATTCCTATTTATTTTTGTAGCATTACATTCAAGGGTTTCTATTCCCTTTCTGCATTGTTCTTCTTTTACTTCCCTCTCTTTGTCCGTTTGCATTCCGTCTCCTATTCTTGTTTTATCTTCCAACTTACTTCATGTTCTTTTCTCTCCAGTGCTGCTCCCATGTCTTGCTGTATTCCTGCTTCGTAAGGCCACCTATTGTATATTATTCCTCCCACATTTGTTTTTCTACAATGTGCAGCCCCTTTTTTATTATTCCATCGTCAGTACAATTCTCCCTCCTGCGTCCTGTTTTCTTGCATTAAATATTTTCTATTCACTTTATTTGCCTCGTCTTTTCATTCAATTCCATGTATTTTCCTTTAATATAGTCTGTTGTTTTCCAGCTGAGGATAAATTGTTATCTCGCTTTCCTGATTACTCGGCTGTGACCAAGTTTGTGTAGCAAAATATGTTGCTAATTATGATAACTGGGCAATAATATGAAGCAGAGACATGGCAGTATCATATTTGTCCACCAAGAATCGATGAATCAGATGCTAAGGAATTCAATTTACCATCAGCTGGAAAATAAAATAAAATTGACTCTAGTCCTTCAACTTTCTTGTAAGTCACCCTGCATCCTTTCATTTTCCTAGTTAGTTTTTTCGCTTCCAACCTCATTATTTTCCTATTCACCTCCACCCAAGCTCTCCTTCTGGCTGTGTTCCGTCGTCCTGTGACATATTATATACTATTCCACCCATTTCCCTTTTCATTAAGGGGGAGGTAGTCGCTTTTTCTGGACCCCGTCTCCCTCATGTTTCGCATTTTAGTTTAGAGATTTTAAGACGTTCGTTCCATTAGTTTGGCGATTTTGAGACCTTTCGCCCCATTTCTTTGTCAACTTTCCCTTCATAATTGTTAAGGGGCACAGGACCTTGGGTGGGGCTTCGGTGTCCCGGACGTTTCCGTATCTTCCTCAGCTCCTCGCCTGGGAGCGGCTTCGGTCACCTGGACATTCTTAGTGGTTAAGCAGGGAGGGTTCTGTGGGGTGCTCGCTTATGGCCTTGGCCTTGCTCGGGACCTTGAGGCTGTTCGGTCAAACAGCCTGGGGAACAACAACCCCTCTCCCTTCCTTGTGTCCTTCTTTACCCATTTATTTTTTCTTCTCCCTTCCCCTTCACTGCTGCTTACCGTATTTGTGTTCGTATGGCCTCCTATTGTATGGTATTCCTTCTGTTTTCTTTCTACTTATTCTATAGGATTTTTACCTTCCTTGTATGCAATATTTCCTCTTAAATCTGCACGTGATATTCAACTTAGTATGTACTATTTTCCTTCATCGCATTTTCCCTCTTTCCTCCCCCTCTCAGTACCTCTTCTTTTCCTCATCTCTCCCCCTTTCTTATCTACTATTTTCCTTTATCACATCTTCCCTCTTTCCTCCCTCTTCTTTTCCTCCTCTTCCTCCCCTCTCTACCGACCTCATATATTTTCTCTTTTTGCCTGGCCTGCATCTCCCCTTTCTTGCCGTACCCGGGGTTCTTATGGGGTCCTATTAGCAGCGGAGTCTTCTGGGCCGGTAATGAGATTGTTGTAAATGTCTGGGTCTGGAACTTATCGAATAGCGGGCCCGAAGGCGGCTTCTAACTAAGTTTTATTGATGCTTTGCCGACTAAAAGTTTCGGGATCAACATGTTTATGGGGGCGCAGTGTTATCAGGCGCAGGCAACAGGGACTGGCGGAATAGATACACCTCGTTTATTTACTTATTTATTTCGGGAGATTTGCATTATCGTACGTAACAAGGAGCTGTTTTTTACGGGGTGGAATAGACACATTTAATTATATTATATCCTTTATGTATTTGTTTAATTATATATTTGTTTGCATATAATATTGTCACGTCTATATTTCGTTCCTTTTTTATAATTCTTTTCAACCGACCAATATTTTTCAGTTGTGTTAAGAGGTATTTGTTGTTTTTGCGTTCGCTAAAGAGTAGGTACTTTAGTTATTGTCTTACACATACCATAGTTAGTAATATCTAGGATAAATTTAGGATTATAGAAAGCTGCTGCAATATATATTTATGTGTGTGTGTGTAATTAAAGTGGTATCTTCTACATTGAATTTATTTGCAATAAGATTGAGGCTTCAACATGCCTTCCTCCTTTAATTGAAGTATGAAGGAGGATATATTTCACCACTTTGTTTTTTGTTAGTCTAGAAAATATCTCCAAACTCACTGACGGCTTTTGACAAAGCTTCTTGATCACCTTCATATGATATCCTCCATAAGGTAATGCAGTTTTGACAAAGCTTCTTGATCACCTTCATATGATATCCTCCATAAGGTAATGCAGTTTTGACAAAGCTTCTTGATCACCTTCACATGATATCCTCCATAAGGTAATGCAGTTTTGACAAAGCTTCTTGATCACCTTCATATGATATCCTCCATAAGGTAATGCAGTTTTGACAAAGCTTCTGATCACCTTCATATGATATCCTCCATAAGGTAATGCAGTTTTGACAAAGCTTCTTGATCACCTTCACATGATATCCTCCATAAGGTAATGCAGTTTTGACAAGCTTGTGATCACCTTCACATGATATCCTCCATAAGGTAATGCAGTTTTGACAAAGCTTCTTGATCACCTTCATATGATATCCTCCATAAGGTAATGCAGTTTTGACAAAGCTTCTTGATCACCTTCATATGATATCCTCCATAAGGTAATGCAGTTTTGACAAAGCTTCTTGATCACCTTCATATGATATCCTCCATAAGGTAATGCAGTTTTGACAAAGCTTCTTGATCACCTTCACATGATATCCTCCATAAGGTAATGCAGTTTTGACAAAGCTTCTTGATCACCTTCATATGATATCCTCCATAAGGTAATGCAGTTTTGACAAAGCTTCTTGATCACCTTCATATGATATCCTCCATAAGGTAATGCAGTTTTGACAAAGCTTCTTGATCACCTTCATATGATATCCTCCATAAGGTAATGCAGTTTTGACAAAGCTTCTTGATCACCTTCATATGATATCCTCCATAAGGTAATGCAGTTTTGACAAAGCTTCTTGATCACCTTCATATGATATCCTCCATAAGGTAATGCAGTTTTGACAAAGCTTCTTGATCACCTTCATATGATATCCTCCATAAGGTAATGCAGTTTTGACAAAGCTTCTTGATCACCTTCATATGATATCCTCCATAAGGTAATGCAGTTTTGACAAAGCTTCTTGATCACCTTCATATGATATCCTCCATAAGGTAATGCAGTTTTGCATACAATATTACAGCCCCTCTCCCCTCTCTGATAAACCAAGAACAGAAAAGGAAATTACATCATACAAGACATTTACCGTATTTACTTTACCACTATATAGGTGTTTATAGTTATCAAACACTCATATTGATGATACTAATAATTGTTAAACATCGAAAGTCGGGATATTAACAGGTGGAAATACGCAATCTACTTAATAAATTATTAAGTGATCTAATTAGTTAAAGAACTAGCAAAACAATTGCAACAAATCTATCTAAGAGTTATTATGTTCTAGCAGCCAGCCATTTAGACAAAGAAATTAGGTATTCGGGTGTGTATTTTGCCAGGTCTTGCGAGGGCGGGATTTGCATACGCCGTGATTATAGCCAGCCATGTTTTCGCGGCCGGGGATCTTCAATTGGGGGGCGGAAATAAATATGTGGGCGAAAACTCCGAGATTGGAATTGGGATGAAGATTTCGTTCCGCGCTAGACCCCGGCAGTTTGGTGTCTTGCTGGGAATTGGATACATTAATTTAGCTTATCTCGTCCGGGCATCTTAGGTTTGCTTTAGTTTGTCCTTGTTAATCCGTCTTCGCTGCTGTGTGGCCTGTTTGTAAGTAGTTTTTATTGTGATTTTTCTCTTCACCACGCGAACAAAAGGAGTATCTAATCATTCTAATGCAGCACATATAATGGTGTATTTCTGTATTACGTCGTACATTTTAAAAACATATATTTGCGATGGGGTAAGAGAGACTTGCATTTGTGCAATGCGCATTAGATCCATAATAGAATACTTAGTATTAAATGCAATTTCACTTCACATAATATTTTTCTTTTTATATGTGGATGAGGGAGACAAAAGGCCTCTGACGAGTGCCTTCCCCAGAGTTGAAAGAGTGACAGCGCCAACAATCAATGAATGTACGAGGAATGTACTTTTAGTTAACTAAAAGTAATGCTTAGCTCTTTCATTGCAGTGACACCCTTCTTCTTCAAATAGTTCTTGTTATTAACGAATGTTATGCAGTTTAAGAGGGACCTATGGAAAGCATAGGGTTAAATCAAACACGTGAGCAGCATATACAGCATTATATATACTTTCTTTAATACAATTGTTTGAGTATGCTAAAAAAAATGTCAAACAATGAATAACACAATCGTCGCTTGTTTTTATTCAATTGAATGACTGCCGCTTATCGAATTGCATGACTATTAAATGTGAACATTACTGATTATCAACCAACCAGAGACTACAACGTTCGGTGTTTATTTATACTGCACTACAATGACTCCCACGCCTCGAACATTACATTAATCTGACATGCTGTAATGAACATCCGCCAAATATCAAATATCACTTCTCATGTTATTTTATACTGCCGTTTAACTCCTGCAAAACATCTAATATAACTTCACCTGTTTGTATATGCTGTACTGAACGTCTGCAAACCATCAACTATCCCTTGCTATGTTAGATTATGGTGACTTTAAAGGCCTGCAAGCCATCAAAAATAACTTTACCTTGCCCCTCAACTTTCCCTTCATATTTGCTGAGTGGCACAGGGCCTTGGGTGGGGCTTTGGTTTCCCGGGCGTTTCCGCACCCTCCTCAGCTCCCTGCCTTGGAGTGGCTTCGGTCACCCGGGCTTATTAGTGAGCAGGGAGGGTTTTGTGGGGGCGCTCGTTTATGGCATTGGCCTTGCTCGAGACCTTGGGGCTGTTCGGCCCGACAGCCTGGGGAACAACAACAACAACAACAACTTCCAATGGTAGTTTATGCTACAATTTAACACCTGCAAAAAATCAAATATAACTTCCAATGTTAGATTATGCTGCAATTTAAGGGGGGATAGTTCACTTTAGGGCGATTTTTGCATGTATTCATCATTTGTCTAGTTTCCTCCTTAGATCTCCATCAAATTAAAAAAAACATCCATTAGATCTCCTTTCTAGATTAATTTGTAAATTTTTCGGTAGAACAATTTCCCGGCCGAAGGCCGGTTCTTCCAACATTACAGGCTCACTATCGTTCGCCAGGGAAAAAATCGACACCTAAATAGCACGAAAGGTCTAAATATTGACTACGAAATGGGGCGAAAGGTGTTAAAATCGTCAAAATAATGGGCCAAATGTCTTAAAATCTCAAAACTAATGGGGCTAAGCATGAGGGAGAAAGTTGTCCAGAAAATCGGCCCCTGTCTCCTTAACGCCTGCAAACCATCCAATATCACCTCCACTGTGTGCATAAGCTGTACTGAACGTGTGCCAAACAGCGAGCTCAAAGAAGGGGTCGCGTGCAGGAGATGAGGAGCTGCAGTGGAGAGAGCCTGAGGGAGGGTGACAATACCAGGAGACACAGGCCCTACCAATATCTATGGAGAGAGAGAGAGAGAGAGAGAGAGAGAGAGAGAGAGAGAGAGAGAGAGTTAGAGAGTTAGAGTTAGTTACACAGATACTCAGACCACACAGACATTCCGGTTCTTACTAGGTGGTCCGGCCTAAATACTACTAGACAGGGACAGTTTATAACCGACAAATGTGACAGCGGTGCATTGATATCTACTCTGTCAATGAGAGAGAGAGAGAGAGAGAGAGAGAGAGAGCGAGAGAGAGAGAGAGAGAGAGAGAGAGAGAGAGAGAGAGAGAGAGAGAGAGAGAGAGAGAGAGAGAGAGAGAGAGAGAGAGAGAGAGAGAGAGAGAGAGAGAGAGAGAGAGAGGACATTCCTAAAGGCGCTGTCCCAATGTCTTGACCATTACTTAAGCATCAATTTTCCCTTGTGCGAGCTGCGGTGAGGGAGACGACTGAGGAATGTAGAGGTAGGGGACGAGGGCTTAAATCACAGGGAAAGTCGGCCCAACATTATATTTCCAGCACCTCCAGCCATATTGCTTCCCTCACGCCTTAGACCATTAGGATGACGCTTTCTTTCTCTTGTTTACGTTACTAGTATGCGATTTCATTCAGCTTAGGAGAGATATGTGGGGGTCAGACGGTAATTGCAGATCATACAATCATATAATGTTAGTCAGAAATACAATATAACTGACGCCGTTGTGTAGATGGAGTTAACAGTTGATGTCGAGTATAGCCATTCTCATACTTGTAGGTTATACCACAGAATGGTTAAATATAACACAGATACACAACATTTAAAGATATTCCCCAGTGTCAGGGTTTGTCCTGCATGGCAAAATAGTAAAGGATAAAACATGTAGGAAACAGAACGAGATTTACTCATGACGCACTTAATAATACAAGTTTGTACTGAATGGTAAATCATGAAAATGCAATGAATTAGACCGACAAGAAACAGAACGGGGTATACAAAATGGCCTCCTTAGCGACCAAGATGGAGTTATTTCCTCCATAGGTAAGGGTGGGTCGCGCTCTTTGATGTTGCCTTGGTAATTAATTCCTTGAGACCAGCTCGCCGCCTCCACACAGTCTCTCCCAGGGGTTATTGACAGACGAGGTGCTGAGCTGTGGGCACGGTAATTGACGGAGAATGGCTGCTGGGGAATGGGGGAGAAGATGGTGGGGATTGAGGGAGAGAATGGATGGTGGGGAGTGGGGGAGAATGGGTGGGGATTGGGGGAGGAGAAGATGGTGGGGATTGGTGGAGAAGATGGAGGATATTGACAAACAGGGTGGTTACCTGTGAAGCCGGTAATTGACGAAGAATAGCCAGTGGGAAGTGGGGGACAAGGTAATGGAGGGATTGGGGGAAAAGATGGGGGGGGGGGGGGATTGAGAGAGAAATGGGTGGTGGGGATTATTGGAGAATGGGTGGTGGGATTGACGGAGATTGGGGAGAAGATGGTGATTGAAGGAGAAAGATGGTACTTAGGGGAGGATAAGATTGGGGGGACGTCGGTGGATTGCGAAAGGTTGTGATAATTAAGATTTGGTGGAAGCAAATAGGGGTGAAGAGGCAGTGATTGGGTGAGAAAGGCTGGTGAAGGAAAGAGAGTCATTATAGTAGAGCTAGTTAAAGGATAATTGATTGTTGGTAGTATTCGTCACTCATTCCTTGAAACCAGCTCCCCGCCTCCTGAGTCACCTAGAGTCTATTGACAAACGAGTGGTGACCTGTGCTAGGAATAATTGAAAGAGTGGTGATTCGGGCAGATGGTGGCTTGGTGGAGGTCAGTCGAGGAGAAAGTACAAAGGAGTGCAAACTAAATCAAGCAACAACAGGTGTAGCGACCCCCTTGCGGTTGCTTGCCCTCTAAATGACTGTTGTTCAAAGTGTCCAACAGTGGTTTAGAGTGGGTAAGAGACAATTGGAATGGGAAGTACTGCCCTAGGACTAATGTCCATGGCAGGGTAAGGAGTTGTAAGTAAGGGCAATTTGGGTTAATAACATAATACAGCTATAAGTGATCCTTCATATTTCTGGGAAAAGTGAGTATTATATATACATGTTGTGATCCTCGATGTTTGTGATGAAAAAATAGATAAATAAAATTATTAATTTACAAATGCTCTCAGTCATGGGTTTAAGGCAAGGTGTTTGTCTAGACGATGTTTAAAGGAATCAACGGTGCTGTATTCTAGGCTATAACATCTCGAGGAAGCCCATTCCACAAGTTCACAACTCGATTGAAGAAGAAATTCTTTAACTCATGTGAGTTAAAATATTTACCCATTATTCTGCAACCATTTGCCAGCGTGTAATGGAAATATATTTTCTCTAGGACGCTCCTAATATGGTTTGTTTTGTTAGTGATGGTGGATTAGACAGAGATGGGTTTGGTGACGGTCATTGGAGAGAGAAAGGTGATGATGATTGATGTTTAGTGGAGGCAACTGAGAGAGAGAGAGAGAGAGAGAGAGAGAGAGAGAGAGAGAGAGAGAGAGAGAGAGAGAGAGAGAGAGAGGTTGTCACCGGAGTGCGATAATTAGTAGTTCGTAAGGGAGTCGATTGTGATTGGTGTATGTACTGTAGGAGAAGTGATTAAATGTCGCCTTGGTCATTAGCTCCTTCACCACCATTACGTAATTTTCATCATATTATAGTTACCATTAGACGAGTTTCTTTAGTATATAATCTACCTCTAGGACTCCAATGGGTAAATACGATCTCCATAAACCCTTTCATAAACACAGGTCCTTCTTAAACTGCATATAATCTTCTAAATCTAGCCAGAATCAAAGGTAAAATGGCGTCATGGTGATGAAGGGGTTAACTCCTTGAGACCAGCTCGCCGCCACCTGAGCTTCCCAGGGGTTATTGAAAGGTGGTGATAATTGGCCTTCTAACAACAACAACCAATTAAGGGGGGGATGGGTTGGTTTTTGTGGCCCCCTTCTACCTCGTGTTTAGCCCCATTGTATTTGTTTTATTTTAAGACGCTCGGCCCATTAGTTTGGCGTTTTTTAGACTTTACGCCCCATTTCTTTGTCAATATTAACACCTTTCGTGACATTTAGGTGTCGATTTTTTCCTGGCGAGCGATAGCGAGCCTGTAATTTTAAAAGTAATCGGCCTTCGGCCGGGACACTTTTCTACCGAAAAATGTACAACTTCATCTTGAGTGGGGGTCTAGGGATATTTTTTACAGGTTGATTAAGGTCTACGGAAGAAACTAAAACACAATATAAAGATATAACATAAGCAAATAAATACGCCCATCTCCCCTTTCTAGTGACAACAGAAGAAGAGCAGGCTGATTACCAAGATGTCGGCAGTCTTAGCGTTTCGTATTTGAGGCTCCACAATAATGTAATTTTCAAGTACTATTGCATTATATAGTACACATTTAACCCTATGCGTACCAGCGACGTGTGTTTTAATTTATTCTAGCAATATTTAGACGATATTGTGCAGCTTTGGAAGGATCTGTGTTAATTAAAATGGTGGGTTGAGATAGTTTGAAGCCTTAATATTGCTTGAGGTCCTTCCTAAGCTGAATAAAGTCGTCTAATAGTTGCCAGAATATGATAAAAGGACTTCCTTGGTACTGAACGGGTTAAACATTACAACTACTATACATTTCTTAGGAATGCACACACATAAGATATACTGTATCATGAGCCGAAATTGTGTTCACGCGATCGAAAACTCGTCAATGCAGAGTTTTTCACAAACTAATTTTGATGTAATTATTTATTTATTGTAGTAAATAATATTATGCAGAAATACTCAGATGGGAGAATGGGGAGGTTTTGTGGAACTATCATTGGAGGGAGAGGTGTGTGTGATTGGGAGAAGTGATTGTGGTGGTGGTGAGCGGTGACCTAATTGATGTGGTGAAGATTATTGAAGACAAAATAGTGGTTATCGAGAGAGAGAGAGTGTGTGTGTGTGTGTGTGTGTGTGTGTGTGTGTGTGTGTGTGTGTGTGTGTGTGTGTGTGTGTGTGTGTGTGTGTGTGTGTGTGTGTGTGTGTGTGTGTGTGTGTGTGTGTGTGTGTGTGTGTGTGTGTGTGTGTGTGTGTGTGTGTGTGTGTGTGTGTGTGTGTGTGTGTGTGTGTGTGTGTGTGTGTGTGTGTGTGTGTGTGTGTGTGTGTTGGTTGTGGCGATCATTGGAAGAAAATGTATTGATAATTGGTGGAAACGTGATTTTGGTGGAGATGATCGTTGGGAGAGAGGTTGGGGGTAGTGAGGAGAGAGTAGCTTGGTGCAGGGAACTGAGGAATATAGGGCACTGCATGGTTGGGGTGGAGTATACATGCAATCTCGTTAAAGGGGAGGTAGTGACTTTTTCTCCCTCATGTTTAGTACCATTAGCTGTGTGATTTTAAGACGTTCGTTCCATTAATTTGGCGATTTTAAGACTGTTCGCCCCATTTTTTTGTCAATATAAAGACCTTTCGTGCCATTTAGGTGTCTCTTTTTTCCTGGCGAGCAATAGCGAGCCTGTAATTCTAGGAGGAACCAGCCATTGGCCGTGACATTTTTCTTCCGAAACATGTACACATTTATCTAGGGGGTGTTTGTTAAAGCTTGACGGAGGTATAGCGTTGAAACTATAAAATAGATAAATTAATTGATAAATAGAGGTAGATAGATAGATAGATAGATAGAATTACCTTATTTCAGGGTTTTTGAACTCGTGTTGCACGATCGTTGCAAGAGAACCAGTCGTCGTACAAGGATGGTTCGGGTGTCATTGGAAAGCTCTGTTTACGCCCTTTCAGGGATAGATACTTGTTTTACACTCTGGGTCTTATTTAGGCATGAAAATGATCACGTAAACAACCCTATTTAGGGTAAAATAGGGAGAGCAGGGAGGTTTTAGGAAGGGAAGAGGATGTGTAGATCAGATTTTTACCCTGAAGTGTGTTGTGGAGAAGTATCTGGAGAAGAAACAAAAGGTGTATGTTGCCTTTATGGACTTGGAGAAGGCCTATGACAGAGTGGATAGAGAAGGTTTGTGGAAAGTACTTAGAATATACGGAGTAGAGGGCAAGTTGCTGAAAGCAGTGAAGAGCATGTATGAGGGTGCAAAGGCGGCAGTACGTGTGGAGAGTGAGCAGAGCGAGTTCTTTGACCTGAATGTTGGTTTGAAACAGGGGTGTGTGATGTCCCCGTGGTTGTTTACTGTATATATGGATGGAGTTATGAAAGAAATACTATCAAGAGCAGTGGATGTTGGTGTATCGCTGAAAAGGGAGGGAATTGAGTGGAAGCTACCTATACTGCTGTTTGCGGATGATACAGTTCTGATGAGTGATAATGAATGAGAGTTGCAGGGTCTGGTAAATGAGTTTGGAACAGTGTGCGAAAAACGGAATTTGAAGGTAAATACGGGGAAGAGCAAGGTTATGGTCTTCGAAAGGGGTGAAGTCACAGAGTGTGAGGTGAAGCTGAACGGTCAGGCTATGGAGATCGTCAACTCTTTTAAGTATCTGGGCAGTGTGTTGAGTAAAGATGGGACTATGGATGAATAGGTGCGGGAGAGGGTACAACAGGGGAAGAGGGTTGTAGGAACGCTAAAAGCAGTAACAAGAAATAGGGTGGTCAGTATGGAAGTGAAGAAGTCCTTGCATGACAGTGTGGTAATCCCGACACTGACTTACGGAAGCGAAGCATGGACGTTGGTTGAGAGACTCAAACCAAGAGTGAGAGCAGTGGAAATGAATTACTTAAGGAGTGCGTGCGGAGTTACATGGAGGGATAGACAGACTAATGAGGAAGTAAGAAGGAGGTGTGGTGTGGAGGTAGATGTGCTGGAAAGTGTGAAAAGGAACAACTTGAGATGGTTCGGCCATATGGAACGTATGGAAAGCGAGAGAATGACTAAGAGGGTGTACGAGAGCGAGGTGGAGGGACAGAGGGGGAGAGGTAGACCGAATATGAGGTGGAAGGATGGAGTGAGGAACTACATGAACGAAGGCGGTGCTGGTAGGGGGGAGGGGCGTCGACTGACTGGGGACAGAGGTGCATGGGGGCGGTTCGTTCGTGGCCACCCCCTAGGGGATCACGGCGTCAGGCAATAGATAGATAGATAGATAGATAAATAGAAAAAACAAAAAAATAATAATAACCACGACCCCCGCCGATAGAAGCCGTTGTAGTGAGGAACGTATCCTGGTATTGTTTCCTTTGGGATACGCCGGTATTGTATTGGATTCTGCTACTACTGACGATGATGATGATGATAATGATGACTACAAGCGTGGAGCAGAGAGAGAAGTGAATATGTGTGGAGGTAGTAAAGCTTAACCCCTTCTGTACCGACACTTATCTTCTTTATTTTATTCTAGCTTTATTTATACAATTTTGTACAGGTTAAGAAGTATCGGTGGTTGAAAAAGGGTTAAGTGAGATAGTTCGAAGCCTGTTAATTGTTGGAGACCCTATTTAAGCTGAATAAAATCGTCTAATAGTAGCCAGCATACAATTAAAAAGACGTCGCCGGTACAGAAGGGGTTAAGAAGAGATAATGTTGAAGTATCCCATGTTGATACAGTTGCTTCAGTGTTTACATTCATACCTTTCGAACCATGGGACGACTCTTACCAACGGAGAATAATGAACGTAGGTATTGCCGTATGGATTCTCACGAGGTAGGATTGAATCATCGTAGTAAATCTCACAGGCATAACCAATTCATAATTTAAGCGTCATGTTTAATATATTCCTGGAAATGTTAGGAAATATCTCTGGAAATGAAGTGGATAAAATCGTATTCACTCCCTTATATGGTAAATTACGCCTATAGATCCTTTTGAAACTGGATTAAATGACTGATGAAGTGAGTGAGGTAATAATTTAGGGTTTCAATCATACACATAATGTAGATATATGCTTCACTCTCAAAATATGTAGGAGGGCAATAATTTCCCAAGCTATCCTGATCAATGATACTGTACTGAAGATAAGCTGGATAATGGGTTTCCCAGACTAAACCATCAAGAAGGCATACATATATTTAGCAATAGATCCATAGAAAGTTTGCAATGTGAATTTTGATAGGACCAGGACTAATTAATGACTGTAGGATGTAATATAGCTTAGGTTGAAATGTGGAGAAGATGGTTAGAGTTGGCGATGGAGGGTAAAAAAATTTTTTTTAAGAACATAAGAACATAAGAAAACGGGAGTCTGCAGAAAGCCGATTGGCCCACACAAAGCAGATTCCTTTCAAACCCAACCCATCTCGTCCATATGCCTATCTAATGTTATCTTGAAGCTCTCCATCGTTCTTGATCGTACCATATCACTCGGTAGCCCAATCCACATGTCTACAACTTTTTTACCAAACCAATACTTGCCTATATCTTTTCAGAATAAGAACATACGAAAACGGGAGTCTGCAGAATGTTAATCAATATGGGTTGACATAATGTACGGCATATTACCAAATGTATCGTGGTTACAGTTACTGTAGTGTTGATAAGATGGTAATAGAGTTAACAATGTCCTGTTGATGGTGCAATGGTATATAGAGTGGCCAGGGCATAGTTGAATGTTTCTTGGTGGTAATGGCAGTGATGGCTTAGTGGTGGCTATACTTTGCTCATTATAGGTAGGCTAAAATTCCCGACCCACAGCCTCTCGTAATTAAAAAAAACGACTTCAGTAATCGAGTAAATATTTCTACGATTTGGGAAGACTCAGCCAGGGACTATAGTTGTGGAAATCTACAGCCCATGTACTCTAGCCCTTTTTGAACAGGGTATAGTATATCGCCTACTAATAGTGATGATGGTATAGTGGTGGATTGTCTTGTAATTATAGTTATGGTATCTTGGTAATAGTCTGGTAGTGAACTTAATTTAGGAGGATGTGATGAAGACTGGATTTGGTGATGTCTTGGTTGTTGTGTGATAATGATAAACATCAAAAGGGTGATTTTGGCTCTTAGTAGGTGAATTAATTAGATTGTATATAGTGTTTTGTACTCTAGGAGACAAATCTCACTGTTGACATTGCACATGTGCCTATTCTCACAATAGACAATACCATACTAGGCTGTATTATAGCTTCAAACCTTAGGCATAAAGGTTCATATATTGGAATGAGTGCAGCCGTATTTATTAGTGGCCCCTCCATCATTGACGAACATGCCTATTACATAAGGCATCCTCTTCAAACACTAATCCGCCGTAGTTTGAATCTACCGCGCAGAGCATTTAAAAACTGAGGAGCCTTCATCATGAGCGCACGCGACCTCACTCATGGCTTCAGTCATTATGAATTGGGTTCTCACTACGAAAAAACTTCGTAAAAAATAAAAACAAAAAGAAAATAAGAATAACTATCCAATAAGCTTTCCATCATATCGTGGATGTACTTGTGTGGATTTCTGACCAGACGCTGATTCAGGCGTCATTCCTCCTTCTTTGCTCTGCGCTCAGCCTGCCCGGACGTTCCTTTCAGGCTCCGCTGGTTCCGCATTCGTGGCGTCCCTAGTGAGTTTTTTCTCATTTGTTTACTCTGGGATGTATCGAGTAAGGTTAGGATAGGCGTAGCAGGAGTGTCCTGGGCTGGTTGCCCGCAGTGCAATGTATTTTGGGTCGTATGTATGGGGCATCTATTTCGGATGTACCCTCGTGGTCCTGTTGTGGACACGTGAACTTTTCACAGTTTGGTTTAGTTGGTGATGCAGGCGGCTTTCATTACGCGTTAATTATTGCTGCCTTTTATCCTTCTGATGAGGTAAGCTGTGTGTTTGCTGACGTTCCCAGCGTATTTTTCTTCACTTAGTGAAGTTTTTTCTGGGTCCGTGTCAGGCTTCCCGGGGTTGGGAAGTTATCGCTTCGGTGGTGTGTTGGCGGTGGTTCCTGTTGTGATATTCCAGTGTGTGTTTATATTTCAACTATTTTCATGCCGTCTACCTAGGCCTAGCCAGCCGCTCGTAGCTTTGCCACATGTCTAGTGTTATTATTTATTTTATAAATATGCCCTACTGTGTCATGTGTATCCGGGTTTTAGTTGTGTATTGGCTAATTCCTCGGACTATATTTGTTTCCTGGTTTAGTTGTGTATTGGCTAATTCCACGGATTATGTTGTGACCTTGGTTAGTCGTGCGTGTCTCTCCTCGTGTCGTATTGTTCAGATGGTGTCTGTTCAGGGTGGGGTTTGCCTTCCGGCGGGTTTTTTCTCGGTTTCACCGTGAAAAAACCTGACCGATGAGCAGTGTTAGGCCACACGTGGTTGTTAACACTGGCTGGTTCCCCGGCGAGGGGAGGTGTCTGTGGCTCTCCAGGACTGCGTATCTGTGGGTGCCTGGTTTCAGGCCTCCTTTATAATTCCCGGCGGGATGGCTGTACCCATCCTTACATATATATTTAGTTATATATAAAGAAACGACGTTCGTGAGAACACTCGTTTTTATAGGTTTTTCTACCTGGTTTACGACAAACCACGGGGAAAACCTAGCTGTTGTTTAGGCGTTCCTCCCCGGCGATCTTTTACAAAGTAGTGGGGTCAGGAACTTGTGGGGTTAACTTTTAGACTTCTCACCCGGCGGGTGCACCTTAGCAGGGTGGGATAAAACGACTTAGGTCTCTTATAGTTAACCAATCCATGTGAGTGATACTCTGTGTATCGCCGCCTTTACTCTTACGGCATTTGAAGGATCAGTGAGGTTTAACCAAATCGATTTCCACACCCGGCGGGTGTCCCTAAGTATAGGAACTAAGGAATTTTAAACAAATTCAATTTCGATTAACCTTACTTGGGTGATACTTTCAGTATCGCCGCCTTCTAATTTTACGACGATCGTTTGGGACAATTCGTTAAAAAATCAGATCTCGTATATTCCTGCCCTGGGCTATTCTACTAAAATATTTCAAGGGCCGGCGTCTTTATGAGGGGGGGCTTTGTTACAAAATTGAATCTTGAGACAGTCACCACCTCCTACAGACTATTAGTGCCATACTGGACCATTATATCAGAGGGTATTCTTCATGTTCTTAGCTAAGAAGACTTGTTTAGCCTCTTTATACCCAGCCGCGTGGCGAGATGTGTTAGCTGTGTCTTTGCATCCCGTTACCCGGCGGGTTATTAACACTTGTATGCGAACACTTGGGTTAACCTTATGAGCATTAATTCCTGGAAATTTTCTTTATTTTTCCAGAGCTGAGCTCCGGCGGACCAATACAGACCCGGCGGTAGTTCCTCTCACCAGTCTCTGTCATGGCTAATAACCCCAGTTTTTGCCCTGTGCATTACCCCTACTTGCACGGGTATCCCAATTTTTGCACATACCCTTTGCATAAGGTGTGTTAGATGTCTAGACCGTTCAAGGGGTCTCTGGGTTACACGTAATTGTTCTTTTTGCTCCCAATTAACCAATAAAGTCCTGTGTGACAATGACAAGACCGCGGCGGTAGCATTGAGAGAGGTCAGACAACAAATGTCGGCCTACACTACCATTGTCGCACATAAGTCACTTCAATGTGACAACGTCCCACTTTGGGATAAGTTGCTGTCAGAGCACCCTCCCCCTAAACGTACCTCTAGAGTAAGGGGTTTTAAGCCGACAGAGACTAGCCAGGATTCTGTATCGTCTGTGGAGACGTTTAAACGCCCGAGAGAGCCTACTCCCCCGGCAGCCACCTCCTCGTCGCAGGCGAGATCGAGGTCAAGGTCTCCCCTCAGACAACGGTCTTCAAGTCGGGCCTCTTCCCCGGCTAGTAAGAAGTGCAAGACTGAAGCTTCCCCCAGGGACCATGGTGGTGATTCTTCCAAACCTAGGTCCAGTTCGCGGTCACACCGTAGCCACAAATCCTCCAAAAAGGATTCCCATAAGAAGTCCTCTCGACATTCTTCTAAGTCTAGTGCATCTCATCGTACCTCTACACCTGACAATGTTTCTGTTACAGCCTCAGAGTATAGTGAAGCGCCTGTCCCTAAACAAGATTTACCTATTGATATTTTAAACCCTAGAAATGGAGAGTTCAGGATATTCAATAATTGAGAATGTTTCAGACTCTCAAGAGAGCGTAGGCCAGAGCCTCGGTGTTTGGCGTTTTGCTCAGCCAGGGTCTGTCCATCCACGTCCGACTCATACGAGTCACACAGTAGCCGATGTCCACAGGGACGCGGCGACCCCATCCTCTATCCCTGATTTATCTTGGAAACAAGGTGCCCCTGCCTCGGCGGGGTCTTCTCAGGAGGATCGGGAGGAACAAGATGAAGTGTCATTAATTTCAGATAGGGAAGGACAAGGGTCAGGCTCAGGCCTGGACGCCGCCCATGATAATACTAATTCACCTGAAAGTTCTGCACCTAACCAGTTTGTTACAGCACAAGAAATTGATGGGTTACTTACTCATGCTCTATCAAAATTCTTTAATCAACAACGAGAAAACCCCACAATGGACTTGGGGGCTCCCTTGACAGGTTCTGCGGTACGGCCTCTGATAACGTCAATCGATTTATCTAAGATTCCTAACCCTCCTACTCTGTCACCGGCAGGGAGCTCTAAGCCAGCTACGGCGGCATTCACTACGTCAAATGTCAGGGTCATTACGGATGTTAATCCACCCCCTCTAGACAAAGCGCCTCTTAGAAAGGTAGCTATGCCCCTGCTTTATGGGCCAGACGAGTCATGGGTCCCTTTGAACCCCTCTAAGCCAGAGCTTGCCCAGCCTACCTTGTCAGGGGAACTCCCGGTACCACGTGAGTGGTTTATCCAGGGAAATAAGTCTAAGAAATTAAGGGCATTGGATGCCTTGGGTAATGTTTTGGATGTAAATATCAAGGCTATACCTAGTTATTATTATCAGGATTATTTTGTTTATGCATCTAAGCCTGCTTTACCCCCTGCCTCAGCTTCAAACTTTTTTCAGACTGGTCTAAGCTGGATGGGTTTAATGATATTAAGGCTCTGTTGGCTATTACTCCTGAACTAGATTTACAGACCGTCACAGACGAGACAGCTAATCCAGTGTTGAAGGTGGGACAGTTAGGACCAGGACCTTGGGTGGATTGGGAGGTAGAGGCTCAGAACTTTGCAACCACTTTCACTTCTAAATCTTCCCACCAGATCCCTCAGGATACACATTCATGGTTCTCAATGCCGGTAGGTTCTGCCGGCGGAGTTCCGTCAGCTTTATTTTCCTTTTTAGCTGCCCCTAAGATTAATCTTTGTGAACTAAAGGAACCATTCATTACCCCTACCCCTTCTCACCTAGACAGAGAATTTAGGCTAAGGGGAAAAGCTTTCCGCCTGTTTTCACAGTACATAGTTTCTCAACAGGTGGCTAAGTCTTTACTCAGGTCTACTCAGGCAATCGCAGACGCGGATGCTCGAAGATCAGTTGAATTATCCCGGCGTCTGATTCTTCAGTCGTCAATTCAATCCTTAGGTGACATACGCACAGCCTTACTTGAGGCGGTGCGAGCACGACAGGATCTTAGAATGTCATTAGTTCGCAAGCTGCCTGATCGCATTGCTAACCAGGTGGTTATGTCCCCAGTACTTACACCTTCTTTAATGTCCCCTGATGTATGGCGAACAGTGTTTAACATGGCACAGGCCGTGAAGCACAGTCCCGCACAGGCTAAGAAACCCGCATTTAACTTCCCCAAACCTAAGCCTCCTACTAAAGCTCAGCCAGGGGGTTCTAAGCCGTTTCTTCCGCCTAAGTCCTCCCAATCCCCCCTGGGTCAGTTCAGGCATAGACAGAGAGGGTTTTCAGGACAGAGGGGACGCGGCCAGTATAAGCCGGGTCAGGGCCAGTCTTCGGCCCACACCAGCCAGCCGGCGAAGCGGCCAACACCACCAAACCCACCATCAAAAACTAAAGTCTTTCTCACTCCCAGTGCCTACCTTAGAGCCGGAGGAACCGAGGGAAGTACAGCCGGCGAACCCTTGTCTGCTAACTGGGTCGTTCCGAACGTGTCACCAAGCATGGCCGTTAAAAACCTGGGCACGGATGGTGGCACGCAAAGGCATCACTTGGCAGTGGCTCCGGCGACCTCGCTTACGTCAGCCGACAACGGCAAATTGTGTTTCATTAGAGGTGGAGCTGCTGGTCCAGGAGATGATTGCCAAGAATGTCATCATCCCGGTACCCCCAGATTACCCTGTATTCACGTCAAAACTGTTTTTGGTTCCCAAACGGGACAGTGTTCAGATGAGGCCGGTCGTAGACCTGTCGTATCTGAATCTTCACATTTACAACGAGTCTTTCAGAATGTTAACAGTTCATCAAATCAGGCTAACACTTCCGCCGGGTGGCTGGATGTGTTCCCTAGACCTGACAGACGCCTATTGGCACGTGTCGGTCAACAAAAGATTTCAAAGGTTTCTGGCCTTGAGGATCAGGCACCAAAATTTTGTTTTTCAGAGGATGCCGTTCGGTTTGAACCTAGCACCTCGATTATTCACAAAAACTAGTCAGGCAAGCCCTGATGCCATTGTTAAAACAGGGAATCAGAGTGTTGTGGTATCTAGACGACTGGCTGGTGGTGGCAGAGACACAACAATTATGCATAAAACATGTCAATATCATTTTAAATCATGTCAAAACTCTAGGCTTCAAGGTAAATCTGGTAAAGTCAAACCTTGTTCCCTCAAGAGTAATTCAGTGGATAGGGCTGGTCTGGGACACCGCCGCTCTCACTCTGAGTCAGAGTGTGGACAATCGCAACAGGTTTCGCAGGAAACTGTTCAGGTTTCTTCACAGTCTGACTACGACACGAAGAGTCTGGGAGTCTCTGGTCGGCTCTCTCAACTGGATTCAGCTAACTGTCAAGTTGGGCCGGTTGAAAGTAAAACGATTAATATTGGAGGGCAACAAATATTTCCCACTCTTACCGGCGGGAAAATTATGGCCCATACCAAAATTAATCCACACCTTACTAGCGGTCTGGGCGAAGAGGGAAACATTGCACTCAATCATGTCATGGACCTCTCCTCCTCCAACGGTATGGGTAGACACGGATGCGTCAGGCACCATAGGGTGGGGATTTCAGTCAAATCAGGGGCACCAGGGTCAGGGACTTTGGTCCCACTTAGAAATCGCTCACATAAATGTCAAAGAGTTACTAGTTCCATTGTATTTCCTTCAGGCTCACGGCCCGGCGTTACGGGGCAAGTCAGTGGCCTTCAGAATGGACAATCTGAATGCAGTTCACTGTATTCAGAAACAAGGGTCAACGAGGTCAAGGAAGTTGCTACTCGTGTCGGAAGAGATTTTTGTTCTAGCCACCAGTCTAGATATTTATCTTCACGCATCTTATCTCCCAGGCGTAGCGAACGTCTGGGCAGACGCTCTGTCCCGGAGACAGAGCACGACAGTAGAATGGGAGCTCAAGCAACCCATTTTCGACCTAATGATTGCGGAGCTCTCCCATCCACAAGTGGATCTTTTTGCGTCCGAGGAGACTCACAAGCTCCCTCTATACCTCACCCGCCGGACGATAACGCCGGCAGGGGGGCCAGACGCCCTAGTGACAGACTGGAACAGATGGAGCTCCATCTATCTGTTTCCACCGCCAGATGCGTCACTAATGTGCCACGTAGTGAACAAACTACGAGTTTATCGAGGCTTAGTCTCGCTAATCGCGCCCCTGTGGCCGGCGCAGGTGTGGTGCCAGCAGTTAATAATGTGGTGCCCGGACCCGGTATCACTCCCGGTCGGGTACTTCCACTTAGACGCGATTGGCAACCTGGAGACCTCGCTGACTTTTGCATTATGGACATTCAGGAGGCCGAGTGGCTAGCACCATGCGGTGGGGATGTGACCAATGAATTGCTCAATCAATATACTCAGTCTGCTAAGCGACAATATCAATCTCATTGGAAAGCTTTTACTTCTTGGATTGTTGGAGCGGAACAAACTGTACCCTCAGTGGCATTGGTTTTTAATTGCTTGAACTATCTGTTTGAGCAGAAACGTTTATCTGTGGTTACTTTGAAGAATCACTTGACTGCGATTAGAGTGCCCTTTTTCGACCTTACAGGTCTATCCATACCGGTGGCGGAGGAAACAGGATTTATGAGAGCGTGTTTTAAACTCCGCCCACCTCCCCGTCAGCTCGTGCCTACTTGGTCTCTGGACAGGGCTTTGTCTTTGCTTCATTCTCGTCTGTATCAAAATACTGCAGACTTTGCTTTAATCTTAAAGAAGGCAGTTTTCCTTTTGGCTTTGGCCACCGGAAACAGAGTGTCTGAGCTGGCGGCGATGAGCAACACACCTAATTGTCTTAGGTTTGGTAGACTTAATGATTCAATTTCCATTGCACCCTCCCCGGCGTTTGTAGCCAGGAATGAGCATAGTGCACACGTGTTTTCTGAATTCACGGTGCCGGCGTTAAGGGGGGGAAAGGTGCATCATAATTTGTGTCCAGTGCAAGCTCTAACCAAATATTTAAGAATAGCTCCTCATAACCCCCAAGGTGCTTTAAGCGCTTACTTGAACGGCGATTGGCCTCTCTTCTGGTAGAAGTCATTAGGGAGAGTGGTCCCGGCGTTGTGGGTGGGGCCCACGATTTGCGCAAGTGGGCGGCCTCTTTACGTTTCCTGAAAAACTTTTCAGTTGAGGATATTGCGTCCACACAGTTGTGGGCGTCTAATCATACGTTTCTCTCTGGATACTTGTCAGTTGCTCTGGACAGACCTTCCTTACCATGTATAGCTTTAAGGCAGAGGGTCTAGGTGGCCCTGCAGTCACTTATGTTTATTTTCAAGGAAAGGGGGGGGGGGGGGGGGGGGTGCAGTCAGTTGACATGGGACACCCTAGACCCCGCCGGAGTGTGAGAGCTGTGATACAATTTAGGGTTGAAATGTGATATGAAAATTTCTCTGAGAGAATTTGTGCTAGTACAAAGTTTAGTACAAAACAACGGTGTTGTTATAGTGGTTTTGGCTGCGAAAGCGGTGTAACATTAGTTCAATGGAGTTCATTAGCAATTGATCTCCACATGTATTTTGGGGTTTGTGATGTGCACATATAAACTTATAACTTATTATTTGTCACCACTCGTTGAGTGGGGTGCCTTTTGTAACTACAGATCTGTGTTCAGAATCTTCAGGGTTACCTATTTTTGTCAGGCAGGCTTCTTTGAAGCACGCACCTGCCTGAACCCCCTTTTTCTTGTATATTTCCGGCCTACGCCGTATTAAATACATTTTTCAAAAGTAAGAATACTATGTGGTTGTTTTTATTATCTGCTTTTCTAGAGTTATGATATGATTACGAATGTCCCCCTCCAGTCTTAGATATCAGGCATGTTCGTCAATGATGGAGGGGCCACTAATAAATTATAGGTTTGACTCCTGTAAGGAGATTAGGAAAACCTAATATTTAGTAGTGGCCCCGTAATCATTGACGACTGGGGCCCTCCCGACCGTCCCCTTCCCATTCGTTGATGTATTAAGGATTTTGGTTTACTTGATATGTCAGTGAAGGAGGAATGACGCCTGAATCAGCGTCTGGTCAGAAATCCACACAAGTACATCCACGATATGATGGAAAGCTTATTGGATAGTTATTCTTATTTTCTTTTTGTTTTTATTTTTTACGAAGTTTTTTCGTAGTGAGAACCCAATTCATAATGACTGAAGCCATGAGTGAGGTCGCGTGCGCTCATGATGAAGGCTCCTCAGTTTTTAAATGCTCTGCGCGGTAGATTCAAACTACGGCGGATTAGTGTTTGAAGAGGATGCCTTATGTAATAGGCATGTTCGTCAATGATTACGGGGCCACTACTAAATATTAGGTTTTCCTAATCTCCTTACAGGAGTCAAACCTATAATTAATACTCAAGACTGAACACAGACTAGAGTTATTTCGTAGCGCATGGGTCGATCCTAAGGTTTACTAAGCAGGTTGATAGTAATGGTATTGATGGCTAGGATTATGAAGATAACATTACAAAAGTACTTATCACACATATGTTTTCAATATGTGAATGTTAAGGCTCTCAGCCTATGCCCGAGAGGAAGTAAGTTGGAATATAGAAAAAAACAAAAAAACAAAACAAAATCGAATTGAGCCGTAATTGTATTAAACATAAACTCTAATCATATTATGATAACTATGTCGTCTATGCAGGAACACTAATGAAACTGTTTACACCGTAAGCATATATTATATTATATTAATCATGGTGAATGGTGTTATAGAAGTGAGGAGCTGAAATGGAGATGACAAAAGTCAAATCTGAGTTTAGTTATCGTAATGCAGTGTACCAAGGATAAGATCGTGCGTGTGTGTGTGTGTGTACTTACTCTAGTTGTACTTACTCTAGTTGTATTGCGGGAGTGAGCATGCTCGTTATTTCCCGCCTCCTATATGTGTAGGTGTTATATGTATCGTTGGAATGGCTGTGGATGTGTGTGTAGTCTGTATTTTAGCCAATTGGCGACATCGGAAACGAAGGCTTAGGGTGGATCTGTATGGTACCATTCTCACTATAGACGGTACCGTCTCGCCCGAAGGCTTAGGTAGCCATCAGCTTAGGTGAACCATATGATACCCATCTCGCCTTGTACCATTTTTGCCAACCCCAGATGGGACGTCACAACGTCGTATTCCAGGTACCTATTTACAGCTAGGTGAACTGAGGCTAACACATGAAAGGAGACAAGCCCAATTTGTCTCCGCCCGGCCGGGGATTGAACCCCCGACCCCTCGTGTGTGAGACGAGAGCTCTACCTACTAGGCTACGGGCTGTGTGTGTGTGTGTGTGTGTGTGTGTGTGTGTATGTGTGTGTGTGTGTGTGTGTGTGTGTGTGTGTGTGTGTGTGCAATTGTACTAAATAATATTATAACAATATATTGTATATGGTGTGAGATAGGAACATCGTACTCTCTCCAGTTGTGATGTATCGTCCACTCAATGTGTTGTTCAATTATTACTGTGATACCTTGGCTTGTTACGTGTGTGTGTGTGTGTGTGTGTGTGTGTGTGTGTTTATGTGTATGTGTGTGTGTGTGTGTGTGTGTGTGTGTGTGTGTGTGTGTGTGTATTTATGTGTGTGTGTGTGTGTGTGTGTGTGTGTGTCTATTTATGTGTATGTGTGTGTGTGTGTATTTATGTGTATGTGTGTGTGTGTATGCGTGTATTTATGTGTGTGTGTGTGTATGTGTGTATTTATGTGTGTGTGTGTGTGTGTGTGTATTTATGTGTATGTGTGTGTGTGTGTGTGTGTGTGTATGTGTGTGTGTGTATGCGTGTATTTATGTGTGTGTGTGTATGTGTATTTATGTGTGTGTGTGTGTGTGTGTGTGTGTGTATGTGTATTTATGTGTGTGTGTGTGTGTGTGTGTGTGTGTGTGTGTGTATGTGTATTTATGTGTGTGTGTGTGTGTGTGTGTGAAAGAGGGGATTCGGGTGACTAAGGAGATGGTATACAGGTAGTTATAGGAAACGAGGGAAATAGGGGATGAAGAGAGAGAGAGAGAGAGAGTGAGAGTGAGTAAGTTACCAAGTTACATAGATACACAAACTGCGCAGACCGTGCGGTTCCTACTAGGCAGTCCTGGAATAATGTTTACATAAAAGTTGCTACAAAGTGGAAGGTAAGGACAGCAAAGGCCCTCGTGGTTTTTAGTGTAATTAAGTGAAAACAATTTGTTTAGATCAGAGAGAGAGAGAGAGAGAGAGAGAGGGAGGGAGAGAGAGAGAGAGAAAGAGAAAGAGAGAGAAAGAGAGAGAGAGAGTGAGAGAGAGAGGGGGAATGAGAAATAGAGAGATAGATAGAGAGAGGAAGAGGAAGTTTATCTCTCACGCACTCTTGTCTCCCCCTATCGTCCCCACTGACCCCGACACTTACCTCAACTTTGTTCTTTATTCGCCCGCCTAATTAAAGTTCAAAGTTAAAAATAAAGTATAACTTATATCCATATTGATAAATACACCATAAGTTACTGAATAATTAATAAGCATAACATGGTAAACAAACAAGTTACAATTATACAAACACAACCAAATATGCAAACGAGTATGGGAATGATAACTTATGGTTCATCATAATATTAGCAAATGTTTTATATTTATGCACCTTAATATAAGCCAATAATATTACTTTGGTTCCTTATTAGCCTCTCCTTCATAATGATGACGGCATATTAATTATCTTTTGGCTAACACTTTGCAATTTTAACTACTTTGATAATACCACTCACAGCCATATGTAAAATCAATTTTAATCAGCTCTCCCACTCATACATAACCTGCACAAGTTTTATGTAATCGTCATGTTGTATCCAAAATATTATTTAAAATAACGTAATTTAGCTTAAAAGGCTAGTTCTATAATAGTAATAGTTTTTACTTTTAATTTATTCGTAGCAATTAGGCCTACAAACATTAGTGGCTTTTTCAGGCTAAATTGTTACATTGAAATATTGATGACGAATAATGTTAACATGTTTCTTTATGTGCCAAAGAAGCTTATTCGCTGAAAAATCTATATGAGCATACAATTGTATAACATGTTTGACTTTTTGTGTACCTCTCGCCCCCATGCCCTTAGGACTATGGAGATGAGACTTGACATGGGTACTCAGAGGTCTCGTGGATAGTACATGGCGAACAATTTCTGATTATATTAGTTTATATTATTTATTCATCAAACTGGTTTTACTGGAGTTGTCATGATACCCTCGGTAGGTAATGATACCCTCGGTAGGTACGGTAATGAAGGCAATGGCTCGGGACTCTCCACATAGTGTTGATATATGGCTGAGTCTTATCATTACTTTATAATAATTAATGAAAAGTACTCTTTTTGCCGCCCAGGTCACAGCTTACGTTAGGATTGGGGTGTAGTGATTATGTCATTATACGACTATTAAGGTGTACTGTTATATATTATTTAAACAATAAACCTCTGACCAAAGGCAATGCCATGTTCAACTGTGATATTAATTCTACTGGATATATTTCTGTTAATGCTATGCTTAAATAATGGCAGTCCACCGTTTACTAGAGTGGGATGTAAAGTTTGGTTTAATTCGATTTTTTGTTTGTATATGATTCGCATTTTAATATATATTTATACCTATATATATATATATATATATATATATATATATATATATATATATATATATATACCAGTATATATATATATATATATATATATATATATATATATATATATATATATATATATACAGTATATATATATAGAGAGAGAGGGGGGGGGGGGCGGGGATGCCATTATCTGGGTACACGTAGAGGACTGGTAGTGTGTTGTACATCATTAATACCCTCCTCACCTATCTGGGAGTAGACGGCACTCATGTGGTCAACAAAGATAGATAGCTAGATAAACAGATAAATAGGTACAGTTGGCTAAAGGTATTCCTGTACCCAACACCATATATAGGCCGCTTATCTGGCTACTTACGTTGATCATTATTGTATAACATATTAGCCTACACATACAGTACAGGTCGAAGCAACATTTAAGGGGACAGTGGCTGCTTTTTTGGTCTATTAATTAATTTCTTTTTTCTTTTTAGTTTCCTCGCTAGACATCCTCAAACTTAGAAAAACACCTAGAGCCTCCCTCAAAATACATTTTTCGGTAGAATAATGTCCCGGCCGAAGGTCGATTTATCTTATAATTACAGGCTCGCTCTCGCTCGCCAACAGAAAATCGACACCTAAATGGCACGGTAGGTCTTAAAATTGAAAACGAAATGAGACGAATGGTCATAAAATCGCCAAATAAATGGGCCTAACGTCTTAAATTCTGAAGGCTAAACATGAGGAAGAAGGGGGACCAGAAAAACGATCCATCTGAAGGAGCTCTAGCAGTGACTCTACAGCTACAGAGGTTGCCTGGTGCAGCAGCATAGTGTACTGTATAACTAGTATGAATTCCTTGACCTAACTGTACATGCAGGTTTGTTGCTAAATCAATATATACTGTATACTGTATATTGTATACTGTATACAGTATACAGTATACTGTATACAGTATACTGTATACTGTATACAGTATACTGTATACAGTATACTGTATACTGTATACAGTATACTGTATACAGTATACCAGTATACTGTATACTGTATACTGTAGGTAGGTAGAGGTTATCTCGTCTTTCACACTCTCTCGTCACCTATTGAGCATCAACTCCGTAGGTTAGGATTTATGTTGAATATGGAATTATGTTAATGTACTGGGAACAACAAAGGTGTTTTAAATGGCGTTATGATGGGCATTGTGTTAAGGGGAGATTTCCACTTGAGGGATTTTTTTCTTGACCCCTTTCTCCCTCATTTTTAGCCCCATTGTTTTTCTAATTTTAAGACATTTGCCCCATTAGTTTGGCGATTTTAAGAACCTTCACCCCATTTATGTCACTTTTAAGACCTTTTGTCCCATTTAGGTGTCGATTTTTTCCTGGCGAGCGATAGCGAGCCTGTAATTTAAGAGGAACCGGCCTTCGGCCGGGAAATTTTTCTACCGAAAAATGTACAAATTTATCTTGAAAGAGGGTCATGGGGGTGTAATATCAAGCTTGATGGAAGTCTAGGAAACACACTAAAACCTCCCCTTAATATGCTGAAACAAGTACAGCAAAAAATTTGTTCCAATACTATCATTAATTCATGCCTTGTAAAACGAACGTAAGACCTATTAGTTATCAGCTCCGTAGCAAACCCACCCCACCTTTCCTACCCCATTACACGTTAGGTTGTCCTGACTATAATTACGCTTACAAGATCTGCTAAATATGTTGAGGACTTGGTTATGAAATACGGGTTGAGGACACCCTAGAGTTGAAATGGTGTAAGCTAAAAACATTCATTATCGTATTTTTTTCTAGATATGTCGTGATTATTTATATGAATCGATTGCTATGAAGTGGGAACATAATGAAATAGAGATGAACCATAACATATATAAATGGAGACAAAGTAACAACAAACAGAAACACAAATAAAAGGTGGAGAGCAAGAAACGTATAGGGTCGAAGTATCAGGCTCAAATTAGTGGTGATGGTCCTCGGGGGAGACAATAGAGTGTACAGGCACGCTCTGCTCTATACCTGGCTCTATATACCCCCCTACCCCCCCCCCCCCATTCTCTCTCTCTCTCTATCTCTCTCTCTCTCGTAGCAATGTTCTCATTCTGTTGTTTTTTTGTATTCCAAGTTAATAACATGCCGACCCAAGATCAGAGGGAGTGGTGGGTGGGGAGAGATCCTTCTGGTTTGCTATATTTACCTTCCATTTAATACCTAGTAGGAACCGTAAGAGCTATGCAGTCTGCGTATCTACGTAACTCTATGTAACTATGATGCCAGTAAGAGCTTTATATGAGGGAGAGTTATCAATAAGCACTAATATTTGAATGTCATTTTCCATAAGAGGAAAAGATAAAACAGATATATATTATGAAATGCTTGTAATGAATGAAAGAATGAATTATATTTCAATCAAAAGTGATATTTCAAACATATGTGGAGTAGGAAAGTGTGGTGATGAATTATATTTCAAACATATGTGGAGTAGGAAAGTGTGGTGATGAATTATATTTCAAACATAAATTATGTGGAGTAGGAAAGTGTGGTGATGAATTATATTTCAAACATATGTGGAGTAGGAAAGTGTGGTGATGAATTATATTTCAAACATATGTGGAGTAGGAAAGTGTGGTGATGAATTATATTTCAAACATATGTGGAGTAGGAAAGTGTGGTGATGAATTATATTTCAAACATAAATTATGTGGAGTAGGAAAGTGTGGTGATGAATTATATTTCAAACATATGTGGAGTAGGAAAGTGTGGTGATGAATTATATTTCAAACATATGTGGAGTAGGAAAGTGTGGTGATGAATTTGTAAAGTAGGCATGAAAGCGAATCCAAAGGGGGTACAAATCCTGCTCTGGGTTAAGGGGAGATTTCCACTTGAAGGATTTTTTTATTTACCCCTTTCTCCCTCATGTTTAGACCCATTGCTTTTGAGATTTTAAGACGTTCGCCACATTAGTTTGACGATTTTAAGAACTTTTGCCCCATTTATGTCACTTTTAAGACCTTTCGTGCCAGTTAGGTGTCGAATTTTTCCTGGCGAGCGATAGCGAACCTGTAATTTAAGAGGAACCGGCCTTCGGCCGGGACATTTTTCTACCGAAAAATTTACAAATTTACCTTGAAAGGGGGTCAAGAGGGTGTAATTTCAAGCTTGATGTAAGTCTAGGAAACATACTAAAAACCTCCCCTTAACACTGTCATATACGTGTAGGTTTTGTGTAGTCGATTCAAGAATGGGGGAGCGAGTGGCGGGGGCGTTATCCAATGTTAACTATAAGGTAATTAAATCTTAATGGAAAGAGCTTGTTGAACCACATGGGAAGATAGACAGACAAATGAGAAAGTATGACAGCGATACGGTGTGTATGTGGATGTGTTGGAGAGTGCGAAGAGGATAACTGTTCAGTGGTTTGGTCATGTAGACTAAAAGAGTGTATGAGAGTGAGCATGGAAGGGCACAGAGGGAGAGGCCAACCGAGAATGAGATGAAAGGATGGAGTTGAGAGGTATATGAGTGACCGTGGTACTAGAAGGAATGATAGGTGTCGGCTGACTAATGGCAAAGGATAAGATATGATAAGACTTAAATATCATATTACATATATATACAATGAGAAATTCTTTGTGGTGGGAGCTGAATACAATTAAAATCTTAAAATAGTACACACTTACAGCAGCACAATACACATCCTAAGGTCAAAATACATATACAGTACCTAATATATGTCATTGGTTATCAAATACATATACAGTACCTAATATATGTCATTGGTTATCAAATCAGACGCAGCTCACCGTGATGACAAGTAATTGTAGAGCTTTATACTCTGGTACAAATGGGTCCTGTACGTTCTGTACAGCCAACCTTCTGATCTTGGGAAAACGTACTTGTCATGGGCAGCAAAGACGAAGCATGGAGGCGATTCATTAGTGGCCACCCCTAGGGGATAATTTCGTCTAGCACTAAGTGATAAATTTAGATCCTGCCGGGCAACAATTGTAGGGACTAACCAAACAATTGTCTCTGGATAATAGGTGATCAAACAAACACACACATGTATAAAGTAACACACTTAAATTATATATTATACTGGTTAATATGGCACCACAACTCACATACATTTGAAGACCGAGTGTGTTTTAAGTTTATGTATAACATTGTATGGAATGATGCAATTTGTGATGCCCTATTAACCTTTATGATAGATACTCTAAATGTGTTAGTCTATATATGTGTTTGTCTGTCTGACTGCATACTATCCCGAGAGAACGATATTATTAGATATATATAATTAAGCTCCACAATAACCTCTCAGACGTCTGATGAACATAGTGTTAACCCCCGGGGGGATGGGTGTATTTATGGCCTCCTTTATATATATTTATATAATTTGTTTTTAGTTTCCTCCCTACTCCTCCATCAAGCTTAAGAAAACGCCCCCCAAGACCCTCCTTCAAGATAAATTTGTACATTTTTAGATAGAAAAAATGTCCCGGCCGAAAGCCGCTTGCTCTTGAATTACAGACTCGCTATCGCTCGCCAGTAAATAAATTGACACTTAAATGACACGAGAAGTCCTAATATTGACAAAGAAATCGGGTGAATAGTCTTAAAATCGCCAAACTAGTGGTGCGCACGTCATAAAATCTGAAAACTAATGGGGCTAAACATGAGGAAGAAGGGAGGACCATACAAACGCCCCATCTCTCCTTAAGGATATATGAAATGCTCACCAAGATATACTGTATATAAGAATCACAACAATTGTATTAATCTGTATCTGGAAACAAAAATACAAATGTGTATCGTAAACAATGTGTATCGTAAACAATGTGTATCGTAAACAATGTGTATCGTAAACAATGTGTATCGTAAACAATGTGTATCGTGATAATAAACCTCCCAGTGTATGGTTGTCTGGAGGGTTGGTTAGTGAAGGGTCTCAAGGCGGCACCCGGCCCTTTGGTTTACTGCCTTAGTTTGTGGCCGGTGGTTCTTGGTTCTATATAAACTATATGTAGCAGTATAGCCACCAGGACCCTAGCAGTCTGTTATAGATACACATAGCGCACACGCACACATACTGTACGTACGTACATACATTCATATTATACACACACACATGCATACGCACACACACATACATACATACAAACACACACACACGCATACATATATATACACACACACACACACACACACACACACTCACTCTCACTCTCTCTCTCTCTCTTATGCAAGGTTCACACATTGGCAAGTCGGAGCGGGAGGCCAACGCGAGTGATGAAATTCTTGCACTCGCCAATGATTATCCCAAATTCGCCTACACTCGCCGACACTTGCACAGACTCGCGTTGACTCGGGCTGCACCGCCTACACTCGCGAACGCGGGCAAAGATTTCATGCATGCATGAAATTTGGAGAGTCAAGTGGGACTAGGACGCCAAACCGCATAGACTCGCATAGACTCGCGTATACTCGCGTAGACTCGCGTAGACTCCTGTAGACTCGTGTGACACCCATGTAAACTCGCGTGACACTCATGTAGACTCGCGTTGTACTATTTAGACATTAAATGATCGCGAGTCTACATGAGTCTACGCGAGTCTACATGAGTGTCACGCGAGTCTACATGAGTGTCACACGAGTCTACATGAGTGTCACACGAGTCTGTTTATATTATCAACAAAGGTTCCTTTTATAAACGTGGAAATGACTTGTCAACAGAGAAAAAATATAAGTTAACCCGCTGAGTGCCAGGGACGTATATATACGTCCTCGCCGAAAAAAAAATCGTAGCAGCGAAACGACTGCACCTATGGCTTTCATATTTTTACCACATGTACCTTACCCTTTTGGCTACCCACAAAAAAAAATCCCAAATTCCTCCTCCCACCCACTCGCTGACTATCGGTCCCGTCAGAAGGAAAAAAAAGGAAAATCTGTGGCGGCGAAACGACTGCACCAATCGGTTCCATATTTGTGTGACAAGTCCCTTACCCTTCTGCCTTCCCCCCACCACACCCCCAACCGCCTCCCACCACCCACTTCCAGGTATCCATACGAAGATAAGGAAAAAAAGGAAAATCCGTGGTGGCGAAACTACCTTACCAATCGGCTTCATATTTGTAACATGAGTCAATTACGCTTCTACCTTCCCCACACCATCCCCCAAACCACCCTCCCACCACCCTCCTACCCATACATTCCGACACCATAAAAGTCTCTGTAGTCTATAGTGTCTTTTCAGCTACTTTCGGGACCATCGGGGATCTGATTTCTGTCGAAAATGGACAAGGGGAGCGGTTTGTTTACCATTATCCTTCCTTTCTCTCCCAACTTGATAGATTTAGCCAAAAAAAAAAAAATATTGATATTAACATCAATAATGAAGAGAGAACAAATACCATATAATATATATGAATGAAATAGGTTTCTGGAATAATATTGATATTAACTAAATAATGAAGTGGAATAATTATATGCAAAGGATATATGATGACAAATAATAATATACAGATTGATATCCAACATGAAATATAAATAAATACAAGATATAAATTAAATAGAATATACACTCCATACACTCCTGTTAACTTCCTGTAGACTCGCGCTCATCTCGAGTAAACACGTGTAAACTCATATAAATTCCTGTGACACTCGTGTAGACTCCTGTGACACTCGTGTAGACTCCTGTAGACTCACACTATTCGTATCCTGGAATGTGACCGTTATTTTTCAAATTTCGGCGGTGCGTGTTGGGGTCGTGTTACACTCGCTGACACTCGCGGATACTCCTGTGAACTCGTGTAAACTCATGTAAACTCATGTAAACTAGTGTTATATTCGTGTTATATGCGTGTTTACTCGCATCAGATGTTACTCGCGTTGGGTTCGGGCTCCATCAACGGCGGTATGCGGCGAGTGTGACTCGCGTTGGCCTCGCGCTCTGACTCGCCAATGTGTGAACCTTGCATTAGTATAATGAGATCTTACAGAAAATTGTACTCTGAAGTGGTTATGTGTACAAGCTGACCCATCTTGCCAGGACAATATTATACGCGATAGAGATTATGACTGATGGCCCATCATTATATTACAACCAGGATTTGATATGGTCTTGTTATTTCCACTCGTTATTGACACATATATTTTCATCTTAACTGAACGGAGTTTGTAAGAAGTAATGAGAATATCTTCCCATGTGTATCTATTTGTAAAGAAAAACACATCTCTAAAATGTTAAAGCTGGCTTTTGATAAAGAAAAACAAATCTTTAAATGTCCTTTGGTACTTTTCATAGGAATAGCTAGCTTTTAGTTTGATGATGCCAGCCTTTCTCAATGACCCATCTCACCCACCCAGTCAGTCATCCTGCCGCTCGTGACAAGAAACATTTCGATGTTCCCACCATCAATTATACAGTAGTACTTGTTATACATTACAAGACATAACATGTACAATACATTCATGGTCTGATATCCGTTGTACACTATCCAACGATACACATGGGCCAGTGAGTTTATGCAACGAAACAAGTCGATTCGATCCCTGTTTAGTATCATAGAATTTCAAACCACAACGGCCCTGTACCATAACTGTTCAACGCAAAGTGTACCACGAATTCCTGACGGCGACTTTAGATATTACTGGTTGTTGCTGGTTATCACTCCCGCGACGTAATATACGTGAGACAGAGATGTGTTCCTCGGAGCGGTTGTGTAGGAGAGGC
>CM064511.1:27277062-27297062 GCA_032716605.1 Paralithodes platypus | reverse complement strand
CTGGCGAGCGATAGCGAGCCAGCATTGTATGGAGAAATCCGGCTTTGCCGGAGAATTTTTTCTATCGAAAAATTTACAAATTTAGCCTGCTGTCAAAACAAAAATGTATATATGCTGGCTTGCTACCGCTCGCCAGGAAAATATTGACACCTGGATGGGGGTAAACGTCTTAAAACAGTAGGCTGAATGGGGCCGAATGGATACAAGCCAAAGAGAGAGGGAGAGAAGGATACAAAAAAGCGAGGTGGGTTCCTTAAGGTGCATCGATAGTGGGAATCTGGTAGGCTAGATTCAGCTAAATGGCATCAGTTTTTAGCTAGAATTGTTCGTTGTTTTATGTTGTTTTTGTGTTTTCTCTGTTCTTGCTCTGTCTTGAGTCGGCCACCCCCAAGAAAAGAGGAAAACAAATTGATAAAATAGAATATAATAGAAAATAAAAATAAACATAGAAAAAATGGGGATTGGGCCTGAGCATATAGATAGATAGATAGATAGATAGATAGATAGAAGCTTGTTTGTGCCGAGTGGTTACGTATTACATTTTTCTTATACTATATCATTTAGCCAGGTTATGCCCGTATATAATGCTCACTTGCCCACTTAAGGGGAGATGGTTCACTTTCTGGCCGATTTTTACATGTATTCATTATTTTTCTAGTTTCCTCCCTAGACCACCATCAAATTAAAAAAAAAAAAAACATCCATTAGATCCCCCTTCTAGATTAATTTGTACATTTTTCGGTAGAAAAATTTCCCGGCCGAAGGCCGGTTCTTTCAACATTACAGGCTCATTATCGTTCGCCAGGGAAAAAATCGACACCTAAATAGCACGAAAGGTCTAAATATTGACAAAGAAATGGGGCGAAAGGTCTTAAAATCGACTTAACTAATAGGGCAAACATCTTAACATCTGAAAACTAATGGGGCTAAACATGAGGGAGAAAGTGGTCCAGAAAAGCGGCCCATCCCCCCTTAAGGTATTTGCTTCGTGATCTTATACGTGGAAATATAATGTGATGATTGAATTACGGGTGTAGTTTCTTATGTAGGGGTTAAGGGGAGGTTTTTAGTTTGGTCCCTAGATATCCATTAAGCTTAAGATTACACCCCCTTGAGCCCCTTTCAAGATAAATTTGTACATTTTTCGGTAGAAAAATGTCCCGGCTGAAAGCCGGTTCCTCTTAAATAACAGGCTCGCTATCGCTCGCCAGGATAAAATCGACACCTAAATGGCACGAAAGGTCTTAAAATTGACAGAAATGGGTCGAAAGTTCTTAAAATCGTCAAAATAATGGGGCGAACGTCTTAAATTAGAAAAGCAATGGGACTAAACATGAGGGAGAAAGGAGTCCAGAAAAAACTCCCTCAAGTGGATATCTCCCCTTAATTCATCGGACTAGTCAACTGATAAGTAAAAGAAACTACAGTCACAATTAACTACAGTCACAATTAACTACAGTCTCAATTAAATACAGTCACAATTAACTACAGTCACAATTAACTACAGTCACAATTAACTACAGTCACAATTAAATACAGTCACAATACATTCAGGCTAGTTTGAGTTTCTTAACCCCTTCTGTACCAGCGACGTCTTTTTAATTATATTCTAGCTTAATTTAGACGATTTAGTGCAGCTTAAGAAGGATGTGTGGTAGTAAAAATGGCCAAGTGAGATAGTTCGAAGCCTGTTAATTGTTGGAGGCCCTTATTAAACTGATTATAATTGCTGGAGGCCCTTATTAAACTGATTATAATTGCTGGAGGCCCTTATTAAACTGATTATAATTGCTGGAGGCCCTTATTAAACTGATTATAATTGTTGGAGGCCCTTATTAAACTGATTATAATTGCTGGAGGCCCTTATTAAACTGATTATAATTGCTGGAGGCCCTTATTAAACTGATTATAATTGCTGGAGGCCCTTATTAAACTGATTATAATTGCTGGAGGCCCTTATTAAACTGATTATAATTGCTGGAGGCCCTTATTAAACTGATTATAATTGCTGGAGGCCCTTATTAAACTGATTATAATTGCTGGAGGCCCTTATTAAACTGATTATAATTGCTGGAGGCCCTTATTAAACTGATTATAATTGCTGGAGGCCCTTATTAAACTGATTATAATTGCTGGAGGCCCTTATTCAACTGATTATAATCGTCAAATAGTTGCCAGAATATAACGAAAAAGACGTCGCCGATAAAGAAGGGGTTAACTAAGATCATGACGAGGAACGGAATGTATGTGGACAACTGTACATATGAGGTACCCATGTGTGTGTGTGTGTGATAGTAGCCGTATCATCTTAGGATTGCCGTGTGGGCCGTGTAATGATATGCCAGCAACATGCATCTTCTTCCTGTTTCCTGTGGTGTACTTCCCTTCAGTGCTTCCTTCTCCTTGCTCCAGTCTTTGTTTTATGCCACCCAGTTCTGATCATGCGCACCTATAACTCCATCGCGTCTCGTCTGATTCACTGTCAATGCTGCTCTAATATTCTTTATCATTATTGATTTGTGATATTTCTCTACATATTGAATAGGTTGGTGTGTCCAGGCATGTTGACTCCGTACACTCGAGTAAAAAACAATCTTTACATTAACGCGCTAAACATTCTGGAAGTGGGTCGACATCTTGTGACAATATCTCATACAGACGTATGTTCACCCGATTCATTCCGATTACACAAGATTATATACAGCTCACCAGTGTAAAGAATGTTTTTTCCTCGAGTGTACATTCCTTGATTTTGGCCCTGTCACTCTTTCAACTATGGGGAAGGCACTCGTTACAAGCAGTTTTGCCTTTTGTCTGCCTCATCCACATAGAAACAAAAATAGTAGATTAAGTTAGGTAAGGTTAGTTTAGTTTAGGTACGGTTGACTAATATAGGTGTATCCATATAAACGACTGGTCAGAAATGAGTTGCATAGAATAACCTCGCTCCCCTCTCCCTAGCCCCTGCATTCCAAAGAGCTTCCTGGCTCTTGCTGCGGTCCCTCCATCCTTTGGGCAGTGTGTATGCTTCGTAACCCTGGCCTTCTCCTCCCTCTGTGTCTTTCTCACCATCTTACTCAATACTTTTAAGGGAGCCCACCTCGCTTGTTTTTCTCTTTCTCTCCCTCTCTCTTTGGCTTGTATCCATTCGGCCCCATTCAGCCAACAGTTTGAAGACGTTTACCCCCATCCAGGTGTCAATATTTTCCTGGCGAGCGGAAGCGAGCCAGCATATATATATTTTTGTTTTGACAGCAAGCTAAATTTTTACATTTTTCTATAGACAAATTTCTCCGGCGAAGCCGGATTTCTCCATACAATTCTGGCTCGCTATCGCTCGCCAGGAAGAAATCGACACCTGGATGGCGATAAACGTCTTAACACAGTTGGCTGAATGGGACCAAATGGATATAAGCCAGGGAAAGAGAGAAAAGGAGAGAAAGATAAAACAAACGTTGACCCCCCTTAACCCCTTCTGTAACGGTGACGTCCTTTTCGTTTTATTCTGGCAACTATTAGATGATTTTATTCAGCTTAGGAAGGACCTCTAGCCATTAAAAGGCTACTAACTATCTCGTTTAATCCTTTTAGCTACCATAGATCCTTCCTAAGCTGAATAAAATTGCCTAATAGTTGCCAGAATATGATGCAAAGGACGTCACCGGTACAGAGGGGGTTAAATATACAGTTAAGCCTCGTCACGCAAAACCTATTCAGTCTTTTGGAATCGGCTCGGTTTCCATTATTTGTTGTGCATGCCCCACACCTGTTTGCCTGTCTCTTTATTTTATTATTTTATTGTCCCCTTCTTATCTCCTACTTTATGTGTTAACCCCGTGAGGATCATGACGCATTTTGACAGTTTATCCTGGCTATCATTAGTCGATTTTATGCAGGTTAGGAAGGATCTCTGGGAATTAAATGGGTAAAGACTATCCCAATTCACCCTCTGACTTCCACGTAGCCTTCCTAATCTGAATAAAATCGCTTAATAATAGCCAGCAAACAGAAATGAAATACGTGTTCGTATTTTGTAAGGGTTAACCCCCTCACCACCATGACGCCTTTTTACCTTTGATTCTGGCCAAAGTTAGACGATTTTATGCAGTTTAAGAAGGACCTATATTATTCAGAGGGTTTATTGCTGTCGTATATACCCCTTTCAGTCCTAGAGGTAGTTTATAAGCTAAAGAAAAGCGCCTAATGGTAGCCCGATTAAGACGCTAATCACGTCATGGTGCTGAAAGGGTTAACAGTCTATTCACCCAAAATTGCTGTAGATCTCGTGTTATCTACTTCACTATCCTTCTTTGCTGCATTCAACCTCACAACCTGCTTTACCTGTCCGTGTGAGGTATTTTGCTAGCTGTTGTCTGTCCCTTCTCTTATGCATTATCCTATCGTCTGTCTGTGTAGGCTATATAAAATATATGTCTGTCTTTTCATTCTTCTTTTGCTTGTTTTCTCCTTCATCTGTTTCTTCTGTGGCTTGGTTTGAATTCTATCTCTACTGTATTATTGTATTTTAGTTCTTAAGTTTGTGCATTTTACTATCTACTCCCCTCCCCCTTTGGTGTATTATCTGGTAGTCTGAGGAGAGCGAGGGCACTATAAGCCTGTTTTACCTTAGTTTTTCTGTGAGTTATATTTTATATATTGTATTCGAAAAACCTTCCTTCTTTACTTCATTATCTCATCCTATATTTTGCCTTTTCATTCTTTGTTAATGCTATTTATTGGTAATATTGTTCTTCTTGTATTCCTTTCGCGTTGTAAATTAACTGTATTCGTTACATTTATGTATTATCTTCTGGTTTTTTAAGAGGGGTCACCGGCTTTTTTGTTTTCTCTTTCTCTCTTTTTCTCTCTCTCCCTGGCTTGTATCCATTCGGCCCCCTCCAGCCAACTGTTTTAAGACGTTTATCCCTATCCAGGTGTCGATTTCTTACTGGCGAGCGATAGCGAGCCAGCATTGCATGGAGAAACCCGGCTTCGCCGGAGAAATTTTTCTATCGAAAAATGTACAAATGTATCTTGCTGTCAAAACTCATATATACTGTATATATGCAGGCTCGCTACCGCTCACCAGGAAAATATTGACACTTGGATGGGGGTAAACGTCTTAAAACAGTATGCTGAATGGGGCCGAAATGGATACAAGCCAAAGAGAGAGGGAGAGAAAGAGTAAAAAAGCGAGGTGGGCTCCCTTAAAGAATGAAAATAAAAGATATTGTCAATTTGAAATGGAGACAGACATTTTTTTAGATTTTACATTTGTTTAACCATTTCACTCGAGTAATCTTCTTAAACTGCAAAGCTACTTCTTGGTAGATAATAAAATTGAAAACGAATTATCATTGGATGAAAAATAAGTGTCTCCTACGGTTTATCAATCTAATGCGTTCAACCCTTCCCCAATCTTTATTTGATATTCACAGCAAAATGTTTCTCTTATATATAATCAGTTTTCTTTTTTCAATATATTCCGATTAATTTAATTATTCCATATATATATAGCCATAATATTCTGTCAAACCTTTTCTTTATAATATTATTCCTAATGATCTCCTTTCTTTTCCACCTCTTTTCCACTTCTGCCTCATTGAATTTCCCTGTCTTCTTCTTCTTCTTCTTAGTAGTATTATTATAATCATCTTCATCATTATTATCACTATTATATTGATAATATTAACATTCTACTTCCCTTTTCATAATACTTCCAAGTTTTCATGCACTGCTTTACCAAATGTTTCGTACATGAAAGAAGACAAGTGTCAGATTAATCCACTTGCTGCAAGAGGGATTCGAACGCCGTATTTTCAGATGATTTTTACCACTGCTGTACAATAACTAAGCATAATTTAGAATCTTGTAGCCTCTGCCATATTACGACGCAATATGCAAATGTTTGTATTAGGCCATACAAAGTATAGCTATAAGGTTTATAATTCTTTCTAGTTATTGTGGGACATGGTAACCCTCAGATTTCTTATTTGAAAGGTCGTCGTTCAAATCCCCACTGGTAGCTAGGGAACCCAATGTTTCTAATTTGTTTCCTCTTCCATCACGTTGTTCACACTATGTTTACTGTTTTCCCTTCTCTCGACCTTATATATAATTCCTGTTATTTTCATCCTTAGTTTTGGTTTGCCCTCCCTCTCCCTTTGTTTTGGTTTGCCCTCCCTCTCCCTTTGTTTTGGTTTGCCCTCCCTCTCCCTTTGTTTTGGGTTGCCCTCCCTCTCCCTTTGTTTTGGTTTGCCCTCCCTCTCCTTTGTTTTGGTTTGCCCTCCCTCTCCCTTTGTTTTGGTTTGCCCTCCCTCTCCCTTTGTTTTGGTTTGCCCTCCCTCTCCCTTTGTTTTGGTTTGCCCTCCCTCTCCCTTTGTTTTGGTTTGCCCTCCCTCTCCCTTTGTTTTGGGTTGCCCTCCCTCTCCCTTTGTTTTGGTTTGCCCTCCCTCTCCCTTTGTTTTGGTTTGCCCTCCCTCTCCCTTAGTTTTGGTTTGCCCTCCCTCTCCCTTTTCACGCTTCTTTTCCTTAGCCTTCTCTTTTTTTCTGTCCTTTCCTTATTGCTCCCCAGCCGGTCCCCCCAGGAATCTGTCGCCTAATGACCACCTCTGAATAACGGAAGGGTAGATGGCCTCTCATTTCAGGCGCGACGCTCCCCTTGTCTTTCACGGCACCCCCCGCACCCCGCCCCCTCCCCAGCTCTACGCACACACCTCACGTTTCTTCTGTTTTTATCCTGACGCTTCTTGCGTTCCCTGTCCTACTATGTTCGCCCTTTTATTCCTTTCTAGTTAAATATTCCCAGTATATATATATATGTGTGTGTGTGTGTGTGTGTGTGTGTGTGTGTGTGTGTGTGTGTGTGTGTGTGCGCAATATTTATCTCTTGTTTGTAGTTATACTTTCATCATCTGTCCACTCATAACTGCGTCTATAATCTTCTTTCATCATCTGTCCACTCATAACTGCGTCTATAATCTTCTTTCATCATCTGTCCACTCATAACTGCGTCTATAATCGTCTTTCATCATCTGTCCACTCATAACTGCGTCTATAATCTTCTTTCATCATCTGTCCACTCATAACTGCGTCTATAATCTTCTTTCATCATCTGTCCACTCATAACTGCGTCTATAATCTTCTTTCATCATCTGTCCACTCATAACTGCGTCTATAATCTTCTTTCATCATCTGTTCACTCATAACTGCGTCTATAATCTTCTTTCATCATCTGTCCACTCATAACTGCGTCTATAATCTTCTTTCATCATCTGTCCACTCATAACTGCGTCTATAATCTTCTTTCATCATCTGTCCACTCATAACTGCGTCTATAATCTTCTTTCATCATCTGTTCACTCATAACTGCGTCTATAATCTTCTTTCATCATCTGTCCACTCATAACTGCGTCTATAATCTTCTTTCATCATCTGTCCACTCATAACTGCGTCTATAATCTTCTTTCATCATCTGTCCACTCATAACTGCGTCTATAATCTTCCTCTTCTATCTCTTCTTTCATCACCCATCTTGCTGTCTACTCTCTTTAATACTATCTTATATTTATCAATCCTACTTCATTCATCTGTATCTGTCTTTCACATAGCCCTTCTAGCATTGTTCTACTTCATGTGTTTCCTTTCATATTTTTCCTTAAGGGGGGTCACCGTTTTTTTTTTTTATCTTTCTCTCTTTTTTTATCTTCCCCTGGCTTGTATCCATTCGGCCCCAATTCAGCCAACTGTTTTAAGACGTTTATCCACATCCAATTGTCGATTTCGTCCTGGCGAGCGATAGCGAGCCAGCATTATATGGAGAAATCCGGCTTCGCCGGAGAAATTTTTCTATCGAAAAATGTACAAATTTAGCTTGCTGTCAAAACAAAAAATATATGTGCTGGCTCGCTACCGCTCGCCAGGAAAATATTGACACCTGGATGGGGGTAAACGTCCTAAAACAGTAGGCTGAATGGGGCCGAATGGATACAAGCCAAAGAGAGAGGGAGAAAATAAGAAAAAAAAGCGAGGTGGGCTCCCTTCAGATATTAGTTTGTCTTTTTGTTTACCCTTGTTTCTTTACCCCTGTCGCTCTCTGTACACTCATACCTCGTTTTGGGTTGTATGCCTATTTATTTTGTCTATTCCTATTTCCTCTATTTTGTCTATTGTAACTTTCCCTATATTTACCTATTTCTGATACTTGAACCTTACGCTTGTTTCCTACTTTCCTTATTTCTTTCTCTCTATCTATCTATTGCTAGACGACATGCTCTCCAAAGGGGTGGCCTCGAATGAATCACCCCAAGCACCTCTGTCCCCTGTCAGCCGACGCCCCTCCTCCCAACCAACACCGCTTTCTTTCATATACCTCTCAACTCCATCCTTCCACCTCACTCTCGGTCTGCTTCTCCCTCTCTGTCCCTCCACCTCACTCTCGTACACTCTCTTTAGTCATACTCTGGCGTCCCATACGTTCCACATGGGCGAACCATCTCAAGGTGTTCCTTTTCACACTGTCCAGCACATTAACATTCACACCACACCGCTCTCTTACTTCTTCATTCGTCTGTCTATCCCTCCATGTAACTCCATATGCATTTCTCAAGTAACACATTTCCACCCATTTCACTCTTGATTTGTGCTTCTCCAACAACGTCCATGCTTCACTCCCGTACGTCAGTATCAGGATAACCACACTATCATGCAATAACTGTTTTACCTCCATGCTGACCACCCTATTCCATGTCACTACTTTCATCGTTCTTATAACCCTCTTCCCCTGTTGCACCCTCTCCCGCACTTCATCCTCCATACTCCCATCTTTACTCATCACACTGCCCAAATATATACTTAAATGAGCTGACATTCTCCATAACCTGACGATTCAACCTCACCTCACACTATGTGACTGCACCCCTTTCAAAGACCATAACCTTACTCTTCCCCGCATTTACCTTCAGGTTCCTTTTCTCACACACGGTTCCTAACATATTTACCAGACCCTGTAACTCCCACTCATTATCACTGATCAGAACTGAATCCTCAGCAAACAGAAGTACAGGCAACTTCCCCAGATTTCCTACCCTTATCACGGGTACACCAACATCCACTGCTATGTTATCGTTTCATTAAGGGGGGGGGGTTACCTACTTTTTTTCTCTTTCTCTCCTTTTCTCTCTTTCTCTGGCTTGTATCCATTCGGCCCCATTCAGCCAACGGCTTTAAAACGTTTATCCCCATCCAGGTGTCGATTTCTTCCTGGCGAGCGATAGCGAGCCAGCATTGTATGGAGAAATCCGGCTTCGCCGGAGACATTTTTCTATCGAAAAATGTACAAATTTAGCTTGCTGTTAAAACAAAAATATATTGATGCTGGCTTGCTACCGCTCGCCAGGAAAATATTGACACCTGGATGGGGGTAAACGTCTTAAAACAGTAGGCTGAATGGGGCCGAATGGATACAAGCTAAAGAGAGAGGGAGAGACAGAGAAAAAAAGCGAGGTGGGCTCCATTAACGCCCACTTCCATTATTTTGTCATATACCCATTAATTTACTTCCTATATCCTTGTTTATCCTTCTGTCTTGTGCCTGTTTTCATTTATCTCGATTATCTCTTAGTACACCTTCTTAACATCCCATTCGTATATTTTCCTTTATTCACATTCTTTCGTCTCATCATCTTCAGTTATCACACTTTGCAGCTCCCACACCTAATGTCTTACTACCGAGAGTTGATTTACTGTCATGTCTGGATTACTCCTCCCTTACTTTTTACCTGCTCATCTTCCCCAAACACTTATTTCATGTGTTTCATTTTTGTATTAACATCTTCTTCCTTTACCGATAGTAGTGCCTTCGTCTCCCATTTTCCTTTCTTCGTTTTATATTAGTTTTATTTAAGTGGCTGCTCCTCCTCACATAGGCCTACATGCGTATTTTCTTTACTCCAGAACTACTTTCTTACTCCCAAGCTCCTTATCGGCATTGTAAACTACTTTCTCCTTCCTTTTTTTAAATATTTTCTTTGCAATTGTTCAACAACTACCTTATACATTCCTTCGTAAACTCTCTTTGTCTTCTAAATTCACATTAATCTGTATATTTCACCAATTTACACTTTGTCTTCTAAATTCACATTAATCTGTATCTTTCACCAATTTTACACTTTGTCTTCTAAATTCACATTAATCTGTATCTCTCACCAATTTTACACTTCTCTCACTAGACCTATCTATTCATAATTTTCCTAACTTCTTGTTGCGTCATTCTCAAGCTATTTGTATCCCATATACAATAGGTGTGTTCGCTGCCTCGCTGATTATTATTTTCCTACTCAAACTATATATATTCATTTATCTAACACCGTGGATTTACTTGAGCTCATCCATTCTCTTTTTGTTATTATATGTGTTGTCATCTTTATTTCATATGTGTAAACTAGATTAGGCTCAAGCAGCCTCGTAAGGATATGATAGCTGATGCTTTTAACATTAATATTATTATACCCATTATCTTCATTCCCGTTCTCTCCTTTTATTGTTGTGTTTGCTTCTGTTATTCCTTCGTGTTTCTTGCTATAGCCTCGACTTTCATCAGGTCCTTATTTTAAGGGGGGTCACCGCCATTTTTTTAATATTTCTCTCCTTTTCTCTCTTTCCCCGTCTTGTATCCATTCGGCCCCATTCAGCCAACTATTTTAAAACGTTTATCCCCATCCAGGTGTCGATTTCTTCCTGGCGAGCGATAGCGAGCCAGCATTGTATGGAGAAATCCGGCTTCGCCGGAGAAATTTTTCTATCGAAAAATGTGCAAATTTAGCTTGCTGTCAAAACAAACAAATATATATGCTGGCTCGCTACCGCTCGCCAGGAAAATATTGACACCTGGATGGGGGCAAACATCTTAAAACAGTAGGCTGAATGAGGCCGATGGATAAAAGCCAAAGAGAGAAGGAGAGAAAGAGAAAACAGCGAGGTGGGCTCCCTTAATCACTATATCATGTTTTCATATGCGTTAGTTTTATCTTCGTATCACCTTTGTTCACTGTATGAATTGCGTAAAAGACACAGGCCTGCAATTAACATATTTGTTTGTTGCTATTGTTGTATTTTAGCTTGGGGATCAATTGTAGGCTGAGTATAATGCAATTTGTATTAGTATGTTTAGCAATATTGAGCTATCATTTGGTATACACTTAAATATGATCCACGTAAAAACATACTGACAAACCCACTTGCATTCCTTATTTCAATTAATATTTCGAGTAAGTGTAATACGATGAGTATGTACAGTATATAAACAAAAAATGTATTTTTTGTTCAATAGTTATTTGGGAACCAATAGCGTTAACGGTGTTCCACATATACAACGCTAATGGCACAATACAAGTGTTTTTTATCCAATTTAGATTCGCCTCATTATTCACACATGCACAATTTATATTACACTCACACTAACACCAAGCATGCAACACCAGCCATAACAAAACTCACAAAACATCTCCCTCCCCAATCTTCCCCCTCCCTCACATACACACAGACACACGCGCGCCAACAAATCATCAACAAAGCCCATATATCACAACACACGCAACTCCTGACACACACACACACAGACACAGATACAAACACACACACGCCCACAGACACACCCACCCACCCACAGACACACACACATACCCCCCCCCCACACACACACACATACACACACATACTGCACGCAAGACGGCCGCGGGGTGATGGATTGCGTGAGGCCCAGAGTTGGCGAGCCAGCTGCTGCCTGCATTTTTGGTCGTCAGGCAGAAAGTCCGGGGGCAGGGAAGGGAGGGAAGGAAGGGGGGGAGGGAGGGAGGGAAGGAAGGGAGGGGAGGGGAGGGGAGAAGAGATGAGGGAGGAGGAGAGGGAGGGAAGGAAGGGAGGGGAGGGTAGAAGAGATGAGGGAGGAGGGGAGGGAGGGAAGGAAGGGGGGGAGTGGAGAAGAGATTAGGGGGAAGACGAGGGAGGGAAGGAAGGGAGTGGAGGGGAGAATAGATGAGGGAGGAGGAGAGAGAGGGAAAGAAGGTAGGGGTGGGGAGAAGATATGAGGGAGGAGGAGAGGGAGGGAAAGAAGGGAGGGGGGGGGGGGAGAAGACATGAGGGAGGAGGAGAGGGAGGGAAAGAAGGGAGGGGAGGGGAGAAGACATGAGGGAGGAGGAGAGGGAGGGAAAGAAGGGAGGGGAGGGGAGAAGACATGAGGGAGGAGGAGAGGGGGGAAAGAAGGTAGGGGAGGGGAGAAGACATAGGGAGGAGGAGGGAAAGAAGGTAGGGGAGGGAGAAGTGAGGGAGAGGAGGGGAAAGAGGGGAGGGGAGGGGAGAAGACATGAGGGAGGAGGAGAGGGAGGGAAAGAAGGGAGGGGAGGGGAGAAGACATGAGGGAGGAGGAGAGGGGGAAAAGAAGGTAGAGGGGGGGTGAAGACATGAGGGAGGAGGAGAGGGGGGAAAGAAGGTAGGGGTGGGGAGAAGACATGAGGGAGGAGGAGAGGGAGGGAAAGAAGGGAGGGGAGGGGAGAAGACATGAGGGAGGAGGAGGGGGGGAAGAAGGTAGGGGAGGGAGAAGACATGAGGGAGGAGGAGAGGGAGGGAAGAAGGGAGGGGAGGGGAGAAGACATGAGGGAGGAGGAGGGGGGAAAAAGAAGGTAGGGGAGGGGAGAAGACATGAGGGAGGAGGAGAGGGGGGAAAGAAGGTAGGGGAGGGGAGAAGACATGAGGGAGGAGGAGAGGGAGGGAAAGAAGGGAGGGGAGGGGAGAAGGCAGGGGGGGGGAGGAGAGGGGGGAAAGAAGGTAGGGGAGGGGAGAAGACATGAGGGAGGAGGAGGAGAGGGGGAAAGAAGGTAGGGGAGGGGAGAAGACATGAGGGAGGAGGGGAGGGAAAAAAGGGAGGGGAGGGGAGAAGACATGAGGGAGGAGGAGAAAAACTGAAGGGGGGAGAGACACATGAGGGAGGAGGAGAGGGAGGGGAAGAAGGGAGAGGGGAGAAGACATGAGGGAGGAGGAGAGGAGGGAAGAAGGAGGGGAGGGGAGAAGACATGAGGGAGGAGGAGAGGGAGGGAAGAAGGGAGGGGAGGGGAGAAGACATGAGGAGGGGAGGGGGGAAAGAAGGGAGGGGAGGGGAGAAAGAAGGGAGGGGAGGGGAGAAAGAAGGGAGGGGAGGGGAGAAGACATGAGGGAGGAGGAGAGGGAGGGAAAGAAGGGATGGGAGGAGAGAAGACAAGAGGGAGGAGGAGAGGGAGGGAATGGAAAGAAGGGAGGGGAGGAGGAGAAGAGCTGAGGGAGGAGGAGAGAGGGAAAGAAGGGAGGGAGAGGGAGAAAACAGGAGGGAGGAGGAGAGGGAGGAAAAGAAGGGAGGGGAGGAGAGAAGACATGAGGGAGGAGGAGAGGGAGGGAAGGAAGGTAGGAGGGGAGGGGAGGGGAGAAGACATGAGGGAGGGGGGGGAGGGAAAGAAGGGAGGGGAGGGGAGAAGACATGAGGGAGGAGGAGAGGCAGGGAAAGAAGGGAGGGGAGGGGAGGGAGGGAAAGAAGGGAGGGGAGGGGAGAAGAGGTGAGGGAGGAGGGGAGGGAGGGAGGGGAGGGGAGACGAGATGAGGGAGGAGGGGAGGGAGGGAAGGAATGGAGTGGAGGGGAGACGTGGTGAGGGAGGAAGGGAGGGAGAGAAGGAGAGGTGGAAACGGAACGCAGGAGGGGAGGCATGAAGGTGAAAGGAGGGGAAACTAGAGAAAGGAAGCCAAGGAATAGGGGAGAACAATTAAGACGAAGGGAACGGACGGCAAAGCAAGAAAAGCAAAATATTAGGTAATGATAAAGCGTGAAAGAGGAGAGTACAAGTAACGGGTGGAAGTGAATAGGTGATAGGGACAGAGGGGGAGAGATGGGAGGGGAGGGGAGAGAAGAGGGGAAGGGAAATACAGGAGCGGGGTGGAGAGAGGGAGTTGAGAAGAGGAAATAGGAACGGGGAGGGGAGAGATTACAAATGAAAGAAAAGAGTAAGAGAGAAAATAAATGGCTTGATAGGGAATAGAGAGGGGCCCGGTATACAGCTGTGATGGGTGGAGGTGAGGGAGAGTAGGTTAACGGAAGAAGTTAGTAAGGTAAGAGGGTTGGAAGTGAAGTAAGGGGAAAGGGAAATAACAGGCGGCAAAAAGAAGCGATAGAAATCCAAATCTATGCAAGACGTGGATGATAGTGGAGAATTACAAGGGGATTGGAAATGAAGAAAGAGGAAGGGGAGGGGAGATGAGTATATGGCAAATGTAAAGGGGAGGAGTGCACAACAGCTTTAAGGGGGGATGGTTAACTTTTTGGGCGATTTTTGCATGTATTCATTATTTTTCTAGTTTCCTCCCTAAACCTCCATCAATTTAAAAAAAAACATCCATTATATCCCCCTTCTAGATTAATTTGTACATTTTTCGGTAGAAAATTTTTCCGGCCGAAGGCCGGTTCTTCCAATATTACAGGCTCACTATCGTTCGTCAGGGAAAAAATCGACACCTAAATAGCACGAAAGGTCTAAATATTGACGAAGAAATGGGACGAAAAGTCTTAAAATCGACTAACTAAGTGGCAAACATCTTAACATATGAAAACTAATGGGGCTAAACATGAGGGAGCAAGTGGTCCAGAAAACCGGCCCATGTCCCCTTAAGTGGAAGTGGGAAGGGGTAGGATGGGGGGGGGGGGTGTCGAGTGTACAGGAAGGGGAAAGAGTGGGGAAATAAGAGAAGGGGAAGGGAAGGGAGAGGATACACATATACGCTGGGTGGAGGTGAGGTGGGAGGGGAATAGAAGGTGAGGTGAAGGAGGAAGAGAGACAGAGGGTGTGTGTGTGTGTGTGTGTGTGTGTGTGTGTGTGTGTGTGTGTGTGTGTGTGTGTGTGTGGAGGGGGGGGGGGGGGTCGGGGGATTGAGGTGGGGGGTACGTAGAGCCAAAGTTGGACAATATTCTTGATGCGAGTTTCAGTCTTATTGCATCTATCTATCTGTGTGACATGTTGTTTCAGCTGTATATGCTAATAGGCCTATATATATACTGTATATATATATATAATATATATATATATATATATAATATATATATACTGTATATATACACACACCCCTAACATTAATCTCTGATACCGGTACTATTCTGTATAATCCTTCTCTCTCTCTCTCTCTCTCTCTCTCTCTCTCTCTCTCTCTTTGTAGCCCTGTACTGTTGTATGTCTATTAATGTATTTTCGCTTTCTTAATTTACTCTGTTTCTCTCTCCAAAATTATGCCATAACCATTTACTGTTTATCTTAATAAAGTGAGAAATGTCTTGATTCTGATTTGTACCAGGAGTTAAAGAGAGAGAGAGAGAGAGAGAGAGAGAGAGAGAGAGAGAGAGAGAGAGAGAGAGAGAGAGAGAGAGAGAGATAGATTATTTGTTATTATCATTAAACGTCAAATTATTTAAGGGGAGATGGTTCACTTTTTGGGCGATTTTTGCATGTATTCATTATTTTTCTAGTTTCCGCCCTAGACCTCCATCAAATTAAAAAAAAACATCCATTAGATCCCCCTTCTCGATTAATTTGTACATTTCTCGGTAGAAAAATTTCCCGGCCGAAGGCCGGTTCTTCGAACATTACAGGCTCACTATCGTTCGCCAGGGACAAAATTGACACCTAAATAGCACGAAATGTCTAAATATTGACGAAGAAATGGGGCAAAAGGTCTTAAAATCGACTGACTGGCAAACATCTTGACATCTGAAAGCTAATGGGGCTAAACATGAGGGAGAAAGTGGTCCAGAAAACCGGCCCATCTCCCCTTACGGATAAATAAGGCAACTCTTCGTCTATTTATACTAAGCAAAGTAATGCGCCTTGGAATTCGTATCGCCATTACCATCCTCATTATCAACACAATATTTGTTTTGAATTACATTTTTTTTTCAATTCAAAGCTTCCGCAAATCATCAGTTATTATAGGGTTATTATAGATGGCCTATATATTGTAGATATGGGTTCTTGTAAATTATAATAGGTTATTCCCACGATAGAGCATATCGCATATAGTTAATTAGACAAATATTGTAGTATTGATGGGATATATTGGGAAAAGATTAACAAACTCACTTAGTTTTACAATGCATGTTTGCTTGTTTTTAGCGTTATATAGCTGTTGCCATTCATTTGTTTCAGCTTTGAAAGTGCCTGTATGTTACAAAAGTTCAAATTAAAATAATATAATCTACAAGCCTTATCGTTCTAGAAAACACAACTCTGAGAGCTTAGTTATTAACCCTCTCACGTTCTTGAAGCAATTTTGAGCCTATTAGGGATACTTTAACGCCTTTGTTTCCATCAGGGGTATTTAGAAACCTTTAGTTTAGTTACTTCAACCTCTGCAGTTGTCTTTGAGTTAGCTGTGGGCAGAAAACTAATTTTAGAGAAGTAATTATAAGAGTGAGAGAAATCTATTTATTATTGCTAATCTGGCAACCTCTGCGTCATATGGTCGTGAGAGGGTTAAGGGGGGGTCACCGGCTTCTTTTTATCTTTCTCTCCTTTTTTCTCTTTCTCTAGCTTGTATCCATTAGGCCCCATTCAGTCAACTGTTTTAAGACGTGTATCCCCATCCAGGTGTCAATTACTTCCTGGCGAGCGACAGCGAGCCAACATTGTATGGAGAAATCCGGCTTCGCCGGAGAAATTTTTCTATCGAAAAATTTAAAAATTTAGCTAGCTGTCAAAACAAAAATATATATATGCTGGCTCGCTACCGCTCGCCAGGAAAATATTGACACCTGGATGGGGCTAAACGTCTTAAAACAGTAGGCTGAATGGGGCCAAATAGATACAAGCCAAAGAAAGAGGGAGAGAAAGAGAAAAAAGCGAGGTAGGCTCCCTTAACATACACATGTGATCTCTGCTGCCAGAAGAATTATGACATTATCTTATGTATATATGTATTTGTTTCAGGTAAGGACCTTGACTGTCTCTGGTGCCGAGCTGCAAAGGTAAGTTATCAAATAAAATATATATATATAGAAATACATAAATATAAATCAAAATTACAGACTGCAAGATAAACAGATAGCCAGATTGACATGCAGAAAACAATAGTGTATATATTTATAGATATATCACCAGATGTAAATATAGATACATGCAGAAAACAATAGTGTATATATTTATAGATATATCACCAGATGTAAATATAGATACATGCAGCAAACAATAGTGTATACATTTATAGATATATCACCAGATGTAAATATAGATACATGCAGAAAACAATAGTGTATATATTATATCGACTATATTCAACCAGATGTTAAATATAGATACATGCAGCAAACAATAGTGTATACATTTATAGATATATCACCAGATGTAAATATAGATACATGCAGCAAACAATAGTGTATACATTTATAGATATATCACCAGATGTAAATATAGATACATGCAGCAAACAATAGTGTTATGACATTATAGATATATCACCAGATGTTAAATATAGATACATGCAGCAAACAATAGTGTATACATTTATAGATATATCACCAGATGTAAATATAGATACATGCAGCAAACAATAGTGTATACATTTATAGATATATCACCAGATGTAAATATAGATACATGCAGCAAACAATAGTGTATACATTTATAGATATATCACCAGATGTAAATATAGATACAGTACATAATAAGATAAGACAAATACCAATGAATACCTTGATAAATTGATGAATAGAGATGATACAATTAAGGAAGAAAATAAAAGAATGAGCCAAAACACAAATGACTGAATGCTAAAGAAGTCACCGACAGTCTCGCGTGTGGTGCAGGCAGAAGTATCTTAGAATGAGCCAAAACACAAATGACTGAATGCTAAAGAAGTCACCGACAGTCTCGCGTGTGGTGCAGGCAGAAGTATCTTAGAATGAGCCAAAACACAAATGACTGAATGCTAAAGAAGTCACCGACAGTCTCGCGTGTGGTACAAAGGAGTACAAAGGAAATCAAGCAACAACAGATCTAGTGACCCTTCTAGGTTGCTTGTCCTCCAAAACACTGAGGATCAAGTGTCCAAAACACGTGGTTTAGAGTGGGTAAGGGAACATTGGAAAGGGAAATACTGCCCTGGAACTAATGTCCGTGGCAGGATTAGGAAGTTAGTAGGGGACAGATGGGTTAGTAACTGAGGGGGGGATAAAATAAAGTTATTCATTTACAAACGCAGTCAGTCGGCGGGTTGTTTGATGCGAGATATTTGTCTAGGCGGAGTTTAAATGAATCCACGGTGATGCAGTCATAACGTTTCGGGGAAGCCCATTCCACAAGTTGACAACTCGATTGAAAGAAGAAATTCTTAGATTCGTGGTGAGTTAAAAAGATTTTACCAATCATTTTGCACCCCGTTTCCAGCGTTGTGTAATGTAGATTGGTCGATAGTTGAAGTACTTACGTACAGTTCATATTGTCGCTGCCTTTGATGATTTGAACACTTGAATTAAGTCACCTCTTAATCTGAAGATGGGTTAAAGGGAAATAGATTTAATTCTCTAAGGACGCTCTTCGTTTATGGTTTGTTCTTTAGGCTAGGTATCATTTTGGTAAACTCTACGTTGAACCTCGGTTCTAGCTTGTTTATATCTTTTTGGTAATAAGGGCACAGGATTGAACGCAGTATTCCAGAAGAGGGCGGACTCTAAGGAATTGTAAACGGGTGGTTATGGATAACCTCTTTGGATTATGCTCAAATGACCTGCCTATAAAGCCCAATTATTTTGTTTGCCTTCTTAACAAATCCTGAACATTGTGCACTCGGTTTTAGGTTACTCGATATTGTTACTCCCAGATCGGTTTCTCTGTTCAATCTTAAGCTGAAGTGCCATTCATCGAATAGTTGTGCTTTCTCATTTAGGTATCCGATATGTAGTACTTTACATTTATCCGCATTGAAACTCATTTGCCAAATTTGGGCCCAACATGACAATTTATCTAGATTGTGTTGCATATCGTCAACTTGTTCTATTTGAGAGTACGCTAATTTGCAATTTTTGTATCGTCAGGCAAATTTTGAGATTGTACAGGTTGAGACCCTCATCTCCGATGTCGTTGATGTCAACTTAGAAAGATAATTGGTCCTAGTAACCGATCCCTGGGGTACCCCGCTACTTACATTGGTCCATTTTGATGCCTTGACCGTTTATGACTACTCTTTGCCTTTCTGTCGCTGAGCCCAATTTTATATCCAATTTTTTAACACACCGTCTTGTAGTCCATGGCGCTTTTAGTCTTTAGCAGTAAAAACGTTTGTGGGGAACTTTGTCAAGAGGCCTTTTGAAAATCAAGGTATATAATATCTACAGCTTTTACTATCATCGTAGAGGTTGAGGATATCGTGGAAGAAGTCTGAAGAGGTTGGTAAACAGGGAACGTTTTTTACGAAAGCCGTGTTGAGTATCTTTAAGTATGTTATTTTCCTCTAAGTGATTTACGAGTCTGTCTCGTATGACCGTTTCTAGCATTAAATGCTAGGCAGAAGTGCAGGCAGAAGTATCTTAGAATGAGCCAAAACACAAATGACTGAATGCTAAAGAAGTCACCGACAGTCTCGCGTGTGGTGCAGGCAGAAGTATCTTAGAATGTCCAGCTAGGTTACGTCAGCGCCAAGCAGTAAACCGTTAACCCTTTCACGCATTTATGACGCAGAGGTTGCCAGATTAGCAATAAGAAATAGAGTTCTCACATTCGTATAAATTAACTCTCCAAAAATTAGTTTTCTGGCCCACAGCTAAACTCAAAGGACAACTGCCAGAGGTGAAGTAAACTAAACTAAAAGGGTGTTCTAAATACCCCTGATAGTAAACAAAGGCTTTGAAAGTATTCCCCAATGGGCTCAAAATCGAGGCAGCTTGTCGGAGGAGGGGTTTTTGTTGAAAGGGGGCAATGGAAACGTATTTATTTGCTTATTTATTT
>CM064511.1:27059744-27276962 GCA_032716605.1 Paralithodes platypus | reverse complement strand
AGAGAGAGATAGATGTAGAGTGAGAGGGAGGAGAGGAATATAAAGAGAGAGAGAGGGGAAGAGAGAGAGAGAATAGAGCGAGAGAGATAGAGAAGGGGAAGGAGAGAGGAAGAGAGGAGGGAAGATAGAGAGAGAGGAGAGGGGGAGATAGAGAGGGAAGGGGAGACGGAGGGAAGGCAAGGAAACGAGGACGGATGAGAGGAGAGAGAATAGTAGAGGAGAGAGAGGAGAGAGCAGAATAAAGAGAAAAAAAGAATATAAGAAAGAGAGGAGAGAGAGAGAGTGTGGTTGAATGAATGAATGTTGTGAGATTCGTGGAGTGTGTGTGAAACTGAATGTGTGTGAGAGTGGGGCGAGCAGAGAAGGCGGGGGTTTAGATGCCAGCGAGATATAATGTGAGGAAAATGAGAAGAGAGAGAAGAGAGAGAGAGGTGTGTGTGAATGAATGGTGTGAGAGTGAGCGAGAGAGAGAGAGAAGGGGGGTAGAGCAGGAGGATATAATGTGAGAAGAGAGAGAGAGAGAGAGAGGAAAAAGTGGGAGAGAGAGAAGGAGAGAGGCGTTGAGGAGAGAGTGTGTGTGTCATGAATGTGTTAAGAGATGTTGAGTGAGCGAGAGAGAAAAGGGGGGGGTTAGAGCAAAGGCGATATAATGTGACGAAAGAGAGAGAGAGAGAGAGAGAGAGAGTGTGTGTGTGCAATGAATGTGAGAGTAGTCGAGACGAGAGGAGAAGGGGGGTAGAGCAGGAGATATAATGTGAGAGATTGAGAGAGGAGAGGTGTCTGTGAATGAATGTGTGAGAGAGTGGCGAGGCGAGAGAGAAGGGGGGGTATTAGAGCAGGGAGATATAATGTGAGAAAGACGATGAGTACAAAGGAGTACAAAGGTAGTACAAAGGAAATCAAGCAACAACAGGTTCTCGGGACCCTTCTAGGTTGCTTGTCCTCCAAAACAATGAGGATCCAAGTGTCCAAACAGTGGTTTAGAGTGGGTAAGGGAACATTGGAAAGGGAACTATGGGCACCCATGGGCCCCCCACCTAACGTGGCAGGACTAGGAAGTTAGTAGGGGACATAGTGGCGTTAGTAACTGAGTGGGGAGGATAAAATGTTATTCATTTACAAAACGCATGTCAGTCGACGGGTTTGATGCGGGAGAGGATATTTGTCTAGGCGGAATTTAAATGAACGCAACGGTGTGCTGCAGTCTTTATAGAAACGTTCTCGGGGCAGGAAGCCCATTCCACAAGTTGGACAACTCGTTTTGAAGATAAAGAAATTCTTTAGATGTCGTGCGAGTTAAAAAAGATTTACACAATAAATTTTGCATACCGTTTCCCCGCGGTGTAATTAGTTGGTCGATAGTGAAGTACTTACTACAGTTCCATGATGTCGATGCCTGTTGATGATTTTGAACAAGTGAATTTAAGTCGCCTCTTAAGTCGGCGCCTGGGTTAAAGGAAATAGATTGAATTCTCTAAGACGCTCTTCGTATGGTTTGTTCTTTAGGCTAGGTATTCATTGTTGGTAACTCTACGTTGAACTCGTTCTAGCTTGTTTATATCTTTTTGGTAAATAAGGGCACCAGGATTTAACGCAGTATTCCAGAAGAGGGCGGACTTAAGGAATTGTAAAGGGTTAGGATAACTTCTTTGGATTTATGCTCAAATGGACCTGGCCTATAAAGCCAATTATTTTGTTTGACCTGTCTTAACAACTTTCTGAACATTGTTGACTCAGGTTGAGGTTACTCGATATTGTTACTCCCAGATCAGTTTCTCTGTTTACATTCTTAAGCTGAGTGGCCATTCATCGAATAGTTGGCTTTCTCATTTTAGGTATCAGAACATGTAGTACTTTACATTTATCCGCATTGAAACTCAATTGCCAAATTTGGGCCCAAAACATGGACAATTTAATCTAGATTGTGTTGCATATCGTTCAACTTGTTCTTTTGAGGAGTACCGCTATTTGCAATTTTTGTAACGTCAGCAAATTTTGAGATTGTGCAGGTGAGACCCTCATCTATGTCGTTGATGTAAATTAGAAGAGAATTGGTCCTATTACCGATCCCTGGGGGACCCCGCTATGTACATTGGTCCATTTAGATGCCTTACCGTTTATGACTACCTTTGCTTTCTGTTGCTGAGCCAATTTTCTATCCATTCAACACACCGTCTTGTATCCCATGCGCTTTTAGTTTTAGCAGTAAACGTTTGTGGGGAACTTTGTCAAAGGCCTTTTGAAAATCAAGGTATATAATATCTACAGCTTTACTCTCATCGTAGAGGTTGAGGATATCGTGGAAGAAGTCTAAGAGGTTTGGTAAAGAGAGAGGAGAGAGAGAGAGAGAGAGAGAGAGTGTGTTTGTGTGAGCATGAATGGTGTGAGACGTGAGGAAGAGAGAAGGGGGGTAGAGCAGGAGATTAATGTGAGAAAGAGAGAGAGAGAGAGAGAGAGAGTAGAAGTGTGAACTTTCTGTGTGTGAATGAATGTGTGAGAGTGAGCGAGAGAGAAGGGGGGTAGAGCAGGAGATATAATGTGAGAAAGAGAGAGAGAGAGAGAGAGAGAGTGTGTGTGTGAATGAATGTGTGAGAGTGAGCGAGAGAGAAGGGGGGTAGAGCAGGAGATATAATGTGAGAAAGAGAAGAGAGGAGACGAGAGAGAAGGGGAGAGAGAGTGTGTGTGTGAATGAATGTGTGAGAGTGAGCGAGAGAGAAGGGGGGTAGAGCAGGAGATATAATGTGAGAAAGAGAGAGAGAGAGAGAGAGAGAGAGAGAGTGTGTGTGTGAATGAATGTGAGAGTGAGCGAGAGAGAAGGGGGTTGAGCGAGATAGAGAGGGGTGGAATGTGTGTGAGATGTGGGCGAGAGAGAAGGGGGGTAGAGCAGGAGATATAATGTGAGAAAGAGAGAGAGAGAGTGTGTGTGAATGAATGTGTGAGAGTGAGCGAGAGAGAAGGGGGGTAGAGCAGGAGATATAATGTGAGAAAGAGAGAGAGAGAGAGAGTGTGTGTGTGAATGAATGTGTGAGAGTGAGCGAGAGAGAAGGGGGGTAGAGCAGGAGATATAATGTGAGAAAGAGAGAGAGAGTGTGTGTGTGTGAATGAATGTGTGAGAGTGGGCGAGAGAGAAGGGGGGGTAGAGCAGGAGATATAATGTGAGAAAGAGAGAGAGAGAGAGAGAGAGAGAGAGAGAGCATGAGAGTGAGTGTGTGTGAACGAGTGTGTGAGTGACCGAGAGAGAAGGGGGGGGGGGGAAAGCAGGAGATATAATGAGAGAGAGAGAGAGAGGGAGAGAGAGAGAGAGATAGAGAGAGAGAGAGAGAGAGAGAGAGAGAGAGAGAGAGAGAGAGAGAGAGAGAGAGAGATTATCATCGTGTGTGTATGTGTTGCGTCCAGCCAGGTAAGTATCGACTCGTGGCACCTGTGATTCACCAAAGTGTTGAGGCGTGTGGGTGAGAGGGTGGGGGTGGGGGGGAGGGGGGGGGGAAGCACTACCAATTACATCAAGATTGTCTTCTACTTGGATTAGTCTTTTTATGTTTATTATTATTATATTATTATTATTATTGTTATTATTATTATTATTATTATTATTATTAGTAGTAGTAGTAGTAGTAGTAGTAGTAGTAGTAGTAGTATATTTTTATTAGTATGATTATTTTTATTATTTTTATTTTTATTATTTTTATTTTTATTATTTTTATTTTTATTATTATTATTATTAGTATTATTATAATTATTATTATTGTTGCGTCTTTTATATAACAGAATGCGTGCCACTGTTCCATTTACGCGACATAGAAACATGAAGTGTAATTTTGTTAATGTATAATAATATTGCAGTACACAAAAGTTCACAATGGATGTTATTCTATCTATCTATCTATTGCCTGACGCCGTGATCCCCGAAGGGGTGGCCACGAACGAACCGCCCCCCATGCACCTCTGTCCCCAGTCAGTCGACGCCCCTCCCCCCAACCAGCACCGCCTTCGTTCATGTAGTTCCTCACTCCATCCTTCCACCTCATATTCGGTCTACCTCTCCCCCTCTGTCCCTCCACCTCGCTCTCGTACACCCTCTTAGTCATTCTCTCGCTTTCCATACGTTCCATATGGCCGAACCATCTCAAGTTGTTCCTTTTCACACTTTCCAGCACATCTACCTCCACACCACACCTCCTTCTTACTTCCTCATTAGTCTGTCTATCCCTCCATGTAACTCCGCACGCACTCCTTAAGTAATTCATTTCCACTGCTCTCACTCTTGGTCTGAGTCTCTCAACCAACGTCCATGCTTCGCTTCCGTAAGTCAGTGTCGGGATTACCACACTGTCATGCAAGGACTTCTTCATGGATGTTATTAAACCTTGTAATTATGTGTATATATTAAGGGGCTAGTTCTTGTTTTTTTGTTTTTTTTGTGGGTGGCTTCTTATCCAATTTTGAGTTTCCTCGTTAGACCTCCATCAAGCTCAAAATACCACCCCCTATACCCCCTTTCAAGATATATTTGTACATTTTTCGATAGAAAAATGTTACGGCCGAAGGTCGGTTCCTTAAAACATTACAGGCTCACTATCGCTCGCCAGGAAAATATCGATACCTAAACGGCACGAAAGGTCTTAATATTGACAAAGTCTTGGGGCAAAAGTTCTCAAAATCGCCAAACTAGTGAATGAACGTCATAAAATCTGAAAACTAATGGGTCTAAACATGAGGGAGAAGGGGGTCCATAAAAAGCGAGTATCTCCTCCTTAACAGGGGAAGGAAAGGAGGCTCTCTATTTATCTATCTTCCAACTAGTGGCTTGTTTTATAACTTAGATAAGACCTCTAATTGTGAAGAGTGTGATGATGGTTTGTCAATCGGCCAGGAGAACTATATTGCAAATAATCGTTTAGTTTCTCAAAAACTTATCTTCTTTAGGTATGTATAGTGTGTAATTGAGATTATCCTTACTTGAAATCAAATGAAAAAGAATGTTGGAAATATATTAATAGAATACATAATATTTCCACAAATAAGACAGTGGAGCACGATAATAAGAATCATATGAAACACAGACCGATACTATTTTCACCAGTCATTTGTCCTCCTTACGTATGTGACTATTTCCTGCTCTGCCTCTTACGTCTGGCTGTGATCAATATATGCCACACACACTGACGCACGGCACGGCAGGTGAGGATGGCGGCAGGTGGTCAAATGGGGCGGTTAAGGGAGCCCACCTCGCTTGTTTTCTCTTCCTCTCCCTCTCTCTTTCCCTGGCTTGTATCCATTCGGCCCCATTCAGCCTACTGTTTTAAGACGTTTACCCCCATCCAGGTGTCAATATTTTCCTGGCAAGCGGTAGCGAGCCAGCATACATTTATTTTTGTTTTGACAGCAAGCTAAATTTGTACATTTTTCGATAGACAAATTTCTCCGGCGAAGCCGGATTTCTCCATACAATGCTGGCTCGCTATCGCTCGCCAGGAAGATATCGACACCTGGACGGGGATAAACGTCTTAAAACAGTTGGCTGAATGGGCCCGAATGGATACAAGCCAAAGAGAGAGTGAGAGAAAGAGAAAAAAAGCGAGGTGGGCTCCCTTAATACATTGTAATCCGCTCTTATATAATTCAAGGTAATCCGATTTCAGTTTCATGCTCACCTGTTCGCTTGTTTTATGGATTGTTGTATTATAAGGGTCCTCTACAAGTCAAAGCTCGAAGAATATTTCACACATGACGCTATTTTGAGGACTTATATCATTACCATGGATTACAATAACAATGTTGCTACCTGTAATAATTATGAATCCTATGGTTGTTGCGGTATCATCAGCATTAATTGCTATCCATTATAGTTACACCGATTGACTCACAACATTGTCAATGGTTAATGGCAATTTACCAACATGAAAATATTCGAAAAGTGTCGTTGATTTTCTTAACGGAATGATCGATATTGCACTCCGATTTATTTACAAAATGTGATCACTTGCTATTTTATTTTCCGTGTTGTGTTGTATCAATCAATATCTAGCAAAAGGTCATACCATAAACCGTTGTGTTAATGCCATCCAAGTACACATGTCCCCAATAAGTAACACTGCTTCATTTCATTATATAACAGACAGAGGGAGAATGACAAAGAGAAAGAGAGGGACTTTTGAATATTCTTTAAACTTATCAGTTAAATATTCCTGTTATATTACAAAACGTCTCTGAATATGGGATTACAACAATAATAATTGGATATGTTAAAACCGCTCCAAATATAGAAATAAAATGTTACGTTGAACTTAATTAACTAAGCAGAGGTATCCCTCCACGTACATATCCAAATGTCAATTAAATGGATGAAACTATATATGTATCTACAGTATATATGTATAAATATATATACCGGTATATATATATATATATATATATATATATATATATATATATATATATATATATATAATATAATATATACCGGTATATATATATATATATATTTTTTTGTTTACAGCAAGCTGAATTTTTTAATTTTTTCGATGGAAAAATGTCTCCGGCGAAGCCGGATTTCTCCATACAATGGTGGCTCGCTATCGCTCGCCAGGAAGAAATCGACACCTGGATGGGGATAAATGTCTTAAAACAGTTGGCTGAATGGGGCCGAATGGATACAAGCCAGGGAAAGAGAGAAAAGGAGAGAAAGATAAAAAAAAAAAGCCGGTGACCCCCCTTAAGGTGGTAATGAGGCCTTTTTTTTGGCGTGATACCTGTCATGCAAAGTTAGGAACAGAACACCTTATGGGCGGCAGCATGCAGGAAGGGTTAGTATTGTATGTTTAATAGTTGTATTCATATTCTTACCATAATGTTTGTTGGTGGTATATCTTGTTAGTTAAGCATAGGTCCTATCGCTTGCCAGGATAAAATCGACACCTAAATGGCACGAAAGGTCTTAAAATTGACAACGAAATTGGGTGAAAGGTGTTAAAATCGTCAAACTAATGGGCCGAACGCCTTATTAACTCAAAACTAATGGGGCTAAACATGAGAAAGAAGGGGGACCAGAAGAACGACCCATCTCCCCTTAAGGTGAAGTAAGAAGCAAGTGGGAGGAGGGAGAATTAAGAGTATAATAAAGAAAGCAAGAAGCAGGAGAGGGAGGGATTTGTAAGTAATGAGAATAATAAGAATAAGCTTAAGGAACAGCACTATGGGTGGGAGGAGGGTGGTTTGCGAGTAGGGGATACAATAAGAAGAAACAAGAAGGAGGGAGGAGGAGTATGCGCGAGTAAGAGGTATAAGAGGAACGAATTAGGGGTTGTTGTTGTTGTTCCCCAAGCTGCCTGGCCGAACAGCCCCAAGGCCCCGAGCAATTCCAAGGCCATAACCGAGTGCCCCCACAGAACCCTCCCCGCCGACCACAATAAAGCCTGGGTGACCGAAGCCACTCCATGGCGGGGAGCTGAGGAGGGTGCGGAAACGCCCGGGAAACCAAAGCCCCACCCAGGGCCCTGTGCCCCTCAGCAATTATGAAGAGAAAGTTGAGGGGCAAGGGAAAAATGTGACGCTTTGGCTTCCAATCTTGGTAGATTGGGAGGTCAATCCACGGAAGAGGTAGGAGGAGGGAGGTGTTCGAGTAAAGAGTATAATTAGAAGAAACAAGGAACAGAGGAAGATATGCGAGTAAACAGTATACTAAGAGGAAGCAAGGAACAGAGGAAGATAGGCGAGTAAAGAGTATAATAAGAAGAAGCAAGGAACAGAGGAAGATAGGCGAGTAAAGAGTATAATAAGAAGAAGCAAGGAACAGAGGAAGGTGTGGGAATAAAGAGTATAATAAACAGAAGCAAGGGACAGAGGAAGGTGTGGGAATAAAGAGTATAATAAACAGAAGCAAGGGACAGAGGAAGGTGTGGGAATAAAGAGTATAATAAACAGAAGCAAGGAACAGAGGAAGGTGTGGGAATAAAGAGTATAATAAACAGAAGCAAGGGACAGAGGAAGGTGTGGGAATAAAGAGTATAATAAACAGAAGCAAGGGACAGAGGAAGGTGTGGGAATAAAGAGTATAATAAGAAGAAGCAAGGAACAGAGGAAGGTGTGGGAATAAAGAGTATAATAAACAGAAGCAAGGCACAGAGGAAAGTGTGGGAATAAAGAGTATAATAAACAGAAGCAAGGGACAGAGGAAGGTGTGGGAATAAAGAGTATAATAAACAGAAGCAAGGAACAGAGGAAAGTGTGGGAATAAAGAGTATAATATACAGAATCAAGGGACAGAGGAAGGTGTGGGAATAAAGAGTATAATAAACAGAAGCAAGGGACAGAGGAAGGTGTGGGAATAAAGAGTATAATAAACAGAAGCAAGGAACAGAGGAAAGTGTGGGAATAAAGAGTATAATAAACAGAAGCAAGGGACAGAGGAAGGTGTGGGAATAAAGAGTATAATAAACAGAAGCAAGGAACAGAGGAAAGTGTGGGAATAAAGAGTATAATAAACAGAAGCAAGGGACAGAGGAAAGTGTGGGGGAGGAGGGAAGTGTGCAAGTAAAGCAAGATACAGAAGACGGTGAGGGAGGAAGAGGAAGGAGTGCGAGTAAAGAGTATAATAAAAGCAAGCAAGAAACAACAGACGGGGAGGGGGGAGGGAGGTGAAGGAGTAAATAATGAGGGGACAGTGAGTGAGGAGTGGACCAAGTTAGTTTCCTCCTGTCCCTGGTCCACCTGCCACCACCTCTCAATAATTCACACAAGCTCGCCCTCGTAAGTCGTAAGGCGGTGTGGTGGGGGTGGTTGGGGAGGTGGTGGAGGGGTGTGGGGGGCGTGCAAATGGAGGGGTGGGAGAGGTTGTGGGTGCGGGTGGAGATAGGGTTAGAGGGGTGTGTGTGGTGGAGGAACTTATGGGTTCGGGTGGAGGGGTGTGAGGGGGGAAGGTTGTGGGTTCGAGTGGAGATGTGAGGTTGAGGGTTGGGGGAGGTTATGGGTGAGGATAGACATAGGGTTAGTGGGGTGTGTGTGGTGGAGAGGTGGAGGAGCTTGTGGGTTCGGGTGGAGGGGTGTGAGGGAGGGAGGTGGGGGAGGTTGTGGGTGCGGGTTGAGATAGGGTTAGAAGGGTGCGTTTGTTGGAGGGTTGAGGTAGGTTGTGGGTACCGGTGGAGATGGGGTTAGGGGTGGAGGGGAGGGGGAGGTTATGGGTGCGGGCTGAGATGGGTCTTAGCGGGGGAGATTTTGGGGGTAGTTAGGATAGGATGGGGGGGGGGGGGGCAGCAGGTGGAGATGGGTTTGGCGCGATTGAGGTTAGGGGTAGTGAGGCAAGGTTGTGGATGCGAGTGAAGGTGGGTTCAGGTAGGGATGAGGTTGGGAAGAGTGGGGAATGGATGGAGTAAAGTGAGGAGGTGGGATTAGGGGGAGTGGGTGGGGAAAAGCAATACAGGTAATAAAATGTGGGTAATAATTGTGGTATAATTATGGACATATATTTCTAATGAGGTAGGGTATTCATTGAGAAGTGGCTAGTGGATTACAAATGAGAGATAATGGATTGATTATGGTGGGACTTGGGGATAGACATACTGTTGGGTGATTTAGTGAGAGTTACCGTATTAGTTTGGATTAGTTAGGCCTATTTATTGGCTATAAATGCACTGACAATAATTGTATCGAGTTACAAACCAGGTGCCTTTAAGAGAGATTTCTCTCAAAGTGCTCAGCCATTTTACAAATGTATATAATAATCAATAATGTATTGTATTTCTATGGCTAAAAAAAAGAACAATACAAAAAAGAAAACAAATAAGAATAGGGAAACATGTGAATGGGTTTGGGTGTGGGTGGGTTGGGAGATAAGGATTGGAAATATTTAGATATATATTGCTTCTTATCAATAGCTTATTGCGATTTGTGAGTTGCTCAATGGGATGAGAGGAAAACAGTATTGTGCATTATCCCAAGTATATATATATTTGTTCACATTATCCTATGCATTGTTTAATATGACCAACTTACCCATTCAAAAGAAAGGAGTACACACAAGTAAACTGCTGATGTTAATAAACTGGAAGAGCGTTCATGTTTCGTGTCTTTAATCTGTGTTGAATCTCAAATATCTTGTTCGATAGGGTAATTTTAAGCTAATTTCTTTTGTTTATAGCTCTTTGATAGTAATCGAACCACCTATGCTGAATGAAATCGTCTTATTACAACAATAATAACATATATTTTATTAAGAGGGATGACAGTAATAAATTTTGTCTTGAATCGCCATCTGTTCCTCTATTCCAACCTGAGTTAGTGTAGGTCACTAATATTCACTGTATCATGATGTGTCTTAATTGACAACAAAAACTGGGGCGAAAGCTCTTAAAATGTCAAAACTAAGGAGGCTAAACATGAGAGAAAAGGGGGTCCAGAAAAATAAACCTTAACACTTTGTCTTGTTTTGTATATTTACTATTATGTCCTCAGTGCCTATTCCTCCCCTTAACACACCTTCTGGCCATATGTCCTCAGTGCCTATTCCTCCCCTTAACACACCTTCTGGCCATATGTCCTCAGTGCCTATTCCTCCCCTTAACACACCTTCTTGCCATATGTCCTCAGTGCCTATTCCTCCCCTTAACACACCTTCTGGCCATATGTCCTCAGTGCCTATTCCTCCCCTTAACACACCTTCTGGCCATATGTCCTCAGTGCCTATTTCCTCCCCTTAACACACCTTCTGGCCATATGTCCTCAGTGCCTATTCCTCCCCTTAACACACCTTCTGGCCATATGTCCTCAGTGCCTATTCCTCCCCTTAACACACCTTCTGGCCATATGTCCTCAGTGCCTATTCCTCCCCTTAACACACCTTCTGGCCATATGTCCTCAGTGCCTATTCCTCCCCTTAACACACCTTCTGGCCATATGTCCTCAGTGCCTATTCCTCCCCTTAACACACCTTCTGGCCATATGTCCTCAGTGCCTATTCCTCCCCTTAACACACCTTCTGGCCATATGTCCTCAGTGCCTATTCCTCCCCTTAACACACCTTCTGGCCATATGTCCTCAGTGCCTATTCCTCCCCTTAACACACCTTCTGGCCATATGTCCTCAGTGCCTATTCCTCCCCTTAACACACCTTCTGGCCATATGTCCTCAGTGCCTATTCCTCCCCTTAACACACCTTCTGGCCATATGTCCTCAGTGCCTATTCCTCCCCTTAACACACCTTCTGGCCATATGTCCTCAGTGCCTATTCCTCCCCTTAACACACCTTCTGGGCCATATGTCCTCAGTGCCTATTCCTCCCATTAACACACCTTCTGGCCATATGTCCTCAGTGCCTATTCCTCCCCTTAACACACCTTCTGGCCATATGTCCTCAGTGCCTATTCCTCCCCTTAACACACCTTCTGGCCATATGTCCTCAGTGCCTATTCCTCCCCTTAACACACCTTCTGGCCATATGTCCTCAGTGCCTATTCCTCCCCTTAACACACCTTCTGGCCATATGTCCTCAGTGCCTATTCCTCCCCTTAACACACCTTCTGGCCATATGTCCTCAGTGCCTATTCCTCCCCTTAACACACCTTCTGGCCATATGTCCTCAGTGCCTATTCCTCCCCTTAACACACCTTCTGGCCATATGTCCTCAGTGCCTATTCCTCCCCTTAACACACCTTCTGGCCATATGTCCTCAGTGCCTATTCCTCCCCTTAACACACCTTCTGGCCATATGTCCTCAGTGCCTATTCCTCCCCTTAACACACCTTCTGGCCATATGTCCTCAGTGCCTATTCCTCCCCTTAACACACCTTCTGGCCATATGTCCTCAGTGCCTATTCCTCCCCTTAACACACCTTCTGGCCATATGTCCTCAGTGCCTATTCCTCCCCTTAACACACCTTCTGGCCATATGTCCTCAGTGCCTATTCCTCCCCTTAACACACCTTCTGGCCATATGTCCTCAGTGCCTATTCCTCCCCTTAACACACCTTCTGGCCATATGTCCTCAGTGCCTATTCCTCCCCTTAACACACCTTCTGGCCATATGTCCTCAGTGCCTATTCCTCCCCTTAACACACCTTCTGGCCATATGTCCTCAGTGCCTATTCCTCCCCTTAACACACCTTCTGGCCATATGTCCTCAGTGCCTATTCCTCCCCTTAACACACCTTCTGGCCATATGTCCTCAGTGCCTATTCCTCCCCTTAACACACCTTCTGGCCATATGTCCTCAGTGCCTATTCCTCCCCTTAACACACCTTCTGGCCATATGTCCTCAGTGCCTATTCCTCCCCTTAACACACCTTCTGGCCATATGTCCTCAGTGCCTATTCCTCCCCTTAACACACCTTCTGGCCATATGTCCTCAGTGCCTATTCCTCCCCTTAACACACCTTCTGGCCATATGTCCTCAGTGCCTATTCCTCCCCTTAACACACCTTCTGGCCATATGTCCTCAGTGCCTATTCCTCCCCTTAACACACCTTCTGGCCATATGTCCTCAGTGCCTATTCCTCCCCTTAACACACCTTCTGGCCATATGTCCTCAGTGCCTATTCCTCCCCTTAACACACCTTCTGGCCATATGTCCTCAGTGCCTATTCCTCCCCTTAACACACCTTCTGGCCATATGTCCTCAGTGCCTATTCCTCCCCTTAACACACCTTCTGGCCATATGTCCTCAGTGCCTATTCCTCCCCTTAACACACCTTCTGGCCATATGTCCTCAGTGCCTATTCCTCCCCTTAACACACCTTCTGGCCATATGTCCTCAGTGCCTATTCCTCCCCTTAACACACCTTCTGGCCATATGTCCTCAGTGCCTATTCCTCCCCTTAACACACCTTCTGGCCATATGTCCTCAGTGCCTATTCCTCCCCTTAACACACCTTCTGGCCATATGTCCTCAGTGCCTATTCCTCCCCTTAACACACCTTCTGGCCATATGTCCTCAGTGCCTATTCCTCCCCTTAACACACCTTCTTGCCATATGGTCTTTAATCCCTTCTCCAAGTTGAGCAACGTTTGGTGTAGGGGGGTGAAGCCGGTGTCACACGAGTATATTTTTCTGGCAGTATTTGGAGCAATTCTCGTCTGGTAACTTCAGGATTAAACTGTTATTAGTCTTAAGCTATCAAACATACTGTATACTAATCTCAGTCTAGTTCCCGATACCAATGTAAGCAAGCCACAAAATACTACTTGCTCTTCGAAAATTGCCGGAAAAAGCGTTCGTGTGACATGGCCTCGAGTCAGCCAAATATATATCCCGGACTGACTGATGGTTATAATCCCGCCTAACTTCCGGTACCTGTAATCCTCGGTCCCGCTGCTACCTATAATTACCGATAATATGTCTCGGGTATTTACAGGTGCTTATTATTGCCCATTGACCGTCTGGGCTCATTCCACTCCTTTGGTGTTTTGTCGTGCTCTTGTAACCTTAGGGAAACTTTACCCGTTAGTCATTGAAGATAGCTGTTATTATTTGCATACATATTATTATTATTATTATTTGTTTTACTGTATACTGCATTGTTTTTATATATTTACTTACATTATTATTATTATTATTGTTATTATTATTATTATTATTATTTTTTTTTTTTATGTTGTGATTTTGATTATTCTATGCAGTAAACCGGGTAGAGGAAAAAAGGATTAATGTTTTATATGAACTTATTGAGGCACAGAATACAGGGAGTCAGTTCTCTAGTCATGTTATCCGCAGCTCAACTCATTCCTCGAACCCTCCACTTCACACGCGCTGTCCACACTCAAACACCTAATTTCATGTTTCTTCTTTTTTCTCTATTTTACTCCTCTTTCCCTGTCTTCAGCTCTTCCTATTGTATTCCACCCTGCACCCACCACCTCACCTACTTCGTCCATACCCACACACCTATAATACCGCCTACTCCTTCTCTCTCTATCTGACCTTCTCTCTCTATTTCACAGTCCACATCTCTCTCCCATTTCATCTCACCTTGAATCCACTACCTCACCTGCCTCGTCCACACACATCCACCCATCTATAAAACCACCTCCTCTTTGCTATCTCTATCTCACAGTCCATATCTCTCTCCCATTCCATCTTTCCCTGAACCCACCACCTCACCTGCCTCGTCCACACCAAAACACATATAATTCTGTATATTACTGGTGTGTAGTACTCTCTTACCCCGAAGGGGGTCGTAGAGTTAAACAAATGTTTAATCATTAATCTTTAAACCTACAATTCCGTCTCCTCCTTCTCCGTCTAACTTACTGTTCTCTCCTTGTTTACAGCTCTTCCAAATTCTATCTCACCTGGAACCCACCACTTCACCTACCTCGGCCACACCCAAACACCTATAATACCGCCTCCTCTTTGTTACCTCTCAGTCCATAGTTCCCTCCCATTCTATCTTACTCTGAACCCACCGCCTCAACCTGGTTCGTCCCCACCCAAACACCTATATTCCTGACTACTCCTTTTATCTCTCCGTCCACATCGCTCTCCCATTCCATCTTGCCCTGAACCCACTACCCCACCTGCCTCGTCCACACCCAAACACCTATAACCCGCCTCCTCCTTCTACCCCTCTATCTCTGTGGGCCCGGACAGTTAGCACCCCAACCAAGCACCCTCAGAGCTGCACCAGATGAGAACGATTAACTTTTATGTGCCCGTTTCCCCGCTACGAGACGAGCGCCTGAGGGTAATCTCGCCCTCTACTTGCCTCTCTCTGATTTTACTGGGCCCGGGGATATGGCTGTGGAAGAGGTTTATTGTTGTTGTTGTGTTGAGATGGGGGTCCCGGAGTGGCGCTGATTTTGGGTGGTAAAGAGCGGATTGTAATGGGCGTCACAGGTAGAGAGAGAGAGAGAGTAACATTTGACTGCGGGCGGCCAGTGGGGGGAATAATCGGAGAGCTTAGTACTGATTGCTGCTATCACGGTGTATCGGTAGGCGTAGATGTAAACAACAAATATATGATTTTCCTTTTCTATGCTCGCAGTGCAATTATGGAAGATTGTGATTATAACACACCCACACACCATATTAATTAAACACTTTATTAATTACTACTTTGAGGGAGGGAGGATGAGCAGTCAATGATGAGTAGTCAATGCTTTGCTTTCGAAAGTATTTAAGGACGAACACAATAATAATATGCATAATGCCAATTGACTTTTTGAGAAATATATACCGTATCCTGTATTATTATCACATCTATTTTTGTCGTCTATGGTGATAGAGAAACAGTTGAAATTAATCGCTATATTCAACAACTACAGGCTATTAATGCCTAAGCAATCAAATATGTCCAGTAGAATTGTATTCCACAGAAATCGCAATTACAGTATACGATAGTCAAACCTAGACTGGAGGTATAGCATCCCTAACATTTTGAGAAGTGGGATTACACAGTATACCTTGTTGTTAACCCATTGATTACGAGAGGTCTTTACTGTGCTTATCAAAGTACAGTAACTTAACCCCTTCTGTACCGCCGACGTCTTTTGAATTATATTTTAGCTATATTTATACGATTTTGTGCAGTTTAAGAAGGATCTGTGGTAGTAAAAATAGTTAAGACATATAGTTCGAAGCCTGTTAATTGCTGGAGGCCCATTTGAAACCGAATAAAATCAACTAATAGTAGCCAAAATACATGTAAAGGGAAGATATCGGTACTGAAGGGGTTAATGGCACCCAAAATACGCAATACACAAGACATAACTGTAATGAAGTATTTATAATGTCCTTGGATATGAGACATTTTCCTTGGGTAAATAAATCGTGTAAGGGTTGCAGAAAGACAGGGCAGGAGGTTTAAGGGGAGATTTCCACTTAAGGGAATTTTTTCTGGACCCCTTTCTCACTCATGTTTAGACCCATTGATTTTGAGATTTTAAGACGTTCGCACCATTAGTTTGGCGATTTTAAGAAGTTCCCTCCATTTTTGTCAATTGTATGACATTTCGTGCCATTTAGGTGTCCAGGCGAGCGATAGCGAGCCTGTAATTTAAGAGGAACCGGCCTTTGGCTGGGGCATTTTGCTACCGATAAATGTAAAATTGATCTTGAAAGGGGGTCTAGGGGGTATAATTTTAAGCTTGATGGAGGTCTAGGGAACAAACTAAAAACCTACCCTTAATGGTGCTGAGGTATCCTGATAGTAAAACCTACCCTTAATGGTGCTGAGGTATCCTGATAGTAAAACCTACCCTTAATGGTGCTGAGGTATCCTGATAGTAAAACCTACCCTTAATGGTGCTGAGGTATCCTGATAGTAAAACCTACCCTTAATGGTGCTGAGGTATCCTGATAGTAAAACCTACCCTTAATGGTGCTGAGGTATCCTGATAGTAAAACCTACCCTTAATGGTGCTGAGGTATCCTGATAGTAAAACCTACCCTTAATGGTGCTGAGGTATCCTGATAGTAAAACCTACCCTTAATGGTGCTGAGGTATCCTGATAGTAAAATAGGAGACTAATCACGGACTGGGCGGGCGTGTTGTTTGGCATCACCATGAGTGTGTACAATGGTTTCCTTTCCTTAATTAACCCTTTGAAGATTATGACGCATTTTGACAGTTTATTGTGGCTATCATTAGAAGATTGTATACAGTTTAGGAAGGATCTAAGGGAATTATATGAGTAAAAACTATCTCAAATAACCCTCTGACGTCCACAGATGCCCCTCCTAATCTGAATAAAAGCGCCTAATAATAGTCAGAAAACAGAAGAAAAATACGTAATCGGATCTTGAAAGGGTTAAGGTTGGTCACCGGCTTTTTTTTTTTTTTTTCTTTCTCTCCTTTTCTCTCTTTCCCTGGCTTGTATTAATTCGGCCCCATTCAGCCAACTGTTATAAGACGTTTATCCCCATCCAGGTGTCAATATCTTCCTGGCGAGCGATAGCGAGCCAGCATTGTATGGAGAAATCCGGCTTCGCCGGAGACATTTTTCTATCGAAAAATGTACACATTTAGCTTGCTGTCATAACAAAAAAATATATATACTGGCTCGCTACCGCTCGCCAGGAAAATATTGAGACCTGGATGGGGTTAAACGTCTTAAAACAGTAGGCTGAATGGGGCCAAATGAATACAAGGCAAAGAGAGAGGGAGAGAAAGAGAAAAAAGCGAGGTGGGCTCCCTTAATGGTGAATGTATTAGCTGAGTCATAATGTAGCGATAGTATCAGTAAGCTTGGTATTATTGCCAGAAGTTCTCCTTAGGTCGGGGTTAAGGGAGCCCATCTCGCTTTTTTCTCTTTCTCTCCCTCTCTCTTTGGCTTTTATCCATTCGGCCCCATACAGCCTACTGTTTTAAGACGTTTACCCCCATCCAGGTGTCAATATTTTCCTGGCGAGCGGTAGCGAGCCAGCATATATATATTTTTGTTTTGACAGCAAGCTAAATTTGTACATTTTTCGATAGAAAAATTTCTCCGTCGTAGCCGGATTTCTCCATACAATGCTGGCTCGCTACCGCTCACCAGGAAGAAATCGACACCTGGATGGGGATAAACGTCTTAAAACAGTTGGCTGAATGGGGCCGAATGGCTACAAGCCAGGGAAAGAGAGAGAAGGAGAGAAAGATAAAAAAAAAACCCGACATAGTATATTTGTCAAGTTGTACATGGTGTTGTTATGGTGTGTGTGTGTCTCGGCCGCCATGACTCCTGCCCTTGTTATCGCCCGCCTCACACAACTCCAAAGTTTATAATTAATGAAACAACAGGAGGTCGGCATGTCATTATTAAACAAAAATGGCGGCGGAAAAATCTAACCCAGCCCCTAAGGAGAGAGAGAGAGAGAGAGAGAGAGGGTTAAAAACAAAAGTTATTCATTATACACTGCCCAGGAAAAGGGTTGAGGAAATATGATTTTGTTTTGTTATTGTATACAGTCTCGGAGGCGTTCTAGGGCGTAGTATATCCATTATAGTAGACAGTGTATATGTGTTTATATTAAAAGGGAGAAGGGAAGAGTCAACGCTTTCCTTCGTTTAAGGGGACACTGACTGCTGTTTTGGCCTATACATTTATTCATTCATAAATTCTTAGTTTCCTCACTAAACATCCCTCAAACTTAGAAAAACACCCCTAGACCGGCCCCCCCCCCTCAAGATAAATGTTTACACTTTTTTGTAGAAAAATGTACCGGCCGAAGGCCCTTTCCTTTTACAATTACAGGCTCGCTATCGCTCGCCAGAAAAAAACGACACCTAAATGGCACGATAGGTCTTAATATGTATAACGAAATGGGACGAAAGGTCTTAAAATCGCCAAACGAATAGGCCGAACGTCTAAGAATCTAAACAAATAAAGGGACTAAACACGAGGGAGAAAGGGGACCAGAAAAACGACCATCTCCCCTTAAGCCTGTTGGTCTTACTTTTAAGACTAACCCTAATGAAACTCTTCGGCTTTCTATAACGCAATAAATATAAACTCTTCGGCTTTCTATAGCGCAATAAATATAAACTCTTCGGCTTTCTATAGCGCAATAAATATAAACTCTTCGGCTTTCTATAGCGCAATAAATATAAACTTCGGCTTTCTATAGCGCAATAAATATAAACTCTTCGGCTTTCTATAGCGCAATAAATATAAACTCTTCGGCTTTCTATAGCGCAATAAATATAAACTTCGGCTTTCTATAGCGCAATAAATTTAAACTCTTCGGCTTTCTATAGCGCAATAAATATAAACTCTTCGGCTTTCTATAGCGCAATAAATATAAACTCTTCGGCTTTCTATAGCGCAATAAATATAAACGAATTGTTTTCTTAAAACTACTTTGTGGTGATGCATTTAAAGGCAAAGAACATCGGGATTTGAACCTGGGATCTTGATATTACCAGTCCTGTACCAAGACCACTCCACCACACCTCCCATTACGGGTACCGGCATTTATGAAATATTCCGGATAATTAAAGTCAGCTCAACCCTGGTAATGTATTCACCATTCAACCCTGGTAATGTATTCACCATTCAACCCTGGTCATGTATTCACCATTCAACCCTGGTAATGTATTCACCATTCAACCCTGGTAATGTATTCACCATTCAACCCGGGTAATGTATTCACCATTCAACCCTGGTCATGTATTCACCATTCAACCCTGGTAATGTATTCACCATTCAACCCTGGTAATGTATTCACCATTCAACCCTGGTCATGTATTCACCATTCAACCCTGGTAATGTATTCACCATTCAACCCTGGTCATGTATTCACCATTCAACCCTGGTAATGTATTCACCATTCAACCCTGGTCATGTATTCACCATTCAACCCTGGTAATGTATTCACCATTCAAAGTAGATAACGTTTACGAGCAACATTTGCAAGACAGTGGTCACTCAGTCATCAACCAACTCTAGTTAAGGGGGCCCACCTCGCTTTGTTTCTCTTTCTCTCCCTCTCTCTTTGGCTTGTATCCATTTGGCCCCATTCAGCATACTGTTTTTTTTAAGACGTTTACCCCCATCCAGGTGTCAATATTTGTTCTGGCGAGCGGTAGCGAGCCAGCATATATATATATATATTTGTTTTACAGCAGGCTAGATTAGTAAATTTTTTCGATAGAAAAATGTCTCCGGCGAAGCCGGATTTCTCCATACAATGCTGGCTCGCTATCGCTCGCCAGGAAGAAATCGACTCCTGGATGGGGATAAACGTCTTAAAACAGTAGGCTGAATGGGGCCGAATGGTACCAAACCAAAGAGAGAGGGAGAGAAAGATAAAAAAAGCGAGGTGGGCCCCCTTAATAAAACTGGTAGTGGTGGACCATATTCCCGGGGACCGCTGGGGGGAGGGGATAACACAATAAAGGGCTACTACTCGCTTTTTGTGGACCCCCTTCTCCCTCATGTTTACCATACTAGTTCTGAGGTTTAAAACGTTCGTTCCGTTAGTGTCGCGATTTTGAGATCTTTTCGCCTCATTTTTTTGTCAATATAAAAACTTTTCGTGCCCTTTAGGTGTCGATTCTTTCCTGGCGATCGATAGCGAGCCTCTAATTTTAGAAGGAACCGGCCTTTGGCCGGAAATTTTTTCTACCGAAAAATGTACACATTTATCTTGAAAGGGGATCTAGGGTGTGTTTTTCTAAGCTTGATGGAGGTCTAGCGAGGAAGCTAAAAAATTAATTAATTAATGAATATGTATATAAAAAACAGCACTGCCCCCTTAAAACAGCACTGCCCCCTTAAAACAGCACTGCCCCCTTAAAACAGCACTGCCCCCTTAAACCAGCACTGCCCCCTTAAAACAGCACTGCCCCCTTAAAACAGCACTGCCCCCTTAAAACAGCACTGCCCCCTTAAAACAGCACTGCCCCCTTAAAACAGCACTGCCCCCTTAAAACAGCACTGCCCCCTTAAAACGCTTACCAGCACTGTGAATTTAGCCACCCTTCAGTTGTTCATCAGTAAAATAAACATTTATGCCATAAATGTAAGATTATTCAAAGTGAAACTTCATGATATTGCTGTCTTATTTTGGCATCAAAATGGCACTTGCGAAGAATATGGGCAATCTTTGTTCTTATGGGATGTCTAGGGTAGAGTAATTAGACGGTTAAAGGAGGTTTAACGCTCAGCTCATAAAGAAGTTACTTTTACCATAAATTCCAAGGGTTATATATACAGTATATATATATATTTAATATATATATATATACGGCAGGAACCTCTCCGAGTGGTCAGGGGCCGGGGGAGTGCTGGAGGGACCTTGGTAACCCTGGTCTCTGGGTCTTCTCCTGGGTGACCTAGATGTGTGTGCATTTGTGTTTTGTCTGTGTGTGTTCGTTGTTTTGTGTTGTTTTTTGTGTTTTCCCGGTTCTTGCTCTGTCTTGAGTCGGCCACTCCCCCCAACAAAAGAAAAAAAGGAAAACGAGGGGGAAAAAGGAGAAGTGAGGATTGGGCCTGACTATATATATATATATATATATATATATATATATTTTTTTGTTTTTTTGTTTTTTTTCCAACGCGGATTTCGTTAAGTTCGGGCTCTACCGTCGAGCAATAATAGGTACAATCCTTTGAATGATTCTGACGTGCTGATAACATATTACCAAACATTCACTGTAGAGATTGTTCTCAATTAATGTCCAATGTCTCACGTGTATCATAAAGTACCATTACAGCTTCTCGTTTGGGTTTTGCAGGGGATCAAGTGTTTGCGACAGACCGTCTAGACAGCGCTGAGGTTCGCATGCTGTGAGACGTAGGCTATTTTGGTGTTATGATTATCCAACAAAATTACAGTTCTGTACATGCTGAGTAAAAGTATCTAGTGTTAGCCACAAGACAATTGGTTAACTGTCAAGGTAGGCTACTGAAAGGATAATCCTTATAATGTTTAACGTCCTGGCAGAGAAGACATTCCTTGGCTATATGATAAACTTTAAATGTTAGCCAGAATTAAATTAGACACTATCTTATATTGAAATGATTTATGGAGACCCGAGATCGAAACTTTTGTTTTTTCTATAAAAATGTTTCGCTGTGAATTGTAATCTATATTAGTTTTCTATATTCCAGCTACTCCCTCTCGGGCATAGTCTGAGAGCCTGTAGCCTACATTCAACTGTACATTCAACGGTGAATCCCGTGAGGTCTCGTTCCAGTCTAGGGAGTGAGACATGTGAAGCACTTTGAGAAGCAACCAGTCCCCGCTATCTTGCCTTTGTAAGATGCACGTGGCCCAGTTGCCCACCCACGACTCGAAGCAGCCCCATCTCTGGAGCTGCCTCGCCCAAGTGCTTCACTGTCTCACCTAGACTCGGACCCTCACTCTCAGAACGCCATCTATTGAGCAATGAACTTACTAGGCTTTGCCCCCCTATAGCATATTTTGAATATGGGAATATTCATACAGTCGTATTTAATCAGGAAACAATGAGGGTATTTTTGTTGGCGTTTCGGTGGGCTTTGTGGTAATGCACTGATACTAGGTACAACACAAATTCCATCCCAATAATATCTTCCCATTGATACCCGGGACCATTGAATTACCAGTCCAGTGGCATGACCACTGCACCACACCTCTACCAATAACACAATTGTTGTAGTTCTGTAATGTTATCGATGATGGCATTTATGTATTACATTTGTGCTGACATAAGGTTTTATTCAGCTACAAAGCTCAATTTCTTACCCAAGGATATAAGTCCATCTGGCATACCCCCTATATAAATATAACGTCTTTATTCTATTGGTTGTTACTAGAAGATTTAGTCATGCATAATAATTACCTCCTATAGTCAAAAGGTTAAACACGAGCCACACCAATTATTTTAAGCAGTAGATGTAAAGGAGTACTCACATATTTTTATTGTGTGATTATTTTCATATCCCAGATAACCATATCGAAAATATATTTTAACATGATCTATTACTACTAGTAATGCTACTACTACTACTACTACTAATAATAATAATAATTATAATAATACTATGCTAACGTCTTTTTTCATTAAATTGTAATGTGGCTTAGGTGGGAATGCCATTCGATAGTTGCACCGTAGTGCAAGAAAGTCCTGCCATAAAACTACCCCATCAAGTCATTATAGTAGTGCATCAGCAAAACTAAACAAAGTCTCCCTGCAGCACCCATCTGCACCATCCCAGCCTCAGGTGTGTTAGAACAAGACAGTGCCATGTAGGAGTTGACTTTTGGTGCAGACTATCACCATCGCCTCCTTTAGTCGCCTTGTACGACTCGCAGTAAGATACGTAAGGCATGCTGTTTTCCACCGCTTAACATAAACGTCCCTTCACTCCCAGCCTCCAATTAAAGGAAGTCTAAATAATACAAATCACATACTCATTAGGTAATAGCGGACATCAGCCTCCGATACGAATTACGAATCCGCGTCTAAACTTTTAATGTAACTATGTTTTAACTGCTTCAACCAGGTGTCGCAATTAGGTTTTTACTTTAACCACCAAGGTTACGTAAGAATGACCAGTGGGAGTTATAGCATTAATGGAGATTGCAAGTAACCTTTTCATTCTTAGTTTTCCTTTTTGAGCCGGTTAAAATAATCTGGCAGTTGCAACCCCTTGAGGATAATGTCGCAGTTTGACAGTTTATTCCGGCTGTCATTGAACGATTTTAAGCAGTTTAGGAAGAATCTGGGGGAATTATACAGGTAAAGATTATCTCAATTAACCCGGGTTCGAATCCCGGCGGATCATATATACTTTAATTAATTTCATTGGGGGTGTTTGGTGTTGTGGTGAAATTAATAAAATATAGGTTAACCCTCTGACATCCATATACCCTTCCTAATCTAAATAAAAACGCCTAACAACAGCTAGACAACACACGAAATGCTTCATCGGATCTTCTAAAGGTTAACCCTCTGAGTACTGGCGACGTGAGTTATGTTTTATTCTAGCTATATTTAGATGATATTATGCAGCTTAGGAAGGCTCTGTGGTAGCGAAAAAGGTTGGTTGAGATAGTTTAAAGCCTTATTATTGCTAGAGGTACTTCCTAAGCTGTATACAATCGTTCAATACCAGCCAGAATATGATGAAAATGACGTTCCTGGTACTCTATGGGTTAATAAGGTAAATTACGTTCCTGGTACTCTATGGGTTAATAAGGTAAATTACGTTCCTGGTACTCTATGGGTTAATAAGGTAAAACAAATAAAACAAATATGTTTGAAGGGGTTAACCCCTTCTGTACCGGTGACGTTTATTAAATTTTATTCTAGCTATATTTACGGTAGAGAGTATTGTTCAGTTTTGGAAGGATCTGTGGTAATAATAGGGGTAAGTGAGATAGTTCGGAGCCTGGTAATAATAGGGTTAAGTGAGATAGTTCGGAGCCTGGTAATAATAGGGGTAAGTGAGATAGTTCGGAGCCTGGTAATAATAGGGTTAAGTGAGATAGTTCGGAGCCTGTTAATAATTAATAATAGGGTTAAGTGAGATAGTTCGGAGCCTGTTAATAATAGGGTTAAGTGAGATAGTTCGGAGCCTGTTAATAATAGGGTTAAGTGAGATAGTTCGGAGCCTGTTAATAATAGGGGTAAGTGAGATAGTTCGGAGCCTGATAATAATAGGGTTAAGTGAGATAGTTCGGAGCCTGTTAATAATAGGGTTAAGTGAGATAGTTCGGAGCCTGTTAATAATAGGGTTAAGTGAGATAGTTCGGAGCCTGTTAATAATAGGGTTAAGTGAGATAGTTCGGAGCCTGTTAATAAAGGTAAGTGAGATAGTTCGGAGCCTGTAATAATGGGTAAGTGAGATAGTTCGGAGCCTGTTAATAATAGGGGTAAGTGAGATAGTTCGGAGCCTGGTAATAATAGGGGTAAGTGAGATAGTTCGGAGCCTGTTAATAATAGGGGTAAGTGAGATAGTGATAGTTCGGAGCCTGTTAATAATAGGGGTAAGTGAGATAGTTCGGAGCCTGTTAATAATAGGGGTAAGTGAGATAGTTCGGAGCCTGTTAATAATAGGGGTAAGTGAGATAGTTCGGAGCCTGTTAAATGAAGTGAGATAGTTCGGAGCCTGTTAATAATAGGGGTAAGTGAGATAGTTCGGAGCCTGGTAATAATAGGGGTAAGTGAGATAGTTCGGAGCCTGTTAACAATAGGGGTAAGTGAGATAGTTCGGAGCCTGTTAATAATAGGGGTAAGTGAGATAGTTCGGAGCCTGGTAATAATAGGGGTAAGTGAGATAGTTCGGAGCCTGTTAATAATAGGGTTAAGTGAGATAGTTCGGAGCCTGTTAATAATAGGGTTAAGTGAGATAGTTCGGAGCCTGTTAATAATAGGGGTAAGTGAGATAGTTCGGAGCCTGGTAATAATAGGGGTAATAGGTAAGTGAGATAGTTCGGAGCCTGTTAATTGCTGGAGGCCCTATGGAAACTGAATAATATCGTCTAATAGTAGCCAGCATAAAGTTAAAAGCACGGCACCGGTACTGGACGGGTTAAGGGCCTAGACCTACATCAAATTAAAAAACATATGCATTAGATCCCCCTTCTAGATTAATTTGTAAATTTTTCGGTAGAAAAATGTCCCGGCCGAAGGCCGGTTCTTCCAACATTACAGGCTCACTATCCTTCGCCAGGGATTTTTTTTACACCTAAATAGCACGAAAGGTCTAAATATTGACGAAGAAATGGGGCGAAAGGTCTTAAAATCGACTAACTAATGGGGCACACATCTTAACATCTGAAAACTAATGGGGCTAAACATTAGGGAGAAAGTGGTCCGGTAGTGGTGTTTGTGGTGGTGTTATTTTTTTGTTATGTGCATGAAGGTGACAAACAGCAAATCTGCCTGTAACAAGTGTCCCCCACCCCCAGCCCCATCCCAGGTTGGAGGAGTGATAGTGGGGAAATATTGGAACAAGTAGAGTGTTTTAAATATCTAGGAGGAACGATAAGCAGGAGTGGAGGTATGGAAGTGGAGGTAAAACAGAGAGTGTGTGAAGGAAGGAAGGTTTTCGGAGCAATGGGAAGTATGTGGAAGACGAGAAATCTCGGAGTGAAAGTAAAAAGTGCACTGTATCAAGGAATTGTTGTGCCAACAGTGATGTATGGGGCTGAGACATGGGCTCTGAAGAAAAAGGAGAAAAGAGGGCTGGATGTGATGGAGATGAGCTGCTTGAGGAGTATGTGTGGAGTTACTCGTAGAGACAGATTGAGGAATGAAGAGATACGTAGGAGAGTGGGGCAGCAGGAACATTTGTCAGCCAGAGTGGACAGAAGGGTGCTGAGCTGGTATGGTCATGTTGAACGAATGGGAGATGAAAGGCTTACAAAGAGAATATGTGAGTCAGGTACAAGGGGAGATAGAAGGGCAGGAAGACCCCCATTGAGATGGAGAGACTGTGTAAGAAAGGCTTTGGATGATAGAGGAATGACTATAGATTAGGCAGGGGAAGTGGTGGTGGACAGGAGTGAATGGAGAATGCTTGTGAATAGTTGAGTGAACACATGGCCATTTGGAGTAAGGGGTCGGGCGCAAGTTCGACTAGATAATAGTCCATCAGGCGCCTGGCCCGGGGGGACGATTAATATGAAGGGTGTGCCTGGAAGTGTGGTGGGAGGCTTGTGGCTTTGGCTCCGCTGCATGTCTGCCTGCCGAGATCGGAACCTCTCCGGGTGGTCAGGGGCCGGGGGAGTGCTGGAGCGACCTTGGTAACCCTGGTCTCTGGGTCTTCTCCTGGGTGACCTGGATGTGTGTGAGTTTGTGTTTTTTATCTGTGTTTATTTTTTGTTTTATGTTGTTTTTGTGTTTTCCCTGTTCTTGCTCTGTCTTGAGTCGGCTACCCCCAAAATGAGGATTGGGCCTGAGCATATAGATAGATAGATAGATAGGTCCAGAAAACCGGGCCATCCCCCCTTAAAGTTGTCCGCTCCCCGTCAATTACAGGGCCTCTAGTTCGGACGCCTCCTCCTCGGGGGTACATGGAGTGTAAAACGGGTAATTAAAAACTGCTCATCGGGAAGGCCATGATTAATTATGTAAAAAACTCGACAACAGGGGAAGAAGAAGACGTAATTTTCACCTCCTTCCCTCACAACACTTACCCCCCCCCCCCCTCCCCTCATTCCTTCTTACCCCTTTCCCTAACGCCGGAATAAAAGAAGGAGAGAGAGAGAGAGAGAGAGAGAGAGAGAGAGAGAGAGAGAGAGAGAGAGAGAGAGAGAGAGAGAGAGGGAGAGACTTGAAACACATTAATATTGCCGTAACACATTTAAGAGAAAAGAAGAGAAAACAGGTAATAAAGTATATAAATTTGCCGATAAGCATTTCTTTAAGCCGCTAGGTTTTTCAGAGAGAGAGACAGAGAGAGAGAGAGATGGGAAAAAAATCACGAGGGAAAATTGCCAGGAAGAGCGTAAAATAGCGATGGAGGATTTTTAATGGAGTTTTGGACGGATTGAGTTGTTGGCGTTTTTGATATAGGCGCTTTGTTGGCCTGGCTTAATGATGGTTAGTGGTGGTAATGGTGTTGGTGGTGGTGGTGGTGATGGTAGTGGTGGTGTTAATGGTGGTGGTTGTGGTGATTACAATAGGTGATGGCGGTGATGGTATTAATAGTGGTGGTGGTGATGGTGTTAATGGTGGTGGTGATAGTGTTAATGGTGGTGGTGGTAATAGTGGTTGTTGTGGTGATTATAATAGTGGTAGTGGCCGGTGGTGATGATGGTGTCTGTGGTTGGGACAATGGTGTTAATACTGGTGGTGGTTGTGATGTGATGTGATAACGGTAGTGGTGTTTGTGGTGGTGTTATTTTTTTGTTATGTGCATGAAGGTGACAAAAAGCAAATCTGCCTGTAACAAGTGTCCCCCACCCCCAGCCCCCATCCCAGGTTGGATGAGTGATAGAGAGCCAACATCAAGGTACGTTAGAGGTAATTTAGGTGTGCTGGAAAGAAATGTGGTGTCCTTGTCAAGTGTAGTGAAATTAATAGAAGAAGGAGGAGGTGTCTGTGGGAGTTAGCTGGATTACTCTGTGTAGATGAGGAACAAATAGAAACAGTGGGGGAAGCCAGGCAAATGAAACAGGAGTTCCAGCAACTCATTATCATATGCCTATGTGGCCTCCACTGGGTATTGCCCTGTTCGATAGGTGCCTGCTGTCTCCCCAGTACGGTTGTGGCAATCGTCTTAATATTAGTGCTGGTGTTGGTGGTGGTCATTATTTCTTAACATGTTAAGGGGGGTGACCTGATTTTTGTTATTTCTGTCCTTTTCTCTCTTTCTCTGGCTTGTATCCATTCGGCCCCATTCAGCCAACTATTTTAAGACGTTTATCCCCATCTAGGTGTCGATTTCTTCCTGGCGAGCGATAGCGAGCCAGCATTGTATTAAGAAATCAGGCTTCGCCGGAGACATTTTTCTATCGAAAAATGTACAAATTTAGACTGCTGTCTAACAAAAATTAAAAATATGCTGGCTCGCTACCGCTCACCAGTAAAAAATTGACACCTGGATGGGGATAAACGTCTTAAAACAGTAGGCTGAATGGGGCCAAATGGATACAAGCCAGAGAAAGATAGAAAAGGATAGAACAAACACAGGTCCCCCACCCTTAAATATAGTAGACAACATTGTGTATTAGGGAGGAGGGTTGAAGTGTGTGCCCTGGAGATGATGACAATTAATCGTTCTCATAATATATCCTATCTCTCAAATTGGTTTCCTTAATGTGCTACTATATATTAATATTGTAATTCAGATTTTACAATTAAATCCACATAGATTAAAGTATACAAAGCTTGCAAATTAGTGTGCAAGCAATTATTGATTTTTGTCTTCACATGTCTTGTTGCCGTGTAGCCCAGTAGTATCTACCATTGCAAGCATATAACATATACACAGTTATCTATGACTGAGGAGAGAGAGAGAGAGAGAGAGAGAGAGAGAGAGAGAGTAGTACAAAGGAGTACAAAGGAAATCAAGCAACAACAGATCTAGTGACCCTTCTAGGTTGCTTGTCCTCCAAAACACTGAGGATCAAGTGTCCAAACAGTGGTTTAGAGTGGGTAAGGGAACATTGGAAAGCGAATTACTGCCCTGGAACTAATGTCCGTGGCAGGATTAGGAAGTTAGTAGGGGACAGATGGGTTAGTAACTGAGGGGGGGATAAAATAAAGTTATTCATTTACAAACGCAGTCAGTCGCGGGTTTGATGCGAGATATTTGTCTAGGCGGAGTTTAAATGAATCAACGGTGATGCAGTCTATAACGTTTCGGGGAAGCCCATTCCACAAGTTGACAACTCGATTGAAGAAGAAATTCTTAGATTCGTGTGAGTTAAAAGATTTACCAATAATTTTGCAACCGTTTCCCCGCGTGTAATTAGCTTGGTCGATAGTGAAGTACTTACTACAGTTCATATTGTCGATGCCTTTGATGATTTTGAACACTTGAATTAAGTCACCTCTTAATCTGCGCTGGGTTAAAGGAAATAGATTTAATTCTCTAAGATGCTCTTCGGATGGTTTGTTCTTTAGGCTAGGTATCATTTTAGTAACTACGTTGAACTCGTTCTAGCTTGTTTATATCTTTTTGGTAATAAGGGCACCAGGATTGAACGCAGTATTCCAGAAGAGGGCGGACTAAGGAATTGTAAAGGGTTAGGATAACTTCTTTGGATTTATGCTCAAATGACCTGCCTATAAAGCCAATTATTTTGTTTGCCTTCTTAACAACTTCTGAACATTGTTGACTCGGTTTTAGGTTACTCGATATTGTTACTCCCAGATCGGTTTCTCTGTTTACATTCTTAAGCTGAGTGCCATTCATCGAATAGTTTGCTTTCTCATTTAGGTATCCGATATGTAGTACTTTACATTTATCCGCATTGAAACTCATTTGCCAAATTTGGGCCCAACATGACAATTTATCTAGATTGTGTTGCATTACGTCAACTTGTTCTTTTGAGAGTACGCTATTTGCAATTTTTGTATCGTCAGCAAATTTTGAGATTGTACAGGTGAGACCCTCATCTATGTCGTTGATGTAAATTAGAAAGATAATTGGTCCTAGTACCGATCCCTGGGGTACCCCGCTACTTACATTGGTCCATTTAGATGCCTTACCGTTTATGACTACTCTTTGCTTTCTGTCGCTGAGCCAATTTTCTATCCATTTCAACACACCGTCTTGTATTCCATGCGCTTTTAGTTTTAGCAGTAAACGTTTGTGGGGAACTTTGTCAAAGGCCTTTTGAAAATCAAGGTATATAATATCTACAGCTTTACTCTCATCGTAGAGGTTGAGGATATCGTGGAAGAAGTCTAAGAGGTTTGTTAAACAGGAACGTTTTTTACGAAAGCCGTGTTGAGTATCTTTAAGTATGTTATTTTCCTCTAAGTGATTTACGAGTCTGTCTCGTATGACCGTTTCTAGCATTTTACATACAACTGAGGTTAAGCTAATTGGACGATAGTTACTGGGTAGGGATTTGCTGCCTTTTTTGAATATCGGTGTTACGTTGGCTAGCTTCCACTGATCGGGCATAGTTCCAGAATGCAAGGATTTATTGAATAGTAATGTCAGTGGTTTGGAGAGCTCATCCTTAGCTTCCTTTAGAACTCTAGGCGAGATTGTATCAGGTCCAGGCGTTTTATTTACCTTGAGTTTATCTAAACAATTCAATACTTCTCTCTCTGTAACGGTGATATTGCTTAGAACATCTGAATTATCAATCTGAATCGGCGATGGTGTAGCGATATCACTGAGGTCTTCTGTTGTAAAAACTGATGCAAAGAAGGTATTGAGGGCATTACTCATTTGTACTTCGTCTTTGGTGTATTCTCCATTTTCATCGACTAACGGTCCAACAGTTGAAGTAACTACTTTTTCTTTCTGATATAACTATAGAATTCTTTCGGGTTTGTTTTACTTTGATTCGCAATATGTAACTCTAAGGTCTTTTTACTTTGCTTAATTAACTTTTTGGCTTTGCGTCGTAGCTCTACAAATTTCAGCCGTTCTTCGTCATTTTGTGAGGATTTTAATCTATCATTAGCAAATTTTTTAGCAAGCAGGCAGTTTGAAATATCTTTATTCCACCATTTGGGCTTATTATTATGGCCTGGACGCCGTATTTTCGATGGTATGCAGTCTTGCACTGCTTTTAGGTAAGTGGCTTCGAATAACTTCCAAGATGTATTTATGTCGTTATTGTGAATTAAAAAGCTCCAGTCAGTTTCTTTAAACATAGCTCTAAGTTTATGGAAGTTTGCTTTCTTGAAATTAGGGACTTTTTCGATGCTACTATTTGGTTCGTTACTAGTAAACTTTAAAGTGAAAGTTATCGTACGATGGTCGCTGTTACTGAATTCATCACCAACATTCAAATTCTCTATTAATTCTTCTTTTGTTGCAAGTACAATGTCAAGAACGTTATTACCACGGGTTGGCGTTCGAACAAATTGATAAAGCGAACTCTCTTGCAAGTTCGTATACAAGTCATGTCCGGAGTGTGATGTAAGAGTATCGCCCCACTTGGTCACAGGTAAATTAAAGTCGCCAAAAATTACGGTATCTTGTGAGTTACTTACATCTGCAATTTGTTCGTAAATTTCTCGGTCAGTTTGCACTGATTGAGCTGGAGGTCTGTATATTAATGCAAGTATTATTTTTGTACCTTTATTATTCTTTATTAGCACAAAAGATGCGTCGACGTTCACAATTTGAGGTTTTGACAAGAGGGTAGGGTTAAGACTTTCTTTGATATAAAGTAAAACGCCACCTCCATTTCGATTTATTCGGTTTTTCTCAAACATTACATAATCGGGAAGTGAATACTCTGCTAAAAAGTCTCTATCTTCTGTATTGAGCCAAGAGAGAGAGAGAGAGAGAGAGAGAGAGAGAGAGAGAGAGAGAGAGAGAGAGAGAGCATAACTAGTAACTGACCTAGTATGAGTGTGTGCCGTGTGCCATTGTGTTAATTGAAGTATTATGTATTTTAGTTATTCCTGGGTGCTTTGACATACCCCATTCCCTCCTAGATACACCCAACAATAGTGTCCTTACCAATAATTAACCCGTTCAGTACCTTGAAGACTTTTATTTTACTTGTATTTGTTTTTTTAATTTTAAGTACTACTAACTGATTGCATTCACCCTCGGAAATACCCCCATACATCAAATGGACACAAACTATTACGAATTACTTTTTGCCAGTCAGGTCTTTTGAGAACTGCATAACATTGTTGCTAAGAGCTAGACGATATTTCCCTTGTGAAAGGGTTAACAATAATCTCGTTCATGTTCAGAGTATGTTTAAGAATTCACTATTGATATTTTTTCTTTGCATGAAAGAGACAAAAGGCAAAGCTGCCTATAACAAGTGTCTCCTCCAAGGTTGAAAGAGTGATAGAGAGCCATAATCAAGGTATGTTACAGGTAATTTAGGTGTGTTGGAAAAAAGTGTGGTGTGCTCGTTAAGTGTACTGAAATGAATAGGAGGAGGTGTTTGAGAAAGTTAGCCGGATTACTCTGTGTGTAGGTGAGGCAAAAATAAAAACAGTGGGGCAAGCCAGGTATATGAAACATGAATTCCAGCAACTCCTTATCATATGCCTATGTGGCCTCCCCTGGGTACTACCTTGCTCAACTGTTGTCCACAATCTCCCTAATCTTGTATTTATGAGGATAATGTCGACTGATATTGAAATTATATTGACGATGATCAAATATATTATAATGACCATATCTACTTAGTATTGAGGAATATTAATGTTCATTTTTGCAAGATGTGAAGTAAAGAATGTGCAAGGGCTTTCATGTGGGTCTGTATTTTTTCATCAATTATAAGGGACGTGTGGGGTATTGGTGGGGGGGGGGGGGGGGTAGGTTGGGAGGGAGGATTTTTTGACGCAAACATCAATTAAGAGAAGTAATTTTCCTACCTTGTAATTTTCCCTTCCAGAACAGGTGGGGAGAGAGAGAGAGAGAGAGAGAGAGAGAGAGAGAGAGAGAGAGAGAGAGAGAGAGAGAGAGAGAGAGAGAGAGAGAGAGAGAGAGAGAGAGAGAGGTTAAGCATATATGTACATTACTGGCGTTGGGTGGTTACTTTTCCTACGGTGATAATTTAACCTGTATTCATTATGTATTTATCACAGCACACGATGGTTTACAATGAAAGCAAGACACAAAAGTACAATCACGGGGACTGACACCCCTACAAGAAAATTAAATTATATTATGTGGCTGTATTAAAAGACAGTAGTAATGCCAATTACAACATCTTTGAGGTTCATTCTAAGCTTAATGTCATCAAGTAAAATTAGGTCGGATTGATATATTTGTTGTCTTCATTCATGATTGGGCCTGAGTATATAGATAGATAGATAGATTTTTTTCACTAACGAGGGATTCTTCCAAGGTGAATAAAGTCACCTGATGGGAGCATAACTCTTCCCATAGACGGGCTTGTGAGGATGTTTTTCTTTGGATTGGCGGGGGGGGGGGGGGGGGGGGTGAAGCGCAATTACTGTAGCTGTTTCCCCGGCAACTCAGAAAAGTTCATCAGCTGAGACATAATTAATATTAAAAGAGAGCAGAGAGAAACATTTGAGAGGGGAACGGAGGGAGGAGCAGGGGGAGGGGGGGTAGGGGGAGGGGAAAAGAGGAAGGGGAGGAAAGAAAGCAAGACTGAGAATGGGAACGACGCGTACAAACAAGGAAGACATTATTTAGGGGAGATGGTTGGTTTTTCCGGTACCCCTTCTCCCTCATGTTTAGCCCCATTAGTTTTCAGATTATAAGATGTTTGGCCCATTAGTTTGGCGATTTTAAGACCTTTCTCCCCATTTATTTCTGAACATTAAGACTTTTTGTGTCATTTAGGAGGACCCGGCCGCAGGCCGGGAATTGTTTTTAGCGAAAAATGTACACATTTATCTAGAAGGGGGATCTTGGGGATAATTTTGTTAAGTTTGATGGAGGTATAGGGAAGAAACTAAAAACATATAGAAAATAATGAAAGTTTAATTATATCGACCAATAATTATACCTTTTCCCCTTCAGAACAGAAAAGTAATGGGGAAAGCATAAATAACGAAATATTTGTTATAAACAAATACACAATGAGAGAGTTAAGAATGAAAACACGAGTAGGACAACACAAATAACTTTGATACTGATGGGAAGTAAGGAATGAGGGGATATAGGAGTGCATGGCGGATGAGGGGATATAGGAGTGCATGGCGGATGAGGGGATATAGGAGTGCATGGCGGATGAGGGGATATAGGAGTGCATGGCGGATGAGGGGATATAGGAGTGCATGGCGGATGAGGGGATATAGGAGTGCATGGCGGATGAGATGGAGAGATAAATTATATGAACGCCAAAATTAACCCTTTCAGCACGTTGACCCCATTTTGACCTCTTGTTCTGGCTAACATTAGTCGATTTTCGGTACCGGTAGTTTGAGAAGAATTTGCGTTATTCAGAGGGTTTATTGAGCTCGTGTTTAGCCTTTGAGTCCTAGAGGTAGATCATAAGCTAAATACTACTGTCTGATGGTAACCAGAACAAGATAAAAAGTACGCTATCGTGATGAAAGGGGTATAAATGAAAGAAGATCCCGTTATTGAGTGATTGAGTTATTGAGTGAGGCGAAGCTGGTTGTCTCGCTAATTTAGTTGGGATGACAATGTGCTTTTAATCCATACAGTAATGGCGACGTCTTTTACTATTTGATTTCAGCAACATTTAGACTATTTTATGAAGCGTAGGAAGGATACATGGTAGCAAAAAGGATTAATTTAGATAGTCTGTAGCCTTTTAATAGGTAGACGTCCTTTCTAAACTGATTAATGACGCCTAATAGTTGCCAGAATATAATGAAAACGATTTCACAGGGTACTGAAGGGGTTAACCCGATCAGTACCAGGGACGTCCTTTTAATCATATTCAGGCAACTATTAGACTGTTTAATTCAAATTAGGAAGGACCTCTAGCAATAATAAGGCTTCAAACTATCCTGAACAACCTCTTTAATTAACTACCACAGCTCCTTCCTAAGCTGCATAGTATCGTCTAAATATAGCTCAAATAAAATATAACACACGTCGCTGGTACAAGGGTTAAGCGGTTCTTGCCCCATCAGCCTCGTTAACCCTTTGGCGATTATGACGCATTTTCACAGTTTATTCTGGCTATCATTACATGACTTTAAGGGGTCAGTACTCGCTTTATCTGGACCCCCTTCTCTCTCATGTTTAGCATATTAGTTTTGAGGTTTAAGACGTTCGTTCCGTTAGTTTGGCGATTTTAAGACCTTTCGCCTCATTTTTGTTGTCAATATTTAAGCCTTTCGTGCCATTTTACTGTAGGTGTCGATTGTTTCCTGGCAAGCGATAGCAAGCCTCTAATTTTAGAAGGAACCGGCCTTCGGCTGGGTTATTTTTCTACCGAAAAATGTAAAAAATTATCTTGAAAAGGAGTCGGGGGGGGGGGGGGGGGGGGGGGGGCTAAGGTTGATGGAGGTCTAGCGAAGAAACTCAAAAATAAATAAATACATAAATATATAGACCAAAAACCAAGCGCTACCCCCTTAACAGTGTTGGGAGGAACTTTGGCAATTATGATGGTAGAGACTATCTTGATTAACCCTCTGACCTCCATATACCCATCCTAACATGAATAAAATCGTCTAATACTAGCCAGAATACAGAAGAGATGCGTAATCGGATATTGAAAGGGTTAATTAAGCACTCTCCATCCATTGTAGGAGTTTTGGGGTGTCATGGATATAAAGCCGATGTCACATGAGCGATTTTTCCGTCAATTTTTACGGGCAATTGTAGTCTGACAGCTTCAAAATATAAGTTTCTTAAGAATTAAACTACCCAACAAAATCTACCTTCGATCTAGTTTCCGATTCCAATGCCAAAGAGCCTCAAAATGGTACGAGAAGAAACTTGCTCATCGAAAATTGCCGGAAAATGCGCTCGTGTGACACCGCCTTTACAGTCATTACAAGCCAGGAAGCAAAAACAGAGAATGAGGGAACAAAATAATGGGGAAGTGAAAGAGAATGATAGAATTAAGGGGGGTCACTGTTTTTTTTTCTCTCTCCTTTTCTTTCTTTCCCTGGCTTGTATCCATTTGGCCCCATTCAGCCAACTGTTTTAAGACGTTTATCCCCATCCAGGTATCGATTTCTTCCTGGCGAGCGATAGCGAGCCAGCATTTTATGGAGAATTCCGGCTTTGCCGGAGACATTTTCCTATCCAAAAATGTACAAATTTAGCTTGCTGTCAAAACAAAAATATATATATGCTGGCTCGCTACCGCTCGCCAGAAAAATATTGACACCTGGATGGGGGTAAACGTCTTAAAACAGTAGGCTGAATGGGCCCGAATGGATACAAGCCAAAGAGAGAGGGAGAGAAAGAGAAAAAAGCGAGGTGGGCTCCCTTAAGGGAATAAGTGAACAAAATGAGAGAATGAAGACGGGACAAAATATAGGGAAGAGAATGGAGAAAGAGAGAGAGAGAATGAAGATCTGATATTGAGAGAAGAGAATGAGTGAGGAAGAATATAAAATTAGGAGGCGAGAATATTATTAAAGATATAGCATGAGCTAGAATGAAGAGTGAGAGAGAATACAGAGGGAAGCTATAATGAATAAGTTAACCCTTTCACGCATTTATGACGCAGAGGTTGCCAGATTAGCAATAAGAAATAGAGTTCTCTCACTCTTATAATTACCTCTCCAAAATTAGTTTTCTGCCCACAGCTAACTTAAAGACAACTGCAGAGGTTGAAGTAACTAAACTAAAGGTTTCTAAATACCCCTGATGGTAACGAAGGCTTTAAAGTATCCCCAATATGCTCAAAATCGCGTCTTATGTCGGAGAGGGTTAAGAGTGTCCTGCGAAATGGTAGATAATAAGTACTACCATGGTTACACCCAATTATTTAACAAGAATAGAGATTCCATGTCCTCCTTTTATGGTTATTTGAATTTCACAAATAAATATATGAATATATATATTTAAACGAAATAACATTTCTGTATTTTTGGGGCGGCAGTTTAGAGAGAGAGAGAGAGAGAGAGAGAGAGAGAGAGAGAGAGAGAGAGAGAGAGAGAGAGTACAAAGGAAATCAAGCAACAACAGGTCTAGTGACCCTTCTAGGTTGCTTGTCCTCCAAAACACTGAGGATCAAGTGTCCAAACAGTGGTTTAGAGTGTGTAAGGGAACATTGGAAAGGGAATTACTGCCCTGGAACTAATGTCCGTGGCAGGATTAGGAAGTTAGTAGGGGACAGATGGGTTAGTAACTGAGGGGGGGATAAAATAAAGTTATTAATTTACAAACTCAGTCAGTCGCGGGTTTGAAGCGAGATATTTGTCTAGGCGGAGTTTAAATGAATCAACGGTGATGCAGTCTATAACGTTTCGGGGAAGCCCATTCCACAAGTTGACAACTCGATTGAAGAAGAAATTCTTAGATTCGTGTGAGTTAAAAGATTTACCAATAATTTTGCAACCGTTTCCCCGCGTGTAATTAGATTGGTCGATAGTGAAGTACTTACTACAGTTCATATTGTCGATGCCTTTGATGATTTTGAACACTTGAATTAAGTCACCTCTTAATCTGCGCTGGGTTAAAGGAAATAGATTTAATTCTCTAAGACGCTCTTCGTATGGTTTGTTCTTTAGGCTAGGTATCATTTTGGTAACTCTACGTTGAACTCGTTCTAGCTTGTTTATATCTTTTTGGTAATAAGGGCACCAGGATTGAACGCAGTATTCCAGAAGAGGGCGGACTAAGGAATTGTAAAGGGTTAGGATAACTTCTTTGGATTTATGCTCAAATGACCTGCCTATAAAGCCAATTATTTTGTTTGCCTTCTTAACAACTTCTGAACATTGTTGACTCGGTTTTAGGTTACTCGATATTGTTACTCCCAGATCGGTTTCTCTGTTTACATTCTTAAGCTGAGTGCCATTCATCGAATAGTTTGCTTTCTCATTTAGGTATCCGATATGTAGTACTTTACATTTATCCGCATTGAAACTCATTTGCCAAATTTGGGCCCAACATGACAATTTATCTAGATTGTGTTGCATATCGTCAACTTGTTCTTTTTGAGAGTACGCTATTTGCAATTTTTGTATCGTCAGCAAATTTTGAGATTGTACAGGTGAGGCCCTCATCTATGTCGTTGATGTAAATTAGAAAGAGAATTGGTCCTAGTACCGATCCCTGGGGTACCCCGCTACTTACATTGGTCCATTTAGATGCCTTACCGTTTATGACTACTCTTTGCTTTCTGTCGCTGAGCCAATTTTCTATCAATTTCAACACACCGTCTTGTATTCCATGCGCTTTTAGTTTTAGCAGTAAACGTTTGTGGGGAACTTTGTCAAAGGCCTTTTGAAAATCAAGGTATATAATATCTATAGCTTTACTCTCATCGTAGAGGTTGAGGATATCGTGGAAGAAGTCTAAGAGGTTTGTTAAACAGGAACGTTTTTTACGAAAGCCGTGTTGAGTATATTTAAGTATGTTATTTTCCTCTAAGTGATTTACGAGTCTGTCTCGTATGACCGTTTCTAGCATTTTACATACAACTGAGGTTAAGCTAATTGGACGATAGTTACTGGGTAGGGATTTGCTGCCTTTTTTGAATATCGGTGTTACGTTGGCTAGCTTCCACTGATCAGGCATAGTTCAAGACTGCACGGATTTATTGTATAGTAATGTCAGTGGTTTGGAGAGCTCATCCTTAGCTTCCTTCAGAACTCTAGGCGAGATTGTATCAGGTCCAGGCGTTTTATTTACCTTGAGTTTATCTAAACAATTCAATACTTCTCTCTCTGTAACGGTGATATTGCTTAGAACATCTGAATTATCAATCTGAATCGGCGATGGTGTAGCGATATCACTGAGGTCTTCTGTTGTAAAAACTGATGCAAAGAAGGTATTGAGGGCATTACTCATTTGTACTTCGTCTTTGGTGTATTCTCCATTTTCATCGACTAACGGTCCAACAGTTGAAGTAACTACTTTTTTCTTTCTGATATAACTATAGAATTCTTTCGGGTTTGTTTTACTTTGATTCGCAATATGTAACTCTAAGGTCTTTTTACTTTGCTTAATTAACTTTTTGGCTTTGCGTCGTAGCTCTACAAATTTCACCCGTTCTTCGTCAGAGAGAGAGAGAGAGAGAGAGAGAGAGACTGACTGGCGATATATTTAAAATACAGACAAACACATAAACAAATTATCACCTATAGGACCTACTTCGAAAAAATCTGTTTGAGATTTAGTTTTTAAATAGGAGAAGGCGACAAGAGGAAAGACTGCCTATACATAGTGCCCCTTCAAGTTGAAAGAGTGATACGTTTTGTACCCAAATTTAATACGAGCTTAAGGGAGCCCAGACTATTGTTTAGGGGAGGTGTGGTGGAGTAGTCATGCCACTGGATTGGTACCGGTAATCCAATGGACCCGGGTTCAAATCCCGATATGTCAATGTGAAGATATTATTGGGATTGAATTTGTGCTGTACCTAGTATCAGTGCATTACCACAAAGCCCACCGAAATGCCAAAAAAATACCCTCATTGTTCCCTGATTAAATAACACTGTATGAATATTCCCATATTCAAAATATGTTACAGGGGGACAATGCCTAGTGAGTTCACTGCTCAATAGGTGGCGTTCTGAGAGTGAGGGTCTGAGTCTGGAGGGTGAGACAGTGAAGCACTTGAACGAAGCAACCAGCCGCTTCAGAGATGGAGCTGCTTCGAGCCATGAATGGATGCTTCACATGTCTCACTCCCCAAACTGGAACAAGACCTCACGGGCTTCACCGTGTTGAGCGGTGGAATGTACAGGCTCTCAGCCTAGAGGGAGTAGTTGGAATATTGAAAAAAAAAAAAAAAAAAAAAAAAAACGGTATTGTTCAGCATAATTTACTGGTTCGGCTCAATGGTTTAAGGAGGGGGTTTAGTTTGCTCTCTAAACCTTTATCAAGCTTAAAAAAAACACCCCCTAGACCCCCTTTCGATATAAATTTGTACATTTTTCGGTAGAAAAATGTCTCGGCCGAAGGCCACTTCCTCTTAAAATGCAGGCTCGCTATCGCTCGCCAGGAAAAAATCGACACCTAAATGGCACGAAAGGTCATACTATTGGCAAAGAAATAGGACAAAAGATCTGAAAAAAGCCAAACTAATGGGTCGATTGTCTTAAAGTATCATAACTAATGGGGTTTAAACATGAGGGAGAAGAAGGTCCCGAAAAAACAACTGCTTCCCCTTAACTCGAAGGCCAAACTCATATTTTAACTCGTGCTGTAGAGATAATTAATAGTTAAGATGTTGTATTTAGTGACACTGGAAGGTAGTATGAATGAAGACCATGTTTAGATTGATATCTTGCCTATCAAATCCCAAGACTATTGTTTTATTTAATCTTTGGAACCACCTAGCGATTATGTTTACTTTGGGATGGCCTCAAAAAAGGCCAAATGATACACGAACCAGTATCTGAAGAAAAATAAGAAATAAAAAGACAGAACATTACAACAGATATGAAAATGATGTCTTGCTACAAACAAACACGTCTTTTAGAAGAATCTTTTAATATGTTGTTATCTTTATATTACATACAACATTGTTTGTATCGTTCTGTTTACTGCGTTGCCTTCCATAACAACACACAGGCTCCAGAACTGGTCAACAAAACATTCAATTATGCACTGCTTTTAATCACACCATGGTTCACAGTAGTAAGTTTGGGCCATCGTATCGTCAAACTCTTATAAGTTTTATTCAAGATAAGAAAGAATCAGCGTAGGCTGCAACATTTATGGTTAGAAACACACGTGCAGATATGGTCCCAGGTTTATTCAACGTTTCGCCTTCTACGGCTTCTTCAGGAATACAACATATATGGTGACTCTTCAGGAATACAACATATATGGTGACTCTTCAGGAATACAACATATATGGTGACTCTTCAGGAATACAACATATATGGTGACTCTTCAGGAATACAACATATATGGTGACTCTTCAGGAATACAACATATATGGTGACTCTTTCCCATATTGTTCATGCGGTATTTTATTTAATTTCATTTCATATTGCTACACCAATTATTTCATTTTGTTTAGTTGTTTTCTCAGAGCTTGGACTATATATAAGATTGTACTTCCATATATGTTGTATTTCTGCAGAAGCCGTAGAAGGCGAAACGTAATAATATAAATAAATAAACCTGGGACCATATCTGCACATGTGTTTTTAACCATTTATTCAAGATATAATTATACATTTGTTCTCTCCAAGGCCGGATATAAGGTTAGTTAATTAACCTTTCTTGTACGGTAATGCCATTTTTCATTGTATTCTGGCAATTATTAAACGGTTATAATTATATAGTTTATGAAGGGCCTGTAATTCCAAAAGATCCATATATTGCTTTAACCCCTTCTGTACCGGCGACGTCTTTTTAATTGTATTCTAGCTACTTTAGACGGTGTTGTGAAGTTTATGATGGATCTGTGGTAGTCAAAAGGGTTTAATGAGATAGTTCGAAGCCTGTTAATTGCTGGAGGCCCTTTTAAAACTGAATAAAATGGTTTAATAGTAGCCAGAATAAAGTTAGAAGGACAGCACCGGTACTGAACGGGTTAATAGCAGGAATATATTTAGAATGACGCCATCGAATTGAAGAATATAATGCGCTGTCACTAATTTAGGCGGTTATATATGGTGTAAGAGTGATCTACAAGTTGTTTGGTATAAGTAACACCCCGTTCCTTAACATTAATATCAATTACAAACCCCAATGTACTTGAATAAACTAATGAAAGCATATGGCCCTCCCGGGATTCGAACTCGAGACACCACTCCCAGAACATACGCACAGTCTCTTGGTTCTTGCTAATTAACATCGACAATAAAGGAATAGGCTATAGTGAAATTAAAATGTTTTCATGAAGAAGTTCAAATCGCTGGAAAAAAATACCAATACATTATATTTTGTAGTTCTGTATTCGGTGTTTCCAATACCATCCGCTGCTGATATTGTGTCTAACATTGATTACAAAAATAATAATGATATTAAGGGGGGATGGGCCGATTTTCTGAACCACCTTCTCCCTCATGTTTAGCCCCATTAGTTTTCAGATGTTAAGATGTTTGCCCCATTAGATAGTCGATTTTAAGACCTTTCGCCCCATTTCTTCGTCAATATTTAGACCTTACATGCTATTTAGATGTCGAATTTTTCCCTGGCGAACGATAGTCAGCCTGTAATGTTGGAAGAACCGGCCCTCGGCCGGGACAATTTTCTACCGGAAAATGTACAAATTAATCTAAAAGGGGGATCTAATGGATGTTTTGTTTAAATTTGATGGAGGTCTAAGGAGGAAACTAAAAACATAACGAATACATGCACTGATCGCCCAACAAGTGAACTATCTCCCCTTAAATGTAACAGCCGTGACTACTATGAATGTACATTAGTTGTAAACCTTCTTCCATCAGACTTTCAGAGATAAGGAGGGGGTATATAAGAAAGGATAAAAAAAGAGCTTAGGCACCCAGATATGAGTTAACAGCTTAAGATAGAGGAGAGCTTGCACAGTTAAATAGGAGACGTCTTTCCTAAGCTGTGTAAGCTCGTTCTGTGGGCAAGGCTTGTATATATTTCACGAATCGGTGCCATCCAAGGACGTAATTTAATATATCTGTTAAATTTACAAGCCAATTATTTTGAACTTAATCAAAATTCCAGGTTAAGTTCAAAACAATTGGCTTGTAAATTTAACAGATATATTAAATTACAAAGGTTATCAGCTCCAAATATCTCTTACCCTCTCTCTTCCTTTTATATATATATATATATATATATATATATATATTTATTATGAGAGAGAGAGAGAGAGAGAGAGAGAGAGAGAGAGAGAGAGAGAGAGAGAACGTCCCCTCATCCCCGTATAATGATCTTTTTAATAAGGGTAAGAAGCGACTGTCAGTAATTAACAAGGGGGTCAGGCAGGCCGGGACTCAACAGACGCCACTCTAAAAACGACATAAAAACTGCGATATGCAAATAAAAGAAGACTTGTTGACGGGATATTACCGCCCCGGGGGACACCCTCTTCTCTCTCTCTCTCTCTCTCTCTCTCTCTCTCTCTCTCTCTCTCTCTCTCTCTCTCTCTCTCTCTCTCTCTCTCTCTCTTCTCTCCTCCTCCCCCTCTCTCCTCTATTCCTCTCTCTCTCTCTCTCTTCTCTCTCTCTCTCTTTTCTCTCTCTCTCTCTCTCTCTCTCTCTCTCTCTCTCTCTCTCTCTCTCTCTCTCTCTCTCTCTCTCTCTCTCTCTCTCTCTCTCTCTCTCTCTCTCTCTCTTTTCCTATATATCTATCCTTCCAACTACTATCTCTTTATTTTTCTGTATCTCTCTCTATATTTTTGACTACCTATCTATTTATCTATCTATGAATTTGTTTATCTACGTGTCTGTCTATCTACCTATTTAACATTCTATTAAGTGTTTCATTTATCTCGCCAGCAATCTGAAGATAAGGGCCAACGCTGATTATGGTGAATTTAGATAAACATGCAAACAGATAATACAACTTTCAGCATAAGTAAGTGGTACAGTATACAAAATGTTAGAATAATCGCATAACTGTATCCGAAGTAGTAATCTTACCATGTACCACATACTTTCTCAGATGCTGTACTATTTGTACTGTTTTCGATCTAGTCTTGAACAGTACTCCTTCTATTGAATATTTACAGTAATTTCCACAATTCCTTAGAACCATGATAGTGCTGTAGTTCCACATTAAGCAATATACAGGGTGATTCGATAAATGTTGTCATGCATGTAAGGACGTATTTCGTTTAACAAAAATATGTGGCGAATCTGTAATCACCCTTTGTAAGAAAACCTGAATACAGCCGCCAATTGAGAATCGAATTATTAATATAAAACAAATGTTTTGGGCACAAATAATCAATATATTTGTGTTTTGATTCTGAATATATATATATATATATGAGGTGGTACTGAAAAAGTCGGCGAAAATATATTGTATCTTATATTTTGTTCATATATATTTACTTAGAATATATATATATTACAATATATATATACTGTATATAAAACAAATCTATCTATCTTCAGTTGAACTGGTTTGTATTGTATCCCCATTTCAAAGCACTGCTCCACATTGCAGATATCTTCCTCGTCAAAATGTGATTATATCTCGAACCAAGGTTCCCTCTGGAATTGTGTGCATTTAAGGGGGGTCACCGTTTTTTTTTTTATCTTTCTCTCCTTTTCTCTCTTTCATTGGCTTGTATCCATTCGGCCTCATTCAGCCAACTGTTTTAAGATGTTTATCCCCATCCAGGTGTCAATTTCTTCATTATATGGAGAAATCCGGCTTCGTCGGAGAAATTTATGGAGGAATCCGGCTTCGCCGGAGAAATTTTTCTATCGAAAAATATTATTTTTAGCTTGCTGTCAAAACAAAAATATATATATGCTGGCTCGCTACCGCTCGCCACGAAATTATTGACACCTGGATGGGGGTAAACATCTTAAAAGAGTAGGCTGAATGGGGCCGAATAGATACAAGCCAAAGAGAGAGGGAGAGAAGAGAAAAAAAGCGAGATTGGCTCCCTTAAGGATTTCGTCATCAACCTTCAGTTCATCATAATATGAAGGCGCCTAGATGCATGAGGCTTGGTGTTCTTTGAAGTTTTTGTCCCTTCGTCCATTGTATTAAACAACATTGAAGCTATAAGTACATGTGTTCATTAGGCTCCTGGCAAAGTGTTCGACGTGTGTGTGTTTTTTGTTTTGTTCTATTGTGTAGGGTTTGTTAGCAACCAAGAGTTGCTATTCCTCCTAAAATACAACACCAGCCTTTTTTATTGCGTGGAAAGAGAGAGAGAGAGAGTACAGTAGCTTATTGTGGTGCTTTCGCTTATCTTATCTGACCACACCTATTGTTGATAGGCTCTTATATCTCTCTGTCTTATCAATGTTTAGGTCATCTCTGTCAAATAAACCACACTTTCAGCTAAGGCGTCTGTATTTCATTAATTATATTTAACCCCTTCTGTACCAGCAACATCTTTTGAACTTTAATCTGGCTACTATTAGACGATTGTATTAATTTTCAAAAGGCCTCCAGCAATTATGAGGCTTCGAACTATCTCACTTAATCATTTCTACTACCACAGATCCTTCTTAAAACAGCACATCACTAAAATAGAGCTAGAATAAAGTGATAAGACGTCGCCGGTACAGACAGGGTTAATATTATTTATAAAAAAAACAGCAATATGAACACAATTTTTTTTATTTGTTATCACTCTCTGGTTTGGTGTGAATGAACGATTTGAACATAACCCTAGTATTTTGTAACTTTGTATTCACGACCTAATAGGGTACGTAACACATATTTTATATATATATATATATATATATATATATATATATATATATATATATATATATATATATACTCCACTGTTGCAGTCTTGTATTTTTGTTTGGTGAAATCTTATCTATATATCAGTAACATTTTCTATCTTATTCATATAAGGGCAAAGGGGAAAGAGGAGTGTGTGGTAACCACCGAGGAATATGTCTTCTAAGCGTAGTAGGGAAGGTATACAGTAGGGTAGTGATTGAGAGAGTGAGAGTGAAAACGGAGATATGGATAGGCGACGAGCAGGGAGGTTTTAGGAAGGGAAGAGGATGTGTAGATCAGATTTTTACCCTGAATTGTGTTGTGGAGAAATATCTGGAGAAGAAATAAAAGGTGTATGTTGCCTTTATGGACTTGGAGAAGGCCTATGACAGAGTGGATAGAGAAGGTTTGTGGGAAGTACTTAGAATATACGGAGTAGATGGCAAGTTGCTGAAAGCAGTGAAGAGCATGTATGAGGGTGCAAAGGCGGCAGTAAGTGTGGAGAGTGAGCAGAGCGAGTTCTTTGACCTGAATGTTGGTTTGAAACAGGGGTGTGTGATGTCCCTGTGGTTGTTTACTGTATATATGGATGGAGTCATGAAAGAAATACTATCAAGAGCAGTGGATGTTGGTGTATCGCTGAAAAGGGAGGGAATTGAGTGGAAGCTACCTATACTGCTGTTTGCGGATGATACAGTTCTGATGAGTGATAATGAATGGGAGTTGCAGGGTCTGGTAAATGAGTTTGGAACAGTGTGCGAAAAAACGGAATTTGAAGGTAAATGCGGGGAAGAGCAAGGTTATGGTCTTCGAAAGGGGTGAAGTCACAGAGTGTGAGGTGAAGCTGAACGGTCAGGCTATGGAGATCGTCAACTCTTTTAAGTATCTGGGCAGTGTGTTGAGTAAAGATGGGACTATGGATGAAGAAGTGCGGGAGAGGGTACAACAGGGGAAGAGGGTTGTAGGAATACTGAAAGCAGTAACAAGAAATAGGGTGGTCAGTATGGAAGTGAAGAAGTCCTTGCATGGCAGTGTGGTAATCCCGACACTGACTTACGGAAGCGAAGCATGGACGTTGGTTGAGAGACTCAGACCAAGAGTGAGAGCAGTGGAAATGAATTACCTAAGAAGTGCGTGCGGAGTTACATGGAGGGATAGACAGACTAATGAGGAAGTAAGAAGGAGGTGTGGTGTGGAGGTAGATGTGCTTGAAAGTGTGAAAAGGAACAACTTGAGATGGTTCGGCCATATGGAACGTATGGAAAGCGAGAGAATGACTAAGAGGGTGTACGAGAGCGAGGTGGAGGGACAGAGAGGGAGAGGTAGATCGAAAGAGAGGTGGAAGGATGGAGTGAGGAAGTATATGAACGAAAGCGGTGCTGGTTGGGGGGAGGGGCGTCGACTGACCGGGGACAGAGGTGCATGGGGGCGGTTCGTTCGTGGCCACCCCTTTGGGGATCACGGCGTCAGGCAATGGATGGATGGATGGGATTCATTGTTCTTTTTGCTTCAAAATATATATCAATATTAATCTTTGATTGTCTTACAGCTGCTATTTTATATCAATAATAAGTTCATTTAATATAAGTTTTTGTTTAATTTTAACTAACGCCGTTTATATTGCTTTCTGTGTCTGCATTTTAGTTTTGTTTTATTTTTATTTTGAAAACCAAATTTGTTTATTTATATCAAAATATACATACCAAATCGATTTGTGATACATGTATAAACATACTGAGCAAGGCTAATTAAATTTGAAAATTAATGTTTAATCCGATGGTAAACATAGCTATATATATTGTAAACAAGAGACTTAGTACCTTAACCAATTCAATGCTTTTGTAATTAATTGTTTGGTGCATAATGAACATATTGAACTACGCTCTCAATGTCTAGCATACAGTCACTGTAACTCATTGTTAAGGGGAGACTGGCCGTTTGTTTGGTCTATTAATTCAATTATTCATATATTTGTGTTAGTTTCCTCCCTAGACCTCCATCAAGATTGGAAAAACACTCCGTAGACCCCCCTTCAAGAGAAATTTGTACATTTTTTGGTAGAAAAATGTTTCGTCCTCTTAAAATTGCAGGCTCGCTATCGCTCGCCAGGAAAAATCGACACCTAAATGGCACGAAAGGTCTTAAAACTGACAATGAAATGGGCAAAAGGTGTTAAAATCGCCAAACAAATCTCAAAACTAGTAATTAGTGGGGCTAAACATTAGCGAGAAGGGGGTCCAGAAACGCGGTCTGCCTCCCATTCATGTCTGAGGACTGCTGCCACCAACCAGACCCAAACTATGGTAGGGGCACGGTGACTAGGGCCGGAGTGACAAGAGGCCGGAGTTCCGTTGATCCATTGATTATATGACAACACATTGTTTATATGTTTTTCAGTCTCCCCCCCCCCCCCCCCCGTCTCACTCACTCTCACTCACACTCTCTCTCTCTCGCTCGCACACACACACACACACACACACACTCTCTCTCATTCTGTGTATCTATCTACCTATCTATATCTATCCATATACAGTATATATATATATATATATATATATATATATATATATATATATATATAATATATACAGTATAATTATATATACAGTGTATATTATATACCCCTCAATCTTCCTGTATCACCCCTTCCCCCTGTATCTTCTACTACCACCACCCCTTTCATCATTGCTTCACAAAGGCTCCACACAAATGCCCAACACATTTAAATAGTGTCCCTATTCTCGAGGGAGCGTGTAACGAGAGAGAGAGAGAGAGAGAGAGAGAGAGAGAGAGAGAGAGAGAGAGAGAGAGAGAGAGAGAGACTGCTTGCTTACTTGCGTGCATTTTTGTTTTGTGCAAGTGATGCAACAACTCTTCGTAATTAAAAACAAGAAGGGGGCTTAATATGTAGGTAGAGTAGTATTCGGTGGAACACCTACCTCAGAGTACACTTTCTGGTTCTTTACCATTAACCTTTTCAGATCCGAGGGTTGCCGTTTAGTATTCAGAAATAGAATTCTCTTAATATCATAATTACCTCTCCAAAATTAGTTTTCTGTCCACAATTCGCTCAAAGACAACTGCAGAGGTTGAAGTAAATAAACTAAAGATTTCTAGACACCCCTGATGGTCACAAAGGTTTTAATGTATCCCCAAAAGGAAGCAATTGCGTCCTCGTGCGCGAACGGGTTTATCATTGGACTAAATTTCCTTTTAAATCTGGGTTCCAGGATATGATCAGGATTGCCTCCAAAGTTGAATAATTTTTCCTTGGTACATAATTATCCCATCTGTCCACCAAATTTCGTAAAAATTGGTTTGAAACTTTGTGTGATATCTTATTTACAGACAAACATATAAGCAAACAAACGGTGGTGAAAACATAACCTCCGCCCAAGTTTGTTGGGGTGGGTAATCATACAATTGTTTATAAATTGACTTGCTCTGTTTTGAAATTTACTCAACCCTGTAAGTGCAAACTCTCCACAAAGGCTGAACTAGAAGGGAACCCGGTAGAGCGTAATCCACCGCGTACGCTGGTGGAGGTATGCGCTCTACCGATCGCTTCCTAAATAGAATAACTTCTTCCTTGGCGCGTATCTTATCAGCCAATCAAGTTTCGTGAACATCGGTTCATAATTTTGTTTGCCGCCTACGCTGGTGGAGGTATGCACTCTACCAATCACCTCCTAAAATGAACCATTTCTTCCCTGGCGCATATCCTATCTGCACACCAAATTGTGTGAACATCAAACAGACAAACTGAGGCAAATATATAATCACCATCCAACTTCGTTGGTGGAGCTAATATGTCTTTGATTGGTTAAACATAGAGTTGAATTTATAGCTGTTTCGAATGCTATTCATCTATTTGGTGAATGATGGGGATTAAAATCTTTAGCAACAGATACTATAAAAGGGACTTTTGCGAAAGGGTCTAGTCCATAGTTGGGAATCTTAGATATAAAGGAGCAGGGCCATACATTTGTTAGGGCTTTGGATATGGCAATGCATGGAGTTTTGTTGTTGTTGTAGATAAAGTATATGATGTTGTTTGTCTAAAACTGTTAGTGAAGGTAAGGAAGCTTGTATTATGAAGTTGTAGTTGAGAGAATAATACTTTACAGTAAATAGTCTGTTAGTTACGGTATTAAGGGGAGACTGGCCGTTTGTTTGGTCTATTAATTCATTTATTCATATATATTTTTAGTTTCCTCCCAAGACCTCCATCAAGCTTAGAAAAACACCCCCTTGACACCCCTTCAAGATAAATTTGTAAATTTTTCGGTAGAAAAATGTCCCGGCCGAAGGCCGGTTCCTCTTAAAATTGTAGGCTCGCTGTCGCTCGCCAGGAAAAAATCGACACCTAAATGGCACGAAAGGTCTTAAAATTGACAACGAAATGGGACGAGAGGTGTTAAAATCACCAAACTAATGGGCCGAACGTCTTATAAACATAATAATCTTAAAACTAGTTGGGCTAATCATGAGGGAGAAGGGGGTCCAGAAAAACGGTCTGCCTCCCCTTAATCTTCTCAATGCTGATAACCTGATTGTGACTCACTCAACTCATGCTAATCTGATAAAGCAAATACCTAGTGTATAATTATTTACATAGATATATGAAGGGTGAGCACACACAGACACGCACGTACACACACAGGCACTTATATATATATATACGAGAGAGAGAGAGAGAGAGAGAGAGAGAGAGAGAGAGAGAGAGAGAGAGAGAGAGAGAGAGAGAGAGAGAGAGAGAGAGAAAGAGGATGAAATACAAAAGTTCAATAACACAAAAATTGAAAACATAGAACTTCAGGCCAAAAGAAGAGCAAGATGAAATTAGGGAAACTATGACAGAAAAGTGAACAAGAAGGGGAGAGACTGGTATGATACACGTACAAAAGGGGAACATTCCAAAGAAAATTACAACGATAGGGGAATAAGTGATAGAGTTAAGAGAGAAAAAATGGAGACAGGGGCAGCGAAGGAAAAATATAGGAGAGAGAGAGAGAGAGAGAGAGAGAGAGAGAGAGAGAGAGAGAGAGTAATGCGTAACTGAATTGTAGAGTAGAAGGCACTGCATATAGGGTAATGCAATAAAATGGTAGTATATCAGATATTAGATGACATAATTTAAAAGTAGTAAAGTAATAAAAATAATTTTTGTGAACATAAACTTAAATTTGTAAAAGAGGCATCCGGTAGCGCAGAAAACACAGTCAATAGAAAAGGGACTAATTGTTAAATGAGATGAAAGTGAAAGAAACGTAACGAAAAAGAGACTGATCTTTCCACACCTAAATGAAAACCACTGCAAAAAAGAACAAACATTGAGGAGAGGGATCAAATTTACAGAAATATAATAATGATATACAGGGAGGGTGCAACTTCGTCTAATGTATTTAAAAGAAAACTGTAGATATCTTTGCAAAATATATTAGAATGGAAGTGAAATATGATTTTAAAATATATAGAAGGTATATCTCTACAATGGTGGAATTGTTGATAATGCGAATTGCGAGATATGGAAATATAGAATATATATAGATAGAGAGGGAGAATGCAGTCGCCTAACTTGAAACATAAATATAAGAAACTGGAACCAATATAATAGAAAGCAGAGGAGTATGAACAGACATAGCCATTGTTTGCCTTTTGGAAATAGACTTAAAAGACTAAATTAATAAAAAACATAAAACAAAACGAGAGTTTTCCGACTAGGAATACAGCGGTACCTGTAATGAGAATATAGGGAAAATTAACACATACAGAAACTCAAGACCTGAAGGAAAGCAATTACATATTTTCTTGGAGAGAGACAAAGATAATAAAAGACAAGAGCGAACAAAAGTGAGAAACTAAAGAAAGAGAGAGGGAGGACTCGTCTACCTTGGCCTTCTTCAATGGAGCAGTTCGTCCCTGAGGAGTAAGCCAATGTTCTTCTTGTTGACGCGTCTCGAACTCTGCACACGACCTAGACTACGATGGCACTTTTCTAAGTATATATCTCTAAATCCGAACATACTTAATAGGTACATAAACTAGAAGATGATAGGACACACATTTCAAATACAATGGTCTTCTTTAAAATATGGATGCAGAGTAATTGTAGGTTTTCGGGAGGGTATTTCGTGATTGGGCCAAGGAATTTAGATGCGAGCAGGACAGCTGAGTATGGCTATGGAGGAAGGGCCACAACGGAGCTATCGATAAGAAGCGTCAGCTCCCTTCCTTACAGTAGCCGCTATGATGATTACACTTTTTTATTAATAAAAGTATATAGGAAGCCTTGTGAAGCTGTTGAGGCTTTCCTAAAGCATGCGACCTGTGCAGTTTGAGGATTAATGATGAGGGATACAAAACAACACTGGAAGACGAATACGACGCAGTACAAGCCACTCAACATTCAGCTCACATAAATCCAAGTGGTTGCCAAAATCCCTCCCGAAAGGCACTGTGCCACAAGGACTGCGCCTCAAACCAAATGAAAGTAGATGGTGGCTAATCTTAGACGGAGCCCGGGGGGAGAGGTGAGGTGGGGGAGGTGATTATGGCCTGCAATTCCGATTTTTTCCCTTTTGTAATTTGTTCCCCTTTCTTTTTTCCCTCCGAGGCTAGATATTACACGCGTATTGTGACGAGGGGAGGATTTCTGTTTGATTTTTGCTCGTCTTTTTTTGCAGAAGTGGAAATTGGCTGCGAGTTGTGATTAGCAGGGTGGTTATATAGACATATCTCCTTATTAGTTGGACGTACGGGATGAGAGCCATCAGCCGTGTTTGTTCCAGTAATTGCCTAGTTATCGGTTTCAGCGCCCTTTCTTGGGAGAGTGGCGCATCTGCCTGGCAGTACTGGTGCTATGAACTGAAGTACCTATACTATGACTGGTTATATTATTTATATGTATAGTACTCTCTCTCTCTCTCTCTTTATCTATCTAGCTATTTATCTATCTATATCTATCTATCTATATCTGTCTGTCTGTCTATATCTATCTATATCTATCTATCTATCTATCTAAAAAAATAGATAGATAAAATAGATAAAATCTAGAATTACTTTTATTCAAAGCCGTGAACCAACTATGAGATAAATGTGCTTCACAATTCTCTTACTATGTACAAAGTTTTATGTAGCTTTTACGAAATAAAATATTGAGTCTGAGTTTATCTATACTTGGAAGTGCGTCTATATAATAATTCGCACGCTAATGGCTTATGCAGCAGTAGGTTGCAATACTTTATCCGTGATGTGTATTGGTGTTCGTGGTTTTGCAACATAATGTATATTAGATTAACTATTTGAAGTTTTCACCAAACCCTTTCACAACCTTATAGCGTAATGCATAAACGCGCGGATTTTGGGTGTGAGTATCCTAGGTTCGAGTCCTTGGAGTGCCACATGTATTTGTTGATTTAATTAATTGAGTTTAGAAGTAAAGTTGGTTGGTGAAAAAATATAATAATTTCTAGAAACATTAACGGTAATCATGGCGATACAAATAGTAACTTCTTCACCCGAGGAAGGGCATATTGGGCTTCCTCTGCTTCGCTTAATTAGTTTGAAGATTTTCAAACGTCTCGCCCCATTTGTTTGGCGATGATAAGACGCATCACCCTATTCAGGTGTCAATAATTTTTCTGGGCGAGAAAGAAGAAATTGGCCTTCGGCCGCGATATTTGTATATAACAAAATTGTACAAATATAGCTTCAAGGGGATCAGGGTGGACATTTATTAGTTTGCATGAAATATGGGAAGGTATTCCGTTAGCCTAGGGGCCAAACTACTATAAATTGCTTGAAAATGGCAAAAAAAAGCAAAATCCTCAATGATAATCAAACAATATACCATAATAGCCCACAAGAGGTCGGACCAGATAGTTTTACTATCATATTGGTCATGTTTTATACTTGGTGTATTCACGTTATAAGTACATTTTTCTGTAATATTTCAGGCATTTGAAATTGTTGTATTTCACGTGGATATAATGAAGATAGGTTCCGCGCTTGGCACATAAAGGGTAGCTGGCCTACTTCAGGGAGATGGAAGAAGCTAGTATTTATGATACGTTTAGTTGTTATTGTTGATTGGGGGATGTTGGTATTATGATGGTAATGATGTTTGCTGGAATATAAGTCATGTTGATGAAATTTGAAGATGGTGGTAATAAGATGTGTAGAACATATTACTATTTGGTTGTTGTTTAGATATAGTAATTGATAAGGGATAATTAAATAATGAATATGATAAAAATAGAAATATTAATTTTGATAATTGTTGTAAGTATAGGTATGCTGCTGATGGTAATTATATTTCAAGCGTACAGTATATTAACACACATATTTAAGAGTTCGTTATATAGAACGACTGTGATGATGGTTATATTGATGATAGTAAAAGAACATAAACCTTTCAAGATCTGATGACGCATTTCTATTTTTTTTTCTGTTATTAGACGATTTTATTCAGATTAGGATGGGTCAGAGAGTTAATTGAGAGTTTTTACCTTATCATTCCCACAAATGTTTCCTAAACTGCATACAATCGTCATATGATAGCCAGAATATACTGTACATATGCATCATAATCTTTAAAGGGTTATAGTTAGTTAGATAAGTTTTTAAATGCGACAAAGGTGCTCCACAGTCTTGCAATTGAAACTATATGATAATGGTGATTGAAACAACACGGAAATATCGTATTACCTGTACTGCAGTGACGAACGGCTTATTATCGTTCTTGATAGTTTTATTATTGCTACATGTCTTCCTTCAAACGTAGACTATCCATAACCTGTAGGAATGATTGTTGGACATGACGAATTCTGGAGGTCTTATTCTAGATGACGTATTCTTGCAAGCGGCTCGAGGATAGTCAGACCTTCCAAACTAACAGCGCCTATAATTGGTGGTCTGCCAGATAGGTCGATGTTGATTGCTGGTTTGGTGTTATGGACCCGTTATCTCAGCTTTATATACACTCTAACGCCACCTATTGAACTTATCACCAAGTATTTAATGTATATAGGAATACTCATACTATGCTATTGTAATGGAAACAACAAGGGTGTTCATAATGGCGTGTCAGTGGGCTTTGTGGTGAATTATTGAAACTAAAGGCTCGTCCACACGAAGCCCAAAACATTGCACAAAACATGACTGGTAGCATGCCTTGAACATGCTCTATACATGCACCTGAACAAGCCCCAAACATGATGGTGAACCTGCCGTCCAGTTTAAGTTCATAATGCTACAAACACACAGCCATGAAACGTCCACACTACAGTGTCTCGAAACATGTTTGGGGGTTTGAACGTCCAAACGAGAGATGTCGAACATTTATGCGAACATGGCCAAAGCAATGTTTCGAACATGCCTCAATACATGTCTTCCTACCGTGTGGCCGAGCCCTTAGTATGGCACAGATTATATCCCCAAAATATCTTTCATTGATACCAGCTAAGTAGCAAAACCACTCTATCACACCTCCCTTGAGTGACATCTGGATGGCATATTCGTCATGGATTATATACAGATATACTGTAGGGCAGTATATCATACTTTAGGCAATGCTTTGAATGAAAGTGAGTGTGCATAAGATGGTATTATATTGAACTTGTTTTTTCTGATTACATCGTTTTCTAGTAAATATTTACATTATAACAGATAATTCTTGAGTTTTTTCCAGATGTTTGTCATTGAATTTTGAAAATTTTATAGTGTATCATAGACAGAGACATATTCCGCAATTCCGAGGAAATTCACAACTAAATTGCTAGCCAAACATTTTCATATTCCCCAGGGGACAAGTGTCAGAGGAACATAAATATTAATATTCGCATTTCAAATATACGGTATACTATAAGTAATGACCTCGATGGACAAGATTGTAATATATATATTTATATATATATATATTATAATCTTATAAACAGAACAGATACCCTAGAGAAAAATAAAGACAGATATTTTACAAATTTGTAACACAAAAATTACATTGGATATAAAACTATTTGTTTTCATACACAGGAATAATATCGCCTTTACTATGTAAAATGCATGCAATATGATTTCAAAGCTAAGAAAGTATAACAATCATGATATCAAGAAAGTGCACAATGAATGCATTCTAGTCGTCTCGTAATAGTTCATAAAGATAATATTGTGGTGAAATGTGTGAATAATATTATCATTGTGAAGTATTATGATACAAATGTAGCATACAATGTGTGATCGTCTGGCTTCACCATCTGATCAGACAAGGGGTTAAGGGGACATGGGGCGGTTTTCTGGACCACTTTCTCCCTCATGTTTAGCCCCATTAGTTTTCAGATGTTAAGATGTTTGCCCCATTAGTTAGTCGATTTTAAGACCTTTCGCCCCATTTCTGCGTCAATACATAGACCTTTCGTGCTATTTAGGTATCGATGTTTTCCCTGGCGAACGATAGTGAGCCTGTAATGTTGGAAGAATCGGCCTTCGGCCGGGAATTTTTTCTACCGAAAAATGTACAAATTAATCTAGAAGGGGGATCTAATGTATGTTTTTGTAAATTTGATGGAGGTCTAGGGAGGAAACTAGAAAAATAATGAATATATGCAAAAATCGCCCCAAAAGTGAACCATCTGTGGTAACTGTACAGCTAGGTATATAGAGCATCTACTGTATATATTGAAGAGAATCTGTAGTTGAAGACTGGGCGGTGAGAAAAAGCTAGCGAAATAACCCAAGAAACCCCGTTGTAAAAGAAGTGTGTGAGAGGAAGCCAGTTGGGTGATCGAGAGTGGTAATAATGCCCATTGAGGATCACTGGGATAATTAACGATGGTTCTTCTTTTATCATAGTACGTCTGTTATTGATCCTGATAATTAACGACTACTCTAATTACTACCATTGCTACTAGTACTATATTTCTTCTACTACTACTACTACTACTACTACTATTACTACCTTTGTCTATTCTTCTTCTTACAACTTCTATTGCTACTACTACAACCAATTATACTAAAACTACTACTACTGCTATTACTATTATTTATACTACTACCAATTTTTCTTCTACTACCAATTTTTCTTCTACTACTACTAATACCACTACTACTATTATACTACTACAGCTTTTCTACTATTACAGCAACAACAACACAACAACAACAACTAATAGAATATATAGCCATTTGTTGTCATTGGTTTGTAAATTTGATATATTATTAATTGTTGTCTATTATCAATGTTTGTTGTCTGCCTTTGTCTACTATTATTAGGTTTATCATTTATTTCTACTCTTTACAAATTGCTCTTTTTATATATTCGATTTTGTGTTTGATCCATACTCATAAATTACTTGTTCGCTCTTTATTATCACTTTGACTCCTACTGTTCTCACTCTTACTATTAATCGTTTATTAATTAAGCTTTTCATCCAAACACTTTTGGTCATATAGTCTCTTTTTAGCTTATAATTTCCGTCTCCTATTTATGTGTCTATTATTACTCTTTATCGGTGATAATATTTTTCTTGGAACTCAGATTTTTACGATATTATCTCTACTATTTTGCCTTAATTTTCACCTCGCTCATCTTATTTGTATCTAACCGAAGGGGGGATCTATTAGGGGGTCCACTCTATTTTGACGCCCTAATTTGGCGAATTTAGGACAATTCGCTCCATTAATTTGGGGTTCATAAGACCTTTCAACCAATTTAGGTGTTGAGCTTTTCCTGGCGAGTGATAGCGAACTTGTTAATTAGGAGAAACTTGATTTTGGCCGGGACATTATTCCACCGATAATGTACACATTTGGCTGTAAATGGGGTTTGGGTGGAACTTTGCATACTTTGAAGAGTCCGTGAAGGCCTTTATTACTTAATGTTGTACATGAAGGAAAAAATGCTCATAATAAAAAGAAAAAAAAAATGGAGATCGAAGCACTCAATATTAATGAAAAACTATAAAAATAACCATGTAAAATATCGCCTACAAAACGTCGGGTTACCTTGTTTTATACCATTTTCAATTTGGTTCTACATTCACAGAAACAGTTATAATTACCATCGTGTTTTATGTCTACTTGTGTTTGTCTTATTGCACTATTGCTTTCTGTTAGCGGTTCTAATCTGCACTATTTATTATATAGTATTTATTTTATTTACTTGACATTTTATTCAACTCTCATATATATTATATTACTAAGCTGTTTCTAATAGTTTCAACTATATATTATATTTGATTATATTTTATATATACTGTATATACAGTATATACTGAATATATTGCGTTTGCCTTGTTTCAGTGATTAAGGTTTCAGTCATAGATGTTATGCAGTGTTTGCCCTATTTTTCTTTTTTCTAAATATACCTCGATTTGTTTCATCAGTATTCATATTTTCCGTGTTCCTCTTTGTTACTTTATTTTCCTCTTTACCCTTCATGTTTGTTACGTTGTTGTTGTTATGTGTTACGCTGTGTTGTTTGCTCTACATTAGGCAACGGGCTTCTGGGTGCACTATGATATATTGTTTCCTTTTTATTTTGGTTTATTCTATAATAGGTTTTGTTTTTATCTCTACTCGTTCTTACTTATTATTCACACCTAACCTTTTCTGTTTGTTTGTATTTTCACGCTTTCAACCATATTTCCAATGCTACTGTGTTTGTAACAAATCTCATTTACTCATTTACCTGCCCAATAGTATACTATTTTTGATTTACTTACTCAACAACATCTTTGTAGTTATTATGTAAGCCTTGGTTACAGAGGTATATTTTAATAAATACCAACGACTATAAACTCTCTCTCGCTCTCTTCTTCACTTGGGCCGTAAGTGCTGTGTTGTCAGTGTATCTATGTAAATATTTCTCTCTCTCTCTCTCTCTCTCTCGTACACAGCCACACACATACACACACACGTACAGTAGAAGCAGTCAGACGCACACACGTCCAAACTTTTACTATTTATGAAGCTAATTTTCTAGTGACACGATCCAGTAATCAAGCTCACACTCTCGCCTCGTAAATTAAGGTGAAAAATGCGCCTAAGCCCCCCTCTCCCTGCAACCCCCCCCCCCCCATTTGATTTTTTGTTATTCCGGCAAAAAAAGTAAATTCCAATATATATTTTTGTTTTGGGGAAGGGGTATTTGCGGAAAGGGAAGGAGATAATAAACATGAGACCCAATACCCGAGACAGCTAGTTTCTTTTTCAGGAGCCGAAAGTTTTCCCCGTGGCCGAAACTTCCCGCTGCGGTTTGTTTACGATTGGAGACCTGCGCAGAAGTGACTAGTACTGCGGCTTCTCACGCACCTTCCTTTACTATACCACTGCCACCACCACCACTACCACCACCACCACTACCACTATTACCACTACTACTAACATTACTAACTCCTACATGACTACCACCAGCGCCACAATCATCACCACTACTGTTGCAACCACTATCATCATCTATACCTTTTTACATACTTTTTACAGCTCTATGATACTAGCGATCATTTTTTATAGATGTTAATTTTACTGTCGACTAAATGTAACCTAGCGTAAGAATACGTAAATGTTTTTCAAGGTTGATATTAAATATTTATCAATTTATTGAGAAGCACCAATATTAAAAAAATCAAATTATATATTATGAAAAGGTATATTATTTGATGTACCACATCAAACTTGTAAAACCTATTTAATTTAAATGCGTATGCAATGTATATAAGTTTATATATATTACGAAATAAAGCTATTGAATTGAATTGAATGCAATACCACTTAGTAGACGACCCTACAATAGGTCCCGTGACCAATTTTTCCTGAGCAAGGTTTGATGATTGATTTTAGATGATTAAGAGGTGCTGAACAAAATAAGCCGGGGTCCACCTCTGAAAAGTTTGGGCTAACTCGGCCAGAAGGCGAAATCCAAGATGGCCGCCGCGAAACTTGAAAGTGCTATAACTCAGGTCCTATGTGGGCTACACATGGGATCTTGGTGTCTAAAAGTAGGTTTTTGGACCCAAGGGATCTAATCTAGTGGTTACATTTTACAATTTCAAAAAATTAAGGTCTTTAACAAAAAACCCAAGATGGCCGCCATTAAAATATGATAATTGCATATCTTTGGTTATACAGTATATGTCTGCTCTTAGTGTCTAAAAGTAGGTTTTTTATATCAAGGAATCTAAATGTGAGGTTAGAAATGTGATTTATTGATGATGAGCATCCTCATCTTGCAAGATATTAAATGTTGACGATATGATGCATGAACATTGCGCACAAACCATCGACAATATTTAAGCATTTGCAATTTCATGTTCGTAGTTCATCATGAAAATTGGCATTATAATTGTAATTACAGGTCACAAAGCTACGTGTTATGAGAATTTTACAATTATATATTATCACTGCAAATTATTAACATACATATACCATTAACTATGATTGATACAATACCCAATGTTCTGTATTTCACCATAGTGAGTTATACTTTTTTTTCTTGCAGGTGTATGGTCGGGTACTAACCCCTAACATGGAGAAATCAAGCAGGGGACGGAAGCGCCGCCGAGGGGGTGAACCTAGTCAAGGACGTTGCATACTGTGTCATGATGAGTGCTACGAAGACCGGAGTAACATGAGCTCGGAAGCGAGAGAAAGAATACAAGATTATGCTAAGAAATGGAATGGACTTGAACAGTATGGAACAGTTTACAATAAAATTGTATGGGACAATGGACCCGATGGCATATACCTCCATAAATTGTGTAAGGTAAAGCTGTTTGATACCCATAGACTTGAATTAGCCATGAAAAGAGAGAAGAAACGGAAAGAAGAACAAGATGTACCTGTATTGTCTAGTCAAGATCTGCTCTTTGCTTCTGCTTCCCATTCGAGTGATCAAAAGAGGCATTCCCGTTCTGACACTGGATTGGTACACAGAAAAGACTTGTGCGTTTGGTGCATGAAGCCTGAAGATGTAAAGCACTCAAAAAGAGACAAATGGCACACCATGGAGCAAATGAATGCTTGGAATGCGTTCAAGTGTCACACTGTACACTTGGAAGACCTTGTGATGAGAGAACGACTGTCTACATTGATTGATGCAACTACAGACCCTTTCGCCACAGAAATCCGCTATGCTATCATCGCTCATGCTGGCTAAAATACATATTCACAAATACAAGTGATAACCCAAAGTTTCATCTGCAGAATGTTAGTTTCTCTGAAGCGAGGCAAATGTTCTTCAAGCATGTTCGAGATGTTATTTTTGAACAACATGAATTCCGCACTCTTCAAAGTCTTCTAAGGGACTATAAGGAAATACTGAGTAACTTTGGCTTGGCCCACAATGTAATAAAATCCAGCACAATTAATGATATGTTAAAGAATGAGTTTCAGGACCTAATTGGCTTCCAAGATCGACCCCAGAAGAACCTGAGTTCATTTGTGTATGACACGTCAGCTGGTGGAAGTTATGTTGAGGCTGCTATCAACTGCTGGGGCATAAGTGATGAACAGCTCATCAAAATTGTAGCAAAACGCATCAAAGCTCAGGCATATACTTTACCAATTATGTCATGGCCACCTCATGTTGTCGAGTTAGTTGAAGAGGAGGAATCCCACAATCTTTTATCTCAATTGATAGCATTGCTAAGAAATCCTAGTGATGATCAGAGTCATTATGATCCTACTGTTATGAGTCTGACATCATTGCTCTACTCACACATGGCAGAAGTTCGAACACCATTCAAGGTAAACCTATCTGTAACTCTGCATGGGTTAACCAGGAGTCGAGAAATCATTGATCTAATGAAGAAATTCGGACTTTGTATCAGCTACAAGGACATCTTACATCTGTATGAAGCTTGGGCCATGTTTGACATTGAACATAGCAAAGATTGTCCAGAGGAACTTGCTGTTGGTGTCCCAGGATCTGCCGTGATTGACAATGATGACTTCAAGGATGACACATTGACTGGCGCAGACACATCTCATCGAACAAATGTCATGTTTGTTCAGCCACAGGATCTCATACATGTTACTTCTGATGAACGTCCAACTCTAAAGATCCCAAAAACGCAAGAATTCAAACAACTTTGTGCTGACCAACATGCAGTGAAGTCATACAAGACAGTTCAACGTGGCATTCCGACTATCAGACCAGAAGCTCAAATAACTGCCGCTCAGGACACTAAGAATCAACAACAGAGAGGTCTTATTCATGCTGTAGTACAACTTGATGAGAACCAGAAGCAAAAAAGTGTAAAAGAGCAAACAGTTGGGGCTTTTGCTGGTTTCCAAGCAACAGTTCATCCACCAGTAATTCAAAGCAAACCATATTACTTTCTGACTTTCCCAAGCCCTCCAAATAAGTCAATAGTTCATGAAGTTATGAATAGGATGGTAACAGCAGCTAGAACCAAACACATGACTTTCATACAGCTTGTGGGTGATCAACCAGTGTATGCACTCATCGTGCAGATCTGATATGAGCATCCTCAACAATTCAACATCATCTTACCTAGCATGGGTCCATTTCACATTCATGGATCCTTCATGTATGCCATGGATAAACGCTTCCGTGGCTCTGGATTGTCAGATATTCTTGTCACAGCAGGAGTAATTGCAGAAGGCTCTGTAGACCAAGCATTGCGAGGAAAGCACTATAAACAAGGTATCAGATGTCTGCGCCTAATGTATGAAGCCCTTATGAGGAGACTAGTCCAACAGAGCATTGAAAATGAGGCATCACTTTCTGAGGACATTGAAGTTCATCTGGCCATTTTGCGAGATCCTTTATCATCCCCACAACAGTGTCAGGATAGCTACCAACTATTGGAATCTAGTCCTTCCATTCTGAATGTTGTAGAAGAGGAGTTTAGCAAATTATAGAATTCGGAAAGCTCCATGGCTTAGTATTGGATATCCTTCCTTGAGATGACAGAGATACTGATGATGAATCTACATGCCCTAAGGACACAGAACTGGGAGGAATTCAAAGCTTCACTACGCTTAATGTTACCGTGGATGCAGATATATGACAATGACAAGTATGGAAAGTGGATGGTGGAATACTGGCTAAAGCTTAAGAGCCTTCCAGAGGAGAGAGCAGCAACATGAGAGAAGGTCTGTTTGCTCAATCTATCGCAGGAAAACCCTACTCATGCTTACCTCTTGATCTATGGATAGAAATGACCATGAACAAGGGATCAAAATTGAAAGCAGGGTGGCTGAAAATTCTGAAGAATGAGAAGATGCTGCTGACAGATTCCCGGAATGTCAACACAGTAAACCGAGTGAGATCGTTTCTACATGCAACTGCCAACATGAATATATCAGAACAGAACCATAGTGAAAACACAGCACAGCGTCTGCAACAAGATGAACAAGCAGTACAAGACATCAATAGTTGCATTACTGAATTTGGATGTGACCCTTTTGACATGAAGAACACCAATTTACGATCACTACAATCTGGAGAACTGGCATCGGCTGCTCTCATTGATGACTTTGAGTCTGCTAACATGGCTGGAGAAAATCTCTTTAGAAAATTTTGCAATGATAGGATGCTAAGTGGTAACGTTCCCTTCTATTCAACTATTCATAGAAACACAAGACGAAATTTCAGCAATCCACCACTAAACACAGATGAGCACACCAAAAAGGCTACCAAATCAGAGGCAATTTAGAATAGGGCAATGGCCTCCATCATTGCCCTGGCCGAAAATTATGATGAGAAATTCAACCTTACAGATGTTATGGAATACAGAGTAACTGATGAATGTTTGCCAATTTTCAATGTCAATGGGACAATGAGGAAGACCCAGAAGTCAAAGATAGTTGAAAGGTTCCACATGCAGCCCATTATCCACTGCCTACTGAATACATAGCCATACTAGATATGGGATTCATATGGTGCCTGTCAACACCGTTAGTAGAGGACCGTACAAGGTGTGATGGGACCAACTTCACATGGCGAGATTATGCAACCAAGATGTTCTCCATCATCATGGCTAGACACATGGATGCAGCTCAGATTGTGTTGGTGAATGACCGTTACGACTTGCCATTTACAATCAAAGACAGTGAAAGAAATGCCCGCTCCACCATCTCCAAAGGATATAAAAATGTCTTCATCAGACCAAACGACACATTCCCATCCCCTAGGGCATTCCAAGATTTCTTGTCCAACTCGGCAAACAAATTACGCTTACAAGAATTCCTTCAGGCTGAGTTTAGTGTGATGTGCAGGAAATATGCAAATGTCCGAATGATATATTCTGTTGGCCCAAACTGTTGGAGTTTATCTGAAGGTGAAAGAATTGTAGACTATGCATGTGAACAAGTTGAAACTGACACTGTCTTATTCTATATCTACTCAAGAATCAGAATGTCTGGAATTCAGGCTACAGTGATCATCGATGCGGAAGACACAGATGTTTTAGTTTTGGCAGCATATGTTGCCAACTCAGTTGGAGGTACTTTGGCAATCAAACGTAAACAGAATATCATAAATTGTCAGACATTGTATCCTAAAGATATGGCAGATCTCATAGTCCCATTGCATGTCTATAGTGGTTGTGATACAACAGCATCATTCTTTGGTCATGGCAAAACTGCAATATATGATAAAGTGCTTTCTTCTCCTGAAGCCAAAACTCTCCTTCAATCAATTGGAAAATCGCTTTCTGTCACAGAAGATACTCTAGATGCAATGGCCACATTCACGATTCAATTCGTCTACAAAGATCAGACCAGCAAGTCTCTAGGAGATGCACGTGCTCGGAAATGGAAACAGATGAAGAACAAATCAACACTCAGACTACCACCAGATAGGGATTCCCATGATCTTAAATTGAAACGTGCCAACTATCAAACATACATGCTTCTAAATTATGATAAGGCCGATCCCCCACCTTCTCCCCTGGACCATGGATGGACAATTGAAAACGGCATGTGCAAGGCAAAGCGATATGGACATCCACCCCTCCCAAGACATCTAAGTGAAGTGTACAAACATAAAAAACCCATGTATCAAGAAGACAGTGACTCAAGAGAGAAGTGAATCAGATGATGATGATGATTATGATATTAACTCGGATGAAGACTAATCGAATAATTTTGGTGACATATTAAGCCATATGTTTGTTTTCATTCATAACAAAACAAAAAATATGTAATTATGTTATTCCTCATTTATATATATTATTTCTGACTTCATATTTAGATTCCTGGGCATAAAAAACCTACTTTTAGACACTAAGAGCAGACATATAGCTACTGTATAACAAAAGATATGCAATTATCATATTTTAATGGTGGCCATCTTGGATTTTTTTCTCAAAAACCTTAATTTTTTGAAAATGTAAAATGTAACCACTAGATTAGATTCCTTGGGTCCAAAAACCTACTTTTAGACACCAAGATCCCATGTGTAGCCCACATAGGACCTGAGTTATAACACTTTCAAGTTTTGCGGCGGCCATCTTGGATTTCGCCTTCTGGCCGAGTTAGCCCAAACTTTTCAGAGGTGGACCCCGGCTTATTTTGTTCAGCACCTCTTAATCATCTAAAATCAATCATCAAACCTTGCTCAGGAAAAAATGGTCACGGGACCTATTGTAGGGTCGTCTACTAACTATCTGTGCCACCATCACTACCACTGACCGATACCAGATAACTATTATCACAACCAGCCCCACCACAATTAAGGGGAGGCAGACCGTTTTTCTTGACCCCCTTCTCCCTCATGTTTAGCCCCATTACTTTTCAGATGTTAAGATGTTCAGCCCATTAGTTTGGCGATTTTAACACCTTTCGCCCCATTTCGTTGTCAAATTTAAGACCTTTCGTACCATTTAGGTGTCAATTATTTCCTGGCGAGCGATAGCGAGCCTGCAATTTTAAGAGGAACCGGCCTTTGGCCGGGACATTTTTCTACCGATTTTTTTTACAAATTTTTCTTGAAGGGGGGTCTAGGGGGTGTTTTTCTAAGCTTGATGGAGGTCTAGGGAGGAAACTAAAAAATATATATGAATAAGTTAATTAATAGACCAAACAAACGGCCAGTCTCCCCTTAAGCACTTCTACCACCATCACCAGTACCACTGTCTAAAGCCTTATACTGTATATAATAATACATGGCTTCATTTAATTCCTTTATAGAACAGTAGTAGACGTTATTTGTATATTATTCTTGCAAACCATCGAGTATTTCATTCTTATACAAGTATAGTTTTATTAGTACATACTAATTCAGACGAAAATAGAATAAAAAAGAAAATTAGCAGATATATTAATCGAGGAAGTTCTTTTGATTTTTGTTAATTAATAAACTTCAATACAATACAATTCAATACAATACAATATATTTGGACAGTGTGCTGAATGTTCATAAATATACAGTATATTGTTATAGCCCTCATCTCATCGTCAATGATCGTTCAGAGGTGTACTGGTCATGTTAATGGTAATCCTCATTTTGTTATGTGTGGTAGGGGATTGGTCCTTATCAAATTCACCATATTGTTTATTAACCCTTTAGTGTACGGGACGACGCACCTGCTTCTTCCTGGGATACTTAAGGGGGGATGGGCCTGTTTTCTGGACCCCCTTCTCCCTAATGTTTAGCCCCACTAGTTTTGAGATTATAAGACGTTCGGCCCATTAGTTTCGCGATTATTGATTCATTTATTCATATACTTTTTAAGTTTCCTCCCTATACCTCCATCAAGCTTATAAAAACACCCCCTAGACCCCCTTCAAGATAAATTTGTACATTTTTCGGTAGAAAAATTTCCAGGCCGAAGGCCGGTTCCTCTTAAAATAATCGATACCTAAATGGCACGAAGTCTTAAAATTGACAATGAAATAGGGCGAAAGGTTTAACACCTTTCGCCCCATTTCATTGTCAATTTTAAGACTTCGTGCCATTTAGGTGTCGATTATTTCCTGGCGAGCGAAAGCGAGCCTGCAATTTTAAGAGGAACTGGCCTTCGGCCTGGAAATTTTTCTACCGAAAAATGTACAAATTTGTCTTGTCTAGGGGGTGTTTTTATAAGCTTGATGGAGGTATAGGGAGGAAACTTAAAAAGTATATGAATAAATGAATCAATAGACCAAACAAACGGCCAGCCTACCCTTAAAAGCCTTTGTGACCATCAGGGGAGTCTATAAACCATTAGTTTAGTTTGTTCAACCCCGGAACATGTCTATGAGCGAACTTATTGGCAGGAAACTAATTTTGGAGAGCTAATTATGATATAAGGAAAACGTTTTATATAAATACTAAGTAGCATCTTAAGAGCCTGGAAGGGTTAAGTGATGTGTTTATGTTTGTTATTATGTGTTGACAGTTATTAGTGTTGACATTGTTATGTCAACGCTTATTGGGGATGTGGGAATGCTAACAAGAATTTCTTACACAAATATTATCTTGTAATATTTATACAATATATATATATATACATATATATATATATATATATATATATATATATATATATGGCATATGTGGGTATACATGGGTAGGAACTCCACAGCAGGAACTCCCAAAATTCACGTAAGGAGGCCATAAATCACCTACTGTATCTTCTGATCATTCAACAACATACATATTATCCCTTTATCTTCTCTTAATATTATTGGTGTCTCTTTTTCTTCTGGTCTCTCTTGGAAAGACTATATTACCACTCTTGCTAAAACAGCTTCCCAGAAGATGGGTGTGCTCAAACACCTCCGGGGGTTCTTTACCCCTGCGCAGCTTCTTGCTCTGTACAGGGGCACAGTGCGTCCATGTATTGAGTATTGTTCACATGTGTGGGGCGGATCCTCTCACACAGCACTTCTAGACAAAATATAAAAGAAAGTCTTCCGTCTCATTAACTCACGTCCACTCACCAAATCTCTGTAATCTCTCTCTCTCTCTTTGCCGCAATGTTGCATCTCTCTCACTATTCTACCACTATTACAATAATCAGTGTTCCTCAGAGCTCTCTCAAGTGTATACAACCCCCTCTTCGTAGAGCACTTAGCACTCAACTTGCAACACAATCCCACCCCTACTCTGTGCAACTCTCCAACCCAAGAGTGAAACGTTATTCTCAATCTGTTTTCTATTCAACAGCTGAGCTCTGGAACTCTCTCCCCAGAATCAGTCTTTCCCTCTTCCTATGACTTAAATTGATTCAAACTCCGTGTGTCCAGGCATTTTGGCTCTGTCACTCTTTCAACTCTGGGGGAGGCACTCGTCACAGGAAGGTTTGCCTTTTGCCTCCCTCACTCACATAGAACAAAATATATATGGGTATATATATATTTATCTGCGTATGCCTGAGTGTGTTTGTCTATATACTTCCTGTTTGTCTATGAATCTGCCTCTGCCCCCCCCCCTCTCTCTCTCTCTTTCTCTCTCTCTCTCTCTCTCTCTCTCTCTCTCTCTCTCTCTCTCTCTCTCTCTCTCTCTCTCTCTTATTCATCTAATGTTTTTCATTAGCAAAGCTCCACTTATCAATTAGGACCATTCAAGACAGAAACAATGATGAATGAAAACACCATTTGAAGAGGAACACTTTATTGACAACGACTCGCAGATAGCTTTTTCAGGTTAACCTCTTTTGTGCCAGCGATGTCTCCCTATTTTTTCTAGCTATATTTAGACGGTTCTCTGCAGTTTACGAATGATCTGTGGTAGTAAAAGGGCTTAAGTGAGATAGGGTTAAACCTGTTAATTGCTAAAGGTAATTTGTAAACTGAAATTTACCGTCTGTTAGTAACCAGAATAATGTTCAAAGAACGACACCGGTACATAAAGGGTTAATGAAACGCATAACAAAAAAACACTCCAACAGCTCTCTCTCTCTCTCTCCAATACCCCTTCTCTCAGCTCAACACTCCGAAAAGTAGATACAAAGTGCCGTTGTACAGGCTTACCCCTCAATACCTTCACCTGACCTGGAGTACTGAGATGTTGCGAAAAGTAGATACGAGGTGCCGTTGTACAGGCTTGTCCCTCAATACCTTCACCTGACCTGGAGTACTGAGATGTTGCGAAAAGTAGATACGAAGTGCCGTTGTACAGGCTTGTCCCTCAATACCTTCACCTGACCTGGAGTACTGAGATTTTGCGAAAAGTAGATACGAAGTGCCGTTGTGCAGGCTTGTCCCTCAATACCTTCAGCTTACCTGTAGTATTGAGATGTTGACAATAATCAGGAGCCACAGCCTTCCCCAGGTGTACGGTCTCTTCCCAACCTGGAGTTCTCACGCTCACAGTTTTTTACCCACGCCCCGGACGTGTAGATTTTTCTGTAGAAAAATATCCCGGCCAAAGGCTGCGATATTTTTACAGGCTCTCAATCAGACTCGCAATCGCTCGCCAGGAAAAAAGCGACAAATAAATAGCACAAAAAGCTCTTAAATTCGCCTAGCTAATGGTGCGAACGTCTTTAGATATCAAAACTAATGGGGCTAAACATTATGGAGAAGGGGGTCCAGAGAAATTGCCTCCCCTTAAGTAGTTGTACACACTCTGACGAACTACGAGCAAACATTGACTCTAAAGTTTTCTTTTCTAGAACAAGTAAAAACGTCTACACGTAGTGAGATGGAATGAGTTGCGATGACTGGTGATGATTCAATAGGATTCTAATGCAATGATTATATGATTTAGAATTTTTCGCATAAGTAGTTATAATGTAATACAAATGACTGTGTGGGGTTTGAAGATGTACAAGTAAAATTTATGTTTGGACACTAACTAATCCAGTAATATTCTTGTTATTGAATATACTATAATATTAATATTTTTGTTTTTTAAGTTACTAGGCCTACCTGTGCTGTGTGTAATATTTACATAAGTAATACCATCATATATTGTCGTTATTTTTATTATTATTATTATTATTATTATTATTAGTAGTAGTAGTAGTAGTAGTAGTAGTAGTAGTAGTACTAAAGGTAGCGCCAACGAATTTGACAATAATCTTGACCCCTTAACTTCTTATAATTCAAAATTAATTAAAGCAAACAGGCTGACAATTCTATAATTTGGGAAGAGTTTACCAGGAAATAGGTGTGGATATTTATAGCCAGTTTACTCAAGGTCCTTTTGAGTTACAAAGAGGTCAGGGATCGAGATTGTTGTCAAGTTCGTTGGCGCTACCTATAGTAGTATTTTTAATGATATTATTATTAGTATTCTTATCATTATCGATATTATTACTATTATTTATATTTCATTATATCATTACACTTAATATGCAATTAAATTGTCCACCTCCAATCGAGCAGGGTAATGTCCAGGAGAGGTCTCATGGGCATGTGACAAGGAGTTGCTGGAACTCTTATTTTATTTGCCTGGCTTCCCTGATTGTTTCTGTTTGTGGCTCACCTACGCAAAGAGTAACCCAGCTAGCTCTCACAAACACCTCCTCCTATGCATTTCATTACACTAAACAAGCAGACCACACTTCTTTCCAATTCAGACCAGCACAATTTTAAATGGCGTCTGTCGCTCTTTCAACTTTGGGGGATGCACTTGATGCAGGTGGCTTTGCCTTTTGTCTCCTTCATACACGTAGAACAAATCTAGCTTAAGAGAGAGAGAGAGAGAGAGAGAGAGAGAGAGAGAGAGAGAGAGAGTGAGAGTGAGTGAGAGATATGAGTACAGCAGTAATAAATGATAAGGACTGATAGGGTGAGACCTCCAGACCCCGCCTTCCCACACACTCTTACACACACTTCTTATATTACTTCACTCTTTCTTCCCGTCTTCTCATCCTCACTTTATCTTTCATTTTTTTACACGAAATTTTTCCTCTTGTTGTTTTTTCCAGCTTAATTGGAGGAGACACAGGGACTAAACTTTCTCATATGCGTCTATATTTTTGTTCAGTTAGGTTTTTTGTTATTCATATTTAGTTATATCACCTTCTCATTCGCTACTCTATGAACTTGGTATGTATGTATTTCTTCACGTTTAATATAATTTAAAAATATAATGAACACATGTGATGTAAGCTTAATTTTAGTCCTACTTTTTATTCATTGCTGAATAATGTATCTCTTTAAGTGTTCTGTTATTCGGTACCTCCTATTATAATTATACAGTATACTGTATGTTTTCAGTTGTGTAGCAGTCACATTTAAATTAACCTCTTTTTAATTTGTATGGCATGATATAATCTTATATTATTAACTTCTGTATACAATTTCAACATGTTTATCTTTATCTTTTACCAACTTCTTTTCCAACTATAATCGTTCTCTTTAACACATGAAAACAAATACAGACATAAACGTGTTTTTTAAAGAGGTGTCTATCACTGTCATACCCAAGGACTTCTGTTTATTACCTTACCTTGCTTATCAAGGCCCAGGGATTTACTGAGATAAGGCTAACTCCGCTCACACCTCAAGGCCCTACATGAGCTTATTAAAATAGGTTCACAAAAGTCACAATAAATAAAGCCGTTCTTCAAATTGCTTATTTTGATTGACAATATGTTAAAACCTCTTATTTCGAGGACAATTTAATATGAAAAGTTTATGAAGATGAATGAGCGCTTTGAAACTAACTACTTTTGAATCCTTTTACTAGCAAGCACCTTTTACTAGCAAGCACCTTTTACTAGCAAGCACCTTTTACTAGCAAGCACCTTTTTGTAAGTATTTTTGCTTACACTGGATTATTTTATTTACCAAATAATGGGTAAAATCTGTCTCCATTATCTTCAAGTCCTTTCTAAACTAAATAAAATCGTATAATAATATCCTAATAATATAGTGAATGGGACATTTTATTATATACTTGATGCTACACCCTGTTCCAAATAGGTATATCAGAAATCGTGAACCCTAATCACCGTAACTAAAAAAGGGCTAGAGAAAATGGGCTGTAAATTTCCACACCTATTCCCTGGTTTACCCTTCCCGAATGGTAGACATACTAGCTTAATTATCTTAGTCATTTGTGAGTTATAGAGGTTATTGGTCAGGAGTTTTAGCCTACTTATTTGGAACAGGGTACAGCGTGGTGAGGGTGAGACATCCAGACCTTTCCTTCCCAGGCTGCCATTATATTTTTACCTGTGCTTCACCTTTGGCTTGGCTGTGTATCCTTTATTGATAACCCGTAATAATAGATCATTCCTCGCTTCTTACAAGATGGGTTGTCCTTTTCTTATATCTGTAAGCGGGCTATCAGATTACAATATTTAGCTCTAACTATAACATGGTATTATTTTGTTTTAATGTTTTCGTTGTATTTTGGGAACGACATCATTTAGCTTACTATAGTCTACTGATGATTTAATTTTAAATCATTCACAAAAGTTATTCATTATGAAGGCTACCCATATCTTACCAATACAAAATACACAATAACGGGTTTTCCATTCATTTAAACTGTCTTGATAGCGTAATGCATAAGTGCACGGAATTTCGATGTGAGTATCCTAGGTTCGAGTCCTTGGAGTGCCACATGTATTTGTTTATTTCATTAATTGACTTTAGAGGTGAAGTTGGTTGGTGGAAAACACATAATAATTCAATTAACAATCTGTTTAATTTGGCGTTGCATGGTATGCATGGTTGCATGGTGAAGCTGAACGGTCAGGCTATGGAGATCGTCAACTCTTTTAAGTATCTGGGCAGTGTGTTGAGTAAAGATGGGACTATGGATGAAGAAGTGCGGGAGAGGGTACAACAGGGGAAGAGGGTTGTAGGAACGCTGAAAGCAGTAACAAGAAATAGGGTGGTCAGTATGGAAGTGAAGAAGTCCTTGCATGACAGTGTGGTAATCCCGACACTGACTTACGGAAGCGAAGCATGGACGTTGGTTGAGAGGCTCAGACCAAGAGTGAGAGCAGTGGAAATGACTTACCTAAGAAATGCGTGCGGAGTTACATGGAGGGATAAACAGACTAATGAGGAAGTAAGAAGGAGGTGTGATGTGGAGGTAGATGTGCTGGAAAGTGTGAAAAGGAACAACTTGAGATGGTTCGGCCATATGGAACGTATGGAAAGCGAGAGAATGACTAAGAGGGTGTACGAGAGCGAGGTGGAGGGACAGAGAGGGAGAGGTAGACCGAAAGAGAGGTGGAAAGATGGAGTGAGGAAGTATATGAACGAAGGCGGTGCTGGTTGGGGGGAGGGGCGTCGACTGACCCGGGACAGAGGTGCATGGGGGCGGTTTGTTTGTGGCCACCCCTTCGGGGATCACGGCGTCAGGCAATAGATAGATAGATAGATGGTATGCTTACGGAATATATACACATCTCTCTCTCTCTCTATATATATATATATATACTAGACAGTCCTATCTTAAATTTAACATGGGATTTGATACAAAGTGGTAGGTAAAGATGGCACCCACCACCCACCACACCCTCTGACCTATAATTTGTCTTTATATATACTGTATATATATTGTATTTGTTTTTGTCTATATTGCTCCAAGCTCCTCGACATGAATGTCTTGCCTCCTTTTGAATGCATATGTTCTTCAATGTACAAGTTTATCTGGCATTTTGTTTCACTCGTAGATCACACTGTAGGGGAGGAAGTGCTTTGTAACATCGAGATTCGCCCTCTCTTTTAATATGAGAGAGAGAGAGAGAGAGAGAGAGAGAGAGAGAGAGAGAGAGAGAGAGAGAGAGAGAGAGAGAAAGAGAGAGAGAGAGAGAGAGAGAGAGAGATAGTTACAGTGTTACACATATACTCACACCTCACAGACCTTGCGGTCCCAACTAGGTGGTCTGGCCTTAATACTACTAGACAGGGACAGTTTATAGTGGAAGAAGAGGACAGTGAAGTAGAATGAGAGAGAGAGTTAGAATTAGCGAGAGAGAGAGAGGGGGGGGGGGGGGGATAGAGGAGGGAAGGATGACCAGAATATTGGTGTTGGTGGGGAAGGTAGGGTAAAAAATACGGGAAAAGACAGACCCACAAAAAAGCCCGTCCACCCACGCTAAAAAACTCCCACTGCTGCCGTTTTTTCTCTGCTCCTGTTCTCTGCCTTCTTCTCCTTTCCTGTTATCTACCAACTTCTTATTTCCTATTCTGTTCTCTGCCATCTTCTCATTTCCTGTTCTCTACCATCTTCTCATTTCCTGTTCTCTGCCATCTTCTCATTTCCTGTTCTCTACCATCTTCTCATTTCCTGTTCTCTACCATCTTCTCATTTCCTGTTCTCTACCATCTTCTCATTTCCTGTTCTCTGCCATCTTCTCATTTCCTCTTCTCTGCCATCTTCTCATTTCCTGTTCTCTACCATCTTCTCATTTCCTGTTCTCTACCATCTTCTCATTTCCTGTTCTCTACCATCTTCTCATTTCCTGTTCTCTGCCATCTTCTCATTTCCTGTTCTCTACCATCTTCTCATTTCCTCTTCTCTGCCATCTTCTCATTTCCTGTTCTCTACCATCTTCTCATTTCCTGTTCTCTACCATCTTCTCATTTCCTGTTCTCTGCCATCTTCTCATTTCCTGTTCTCTACCATCTTCTCATTTCCTGTTCTCTACCATCTTCTCATTTCCTGTTCTCTGCCATCTTCTCATTTCCTGTTCTCTACCATCTTCTCATTTCCTGTTCTCTACCATCTTCTCATTTCCTGTTCTCTGCCATCTTCTCATTTCCTGTTCTCTACCATCTTCTCATTTCCTGTTCTCTACCATCTTCTCATTTCCTGTTCTCTGCCATCTTCTCATTTCCTGTTCTCTGCCATCTTCTCATTTCCTGTTCTCTGCCATCTTCTCATTTCCTGTTCTCTACCATCTTCTCATTTCCTGTTCTCTACCATCTTCTCATTTCCTGTTCTCTGCCATCTTCTCATTTCCTGTTCTCTGCCATCTTCTCATTTCCTGTTCTCTACCATCTTCTCATTTCCTGTTCTCTGCCATCTTCTCATTTCCTGTTCTCTGCCATCTTCTCATTTCCTGTTCTCTACCATCTTCTCATTTCCTGTTCTCTGCCATCTTCTCATTTCCTGTTCTCTGCCATCGTCTCATTTCCTGTTCTCTACCATCTTCTCATTTCCTGTTCTCTGCCATCTTCTCATTTCCTGTTCTCTCCATCTTCTCATTTCCTGTTCTCTACCATCTTCTCATTTCCTGTTCTCTGCCATCTTCTCATTTCCTGTTCTCTGCCATCTTCTCATTTCCTGTTCTCTACCATCTTCTCATTTCCTGTTCTCTGCCATCTTCTCATTTCCTGTTCTCTGCCATCTTCTCATTTCCTGTTCTCTGCCATCTTCTCATTTCCTGTTCTCTACCATCTTCTCATTTCCTGTTCTCTACCATCTTCTCATTTCCTGTTCTCTGCCATCTTCTCATTTCCTGTTCTCTGCCATCTTCTCATTTCCTGTTCTCTACCATCTTCTCATTTCCTGTTCTCTACCATCTTCTCATTTCCTGTTCTCTGCCATCTTCTCATTTCCTGTTCTCTGCCATCTTCTCATTTCCTGTTCTCTACCATCTTCTCATTTCCTCTTCTCTGCCATCTTCTCATTTCCTGTTCTCTGCCATCTTCTCATTTCCTGTTCTCTGCCATCTTCTCATTTCCTGTTCTCTACCATCTTCTCATTTCCTGTTCTCTGCCATCTTCTCATTTCCTGTTCTCTACCATCTTCTCATTTCCTCTTCTCTGCCATCTTCTCATTTCCTCTTCTCTGCCATCTTCTCATTTCCTGTTCTCTGCCATCTTCTCATTTCCTGTTCTCTACCATCTTCTCATTTCCTGTTCTCTGCCATCTTCTCATTTCCTGTTCTCTGCCATCTTCTCATTTCCTGTTCTCTACCATCTTCTCATTTCCTCTTCTCTGCCATCTTCTCATTTCCTGTTCTCTGCCATCTTCTCATTTCCTGTTCTCTACCATCTTCTCATTTCCTCTTCTCTACCATCTTCTCATTTCCTGTTCTCTGCCATCTTCTCATTTCCTGTTCTCTACCATCTTCTCATTTCCTGTTCTCTGCCATCTTCTCATTTCCTGTTCTCTGCCATCTTCTCATTTCCTGTTCTCTACCATCTTCTCATTTCCTCTTCTCTGCCATCTTCTCATTTCCTCTTCTCTGCCATCTTCTCATTTCCTCTTCTCTACCATCTTCTCATTTCCTGTTCTCTACCATCTTCTCATTTCCTCTTCTCTACCATCTTCTCATTTCCTGTTCTCTACCATCTTCTCATTTCCTCTTCTCTACCATCTTCTCATTTCCTGTTCTCTACCATCTTCTCATTTCCTCTTCTCCTATTCTATTCCATCTTCTCCTTTCCTCTTCTCTTATTTACTACCATATTCTCCTTTTCTCTTCTTCTCTTCTCTACCATTTTCTCATTTCCTCTTCTCCTGTTCTCTACCTTCTTCTCGCTTATCTCACATTTCCATATTCTTAATTTTATCGTTCAATTGTTTTCCTCTTTTTTAAGTGCCTTATATTTTCATGGATTTTTATGTGGTCCTTCGGAAGATGAATGATATCTCCTGAGGTTAAATACTTTATAAATGCAGTAGAGAGATAGGAGGTACTATAGTAAACTGGTTTACGTCAGTATTCATCTCCGTATCTTATCGTTCCTGAGCCTGTGGGGAGATATCCACTATCTTGATAGTTCAACCCGTTCTATATCGGCAACGTCTTTTAATTTTATTCTGGCCAATATTATACAATTTTATTCAGTTTACAAAGGTCCTCCAGCAACTAAGAGGCTTCGAATTATCTCACTTAACCCTTTTTGCTACAGCAGATCCTGCTTATAATGCACAACATCGTCTAAAAATAGCCAGACAAAAATTATAAAGTCGTCGCCGGTACAGAAGGGGTTAAGTAAAGGTTACGTAGCCTACCTCCACCAAGTAGGACCTCACTACATCCAATACCAACTTACTCATTACAAAAGGGTAGCCAGCTGAGTTGGCTTGGTGCAAACTAAATTATCTCGAGATTGACCTTGAGCCGGTCAATTCACAGTCAATAACACTAACCTCTATATCACTGCAGACTGAAGTGTGTAATACCTCCATAGTCTTATATTTCGGACTATTTTTCATATGCATGTCTTGAATATACTTTATGTACTTTTATAGTATGAACAAAAATAGGGCGTTGGATTTGTTAAAGCCACAGTTTATAGCGCGTTTTGAGCTAGTAACACATATTATGAAAAACATGTATTCCTCATAATAGCCATCTTTTTACATAAGGTATCATTACAATATTGTTAATTTGCCAAAAACATAACTTTCATGTTCGCATTTCATAGACAGAGGCTTTAAAAACCCACGTAACTCTGGTTAAGTTATAGAAATATAATTTAATTGTCGCCAAGCCAAACACGAGAGTCATTATTAGCAAGTATATCTCACAAATACAAACGAGTTACTAAATGTTGTTATATTCCCAGCCGGACTCGAACCACCGTCCTGACTTTCGGTGGTTCGAGTCCGGCTAGGAGTATAAAAAACATCTAGTAGCTCACGTGTATTTATGAGATATACTTGATAATAATGACTCACGGGTTTGGCTGGGCGAGAATTAAATGACATCTCTATAACCCGAGTTGCATGGGGAATTTTAAAACAATCCATGTATGGTATCCTGGAATATGGATTCTACGACTTGTGTATTAATTAAAATACATTCTCCAAGAAGGATTTCCCTTCTCCTTAATATAAATAGGAAAAGGTTAAGTTTCCTTTCTAACGTCGTGGTGTAGTGAATTAAAGCATCGACATTAGTCCTGACTTTTGTTGGTTAGATACAGGCTGGGAGTATAATAACATTTAGTAATTCACGTGTATTTGTGAGATATAACTTGATATATATGTATATATATATATATATATATATATATAGATATATATTATATATATATATATATTATATATATATATATACTTTTTACCTATCCTCAACTCTGGTCTGGCAGCTTACAAGGGATTTTACGTTTGCAAATACTTTGTTCACTTTACTTTATTCTGTCATCAGTCTAGTTTCCTAGACCACTTTAAAAGATTCCATAAATGTTAAATGTTTCCAAAAATATATTGACCATCGACTTTTGAGTCTGAAGGCTCTCATGTGCTACACTCTTTACGAATGAGGTGGGTGGTTGTCCTAAATATATGTACAGTACGTAGATGTGAATTTCTTTTTTTTGTTTTTGTGCATGGAAGAGACAAAAGGCAGGTTGCCTGTAACGAGTGTCTCCCCCCAAAGTTAATTGAGTGACAGAACCAAATTCAAGGGACGTTGGAGTCAAAATGCCTGGACACACAAAGTTTAAAGCAGTCTAAGTCATAGGATGAAAGAAAAACTGATTGAGGGAGAGAGTTCCAGAGTTTACTTGTTGAGTAGAAGAAAGACTGAGAAAATTTGCCAATTCTTGGGTTGGATAGCTGGAGCGAATAGAAGTGGGACTGTGTTGTAAGGCGGGTGCCTCGCACTCGCCGCAAGGGAGGGGGTATACACTGTGTGAGCTCTGAAGAACACTGATTGTTGTAATAGTGATAGAAGAGTGAAAGAGATGCAACATTGCGGTTAATGGTGGATAATGTACAATTGCCCACTTAAGTTCTGTTCCTCGTCGTGATCATATGCATGAAAGAAAAACTGTGGTTTCTTTTAATTATCAGTTGACTAATCAGATGAGTTAAACACTGCAAAATAAACTACATTCTTAATTCAATCATGCAAATTACCTCTGCATACAATCACGGAGAGGAACATAACTTATGTGGGCAACTGTACTGTACCAAGTGGCGGGTGGAGGTACAAGTGGAAGAGTACGTGTGTGGTGGATGTTGGGGCTATATGGCTGTGTGGATGTGGTGGATGTTGTATGAATTATTGATAAGGGGGACACTAGTGGTGGGCTTCAGCTTCTTCTGGCATTCCATTCCCCCCCCCCCCCCATCTCTCTCTCTCTCTCTCTCTCTCTCTCTCTCTCTCTCTCTCTCTCTCTCTCTCTCTCTCTCTCTCTCTCTCTCTCTCTCTCTCTCGTTATCTTACTTATTTATCTGTCAAGCTAACTGTCTTTTCATCTATGAACATGTTTTCATATCTAGACATTAATCTACCTTTATATGCATAGGTTTAATTACAGTATATACCTACAGTTATTTTCCTACATTACTATCTCTCTATTCACTTATCTATCTATCTAGATACTTGTTTATCTTTCTTACTAAGAGAGAGAGAGAGAGAGAGAGAGAGAGAGAGAGAGAGAGAGAGAGAGAGAGAGAGAGAGAGAGAGAGAGAGAGAGAGAGAGAGAGAGAGAGAGAGAGAGAGAGAGAGAGAGAGAGAGAGACAGTTCAATTCTAGCCAACACCATTCTTTTTCCCATTCACTCCTGCCGCAATTCCTCTCCCATTCTCTTCATTCTTATATATATTTCTTTCGTTCTGGTTTCTTTTTTGTTCGCTCCATGTATTTTTCTTCCTGTCTTTCTGAACGCTTTGTCCTGTACAAGTTTTTCTGTCTAGTCTTCTGTTTGGATGTCTGTTCCAATTTGAATGGATGTATTATTGTTGTATGTAAGTATATATGTATGTGTATGTATATGTGTATGTATGTATGTATGTATGTATGTATGTATGTATGTATGTATGTATGTATGTATGTATGTATGTATGTATGTATGTATGTATGTATGTATGTATTCTGTTATGTATGTATTATGCTGTATGTATTGTCGTCAATGTCTGCATTTCGGAATGAGTCGTTATATAATTTAAGGGGGTAGTACTCGCCTCTTTATGGACCCCCTTCTCCCTCATGTTTAGCATATTAGTTTTGAGGTTTTAAGAAGTTCGCGTTTCGTTAGTTTGGCGATTTTGAGACCTTTCGCCTAATTTTTTTTGTAAATAGGAAGACCTTTCGTGCCCCTTACGATTCGATTTTGTTCCTGGCGAGCAAAAGCGAGCCTCTAATATTAGAAGGAAACGGCCTTCGGCCATGACATTTTTATACCGAAAAATGTACAAATTTATTTTGAAAGGGGGTCTAAGGAGTGTTTTTCTAAGCTTGATGGAGGTCTAGCGAGGACACTCAAAAATAAATAAATACATATATACTGTAGACCAAAACCAAGCACTACCCCCTTACCGTCACCGATTTTTTTATCTTTATCTCCTTTTGTCTCTTTCCCTGGATTGTATCCATTCGGCCCCATTCAGCCAACTGTTTTAAGACGGTTATCCCCATCCAGGTGTCGTTTCTTCCTGGTGAGCGATAGCGTGCCAGCATTGTTAGGAGAAAACCGGCTTCGCCGGAGAAATGTTTCTATCGAAAAATTTACAAATTTAGCTTGCTGTCAAAACACAAATATGTATATATGCTGGCTCGCTACCGCTCGCCAGGAAAATATTGACACCTGGATGGCGGTAAACGTCTTAAAACAGTAGGCTGAATGGGGCCGAATGGATACAAGCCAAAGAGAGAGGGAAAGAAAGAGACAAAAAGCGAGGTGGGCTCCCTTAAAGGATAGCCTACTAATTATTATCGCGCGCGCCGCAAGGGATTGTTTAGTGCATGAGTCTCTGCCTGTCGGTGCATTTGTCTGTGTATATCATGCAGTCGATGGTGTCATGGGTTCAGGTAATGAATGATAACAAGTGAATGATTGACTCGTTATACTGACAGTCAAATAGAAAAAATAAATACAAATAAAGTAAATAGGATATACAGGTATATAAACTGATTAATATATGTATAGATAGAGAGAGAGAGAGAGAGAGAGAGAGAGAGAGAGAGAGAGAGAGAGAGAGAGAGAGAGAGAGAGAGAGAGAGAGAGAGAGCGAGAGAGAGAGAGCGAGAGAGAGAGAGTACAAAGGAGTACAAAGGAGTACAAAGGAGTACAAAGGAAATCAAGCAACAACAGTTCTAGTGACCCTTCTAGGTTGCTTGTCCTCCAAAACACTGAGGATCAAGTGACCAAACAGTGGTTTAGAGTGGGTAAGGGAACATTGGAAAGGGAACTACTGCCCTGCCACTAACGTGGCAGGACTAGGAAGTTAGTAGGGGACATATGGGTTAGTAACTGAGGGGAGGATAAAGTTATTCATTTACAAACGCAGTCAGTCGCGGGTTTGATGCGAGATATTTGTCTAGGCGGAATTTAAATGAATCAATGGTGGCTGCAGTCTATAACGTCTCGGGGAAGCCCATTCCACAAGTTGACAACTCGATTGAAGAAGAAATTCTTAGATTCGTGCGAGTTAAAAGATTTACCAATAATTTTGCAACCGTTTCCCCCCGCGTGTAATTAGATTGGTCGATAGTGAAGTACTTACTACAGTTCATATTGTCGATGCCTTTGATGATTTTGAACACTTGAATTAAGTCGCCTCTTAATCTGCGCTGGGTTAAAGGAAATAGATTTAATTCTCTAAGACGCTCTTCGTATGGTTTGTTCTTTAGGCTAGGTATCATTTTGGTAACTCTACGTTGAACTCGTTCTAGCTTGTTTATATCTTTTTGGTAATAAGGGCACCAGGATTGAACGCAGTATTCCAGAAGAGGGCGGACTAAGGAATTGTAAAGGGTTAGGATAACTTCTTTGGATTTATGCTCAAATGACCTGCCTATAAAGCCAATTATTTTGTTTGCCTTCTTAACAACTTCTGAACATTGTTGACTCGGTTTTAGGTTACTCGATATTGTTACTCCCAGATCAGTTTCTCTGTTTACATTCTTAAGCTGAGTGCCATTCATCGAATAGTTTGCTTTCTCATTTAGGTATCCGACATGTAGTACTTTACATTTAAAGTACTACAGAGAGAGAGAGAGAGAGAGAGAGAGAGAGAGAGAGAGAGAGAGAGAGAGAGAGACGTGGTATCTCTCCCACTCCCACCTTCCCCTCCCACATAACTCTCCCTCTCTCTCACTCTCCTTCACTCCCTCTCTCTCCCCTCCCATTTCGCCTGTCTCTACAATTCACTCCTCTTAATTTCTCGTACCATTGTTTCTTTCTCATCCCTTTTCTTTTCTTTTAGAATATATTTTCCCTTGTGATCATGCGTCCATGTTTATTGCCACTTACCGTCTCTTTGCAATACAAAATGTTCTTGTAGACGTATTTTTTTCGATGTGTCTGAAGGAGACAGAAGGCATAACTGCCTATAACAAGTATTCCCCCCCCCCCACCCTCCTGCCAGGTTAAAAGAGTGATAGAGAGCCAAATTCAAGGTACGTTAGAGTAAAAATATCTGGACACACGGAGCTTGAAGCAGTACAAGGCATACGATTAGGGAAAGACAGGTTGAAGGAGAGAGTTCCAGAGCTTACTTGTTGAGTAGAAGGAGACTGAGAAAATTGGTTCACTCTTGGGATGGAGAATTGAACAGATCAGGGGTGGGAATGTGTTGAAATGCTGGTGCCCCACGCTCTTCGTAAAGGAGGAAGTAAAAAAAAAAAAAAAAAAAAATCCGCAGATGTTATATGATACGTAAATGCAAGCTAGAGAAACCCTACTTTGTAAATTCCTATGTTGTGTGTGTGTGTGTGTGTGTGTGTGTGTGTGTGTGTGTGTGTGTGTGTGTGTGTGTGTGTGTGTGTGTGTGTGTGTGTTTAGGGAGCAGCAACCCACCAGGCCATGGCGACGTGACTAATTGCTTGGTCTGCGCTGGTCTAGCCATCCACTGTTTGGGCGGCTGGTAATTTTCGTTGCATCTTCCCCGAACAAGGCTCGAACCTTCAGCACTTTCGTAGAGTTGCCAACCAACCGGGTGTCAGTCTGGTAATGACATAAATGATAATTAAGATGTACAGTTGCCCACATAACTTCTGTTCATGACAAAATAATGGGCATTTTTAAATTATGAGTGCAGTTCCTTATGCAGTGGTTAGCTTATCTGACTAGTCAACTGATAATCAAAAGAAACCACAGTCACAATTCATTCATACTAATGATACTTTCATACATAAGATCACGACGAGGAACAGAACTTATGTAGGTAACTATATATAATGCAGTTATATCACTTACTTAGCCAAATGTAAAACCAATTGAAATAACTAAACGCTTTGTTGATTCATTTACGATCGCTGAAGTAATTTGCCCTAAAGGTCTAGAGGATCGCGTGAGTCTCTCAACATTGCCCAACTAGTGAACGAACGTCTTAAAATCGCAAAACTAATGGGTCTAAACATGAGGGAGAAGGGGTCCAGAAAAAGCGAGTAACTCCCCCTTAAGCACAGTTAAAACACAAGTGTATACCAAGCTGGACATTAAATTCAATCTCACTAGTTCTACTACTGGAAAAAAGTGAACTTAATTAGAAAACTGTAATTCTAAAACAATTAATAAGAACAGGAAGCAATGAAGACAAGTGAGAATATGAAGAAAAAAATACACTAGTTAGACCATAACTGAAGAGAAGAAAATGAGAATAATTTTAATTATAACTTAACGCAACCACACGTATGGGATACATAACTACGAAAAATTACAAACCAGACTGTATAACATTAATGATTGCAGTAAAGTAAATATCGTAAACAAATAAATAAGTGCAAAACAAAAAAAGATATCCTAACATTACCGAGAAAAAGAAAAAAAACAAAAACAAGTATATAGATGGGAAGGTGAGAGAGCCTATGTAAGTTTAAGGGGAATTTGTTTTTATTTATTTGTCCATTTTTTAATATAGTGATCACTTCCTTAGTTTTCTCCCAAGTCCTCTATCAAGCATAACAAAAAATACCCTTATTACACCCCTTCCAGATAAATTCGTAAATTTTTTCGGTAAGGAAATTCCCGGCCAAGACCAATTCCTCCTACATTACAGGCTCGCTATCTCTTACCAGAAAAATAAGACTTCTAAATATCACAAAAGTCTTAACATCGCCAAACAAATGGAGCGAACGCCTTAAAATCTCAAAGTTACGGGGCTAAACATGAGAGAGAAGGTGGTCCAGAATAACCAAACCTGCCCTTAACACCCGGCCTCGGATAGGAGATTCCCAGCCAATGCATAGGATTTCCCCTCTTCACAACCCACCCCCTCCCTCCCTTACCCCTCAGTGACCCTCATATTTCCTCTCCCTGGGTCCCTTCTCTCTCTCTCTCTCTCTCTCTCTCTCTCTCTCTCTCTCTCTCTCTCTCTCTCTCTCTCTCTCTCTCTCTCTCTCTCTCTCTCTCTCCTTTATTTGTTTTTGTTTTTCCCTTATACTTTCTTGAATATACCTTTCTTTACAGTTGGTTTCTAGTCATAGATTTCCATTTCGTTTCGTCCTCTTATTCACATTACGTCTTTTTTCTCCCTCTCTCTTTTTGTTTCTTTATCTCTCTCTCTCTCTCTCTCTCTCTCTCTCACACACACACACACACACACACAGACGCACACACAGACACACACACACACACACACACACAGACAGACGCACACACACACACACACAGACAGACGCACACACACCTCTGCGTATATTCCTCTTTCTTGTCACATTCTCCCCGTATTTAGTGTTTGTTATTTACCCCCCCTCCCCCTCCCCTCCCCTCCCCTCCCCTGCCCTGCAACTCTTCCTTATCCACAACGGTTCTTCCATTCACCACCAACTTCCCTCTCCTTACCCCTTTCTTAACCCTCTTACTCTGGCTCCTTAAGGGGAGACTGACCGTTTGTTTGGTCTATTAATTTATGTATGCATATATTTTTTTAGTTTCCTCCCTAGACCTCCATCAAACTTAGAAAAAAAAACCTAAACCCCCCTTCAAGATAAATTTGTACATTTTTCGGTAGAAAAATTTCCCGGCCGGTTCCTCTTAAAATTGCAGGCTCACTTTTGCTCGCCAGGAAAAAATCGACACATAAATGGCACAAAAGGTCTTAAAATTCACAACGAAACGGGGCGAAAGGTGTTAAAATCCCCAAACTAATGGGCCGAACGTCTTACAATCTCAAAACTAGTGGGACTAAACATGAGGGAGAAGGGGGTCCAGAAAAACGGTCTGCCTCCCTTAAGCTATCTAAACTTACTCCTAGACAAAATTTTTGGCATGGACACCCAAATAGATATTGTGACCTATAGTATTTTTTAATTTTTATTTTCACAAGTATCACCTTCACTCCCTCACACCTGTTGATATTTTTCACTCTTCTTAGTCCTTTTTAACTATTTTACCTTGCAGCTTTCCTCATTTTCTTCTTCTCACTGATATTTAATGATTTTCCTTACAGCCTCTCTGACTTTTCATAGTTATTTTTACTTTTTGTCCCTTACAGTTTTCCTCATGTTCTTCCTCTCACAGATATTTAATGATATTCTTCACGGCTTCTCTGACTTTTTATCTCCCAGAGCTATCCCGACCTTTTCTACTTCACAGTGTTTCCAAGCTTTTGTTTTCCACAGCTTTTCTGGCATTTTTTTCCCTCAAAGCTTTTCTGTGGACCTTTTCCCTTCTCCCCTCACCTGGGTTTAGCTCGTCCCCTCGCCTAAGTGGCAATAACAAGCGCTTGAAGCCGATGGTGTGGGCGGTTGAGGAGGACAAGCGGTAAGCACACAGAGTTGGGGTCGCTAAATACAGACTCCTAGGTCGCTTTTCCGGCATCTCGGTTCGGACGGCCGCCATGTTGCTCACTCCGCACCTTCTTCCGTATGCCCGAAGGTGTTGTACTTCTTGTTGTGCTAGAGATGTGACTGCGAGGTACAGTAGATCATGTGCAGAAGGAAGACTTGACAGATATTTGACACCTAATAATTATGTCGGGGTGGCTATGTGTGGGTCAAGGTATTCGACATGAAAGGCGTAAAGAAATCGCCTTAATGTTACCCTCAGACGGCCTTGGCTAAATACGGGGTGGTCGTTAGCGTCTAGGAGAGGGGAGCTGCGACCCCCCCCCCCCCTTCCCCCCCGTCCTACACACACACACACACACACACACACACACACACACACACACACACACACACACACACACACACACACACACTTCGGATAATGTGGTCATCACTCCCTAGGGGGCAACCTTCCCAGCGAGCACCCTCGAACCTTTCCAGATATCTTCGTTCGGCCCCCTTATAGAATCCCCATCATCGAGTGAAGAGGAGCCAGGGTGAGTGATAGTCTCGGGAACCATTCGGGGATATCATTGTTGGGGCGTTTTTTTACTTCTTTTTGTTTGAACGTTTCTGTGATTAGGATATTTTTCTGGAGGTGTGGAGTTGTTGGGTGGAGGTGGTGGTGGTAGTGGTGGTGGAGGTGGAGGTGGTTTACTGGGTGTGTGTGAGAAGGGCTACATGGGGACACGGAATTTAAGTGGCTGCTCTCCCCCTCCATAACACAGAGAGCGAGAGAGAGAGAGAGAGAGAGAGAGAGAGAGAGAGAGAGAGAGAGAGAGAGAGATAGAGATAGAGATTGGGGGAGGGTTAACTCTCATTAATTTCTAAAACAAAAACATATTACAAAATAATAGATTTGACTAGTATATATATTATTATGATACTACCGTATCAACACTAGGAAATATACATAATCGTTTATTTTTGAGAGTGGAATGGGCAGAAGATTTGTTGACAATTCTCCGTAATTAATAAAAACAAATCTACTATTATGTATATCGTAATTCACAAAATTTAATATAGTGTCCTATCGACTAACAGGAAATAGTATGCTTTCCGTGCTTTCACACTCTGCCTTTTGTCATGTGTATAACAAAGGGGAACTAAAAATAATACTACCGCATGAAAAATTCCAAAGATTCCTCCGAATGTGTATTTAACGTATTACAACTAAAACTTATTGGGTTCTTGTTTTTGTTCACGCCGGTTCTGCATAATATAAAGTAGTCTTCAGTAACACCTGGTCACTGGCTGGAACTGTTCGAATGCTAACCAGGCGCGCAAGCATTCGAAACCATCACCGATTCGAGTATATTTGTCAAATTATTTAACATAGAGAGAATATATAGAAACAGTGATTCTAAATACACCTTCCATTGTAGTCACTTTTTTAGTAGCGTAATTTGATTTTTGGCTTATTATATTCCTACACACACACACACACACACACACACACACACACACACACACACACACACACACACACACACACACATACATAATTATATACACACATACATACACATACACACACTCACACACACCTGCATCCATTAGACATACATTTAATAACATATGTCTTCATGCTTACACATTTAATCAATTTGGCCTAGTTCTTCTGGTTGACTTTGTGTATACTGTAAATATTGCCCCTCTAGAGCCACGTCTATATATCATACTACTTATATCAATGTTTGTATATTGTCTGTCAAATGAAATATGAGAGGGTGAGAGCAATACTGAACCACTTCGGAAACGGTGACGTCCTTTTTACCACATTTTGGCAACTATTAGATGATTATATTCAGCTTAGGAAGGAACGCTAGCAATTAATAGGCTACAGGCTATCCCATTTAATCCTTTTTATCTACCACAGATCCTTCCTAAGCTGAATAAAATCGTGTAATGGTTGCCAGAATATGATGGAAAGAACGTCACCGGTACTGAATGGGCTTAATATATATATATATATATATATATATATATATATATATATATATATATATATATATATATATATACTGTGTATATTTATGTATTTATTAAATATATCTCATATATACACGTGAGGTACTAAGTGCTTTTTATACTCTCAGCTGGGCTCGAACCACCGACAGCTAGGACGAGTGTCCATGCTTTAGCCAACTACACCAGTGTGGTGTAGTAATATATTTACACACACACACACACATATCTATATATAATTATATATATATATATACTGTATATATATATATATATATATAGATAGATAGATAGATAGATAGATAAGCTAAGGGGTGGGATACTCATGTACGAAAAAAGGTCCTCCCCTGATAATAACCATACGCATTACGTTTCCATACAAATACCGGAAATATTTGTGCGTATGTGCTTGTCGCGTGTGTGAGTGTGCTAATGTCAGAGAGAGAGAGAAACAAACATTTATAGAGAGAGAGAGAGAGAGAGAGAGAGAGAGAGAGAGAGAGAGAGAGAGAGAAGAATAGAATAAATAAATAAAACACGAGGACGAGGGAATGCGTGGCCTCATCAGGGTTAGTTAGGGACACAGACGGGCAATACTCTCTCTCTCTCTTTATATATATATATACTGTATATATTATATTTATGTATTTGTTTGTTTTAACTTGGCAGACATTTTTGTCTCTTAGCAGGTGATTTGTGTATAGTTAATGAGATAATCCCAAACTACTATCTTTGTCCATAATATTATTGACAAGTTTTCATAATCAGCATCATAATTGTCTATAATAACGTTGTAATATCCGAGTAATTAAGAGGGGGACACAGACATTAAGTATTTCGCTATATAGTATATTTGCCCCAAACCACCATGTTTCATTGCCCCGTTCTCAATATCATCAACATCCAAACTCTACTCCCAGGTTGTTTAATAAAGTATTAAAATAAGTCCCTTTGATAACATCCATGAAACACTCTGCTACACCTGATAATTTGGTGTATCTAAACCCATATACAAATAGGTTACATTTCTATATTTGTATAATAAATGTTTATTGCATTCCAACATGTAATAAAGGTGCGTTCTTTACTTGGCACTTTGAGTAGAGAGGTACCGGTAGCTTAATAATGTACATAGAAGATAAAAAACAATCCTTATGCATTAGCTACAATAGTGAAGAGTCATTGAAATAGAACGTATTTACATATTAACACCAATTTCCACTCATTATCGTAAACCACTAGACTACTATTTGCAAATTGGACACTCACACATAAAGACATCATTAAATACAAAGTAACCCTAAACTCTACAATAAAAACCACTTATAGACAGACAATCACTCAACTGACCCCCCTAGACCACAAGAACCACACACACGCACACACACACGCAGGCACACACACACACACACACACATATATATATATATATATATATATATATATATATATATATATATATATATAATACACACACACACACACACACACACACACACACAGACAATCACTCAACCGGCCAACCTACACCATAACAAACACACACACACACACACAGACAATCACTCAACCGGTCACCCTACACCACAACAACCACAGTCCCGCCACACCAATTAAATTCAACCCTCCGTCCAGTGAGAGATACTAGACAGTGAGAATTAATAAACCTTTGAGAGGGGGGGGGGGGCCGTTGTAGCGAATAGGTGTGTGTCGACAAATAGCAGACAGTCGAGAAGGGGGAGGTAGAGGGCCGAATAGGGGGATAGGGGGTGGGGGGCGTTGTAGCGAATAGGTGTGTGTCGACAAATAGCAGACAGTCGAGAAGGGGGAGGTAGAGGGCCGAATAGGGGGATAGGGGGTGGGGGCCGTTGTAGCGAATAGGTGTGTGTCGACAAATAACAGATAGTCGAGAAGGGGGAGGTAGAGGGCCGAATAGGGGGAGGGGGGCGTTGTTCCCTGGTAAATCAAGGTCTTAATAAAACCAATAGAGTCTAGGGGGTCCAGGAGGGGAGTGAGAGAGGGGGCGGTCTTCCCCTTTCCCTTCCCCTTCTCTCGCCCACTGGTGCTCTCTGGACATTAATTACGGTTTACAATCTGTTGCTGGTGGTGGTCTCTTGAATGAATAAACAGTTTGAGCAGATGGGCTTGACCGGGTTAATGGTGCGTGTGGTGGGTTGGTTGACTGGTTGAGTGGTTGGTTGGTTGAGTGGTTGGTTGGATAGTTGGTTGGTTGGGTGGTTGGTTGGTTGGGGGGTTAGTTGGTTGGGTGGTTGGTTGGTTGAGTGGTTGGTTGGATAGTTGGTTGGTTGGTTGGTTGGTTGGGGGGTTAGTTGGGTGGTTGGTTGGGTGGTTAGTTGATTGGGTGGTTGGTTGGTTGGGTGATTGGTTGGTTGGTCAGGTGGCTAGTTGGTTGGTTGGGGGATTAGTTGGGTGGTTGGTTGGGTAGTTAGTTGGTTGGGTGATTGGGTGGTTGGTTGGTTGGGTAATTGGTTGGTTGGTTGGTCAGGTGGCTAGTTGGTTGGTTGGTTGGGTGGTTAGTTGATTGGGTGGTTGGTTGGTTGGGTGATTGGTTGGTTTGTTGGTTGGTCAGGTGGCTAGTTGGTTGGTTGGTTGGGTGGTTAGTTGATTGGGTGGTTGGTTGGGTGATTGGTTGGTTTGTTGGTTGGTCAGGGGTTAGTTAGTTGGTTGGTTGGGTGGGTTGATTGGGTGGTTGGTTGGGTGATTGGTTGGTTTGTTGGTTGGTCAGGTGGCTAGTTGGTTGGTTGGTTGGTTGGTTGGGAGAGTACTAGGTTAGAGGTGGTGCTGGTGGAGAGATAAATAGTTAACCCTTCTACTGTGACACTGGTTCTAAGTCATTTATTCTGGCTAGAATTAGACGAGTTTATTCAACTGTGGAATAAACCTCACTAGTACACTCCTAGTACACTAGGAGTGTACACTATCCCAACTTGCTTTTTGACGCCCGCATAACTTTCCTAAGCTGCATAAAATCATCTAACCATGACTAAAACTAAATAAACGAGACGTCACCAGTACTGAAAGGGTTAAGGACACATCTATTTAATATATGTATTATCTCAAAGACCTTACAATTAATTCCAAGGAGATACTAGAGGTGAAAATATTGAATTATTGTATAGTACAACTCACTCATTGTAAACTGTACGACATATTGTACTATATACTTTTGTCTTAAGCTGCTCTAATGAAGACCCATTTACAACTTCCGAGGGATTTGTGTGTGTTTCTGTGTGTGTTTAAGAGAGAGAGAGAGAGAGAAGGAGAGGATGGTAGAGGGAGAGGGAGGGAGGGAGGGAGAGAGAGGCCGTGATGATGTAGGGAACTATGATTAATGAAGCAGTATTAGGTGATAATTGGGCCAGGACTACAGATGGGAGCAGAGTAAAAATATACAAATAATGCCGGGTTTATAAGAGAGATGTCGGGATAATTGAAAACAAAAGACGAAAAGCAATAATAAATAAAATGGCAGAACATATTAAAATATATGATAAGTAATGATAAACAACGCAACAGAACATAATTATTAGGGTCACCTGTTGCATCTACTTATACCATTTCAACACTTTGCATTTAATAATTGATATTTCTGAGTCTTTCATTCCATCATTGTACTACCAACGTATTAAATGTGAAGCGCCAAATAATATATAAACATATTGAAGTAATGTTTAATATGACACAAATTGCCTAAAATCTTCAATTTGGGTTTAAGAAAAGAAGTACAGTAGTCGTTCTCTTAAGGGGAGTTTTTTTCTGGATTCCCTTCTCCCTCATGTTTAGCCCCATTAGTTTTGAGATTTGAGGACGTCGTTTGTCCCATTAGTTTGAATATGTTAAGACCTTTCGTGCCATTTAGGTGTCGATTATTTCTTAGCGACTGATAGCAAGCCTGCAATTTAGGAGGAATCGGCCTTTGGCCGGGTCACTTTTTACCGAAAAAACGCACAAATTAATCACGAATGGGGGTCATGGTGGTATTTTGTTTAATTTTGTTGGAGGTCTAGGGAGGAAACTAACCAATCTAAATAAATAAACAAATTAAACAGACAAATTCCCCTTAACATTAAAAATAGCACCAATGCCACTATAGGCTTCAGTTTACCTTCTCTATAATTTACTCTACTTGTTTACCTAACTCCTTCTTCCTTTAGTTTACTCCACCTCAGCTTTTCTTTATCCTTATTCCAGTTTACTTCTTCCTAAAGTTTTACTCTACAATCTCAGTTCTGTCATTGCTCTCCTCCAGTCGTGTTTACTTCTTTATGTCATAATTATTACCATTTCTCTCTCTCTCTCTCTCTCTCTCTCTCTCTCTCTCTCTCTCTCTCTCTCTCTCTCTCTCTCTCAATGTAAAGTGTATTAGTTTTTTTTTCGTATTATCCTCAATGTCTTTCTTTATCCCCCATTTCTCCCTTTTTCTTTCACGTAGTCTAGAACATAATCTTTCATCTTTCTCAAAGACAATCTTTCCCGCAAAATGCTGTTCCTTTTGCAGTCCTTTTTTGTTTGTTTTCCTTTTCCTTTCCTCTAATCTAAATATTCAATTGTAAGCTAAATTGATTTTTTGCATACCCTTTTAGTCGTTATGTTGGTGTTTTGATTACTTAATTTAGTTTATGCTATCGGCCTTCATCTGCAGCCACTACAGCCAGTCAATGCTTATCACCTTAAAATACTGTTAGCGTTATACGCATGTAAGCGGAGTCCAAAGTATATATTATATAATTATTTATGCTTACCAAAATTATGATATTTTTATTTTGGATTTATATATGCTTGAGTGTAGAGAGATTTGATATCAATGGCATCAATATGACGAAACTTGAGTCACCTCTGTTCACTGAAGGGTTCTCTCCCCCTCCAAGCTGCCCCTTCCGTTTACCTCCAGATCCCGATTCTCGTCTGTTCCCGCCGCTAACGAGACACGTCACGTGACTCCCACTGACCACTATCCCCATCCCCGCACACGACTTCGGCTTCGGCCTCACAAGTACCAACAACTCCCAGTAAATCGAATACAACTTCCGCCTCTCCTATCCCACAAGGCTAAATGTTGTCACTATACTCAAAATTTGTATGCTCATTGAGATAGTTTTGTGTTTTAGACATTATTTATCGGGGTATTAAAGTATGTGGTTAGTCGCCGGAAGGGATGCGTGGACCAGTGGCAGATGTTATGGCGCGGGTTAAAGGTCTCAGCGACACATAATCACCCGCGCAAAAGAACACTCCGCCCGCCAAATTAAAGTTTCAGAGACAGCCGCACATACACATACACACGCACAGGCACACACGCATGCAGATAGATAGGTGGATAGAAAGACATAGATGTATCTATCTATCTATCTATGGATATCTACAGTATCTTTCTCTCTCTCTCTCTCTCTCTCTCTCTCTCTCTGTGTATATATATATATATATATATATATATATATATATATACTGTATATATATATAACCATAAGGAGGAGAAAAGAGAGATAATTAACCCCTTCCATACCGTCGATATATTTTTTATTTTGTTCTGACTACTACTAACGGCTTTTATTTAACTTAGGAAGGATATGTCTAATAATATAAGGCTTCAAACTATCTCAATCAACCCTTTTAACTAAAACCCGTCCACCTCTCCTCCCCAACCCACCTAGCCTTCCCATATCATCCACTCCCCCCCCCTAAAACCCGTCCACCTCTCCTTCCTAACCCACCTAACCTTCCCATACCATCCATATCCTCAACTCAACACACCACACCCCATCCTAATCCATTCCAACCCCCATCTCCTGCTCCCCAATCCCCACCCCCACCTCACCCATCCCAACCCCCCGCCCCCCGCTCACCCCCACCCTCACCCCCCCCCCCTCCTCCTGCAGTAGCACCCCACATACATCGTGCACATAACATTAACATTCTTCAACTGAACATAGATGGCATCAACACAAAGAAACACGAACTCTCACACTTCATCAAACAACACAACATACACATTGCCATCTTACAAGAAACAAAACTCCGCACAACACAAAAAACACCCACATTTCATAATTTCACCACCATCAGACAAGACCGGGCTGTCGGCGGGGGCGGTGGACTCATCATCCTGGTACACAAAGAAATATCATACATAGTAACCAGTGTACAAACCAAATCCCTCCTCCCCCCAAATGATAACACAACAGAAATACAGTCAATTAAAATACGCACTGGCAACAACTCATACATAACCATCATAAACACATACATCCCTCCCCAAACATCCCCTACAGTACCAAATGAATACAGACCACACTTACAACACATCACAAACACCCCACACACCCCACACATCATCCTGGGTGGTGACTTCAACGCCAAAACGTCGGCCTGGTTTGTCGACAACCCCGACACAGACAGAGGGCTGGTACTACAAAACCAAACCGATAACCTCATCATCCTTAACGACATCCATCAACATACCCATATTCCTCACCAAGCCCTCTATAACCCATCATCTCCTGACATCACCTTTTGCTCCCCAGAACTCGCCCCACAACATCCTGGAGGGTGGTCAGAACCTTAGGCTCTGACCACCTCCCGATCATTATCACCACCAAAACCAGACTCACCCCAGCTAGCCACAAACACACATACACCAATTATAAAAGAGCTAACTGGGAAGCATTCACAAATGAGACAGAACAACACTTCACAACTCTAAACAGTACACCCATCACTAACATCAACAATGCTGTACACATACTCAATAAAACTATCCAAAACGCTGACAAGAAACACATTCCAAGAGGTAACAGAAAAAGACACAACCCCAACTTCACACCAGAAATTCAAAACCTCATCAGACAACGCGACATACTGAAACACTCCCCAGCACCCCACACACAAGACATCACACAACAAATTCAAGCACTCAACACCCAAACTAACAACAAAATACAAGAACAACAAAAATTAAATTGGAATAACTTCCTACAAACACTTGATCACAAAACAAACCCCAAAAAACTCTACAAAACACTAAACAGCATCACACTTTCCAACAGCAACACAACACAATCACATGCTGCAATCACAACAACAGACACTACTCCTTCATGTAAACAACAAGCAAACACTCTCATCAATCACTTTTCACATGTCAGCCACCTAAAACCTCACAAAGACGACCGATGTGTCATCCGACGTAAGAGACAATTCCCCACAGATCCTGACTATACACCCTTCACCAATCACCAGACAAAGCATATCATCAACAATCTCAAGCACTCACCCGCCTGTGGCCTAGACAACATAAGCAACATACACCTCAGACACCTGGGACCACAAGGCATACAAGCACTCACAAACATATCAAACTACAGCTATTCACACAACACAATACCAGACATTTGGAAGCATGGTATCATCATCACATTCCCCAAACCCAACAAAGACCCCATGCTACCCTCCTCGCACCGCCCCATCACACTCCTTTGCTCCGCCTCCAAAGTCATGGAACGCCTAGTATTACAACTAATTACACCTGACCTACCCCTAGCTCCAACACAACATGGCTTTAGGCCACTGCACTCCACAAACACTCTTCTCACAGACCTTACACAAAGAGCTTTCGACGGCATCAACTCAGCTAGACCACCACACAGATCACTATTAGCCACACTCGACATTAGTAAAGCCTTCGATGCCATCCCCCGCCACAACCTAACAAACAAAATCTACAACACAAACATGCACAACAACACAAAAGGTGGCTGGCCAACTTCCTAGCAGGCAGATGTGCACACGTATCTTTTGCCGGTCAGTCATCTAAAATCAGAAACTTTCCAAACGGAGTCCCACAAGGATCTGTCCTATCGCCCGCACTCTTCAATCTGTACATGCACGATATAACTACACCCAATACGCCCCAAATAAACTTAGCCTCCTATGCAGATGACATAACACTCACATGCACACACCATGACCCAAAAAGAGCAACAGATCTCCTTCAACCCTATCTCAACACACTACATGGCTGGTGCACTACAAACAGACTTAATCTAGCCCCAGCCAAATCCACCGCAACCCTGCTCACAAGTTGGACAGGAGAACACGAATACATCCCTCAAACTCACCATAAACAACACACCCTTAACACATACACACACACCCAAAATCCTAGGAGTAACATATGATACTCATATGACATTCAAACAGCACACCACAAACATTAAAAAGAAACTGACACCCAGACTTAACGCCCTCAGGTCACTTGCTCACACAAAATTTGGACACAACAAAGAAACTACCACCACAGTATATAAACAATACATTAGATCAGTGATGAAATACGCAAGCCCAGCCTGGGCTTCTAACCTAGCTGAAACACATCATAAGACCTTACAGACTATTCAAAACAAAGCCCTGAAGATCATTACAGGCTGCACAGCTACTTCACCCACAGATCACCTACATCAAGAAACCAAAATCCTCAAAGTCAAAGACCATCTGGACATGAGAGGCACTCAATTCCTGGCAGCAGCCTCCACGAACCAAGACCATCCACTAAACTACATGGCAACACACCCACAGACACCAAGAAATATCAAAACAACACCCAGCACACGGTATCACACACAATTATTGTCCTCTCTCCCTCCCTGCCCACCCCGAACCAACTTCCAAAGCACATCCATACTCATATCTCTCACCGATCCATCCACTCACTCACAGACAACACGCAGCTGCATGCACGACCTCCCGAAATCCATCCTTCCGAATCCTCCCTTCCTCGCGAGGACAGAGTCCACCTGGCCAGGCTGAGATGCGGACACCACCCAGCTCTCCTGAGCTATCAGAAGAGACTGGATGACTCCGTTGTCGACACCTGCCCGGGATGTAACACAGCGCCCCATACCATTAAACACATCATAGAGGACTGCATTTCACACAACCACTTACGCCAACAACACAATCTACACTCAATGAGAGCTCTGTGGGAGAGCCCGATCATGGCCATGGCCTTTCTCAGGGACTCGGGGCTGTTCGGCCAGGCAGCTTAGGAAACAACAACAACAACAACCCTTTTAACTACCACAGACCCATCCTAAGCTGCATAAAATCGTATAAATATAGAAAAATGGACCCTAACACTATCTAGTCCGACATATTGTGGGTTTTTAGGAGATTTTATTTAATTATAATTTAGGATTTTGCTTGTTTTCGCCATTTTCGAGCATTGTATTTTAGTTTGTCCCCTAGGCTAACAAAAATGCTTCCCAGGCTAGTCCACAAAGGTACACTCCTAAACGGCCACAACTAGAACAGTCACTACGAAAGCGACTGCTAACCAATCGTAACTCAAATTTCTCTAACCTAACCTAAATTAACCAAAAATAGAAGACAAAAAAGAGAAAACTAAAGAAATCTAAGTATAACTTCTCTGAATCCTTGACCGTTTAGCGAACGTTTTTTCTTGCTGTGGCCGGTATGGTAGAGGTCGTCCTATTCGTGGCCATTTTAGTTGAGGTCATTTTGCTATTTGGTTGCGTCCGTTGATAATAAGACAGTGTTTGAGTGTGAATACTTTGTACTGGGGCCGTTCAGGTTGTGGCCGTTTGGTTCTAAAGTCGTTCTGTTTGCGGCCGTTTAGGAGTGTGCCCGTTTAGGAGTGTGCCCGTTTAGGAGTGTGGCCATTTAGGAGTGTGGCCATATAGGAGTGCGGCCATATAAGAGTGCAGCCGTTTAGGAGTGTGGCCGTTTAGGAGTGCGGCCGTTTAGGAGTGTGACCGTTTAGGAGTGTGACCGTTTAGGAGTGCGGCCTTTTAGGAGTGTGGCCGTTTACGAGTGTGGCCGTATAGGAGCGTGGCCGTGTTTCCCCTGCTTCCGTGTCCTAATTGCCCCCGTAGTGTAAAGGGTCCCCGGCTGGAAATAGAGTAATGGAAGGGGACACCTGAGATTGGGGGGGATAATTACCGGGAAATATGTTCGTTAGCCGTATTAACCTCCCAGGGATTAACCTCAACACATGGGATGGCCGGGAGAGAGAGAGAGAGAGAGAGAGTGAGAGTGAGAGAGAGAGAGAGAGAACATGAGAGAGAGAGGGGGGGAGGAGTATAACTGTGTGTGTGTAATAATAATAATAATAATAATAATAATAATAATAATAAACGGTTTATTAAAGAATGGCAGCCTCATGAGCTGAAAATACACATTTTACAATTTAGTGGATGAACATGAGATGTACAGATATGAGGATGGTAAGCTTAGTTTACAAACAAAATAAATAAATACAATAATGATGCATGTGCAGAATACAAATTATCATAAAATAACCATGAGAGTAAGTGATATACAGTACATATACACATTTATTTACTTACTCATATACAGAACATACGTATATACACGTACGTGCGCACATACATATACATACATATATAGGAACATAAGAACATGCAGTAAGTGTGCACATGTCCGTATACACAAACGCTCACGTATGCACACAAACATACATACATACAGAAACTGTTTTGGTATGGTCAGGGTAAAGAGGGTGCAGGTACTACAATGGGAGGTTAATCCTCGGTAGTGTAGGTGTGTGTGTGTGTGTGTGTGTGTGTGTGTGTGTGTGTGTGTGTGTGTGTGTGTGTGTGTGTGTGTGTGTGTGTAAATGCCGGAAAAGATGTGAACGCTGGCAAATAGATATACAATAAGAGATAAAACGTAATAACGAAAACGACCGAGGAAGGAATGGACAATAAGGTGAAATATAGATACAGAAGAAGGGAACCAGTGAATTAGGTCATCGATTAATTCGCAGTGTGGCTAAAAATTCCATGTTATCTTAAACTGTTCAGTTGGCTTTATTTTATGACAATTATAATTACAGGATAATAACAAATAAGGCGATGTCACACGAGCGTATTTTTTGGCAATTTTCTATGAACAAGCTTTTTTCGCAATACTCTGGTACTCTTTCGCATCGGAATTAGCAACTAGACTGATTTCAATTTATGTTAGGTGGCTGAATACTGATAAACCTTAAATTCTGAGGCTGCCAGACTACAATTGCCCGAAAATATTGCCGGAAATCCGCTGGAATGACACCGACTTTACACACAGACATGCTATAGGTCTGTGTCTGTGTGGAACATCTGGACAATAAGAGTGTAATAATTTGTCAAGGCCCGTAGATTAGTCCTACTCAAAATACTATAGAACGGGCGTCGGTAAAGTATATTCCTCCATTTCGTTGATCAGGCACTATCTTCAATTAAGGGGAGGTTTTTAGTTTGCGCCCTAGACCATCAACCTTAAAAAAAAAAAAAAAAAAAAATATATATATATATATATATATATATATATATATATATATATATATATATATATATATATACCTGTATACTGTGTATATATACAGTAGGCCTATATATATATATATTTAATAATAATAATAATAATAATAACAAATAAAAACAAGACCCCTTTATCGGTAGGTAATGTGGCACCCTCCTAAATTGCAGACTCGCTTTTGCTCACCAAGAAAATATCGACACCAAATGTCTTAAAATTGACAAAGAAATTAGGCAAAAGGTATTCAAATCGTTAGTCGGGTGGATGGGACTCGTTAGCCTTGGTCGGCAACTCATCTAGGGGAGACAACCTTATACAAATCCGGGTGGATGGGACTCGTCAGCCTTGGTTGGCAACCTGTCTAGGGGAGTAAACCTGATACAAATCCGTACTGCTTACCTAAGGGTAAGGCAGTTAGTGGATGAACTAGCCGAACACCACTGTAGAAAAATAGTGCTAACAAGATACACAGAGGGCCTCGGAGTCGGACGGATTCTAAATTGGGTGGTCAATCCTGTAAGTCCTTCACTAAACTGGCTCGGGGTGTCCCTCTCACAGGGAATAGGTCCGCTTGGGGGCATTCTGTGTATGGCCACCCTTGTAAGGGGAGTAAGGCGTCCGGCAATAGATAGATAGATAGATAGATAGATATTAAAATCGTCACACTATCGAGCGAACGTCTTAAGGGGAAACTGACCGTTTGTTTGGTCTATTAATTTATTTATTCATATATTTGTTTAGTTTCCTCCCTAGACCTCCATCAACCTTAGAAAAACACCCCCTAGACCCCCCTTCAAGATAAATGTGTACATTTTTCGGTAGAAAAATGTCCCGACCGAAGGCCGGTTCCTCTTAAAATTGCAGGCTCGCTGTCACTCGCCGGGAAATAATCGACACCTAAATGGCACGAAAGGTCTTAAAATTGACAACGAAATGGGGCGAAAGGTGTTAGAATCGCCAAACTAATGGGCCGAACGTTTTATAATCTCAAAACTAGTGGGGCTAAACATTAGGGAGAAGGGGGTCCAGAAAAACGGTCTGCCTCCCCTTAAAGTCTTCATGTTAACATGTATTTGAGTGCCAAATACAGGTACCGACCAATTTTCTCCCAAATCCATACATCATTATCGATCTGTTTTGTGGCCGAACAGACACACTGACACACCCGTAGGTGTTCAAGAGTGTCTGTAAAGCCGGTATCACACGAGCGTTTTTTCCCTCAACATTTATCCTCAACACTGGTCTGGCAGCTTATGAGGTCAACATTTAAAGTGTTTCAGTCACCTAAATTGCTCTATCATCAGTCTAGTTTCCGATACTGGAGCAAAATATACCATAAATGTTGCCAGAAATATGTTGATTATCGAATGTTGACTATAAAAGCTCTCGTGTGATACCGGCTTAATACTCTTCTTCTCCACGCTTAGGCTAAGTAACTGTGGTACACAAAAATTAACCCCTTGAGGATCATGATACGGTTTGACAGTATGTTCTGGCTGTCATTAGACGATTTTGTACAGCTTAGGAAGGATGTGTAGGAATATAATACGGTCATGACGGTCTCAATTAACCCTCTGATTTCCATATAACCTTCCCAATCTAAATAATATCGTCTAGATATAACCATAATAAAGTGTCAAATCGCGTCATAATCCCCAAGAGGTTAACTGTCATGTCTGAGGCAGCGGGGAAACAATGAGTTATCATTCATTTAAGGGGGGATGGGCCGGTTTTCTGGACCATTTTCTCCCTCATGTTTAGCCCCATTAGTTTTCAGATGTTAAGATGTTTGCCCCATTAGTTAGTTGATTTTAAGACCTTTTGCCCCATTTCTTCGTCAATATTTAGACCTTTCGTGTTATTTAGGTGTCGATCTTTTCCCTGGCGAACGATAGTGAGCCTGTAATGTTGGAAGAACCGGCCTTCGGCCGGGACATTTTTCTATCGAAAAATGTACAAATTAATCTAGAAGGGGGATCTAATGGATGCTTTTCTTAAATTTGATGGAGGTCTAGGGAGGAAACTAGAAAAATAATGAATACATGCAAAAATCGGCCAAAAAGTGAACCATCCCCCCTTAACACAATATACAGACAACCACAGGAATAACTTACAAAGTTTTAACAATACTTATAATTGAGTTTGGCATGGAACAATTAGTTGTAATTATTTGTTCAGCTTTCACGTTAAATCAGCGAGGATTGGGATTATGATATATTTAAGAAACTCCCCATGCAGCAAGGGGAGATCTCCACTTTAGGGATTTTTTTCTTGACCCCTTTCTCCCTCATGTTTAGCCCCATTGCTTTTGCTATTATAAAACGTTTGCCCCATTAGTTTAGCGATTTTGAGAACTTTCACCCCATATTAAGACCTTTCGTGCCATTCAGGTGTCGATTTTATCCTGGCGAGCGATAGCGAGCCTGTAATTTAAGAGGAACCGGCCTTCGGCCTGGAAAATTTTCTACCGAAAAATGTAGAAATTTATCTTGAAAGGGACTCAAGGGGGTGTAATTTTAAGCTTGATGGAGGTCTAGGGAACAAACTAAATACCTCCCCTTAAGTTTGATATTTTTCGTATGTTAATGCAGGAGACAAAAAGCAAAGCTGCCTGTCATGTTTCCCCCCCTTAATTAAATTTGAAATAGTTACAGAGAGCCAAATTAATGGTATCTTAGTCAAAATATCTGGACACCCGGAGCTTGAAGCAGTTTAAGTCATAGGATGAAGGAAAGTCAGATTGAGGGATAGAGCCCTAAAGCTAAATTACTTGTTGAGTAGAAGAAAAACTGTAAAAATAGATTCACTCTTGGGTTAGAGAGTTGGACAGAATAGAGGTGGGAGTGTGTTGAAAGGCGGGTGCCCCCCACTTTCCGTAAGGGAGGAGGTATACACTGGTAAAGTTCTGAAGCACACTTATTATTGTAATAGCTGTAGAAGAGTGAGAGAGATGCAACATTGCGGCGTGTAGATATAAATGGTAGGGAATTTGTAAGAAGAAATGAGTTAGTGAGACGAAATGCTCTTGACTCTACCCTTTCGAGAAGTGCTGTATGAGTGGAACCTCCCCACACATGCGAACAGTACTTGATACAAGTGCGCTATCATCACAAATTATCTCAATTGAGAGATTGTAGACACCAATCGAGCAGGGCAATACCCAGGGGAGGCCTCCTAGGCATGCGATAAGGAGTTGCTGGAACCCCTGTTTCATATGTCTGGCTTCCCTCACTGTTTCTGTTTGTGTCTCACCTAGACAGAGTAATCCAGCTAGATCTCACAAACACCTCCTCTTCCTATTCGTTTCACTTCACTAAACAAGCACACTACACATTGTAATACACACACACATATACTCAAAAACGATCGAAAAAATTTGACAATAGTGACTATGACTCTTACAACTTAGGGGGGACACTTGTAACAGGCAACTTTACCTTTTGTCTTCTTCATACACATAGACAAAGAAAAAGCTCTCTTGTTAATTAGGTAAATACAGGTTAATTGTAACTATCAAAGCGAGAGGCGGATGGAGGGCGTTGTGAGTGGTGGTGGGAGTTGAAAGGTTAAGGGGAGGTTTTCAGTTTGTTCCCTAGACCTCCATCAATCTTATAATTACACCCCCTAGACCCCCTTTCAAGATAAATGTGTACATTTTTCGGTAGAAAAATTTCCCGGCTGAAGGCCGGTTCCTCGTAAATTACAGGCTCGCTATCGCTCGCCAGGAAACAATTCACACCTAAAACGCACGAAAGGTCTTACAATTGCTATAAATGGGGCGAAAGCTCTTAAAATAGCCAACTTAATGGGGCAAACCTCTTAAAATCTCAAACACACTGGGGCTAAACATGAGGGAGCAAGGGGTTCCGGAAAAAAATCCCTCAAGTGGAATTCTCCCCTTAAACAGACGGAGGGTGGCAGGTGATTAGTAAATGGCCCACCTGGACAATGTTCGGGGGGGGGGGGGGGGGGAGTATGGGGGGTTATCTGGGACTTTGGGATGATTAGCGCCTTTCATTATGTGGCTAGTCCTTTGTTTTATTGAACCTAAACTTTCACCTCTTTTGTTTGATTGTAGCCAAGCTTTTAGTTATGTATTGTTGTAGCAATTATTTTAATTATGTGGCTATTCCTTTATTTTATTGTGGCAAAACTATTAATTATGTTGCTGCTCATTTATTTAAATTTAGCGACACTTTAAATTATGTTGCTATATTTTGTTTTTGTTCTTTTGTAGTAACCCTTTTAATTATATTTTATTGTAGCAACCCTTTAACCCATGCTGTACCAGTGACTTTCTATTTATTATATTCTGGCAAATATCAAACCATTTTATTCATTCTCTAGCAATTAACAGGCATCGAACTATCTCACTTAACCCTTTTTATCACCACAAATCCTTCTTGAACTGTACAAATTCCTCTAAATATAGCTAGAATAAAATTAAAAACACGTCGACGGTACAGAAGGGGTTAGTCATGTTGATACTCTTGTTTATTATTGTAGCAACACTTATAATGTTGCTAATTTTGTTTTATTGTAGCAATACATTTATTTGTGTTGCTACTATTTTGTTTTATTGTAGCAACAGTTAATTATGAGGCCATTCCTTTGTTTTATTGTAGCAACACTGTTAATTATGAGGTCATTCTTTTGTTTTATTGTAGCAACACTGTTAATTATGAGGCCATTCCTTTGTTTTATTGTAGCAACACTGTTAATTATGAGGCCATTCCTTTGTTTTATTGTAGCAACACTTAATTATGAGGCCATTCTTTTGTTTTATTGTAGCAACACTGTTAATTATGAGGCCATTCCTTTGTTTTATTGTAGCAACACTGTTAATTATGAGGCCATTCTTTTGTTTTATTGTAGCAACACTGTTAGTTATGAGGCCATTCCTTTGTTTTATTGTAGCAACACTGTTAATTATGAGGCCATTCCTATGTTTTATTGTAGCAACACTGTTAATTATGAGGCCATTCCTATGTTTTATTGTAGCAACACTGTTAATTATGAGGCCATTCCTTTGTTTTATTATAGCAACACTGTTAATTATGAGGCCATTCCTTTGTTTTATTGTAGCAACACTGTTAATTATGAGGCCATTCCTTTGTTTTATTGTAGCAACACTGTTAATTATGAGGCCATTCTTTTGTTTTATTGTAGCAACACTGTTAATTATGAGGCCATTCCTTTGTTTTATTGTAGCAACACTAAAGCTGGTGTCACACGAGCCCTTTTTCGAGCAATTTTTACGGGCAATTATGGTCTGGAAGCTTAAAAAATTACACTTTATCAGAATTCAGCCGCCTAAGACAGTCTACCTTCAGCCTAGTTACCTATACCAGTGCGAAAATGTCCCGAAATAATACGAGAACAAACTTGCTCATGGAAAATTGACGGAAAAAAGCGTTCGTGTGACAGGGGCTCAAACAATACCATTACTAATGTTACTAGTCTTGTTTGATCGTAGCTATACTTTCATTCATGTAAGTAATGTAGCAACATTTCCTCTCTTTATTATAGTTTAGCAGTAATTATAATCGTGTTACGATGTTTTTGAGTATTGATGGTAGTACTAAATATGCAAATTTGGCCATATTATGTAATGTAGCAGCACTCTTCAAGTTTTCATTTTAAATAGTAGCGGCAAGCTTAGGGGGAGATCTTCACTTCAGGGTTTTTTTCTGGGCATCTCAGGATATTTAGGCCCATTATTTGTTTAACTATTTTAAGACCTTCGCACAATTAGTTTGGCAATTGTAAGACCTTACACCCCATATCTGTTAATTATAAGTCTTTTCGTGCCATTTAGTTGTCGAGTTTTTCCTGGCAAGTACCGAAATAGGTACACATTTATCTTTTATCTTGAGGGTATTTTTAAAAGCTTGATGGAGGTCTAAGGAACAAACTAAAAACCTCCCCTTAATCACATGGCCCTTGTTTATCGTAGCATCAGTTTTAGTTATATTCTGGTGACCAATTCGTCTGTTCTCATGCCTGGCTATATCGGTTAGACCACATTTAACCTTTTCAAGATCTGATTACCTATTTCTTTTACGCTTTCTGGCTATTATTAGACGATTTTATTTAGATTAGGAAGAGTATGTGGAAGTTAGAGGGTTAATTGAGACAGTCTTTACCCTTTCGTATCCCACAGCTCCATCCTAAATTGTATTAAATCGTCAAGTGATAGCCTAGTCATGATATGCTGTCAAACTATCGGAGTGAAGCAGGGAGGAACACACAATAAACCCTCGCATGAGATAGGGTTAAGGGGAGATGGGTCGTTTTTCGGGTCCCCCTACTTCCTCATGTTTAGCCCCATTAGTTTTCATATTGCAAGACGTTCGACTCCATTAGTTTGTCGATTTTCAAACATTTCGTCCCATTTCTATATCAACATCAAGACCTTTCCTGCCATTTAGGTGACGATTTTTTCCTGGCGAGCGATAGCGAGTCTGTAATTTTAAGAGAAACCGACCTTCGGCCGGGACATTTTTCTATCGAAAAATGTACAAACTTATCTTCAAGGGTGGTCTAGTAAGTGTTTGTTAAGCTTGATGAAGGTCTAGCGAGGAAACTAAAATAATAAATTGATATATAAATAAATAGACCAAAAACAAATTACCACTGTCCCGTTAAGTAGGAGTGGGTCATTGTATATTCTGGTGGTGGTGGTGGTGATGGTAGTGATGGTGATGGTGGTGATGGGGATGGGGGTGGTGTTGGTGGTGATGGTAGTGATGGTGATGGTGGTGGTGGTGGTGGTGATGGTAGTGATGGTGATGGTGGTGATGGGGATGGGGGTGGTGTTGGTGGTGATGGTAGTGATGGTGATGGTGGTGGTGGTGGTGGTGGTGGTGATGGTAGTGATGGTGATGGTGGTGATGGGGATGGGGGTGGTGGTGGTGGTGATGGTGGTGGTGGTGGTGATGGTGGTGGTGATGGTGGTGGTGGTGGTGGTGATGGTGGTGGTGGTGATGGTGGTGGTGATAGTGGTGATGGTGGTGGTGATGGTGGTGGTGGTGGTGGTGATGGTGATGGTGGTGGTGGTGATGGTGGTGGTGGTGGTGGTGGTGGTGGTGATGGTGATGGTAGTGATGGGGATGGTGGTGATGGGGATGGGGGTGGTGATGGTGGTGGGTGGTGATGGTGGTGGGTGGTGGTGGTGGTGATGGTAGTGATGGGGGGTGGGTGATGGTGTGGTGGTGATGGGTGGTGTGGTGATGGTGGTGATAGTGGTGATGGTGGTGGTGATGGTGGTGGTGGGTGGTGTGGTGATGGGTGTGGTGTGGTGGTGGTGGTGTGGGTGGTGGTGGTGGTGGTGGTGGTGGTGGTGGTGGGTGGGGGTGGTGTTGGTGATGGGTGTGCTGGGGTGGTGGTGGGTGGTGATGGTGGTGTGGTGATGGTGGTGTTGGTGTGATGGTGGTGCTGGGGTGGGGGTGGTGATGGTGGTGGTGTGGTGGTGTGTGGTGGGGTGTGGTGATGGTGCTGGTGTGGGGTGATGGTGGTGGTGGTGGTGGTGGTGGTGGTGGTGGGGATGGGTGGTGGTGGTGATGGTGGTAGTGGTGATGTGTGGTTGGTGGTGGTGGGGGTGGTGATGGTGTGGTGGTGATGGTGGGGTGTGGTGATGGTGGAGGTGGTGGTGGTGATAGTGGTGGTGTGTGTGATGGTGGTGGTGTGGTGGTTGTGGTGGTGGTGGTGGTGATGGGGGTGGTGGGGGGGTGGTGGTGGTGTGGTGGTGGTGGTGGGGTTGTGATGGGGGTGGTGGTGGTGGTGTTGGGTGTGATGGTGGTGGTGAGTGGTGGTGTGATGGGGTGGTGGTGGTGGTGGTGTGGTGGTGGGCTGGGGTTAATGGTGGTGTGGTGGTGGGGGCTGGTGGTGGTGATGTGATGGTGGTGGTGGTGGTGTGTCATGGTGGTGTGAGGGGTGTTATGGTGGTGGTGTGGTTGATGTGGTGGGGTGGTGGTGATGGTGGTGTGGTGGTGGTGGTGTGGTGGTGGCGGTGGTGGTGGTGGTGGTGGTGCGGGTGTGGTGTGGTGGTGGTGTGTGGTGTGGTGGTGGTGAGTGTTGGTTCGTGGTGTGTGGTGTGGTGTTGGTGGGGTGTGGTGTGTGGTGGTGGTAATAATGGTGGTGGTGATGATGGTGGTGGTGATCGGTTGACCCCACACATTACAGGTTTGGTTCTGACCTTTACCTGGACAACAAGCACACTTACTGGTCAGACGAGGAGGAGGGGAGAAACATTATACTACATTGGTAAAGAAGTGTATGTGTGTGTGTGTGTGTGTGTGTGTTTATCTCTCTCTCTCTCTTTATCTGTATATATATATATATTTTATGTCAAGAAATAATTGAAATCAAATATATATACAGTATATATGCTTTGTAAGACTAGTATGTTTGATACTACAGTGTATTTGAGACCATTTTATTCTGGACTTTGGTCGCTCCGTCATTCCTAAAGGGCCCGTGTTCCTCCTTTACCTGTGCTATTTGAAGCCTTGTTGGTCTTTTAAATCGATATCAGGGTATAGGTTAAAGAGAATTGATTAGCCATTATAAGGCCAAAGGTCCGTTGTGGCTGGAGAGGTGAATTGCGGTGGTCAAATCGTGTTTCCTTTATTATTCTCTATATATTACCAGCAGTCTATATATAGGCCTACATTTAAGTGGACATATTCGATTCAAAGTGCTAGAAATATAATATGCACCACTTCTTTAACTTTTAGTGAATTTATCTAAGAGGATACATTATTTGGAGATCGTTTTAATAAATATAAAATCATCTGATAGACTGGCGAAATTTGATCTTTGGGTATAGGTTAAAGAGGCTTGATTAAGTATTAAAAGGTCGTGTAGCGGTTAGAGGTTTGGGGTGAAAGGTGGGGGAGGGGGGCAGAGGTGAAAGGTGGATTTAGAGGGTCGTAAGGCTTAAGGGGAGACTGGCCGTTTGTTTGGTCTATTAATTCATGTATTCATATTTTTTTTTTAGTTTCCTCCCTAGACCTCCATCAAGCTTAAAAACAAAAAAAAATAGACCCCCCTCCCCCTTCAAGATAAATTTGTACATTTTTCGGTAGGAAAATGTCCCGGTCGAAGGCCGGTTCCTCTTAACATTGAAGGCTCGCTATCGCTCGCCAGGAAATAATCGACACCTACATGGCACGAAAGTTCTTAAAATTGACAACGAAATGGGGCGAAAGGTGTTAAAATCGCCAAACTAAGGGGCCGAACGTCTTATAATCTCAAAACTAGTGGTGCTAAACATAAGGGAGAAGGGGGTCAAGAAAAACGGTGTGCCTCCCCTTAAAACCCGTTTGATCTGAAAGGTCATATTTAATGTGAACAAAATCATCTAGTTGTAGCAAATACAAACAAATAATGGGTTTACGATTGAAAGGGCTTATCAAGAATGAGTCTTACACCTGATTACAAAAAAATATTCATACGAAGGACAATAATGGAGTGCTTAATAGTCGATAGAATTTAACATAAAATTCGTTATTGAAGTTAATGCGTTAGCCTCATATTGTTATGGTTATTTTTTGTTATTCCGTACACAATAATCAATATTATTCATCTTTGAGACGGATCTCTGAGAGACAATTATCGATTATGAATATAATGTTATCTACATGTTTCTTCTGTCTTATTCGTTTTACATGATTCTTACCGTCATAGAAATGAATTTAAAGAAAATCAAATTAATGACAACATAATCCATACACTGAAAGGCGGTCTTGATACGTGCGAAATCCTTATCAATAACTTTGTGTTGTACTTGATACTGTAAATATTAACAATAATCACAAACTCACGACCCACAAGTTCTAGCCGAAACTCCCTGAACATACCAATACATCAACAACACGCAGAACATGCTGTGCATATTTGTTGCATTCTTTTGATCCTTTTAATCCATATAAATCCAAAGCCCAATTCAGCCTCTCAAAATGAAAATGAAGCTGTACAAAAATAAGCTAGGTAGTGATATGACATGTGTGGAGTCATATACAGAGGGAAGATAAACAAAGGTGAGAGTGCTGAATAGAACACTATGCAATATATGTCATAGTGGAAGCAATTATAATAATGAATATACACATGGAAACATTGTGATAGTCGAGAGCTACCGAACTTACAATGGATAGCCTCTTAACTAATACATTATTCTCATGATGTATATATCCAAGCTTATTGTAATGTTTGGACCTCATAGACTGCACGACCTCAATCCTAAGCTAATCATTAACATCACGTGACAATAGCTGCAATTAGTTAAAGTGCTTTAACAAAAGAGGTGCGTTGAAGTTCGAATCCTGTACAGCGGAGGAATGTTATACAGTATATGTTATAATTTCCTTTGACAATAACAGTTTTCGTTTTCTTGATTTATATAATTTGATCATGAAATTATAATTTTGTTGGAGTTGTTCACAATAATTTGAATTTCAATGAGTATGAATAATAGCCAAACTACATATCAAAAGATGCCACCATAGCGAATGGTTGATGAAAGAAGTAACTAGGACACATCTGGAGGCAATATATACAGATTTATATGTTCTTTGTGTGTGTGTGTGTGTCTGTATATATATATATATATATATATATATATATATATATATATACTGTACGGTTTATAATTATAGACTGGTAGATACACAGCAAGATGGACATGTATCTTTAACAGTAGGAATGTTTTAGCATATCTTATATACAGTATCATTTTGATGGGTGATGATAATATTATGTGTATATTAGATATAAAGAACTATGAGGACGGAATCTATAGAACAATTATTATGATATCGTCTGAGGACAGAAACAATTTAAAGTAAAATCCGAGCATATCTATCCATCTATCTATCTATTGCTGGACGCCTTCCTCCCCTTAATGACGGTGGCCATACACAGAAGGCCCCCAAGCTGACCTATTCCCTGTAAGAGAGACAATCCGAGCATATACGAGTAGAAAATGTGAACATAAAATGAAGATTAAGGAATACATGCAACTGAAAACTTTAGCAATCAGTGAAAAATGAGATTTTGTAAAATATGATAGAACACTTAGAAGAGTATAGCTATGCGAGTCAGAGGCACATAACACGTAGGAACATGCATAGAAGAAAACAAACATTAAGTTGTTGTTGTTGTTGTTGTTCCCTAAGCTGCCTGGCCGAACAGCCCCGAGTCCCTGAGAAAGGCCATGGCCACGATCGGGCTTTCCCACAGAGCTCTCATTGAGTGTAGATTGTGTTGTTGGCGTAAGTGGTTGTGTGAAATGCAGTCTTCTATGATGTGTTTAATGGTATGGGGTGCTGTGTTACATCCCGGGCAGGCGTCGACAACGGAGTCATCCAGTCTCTTCTGATAGCTCAGGAGAGCTGGATGGTGTCCGTATCTCAGCCTGGCCAGGTGGACTCTGTCCTCGCGAGGAAGGGAGGATTCGGAAGGATGGATTTCGGGAGGTCGTGCATGCAGCTGCGTGTTGTCTGTGAGTGAGTGGATGGATCGGTGAGAGATATGAGTATGGATGTGCTTCTGGAAGTTGGTTCGGGGTGGGCAGGGAGGGAGAGAGGACAATAATTGTGTGTTATACCGTGTGCTGGGTGTTGTTTTGATATTTCTTGGTGTCTGTGGGTGTGTTGCCATGTAGTTTAGTGGGTGGTCTTGGTTCGTGGAGGCTGCTGCCAGGAATTGAGTGGCTCCCATGTCCAGATGGACTTTGACTTTGAGGATTTTGGTTTCTTGATGTAGGTGATCTGTGGGTGCAGTAGCTGTGCAGCCTGTAATGAATCTTCAGGGCTTTGTTTTGAATAGTCTGTAAGGTCTTATGATGTGTTTCAGCTAGGTTAGAAGCCCAGGCTGGGCTTGCGTATTCCATCACTGATCTTATGTATTGTTTATATACTGTGGTGGCAGTTTCTTTGTTGTGTCCAAATTTTGTGTGAGCAAGTGACCTGAGGGCGTTAAGTCTGGGTGTCAGTTTCTTTTTAATGTTTGTGGTGTGCTGTTTGAATGTCACATGAGTATCATATGTTACTCCTAGGATTTTGGGTGTGTGTGTATGTGTTAGGGGTGTGTTGTTTATGGTGAGTTGAGGGATGTATTCGTGTTCTCCTGTCCAACTTGTGAGCAGGGTTGCGGTGGATTTGGCTGGGGCTAGATTAAGTCTGTTTGTAGTGTACCAGCCATGTAGTGTGTTGAGATAGGGTTGAAGGAGATCTGTTGCTCTTTTTGGGTCATGGTGTGTGCATGTGAGTGTTATGTCATCTGCATAGGAGGCTAAGTTTATTTGGGGCGTATTGGGTGTAGTTATATCGTGCATGTACAGATTGAAGAGTGCGGGCGATAGGACGGATCCTTGTGGGACTCCGTTTGGAAAGTTTCTGATTTTAGATGACTGACCGGCAAAAGATACGTGTGCACATCTGCCTGCTAGGAAGTTGGCCAGCCACCTTTTTGTGTTGTTGTGCATGTTTGTGTTGTAGATTTTGTTTGTTAGGTTGTGGCGGGATGGCATCGAAGGCTTTACTATGTCGAGTGTGGCTAATAGTGATCTGTGTGGTGGTCTAGCTGAGTTGATGCCGTCGAAAGCTCTTTGTGTAAGGTCTGTGAGAAGAGTGTTTGTGGAGTGCAGTGGCCTAAAGCCATGTTGTGTTGGAGCTAGGGGTAGGTCAGGTGTAATTAGTTGTAATACTAAGGCGTTCCATGACTTTGGAGGGGGAGCAAAGGAGTGTGATGGGGCGGTGCGAGGAGGGTAGTGTGGGGTCTTTGTTGGGTTTGGGGAATGTGATGATGATACCATGCTTCCAAATATCTGGTATTGTGTTATGTGAATAGCTGTAGTTTGATATGTTAGTGAGTGCTTGTATGCCTTGTGGTCCCAGGTGTCTGAGGTGTATGTTGCTTATGTTGTCTAGGCTACAGGCGGGTGAGTGCTTGAGATTGTTGATGATATGCTTTGTCTGGTGATTGGTAAAGGGTGTATAGTCAGGGTCTGTGGGGAATTGTCTCTTTCGTCGGATGACACGGCAGTCGTCTTTGTGAGGTTTTAGGTGGCTGACATGTGAGAAGTGATTGATGAGAGTGTTTGCTTGTTGTTTACATGAAGGAGTAGAGTCTGTTGTTGTGATTGCAGCAGGTGATGGCGTTGTGTTGTTGTTGGAAAGTGTGATGCTGTTTAGTGTTTTGTAGAGTTTTTGGGGGTTTGTTTTGCGATCAAGTGTTTGTAGGAAGTTATTCCAATTTAGTTTTTGTTGTTCTTGTATTTTGTTGTTAGTTTGGGTGTTGAGTGCTTGAATTTGTTGTGTGATGTCTTGTGTGTGGGGTGCTGGGGAGTGTTTCAGTATGAGGTTTTGAATTTCTGGTGTGAAGTTGGGGTTGTGTCTTTTTCTGTTACCTCTTGGAATGTGTTTCTTGTCAGCGTTTTGGATAGTTTTATTGAGTATGTGTACAGCATTGTTGATGTTAGTGATGGGTGTACTGTTTAGAGTTATGAAGTGTTGTTCTGTCTCATTTGTGAATGTTTCCCAGTTAGCTCTTTTATAATTGGTGTATGTGTTTGTGGCTAGCTGGGGTGAGTCTGGTTTTGGTGGTGATAATGATCGGGAGGTGGTCAGAGCCTAAGGTTCTGACCACCCTCCATGATGTTGTGGGGGCGAGTTCTGGGGAGCAAAAGGTGATGTCTGGAGATGATGGGTTATAGAGGGCTTGGTGAGGAATATGGGTATGTTGATGGATGTCGTTAAGGATGATGAGGTTATCAGTTTGGTTTTGTAGTACCAGCCCTCTGTCTGTGTCGGGGTTGTCGACAAACCAGGCCGACGTCCTTGGCGTTGAAGTCACCACCCAGGATGAGTGTGGGGTGGGGTGTTTGTGATGTGTTGTAAGTGTGGTCTGTATTCATTTGGTACTGTAGGGTATGTTTGGGGAGGGATGTATGTGTTTATGATGGTTATGTTGGAGTTGTTGCCAGTGCGTATTTTAATTGACTGTATTTCTGTTGTGTTATCATTTGGGGGGAGGAGGGATTTGGTTTGTACACTGGTTACTATGTATGATATTTCTTTGTGTACCAGGGTGATGAGTCCACCGCCCCCGCCGACAGCCCGGTCTTGTCTGATGGTGGTGAAATTATGAAATGTGGGTGTTACATTAAGTCAATGAGGATAATAACACAATATTTGAATAGAAAAGTATGCAGTAGTCGAAAAAAGACACACATTTATAGATAAAGATATTTATAGAAATGAATTAACTTTATTAACCCTTTCAAGATTCGTTCACGTATTTATTTTCTGTTTTCTGGATATTATTAGATTAATTTATTCAAATTTGGAAGGGTATGCCGAAGGCAGATGGTTAATTGATATAGTCTTTACCAATATAATTCCCACAGATCCTTCCTAAGCTGTATACAATCGTCTACTGAAAGCCTGAATATACTGTCAAAATGCGTCATAATATTCAAAGGGTTTGATACGTATGTTACATGGGGTAAGGATAGAGATTAAATATTATCATGTTCGGCTTCCCTAGTCACAATTGTATAATATAACATAAATAGTATTCAACACTAGAACATATTTACATTTTGACAATGAGGATTTGATGTGTCCTCATGTAATTATTTATTTCTCTAATGACGTCATTGCTAATTAAGGATATTATTTTGTATATTATTTGAGTAAATTGTTATACAGTTTTTTTATACATTGTTGAAATAAAGAACACCTTGGACATAATACAATACAACGCGGACATGAACATAGTAAAAGATTAGAGGAGTAAAACCAAATCCGATAAAACTAATCAGGGGCTTATAATGTTTTTTTAAATAAACAGACTGAGACTGAGGTATAAATCAGAGGGCTAACTACTTTACAATTACTCAACCGCTCCCGTTACGATCTCCCTTTGTATTATTATTTGTCCTCCTATCCCTCCCTCCATTATTACCTCCCTCCCTCCCTTTCTTCCTACCTCCTCCCCTCCCATACTACCACCCTCCCTTCCAACACCCTCCCTCCCACCCTTACTACAACCTCCCTCCCTCCCTCCCTTCATACACCCTCCCTCCCTTCCTTCCTACACCCTCCCTCCCTTCCTACACCCTCCCTCCCTTCCTACACCCTCCCTCCCTTCCTACACCCTCCCTTCCTTCCTACACCCTCCCTTCCTTCCTACACCCTCCCTCCCTTGCCACACCCTGCCTCCCTTACTGCACCCTCCCTCCCGTACTACCTCCCTCCCTCTCTTCCTACCTCCTCCCTCCCTTACTACACCATCCCTTCCTTACTACACCCTCGCTCCCTTACTACCTCCCTCCCTCCCTTCCTACACCCTCCCTCCCTTACCTTACTACAACACCTCTCTCCCTTACACCCCTCCCCTTCTACCCCTCCCTCACCTCCCTCCACCCTTCCTTCCTCTCCCTTCCTACAACCCCTACCTTACTCCCTCCCGCCCCCTCCCTTACTACCTCCCTCCCTCCCTTCCTACCTCCTCCCTCCCTTCCTACACCCTCCTTCCCTTCCTACACCCTCCCTCCCTCTCTTCCTACCTCCCTCCCTTCCTTCACTATCCCTCCCTTCTTCACCCTCCCTCCCTTCCTACACCCTCCCTCCCTTCCTACACCCTCCCTCTCTTCCTACACCCTCCCTCTCTTCCTACACCCTCCCTCCCTCCCTTCCTTCACTCTCCTCCCTTTCCTACACCCTTCCTACACCCTCCCTCCCTCCCTCCTTTCCTACACCCTCCCTCCCTCCCTTCCTACACCCTCCTTCCCTTCCCTTCATACACATTCCCTCCCTTCTTACACCCTCCTCCCTCCTTCATACACCCTCCCTTCCATCCTCTACAACCCCCCTCCCTTCCTCCTCCTACACCCCACCCTCCCTTCCTACACCCTCCCTCACGTCCTACACCCTCCCTTCACACACCCTCCCTCCCTTCCTTCCTACACCCACCCTCCCTTCCTACACCCTCTCTCCCTCCCGTCCTACACCCTCCCTCCATACACCCTCCCTCCCTTCATACCCTCCCTCCCTCCCTTCCTTCATACCCTCCCTCCCTCCCTTCATACCCTCCCTCCCTCCCTTCCTTCCCTCCCTCCCTTACCACACCTTCCCTCCCTCCCTTCCTACACCGTCCCTCCCTTCCTACACTCTCCCTCACTTAGTACCTCCATCCCTTCCGACACCATCACTCCCTTCCTACATCCCTCCCTTCCTACCTCCCTCTCTTCCTACCTCCCTTCCTTCCTACACTCTCCCTCCCTTCCTAAACCCTCCCTCCTTTCCTACACTCTCCCTCTCTTCCTACACTCTCCCTCTCTTCCTACCTCCCTCCCTTCCTACACCCTCCCTCCCTTCCTAAACCCTCCCTCCCTTCCTAAACCCTCCCTCCCTTCCTACACTCTCCCTCTCTTCCTACACTCTCCCTCCCTACCTTCACCCTCCCTCTTCCCCTATTCTTTTCTTTCATTCTCCCTTCATTATTCATATTTTAGTTTGAATGCATTATATATATTTCTTCTTACCTCCTTTTCGCATTCCTTCTCCTCAGTCCTTCTTGCACTCCATGCCATTGCATCCCCCCCCCTCTCTCTCTCTCTCTCTCTCTCTCTCTCTCTCTCTCTGTCTCCTATCTATCTATCTATCTATCTATCTATCTATCTATCTATCTATCTGTCTATCTATCTATCTATCTATCTATCTATCTATCTCTCTGTTGTTTTCACTTAAGAAAAAAAGAGAGCGAGGTCAATTAATTTAGTGTTTCAAGATATTAAAGGATTTTGATAACATTGATGTAGATTCACTTTTCAAAATCGATAACAGTTCATTAACTCGGGGAAATGGAATGGAATTAAAAACTAGGAGGGCGAATCTCGATGTCACAAAGCAATTCTTCACCTACAGTGTGGGCAACGAGTGGAACAAACTGCCAGATACAATGGTACAATGTAAGACAATTGACACATTCAAAAGGAGTCTAGACATCCATTTTGAGGAGGTTGGAATAATATAGGTAATACAAAAAGTAATGACATGAAAACAAAAGAAACAAAAAGAAGCATCAGTAGTATATAATATTTCTCAATTAATTCTTTACTATGAATTTCCCAGTATATATTTGTCTCATTCTGCTTGGGAACTTGTTTCCCCAACTATAATTTCATTCAACTAATGGTCAGAGGGAGTGGTGGGTGGGGAGAGAGCCTTCTGCTTTGCTATCCTTGCCTGCCACTTTGTAGCAAATTCTATTTTAGCATTAAGTCCGGACTGCCTAGTAGGGACCGCAAGGTCTGTGCAGTCTGTTTATCTATGTATAACTCTTTCTCTCTCTCTCTCTCTCTCTCTGTTTCTCCCTCTCTCTCTCTGTTTCTCCCTCTCTCTCTCTCTCTTTCTCTCTCTCTCTCTCTCTTTCTCTCTCTTTCCACCCTCCCTGTCTCCCTCCCCTTCATTCATATTTTTTCTCTCTCCGTCCCTCCCCCAAACTGATTCTTCGCGCCCAATAAAGCCAAAAAAGACAAAGGCTCAGATAAACAGTATTCGATTAAGAAATACTGGGACTCCTCTGGCAACAGCTTGAGCCAAGGGTCGGCTGATCTGCCTAATTCTTCACATAGATTAAAATTAATGACAGTCGCGCAATGCCGCCAGGAAAAATATACACAGATTGTCTCATCTTACCCTTTCAATCCCGGCACATTTTTTATTGTTGCTGCCCCATATTGTTTTTATTAGTCATGGAATACTCATTACTCCAAATACTCTTAGCCCAAAGGACATCAGATACAGGCACTTCTTACTTAAAGTCGCCTCATTTTAGATTATTTAATGTTTACACTGTTCATTTATTTGGGGAAAAAATTCTTACTGTTGTTATTACTTTATTATTAATTGTTGCAATGCAGACACAATACAGTCCAGAATCACGATACATATGACAACACAGTAATTGTTGCAATGCAGACACAATACAGTCCAGAATCACGATACATATGAAAACACAGTAATTGTTGCAATGCAGACACAATACAGTCCAGAATCACGATACATATGACAACACAGTAATTGTTGCAATGCAGACACAATACAGTCCAGAATCACGATACATATGACAACACAGTAATTGTTGCAATGCAGACACAATACAGTCCAGAATCACGATACATATGACAACACAGTAATTGCTTCATTTTAAGTAGTTTCATTTAGTCTCGTTATTCAAGAACGTAACATTTTTGTTTTATGAGTGTGTAGGAGACAAAAGGCAAAGCTGCCTGAACAAGTGTTTATTTATTTATTTGTTATTGGAATGCAGTGTGGTGTGCTTATTTAGTGAGGTGGAATGAATAGGAGGAGGTGTTTGTGAGAGCTAGCTGGATTACTCTGTGTAGGTGAGGCACAGACAGAAACAGTGAGGGAAGCCAGATAAATGAAACAGGATTTCCAGGAACTCCTTATCACATGCCTATGAGGCTTCCCCTGGGTATTGCCCTGCTCGGTTTGTGTCTACAGTCTCCCCAGTGGGGAATTACTGTAGATAAGTTCAGTATCTCAATATGATGGTGATATCCATATTATAATCACGTTTCAGTAATGTAATTCATTTTCAACTAAAGAATATCAGAGTTCTGCAGGAAACAAGACCCTATGATTTTCCGACTACTACCAGGCTGATTTATCCAACTTAGGAAAGACCTCTAACAATCAATGCTTCCATTATTCTAGATAGTTATCGATGTATGCAATTACTGGTATAAGTGAGATAAATATATTGGAGGTGGAGGAACAGGAGTACAGTGCCTTACCGAGAATCCGGTTACATGGGAGAGAGAGATGCTGTTGAATCTTGAGGGCGACTTGTTATGTTGCTGCCATGTATAGTTCAACATTAATATATGTATGTACCGTATGTATGTATGTATGTACCGTATGTATGTATGTATGTACCGTATGTATGTGTGTATGTGGTGGGGAGGTGTGGTGGAGTGGTCTTGCCTCTGGACTGGTAATCCAATGGACCGGGTTCGAATCCCGATATGTCAATGGGAAGATATTATTGGGATGTAATTTGTGCTGTGTATGAATATTCCCATATTCAAAATGGACTACAGTGGGACAATATCTAGTGAGTTCATTGCTCAATAGGTGGCGTTCTGAGAGTGAGGGTCCGAGGCTAGGAGGTGAGACAGTTAAACTCTGGAGCGAGGCAGCTTCAGATGTGGGCTGCTTCGAGCCGTGAGTGGGCAACTAAGCCCCATGCAGCCTGCGAAGACAAGATGGCAGGGGCTGGTTGCAGCTAAAAGTGCTTCACATGTCTCATCCCCTAGACTGGAACAAGACCTCAAAGGCTTCACCGTTCAATGTGTAATGTAACGGTTGAATGTACAGGCTCTCAGCCTATGCTGGAGAGGGAGTAGTTGGAATATACTGTAGAACACAACAAATAAAATAAAACATTTATGTATACTGTACAGTATATACCCAGGCACATATACTGTACAGTATATACCCAGGCACATATACTGTACAGTATATACCCAGGCACATATACTGTACAGTATATACCCAGGCACATATACTGTACAGTATAACCCAGGCACATATACTGTACAGTATATACCCAGGCACATATACTGTACAGTATATACCCAGGCACATATACTGTACAGTATATACCCAGGCACATATTCCATAGCTGGGGGTCGCTGACTCGAGATGGAACCCGAAAAGGGACAACACAAGATACAAAACAAAATACAATTTCACACACATCTAGGTCGCTCATGAAAAGACATTAATAAGCTTCAGGCGATATTCAAGTCCAGTAATTATGTTGTGGCCACGTAGCTGTTTGCGATGACACATTAAACGGCAACGGTTGCTTTTTCTAACCCCCTTCTCCCTCATGCTTAGCTCATTTAGTTTTCATATTTTAAGGCGTTGGGCCCATTAGATTGGCGATTTTAAGACATTGTTTGCCCCATTTATTTGTCAATTTCAAGACCTTTCATGCCATTGAGGTGTTGAATTCTTCTGACGAGAGATAGCGAGCCTGTAATATAGGAGGAACCTGCCTTAGTCCGGGAAATTTTTCCACTGACAAATGTACAAATTTATCTAGAAGGAGGATCTTGGGGATGTTTTTAAACTTAGTGGAGGTCTAGGGAGGAAACTGAATATAAGTAATATAATAATTAATAGACCGACCAATAAATACCCCCCCCCCCCTAACGGCAGTTGTATTCTATTAACTTTTATCTTTACATTTGATTTGCTCTGGAGTGATTTAATTCAGCTTTTATAATGACTCCGTTGACAAGGGGTTAACAAAAAAGAAAAAAAAAAAAAAAAAAAAAAAAAAACGAGCAATCAAGTCTCTGCTCCTCTGTTTAATGTTTCTCTTCCCCTCTCATATATTATTTTTATTTTTTATTTGTTTGCGTATTAGCACCCGGATTTTATGAGCGCATTATTATGACCCGATGATAAATTCTAGCAACAGCCGCCTTTTCCTATTAGTAGACTTGCAAGATGACTGTCGTAAGCGTAAGGGGGGTCACCGGCTATTAGTAGACTTGCAAGATGACTGTCGTAAGCGTAAGGGGGGTCACCGGCTATTTTTTTTTATCTTTCCCTCGTTTTCTCTCTTTCTCTGACTTGTATCCCTTCGGTCCCATTCAACCAACTGTTTTAAGACGTTTATCCTCATCCAGGTGTCGATTTCTTCCTGGCGAGCGATAGCGAGCCAGCATTGTATTGAGAAGTCCGGCTTTGCCGGAAAAAATTTTCTGTCGAAAAATTTACAAATTTATCTTGCTGTCAAAACAAAAAATATAAATATGCTGGCTCGCTACTGCTTGCCAGTAAGATATTGACTTCTGGATGGGGGTAAACGCCTTAAAACAGTAAGCTGAATGGGGCCGAATGGATACAAGTGATAGAGAGAGGGAGAGAAAGAGAAAATAAGCGAGGTGGGCCCCCTTAAGGTCGTGCTGATATTGTGACCCTGGTAGTTTTATGCGTCGTTCTTCTTATTTTTTTACGGAGTGGGTGTGTGCTGTGATTTCTCGAGGGGGCACATGTAACCTACTTTTACATGCGTTTTTTCCGAGTTTTTGAGAGGGAGGCTTATCATTTTTAGCTCATTAACACTCTCAGTTGTAAAGGTCTTTTCTAAGCTAAATATAATTGCCTGGTGGTAGCTGTACTAATAATGGGTTTTTAATTAATTTATGAAATTAGTTTAGCTTATAACTAACCCTATCTCTCTTCTGGGCTAAGGGAATCGTCTGGGAATTATATAAATATACTGTATATTCCGCAGACAATAAATTGTAAGAGTTAAAGTGCTTCTCTCGTGCCAAAGGAATATAATATACTTGTTAAGTCATTCATCTGTATTCTGCTTCTTTATATCTTTAATAGTTATCAACCTTATAATTCGAATGCCTATAATAATGTTTCATATATTCTTTATTAATATGTATTTCTGTTAAATATATCTACACTCACTTAATTGCTTCTTTATTGTTATCTTGCCTTTCTTAATATATTCCGTTTGCCTCACATTTAATTGGTTGTTTATTATTGTCTGCTTATATTCTCATTGTTGTTTTCTATATTTTCGTCTACCCCTTGACGATTATGCCCCGTTTTGACACGTATTCTGACTATTACTAAACAATGTATATACAGTTTAGGAAGCATTTGCGGGAACCAAAACATTAATGCGATACATTTTACCCCTTTCACTCCTCGCGATACTTCCTAAATTGCATAACATCGTCTAATGATAAGCAGAAGTTAGTGCAAAAATGCGTCTTCAAATACTGAAAGCGTCAAGCCTTTGTTTCTTCCCCCATAGTCTTTCTTGTAACCCCTCAATCTCTTCTTATCTGTATGCTGGTTTCTGTTGGATAATCTCTCTATGTTTATCCATTTCTGCCTGTCTGTCTACATCTCTCTCTCTCTCACTCTTACACACACATACACACACACACACACTCTCTCTCTCTCCCTTTCAATCACTGCAGGAGGTCTAATGAGGTGGCTGCCAAATCAGTGACAATAATGGGTCCTCTGTCTATAGGGAGCTTTACCACCCATCTCTTGGTAGTAGCCGCCATGTTGTGTTCTTCTTACTTCAAATGGGTTACTGTTCCAAGACTATTTGTGTATATTATTAGAAGAAAAAAAACACTAATTACTAACCAGACATCCTCTTATTTGCATATATTCGGAATTGTTTTGCTTTATCACAGAATATCAAGTAGAGATCTATGTAAACCTGACAATACATGATTTACACAATAAGTTATGCCCTCGTTTTCCTCATTCAATAGGAGAGATTGGAGTCTTGACTATGCTTGTCCTTTGTAGAATTGTCATTTGGTATGTGATACGACTTTTGGCCGTTACTGTACATCATGGAAGGCAAGTCGAACTCAATATTAGGTCTAAAACATGGCGCCTATGAAGGAAAGGAGGAGTCTGTATAGCCTACATCGGAATGGTGACAACGTAGATTAGGCAATGAGTTTGGACGAACAGTTTATGTATGATTAATAATATATGCAAGGAAAGACAACGATATAATGCATACGAATGTTGTATATTGAATTACAAATGTAAGTTTGTTATTGATAAAGTATATACAGTATATAAAATTGTCTTTTAAAGTATTCTAATGATTGAAACTAAGACTACATTGTTAATTGACTTTATATAGAAAGAATGAATGTAATTACACAAACAATATACACAATGTAATGGCTATTTATATTCCAATAATGCAATCTAGCCATGCGCAGATAATATACTGTATACTTATTATATAAATTAGTCTTAAACAAACCATGTACACTCGGATGCCATAGCGTCTAACCCACTCGTAAGAATTCGTTGACCCACTATGTTTTTCTTTATGCAACTATAACTAGCTTGATTGCTTTTTGGATATATCTTGATTCACATTAAATATTATATAATTTATGATTTTTGTAGTTTATGTATACAAAATTATATTCTTACAAAAAAAAAAAAAAAAAAAAAAAAAAAAAAATCCAGTTATAATTCTATCCATGAATAGAACTAGCTGAAGTCCATGAATATTAATTAGTGAGCTAGAGTCTATGGTATCCTAGTGTACATTCTATGGAGGGCCAATAATTAGACTAACAATAAACGTCAGCCATACAACAACAAACACCACCCCTTTTATCAACGACAACACAGCCGCCTTACTTCCAACAATACACGTCAGCCATACAACAACAAACACCACCCCTTTTATCAATGACAACACAGCCGCCTTACTTCCAACAATACACGTCAGCCATACAACAACAAACACCACCCCTTTTATCAACGACAACACAGCCGCCTTACCTCCAACAATACACGTCAGCCATACAACAACAAACACCACCCCTTTTATCAACGACAACACAGCCGCCTTACTTCCAACAATACACGTCAGCCATACAACAACAAACACCACCCCTTTTATCAACGACAACACAGCCGCCTTACTTCCAACAATACACGTCAGCCATACAACAACAAACACCACCCCTTTTATCAATGACAACACAGCCGCCTTACCTCCAACAATACACGTCAGCCATACAACAACAAACACCACCCCTTTTATCAATGACAACACAGCCGCCTTACCTCCAACAATACACGTCAGCCATACAACAACAAACACCACCCCTTTTATCAATGACAACACAGCCGCCTTACCTCCAACAATACACGTCAGCCATATAACAACAAACACCACCCCTTTTATCAATGACAACACAGCCGCCTTACCTCCAACAATACACGTCAGCCATACAACAACAAACACCACCCCTTTTATCAATGACAACACAGCCGCCTTACCTCCAACAATACACGTCAGCCATACAACAACAAACACCACCCCTTTTATCAACGACAACACAGCCGCCTTACCTCCAACAATACACGTCAGCCATACAACAACAAACACCACCCCTTTTATCAATGACAACACAGCCGCCTTACCTCCAACAATACACGTCAGCCATACAACAACAAACACCACCCCTTTTATCAACGACAACACAGCCGCCTTACTTCCAACAATACACGTCAGCCATACAACAACAAACACCACCCCTTTTATCAATGACAACACAGCCGCCTTACCTCCAACAATACACGTCAGCCATACAACAACAAACACCACCCCTTTTATCAACGACAACACAGCCGCCTTACTTCCAACAATACACGTCAGCCATACAACAACAAACACCACCCCTTTTATCAACGACAACACAGCCGCCTTACTTCCAACAATACACGTCAGCCATACAACAACAAACACCACCCCTTTTATCAATGACAACACAGCCGCCTTACCTCCAACAATACACGTCAGCCATACAACAACAAACACCACCCCTTTTATCAACGACAACACAGCCGCCTTACTTCCAACAATACACGTCAGCCATACAACAACAAACACCACCCCTTTTATCAATGACAACACAGCCGCCTTACCTCCAACAATACACGTCAGCCATACAACAACAAACACCACCCCTTTTATCAACGACAACACAGCCGCCTTACTTCCAACAATACACGTCAGCCATACAACAACAAACACCACCCCTTTTATCAATGACAACACAGCCGCCTTACCTCCAACAATACACGTCAGCCATACAACAACAAACAACACCCCTTTTATCAATGACAACACAGCCGCCTTACCTCCAACAATCCCAACCTGAAGGCGAGGCAGCAGCTGGGACCTTGGTAGTGGCTGGCTGGGGAGGGATTAAGGGGGGATGGTTCACTTTTTGGGCGATTTTTGCATGTATTCATTATTTTTCTAGTTTCCTCCCTAGACCTCCATCAAATTTAAAAAAACATCCATTAGATCCCCCCTTTAGATTAATTTGTACATTTTTCGGTAGAAAAATTTCCCGGCCGAAGGCCGGTTCTTCCTACATTACAGGCTCACTTTCGTTCGCCAGGGAAAAAATTGACACCTTAATAGCACGAAAGCTCTAAATATTGACGAAGAAATGGGGCGAAAGGTCTTAAAATCGACTAACTAATGGGGCAAGCATCACGGCATCTGAAAACTAATTGGGCTAAACATGAGGTAGAAAGTGGTCCAGAAAACCGGCCCATCCCCCCTTAATTACAATTTTTGTTAATCACTGAATCGCGAATCCCTCGGCGTCCCACAAGATTGGAAATCGCGCCTCCGACTTCCATTTTTCCCGCCAATTCATTAGCCAAGACAAAAGGGAACCTAGATGGGGAGACAAGGGGGCGCACGAGAGAGAGAGAGAGAGAGAGAGAGAGAGAGAGAGAGAGAGAGAGAGAGAGAGAGAGAGAGAGAGAGAGTATGTGGGACATCAATTATGGTGAACAAATATATATGGTGATGATGATGATTTTTTTAATGAAAGAGAGAGATTATTTTTTTTATGAAAGAGAGAGAGAGAGAGAGAGAGAGAGAGAGTATGTGGGACATCAATTATGGTGAAAAAATAGATATGGTGATGATGATGATTATTTGTTTAATGATGATGAATAGGTGTTGAAGAAGATAAACGTATTCATATATTTCAACCCTTCACTCATATGATCTAGCTTGTGCACTCGGTGCCCGATGAACAATTAAGTCTGGAGGGCAACTGACATTGGATGGTGGCAGGCCACATGTTAAGACCATCACTTCCTTAAAATGTGGCACAGTGACACACAGATCGTCACACACTTTAAATTCACACAAACATACCACGAACCAATATTACCATGCATATACCGACATCATTATATAAGTTTTAGCTATACCGATACATTACTAGGCTATTGACAACAGTAAGGGTATATTTATCGCATGTCGGTGGGCTTATCATGACATAGATATGCCAGGTATCGATCCCAAAAACAGGTGAAGTACTATACCCTGTTCCAAATGGTAGGCCAAAACTCTTGAACATTAACCTCTATAACTTACAGACGACTAGAGTAATCGAGTTCATATTTCTACCATTTGGGAAGGTTCAGCCAAGGAATAGGTTTGGAAATGTACAGCCCATTTTATCTAGGGTTTACTATTTCTGGCCTACCTATTTGGAACAGGGTATAGTACAGTGATATAACCACTCAGCTCTATCTTTCCTAGACTATGGTGTTCAGGAGAAAAGGAGCTGAAAACGGAAGACAAGGAGGTACTATAAACGGGGAAATACAAGTTAAGTGCAGGGGAGAGGGGAGAACACAAATAGGAATGAGATATAGAGGGATAACGAAGGGAAAGAAGGAAAGAAGTGAAAGAAAGATAAACTGTTGATGAAAGGAAGCGGAAACAAAATGAGTGACGAAGGGAGAAGGAAAGACAGAGAATAAGTGTTAAACAATTCTGTACCGGCGACGTAATTCCTATATTGCTCTAGCTATATTTAGACGATTTTGTACAGCTTAAGAAGGATCTGTGGTAGTAAAAAGGGTTAATCAAGATACTTCGAAGCCTGTTGATTGCTTGAAGCGCTTCTTAAACTGAATAATATCGCCTACTAGTAGCCAGCATGACATTAAATGGACAGCACTGCTACTGAACAGGTTAATGAAGGAAGAGAGAAAATTGCGAGGAAAGACAGAGGGAGCAAGCAAGAAAGAGGAAAAGATAAAGGGTTAACGAAGAGAGAGAGAGAGAGAGAGGGAGAGAGAGAGAGAGAGTAGGAGGTAAATATTAAGGGTTAACGAAGACACAGAGAGAACAGAGGAAGAGAGAGGGGGAGAGGAAGAAAGACAAATGGAAATAAAGATAAAGGATTAACAAGAGGGAGAGGGAAGAGGGAGAGAGGAGAGGGAGGAAAGAAACACAAATGTGGAAAATATATAATGCTAACGAAGGTTTAAGAGAAGGAAAGAAGAGAGGGAAGAAGAAGGATAAAGTGAAGTAAAGATAAAATACTAACGAAAGGACAGGCAAGAGGATTGAGGAGGGAAATAGAAAGAGAGAGACACAAAAATAGAGAAACGGTAATAACGATAAAGGATAAACAAAGTAAGAAGGAGCGAGGAGGGAAGTAGAAAGAGAAAAAGGAAGGAGAGAGAAAGGGTTAATGAAGAGAAACGGAAAGAGAAAGAGAAGAAAGAGAAGAGAAAGAAAAAAAAGGAAAGGGAATAACAAAAAGGATAAGCAAAATAAGAAGCAGCGAGGAGGGAAGTAGAAAGAGACAAAGGAAGGAGAGAGGAAGGGTTAACGAAGAGAAACGGCTAACGAAAAATAGATAAAAGAGGGAGAGAAGAGGGGGGAGGGGGGTCGGAGAGGGACGCCACTGTTTCAACTATTGCGGGTCCCGATTGACTTCTGATGAGAGTGTGTTCAGAGGCTCATTTGAGTTCTTGTTGTTTGGGAGGGAGTTTTGGTGTTTATTTAGCTGTGTGTGTGTGTGTTTGTTATTCAGTTACTTGTTCGTCAAGGGGAATCCACGCAATGCGAGCTAAGCTCATTATTATCGCGCCTCCTTAACTGGGAATGTATTGCGTGAAATGCATGTTAAGTGTTTTATGTACTGTTGGAATGGCTGTGGATGTGTGTGTAGTCTGTATTTTAGCCAATTGGCGACATCGGAAACGAAGGCTTAGGGTGGATCTGTATGGTACCATTCTCACTATAGACGGTACCGTCTCGCCCGAAGGCTTAGGTAGCCATCAGCTTAGGTGAACCATATGATACCCATCTCGCCTTGTACCATTTTTGCCAACCCCAGATGGGACGTCACAACGTCGCCCACTTATTCCAGGTACCTATTTACAGCTAGGTGAACTGAGGCTAACACATGAAAGGAGACAAGCCCAATTTGTCTCCACCCGGCCGGGGATTGAACCCCCGACCCCTCGTGTGTGAGACGAGAGTTCTACCTACTAGGCTACGGGCTGTGTATATGTGTGTTTGTGTGTGGGCGTGTTTATGTGTGTGCATACTAGGTTTCAGCAAACCAGTATTAGTTGATGTCTATGCAAAGTACAATCACCAAGTAAAGATAACGTGATGCATACTTTTCTTTGTTCCAAGTGTGCTAGATTGTGACTCTTATATATAAATTACCTTTGTTTTTATATTGAATAATGAGTGCAACTCACGCTAAGAAAATTAGAATCATATAACGAACTATAAATGGAGTTAACCCTTTCAGTACCGGTGCCGCCCTTTTAACTTTATTCTGGCTACTATTATATTATTGTATTCAGCTTTAAAAGGGCCTCCCGCAATTAACAGGCTTCGGACTATCTCACTTAACCCTTTTTACTACCACAGATCCTCCTTAAGCTGCACAAAATCGCCTAAAAATAGCTACAATAAAGTCAAGAAGGCGTCGCCGGTACAAAAGGGGTTAAAGGAATTTTACAATGTTTTTCTTATTTTACAGATTATGTCTGCATGCAAAATCACAACCTGTCGTACTATGCACGATACTGAAACGGTCACATTACTCAGGCACAAACGGTCACATTACTCAGGCACAAACGGTCACATTACTCAGGCACAAACGGTCACATTATTCAGGCACAAACGGTCACATTACTCAGGCACAAACGGTCACATTACTCAGGCACAAACGGTCACATTACTATGGCACAAACGGTTACATTACTCAGGCACAAACGGTCACATTACTCAGGCACAAACGGTCACATTACTCAGGCACAAACGGTCACATTACTCAGGCACAACCGGTCACATTACTCAGGCACAAACGGTCACATTACTCAGGCACAAACGGTCACATTACTCAGGCACAAACGGTCACATTACTCAGGCACAAACGGTTACATTACTCAGGCACAAACGGTCACATTACTCAGGCACATGGTCACATTACTCAGGCACAACGGTCACATTACTCAGGCACAAACGTCACATTACTCAGACACAAACGGTTACATTACTCAGGCACAAATGGTCACATTACTCAGGCACAAACGGTCACATTACTCAGGGACAAACGGTCACATTAGTCAGGCACAAACAGTCACATTACTCAGGCACAAACGGTCACATTACTCAGGCACAAACGGTCACATTACTCAGGCACAAACGGTCACATTACTCAGGCACAAACGGTCACATTACTCAGGCACAAATAGTCACATTACTATGGCACAAACAGTCACATTACTCAGGCACAAATGGTCACATTACTCAGGCACAAACGGTCACATTACTATGGCACAAACGGTTACATTACTCAGGCACAAACGGTCACATTACTCAGGCACAAATGGTTACATTACTCAGGCACAAACGGTCACATTACTCAGGCACAAACGGTCACATTACTCAGGCACAAACGGTCACATTACTCAGGCACAAACGGTCACATTACTCAGGCACAAACGGTCACATTACTCAGGCACAAACGGTCACATTACTCAGGCACAAACGGTCACATTACTCAGGCACAAACGGTCACATTACTCAGGCACAAACGGTCACATTACTCAGGCACAAACGGTTACATTACTCAGGCACAAACGGTCACATTACTCAGGCACAAACGGTCACATTACTCAGGCACAAACGGTCACATTACTCAGGCACAAACGGTCACATTACTCAGGCACAAACGGTCACATTACTCAGGCACAAACGGTCACATTACTCAGGCACAAACGGTCACATTACTCAGGCACAAACGGTCACATTACTCAGGCACAAACGGTCACATTACTCAGGCACAAACGGTCACATTACTCAGGCACAAACGGTCACATTACTCAGGCACAAACGGTCACATTACTCAGGCACAAACGGTTACATTACTCAGGCACAAACGGTCACATTACTCAGGCACAAACGGTCACATTACTCAGGCACAAATGGTCACATTACTCAGGCACAAACGGTCACATTACTCAGGCACAAACGGTTACATTACTCAGGCACAAACGGTTACATTACTCAGGCACAAACGGTCACATTACTCAGGCACAAACGGTCACATTACTCAGGCACAAACGGTCACATTACTCAGGCACAAACAGTCACATTACTCAGGCACAAACGGTCACATTACTCAGACACAAACGGTCACATTACTCAGGCACAAACGGTCACATTACTCAGGCACAAACGGTCACATTACTCAGGCACAAACGGTCACATTACTCAGGCACAACTTCACATTACTCCGGCACAAACGGTCACATTACTCAGGCACAAACGGTCACATTACTCAGGCACAAACGGTCACATTACTCAGGCACAAACGGTCACATTACTCAGGCACAACGGTCACATTACTCAGGCAAAGTCACATTACTATGGCAACAACGGTCACATTACTATGGCACAAACAGTCACATTACTCAGGCACAAACGGTCACATTACTCAGGCACAAATGGTTACATTACTCAGGCACAAACGGTCACATTACTCAGGCACAAACGGTCACATTACTCAGGCACAAACGGTCACATTACTCAGGCACAAACGGTCACATTACTCAGGCACAAACGGTTACATTACTCAGGCACAAACGGTCACATTACTCAGGCACAAACGGTTACATTACTCAGGCACAAACGGTCACATTACTCAGGCACAAACGGTCACATTACTCAGGCACAAATGGTCACATTACTCAGGCACAAACGGTCACATTACTCAGGCACAAACGGTTACATTACTCAGACACAAACGGTTACATTACTCAGGCACAAATGGTCACATTACTCAGGCACAAACGGTCACATTACTCAGGGACAAACGGTCACATTAGTCAGGCACAAACAGTCACATTACTCAGGCACAAACGGTCACATTACTCAGGCACAAACGGTCACATTACTCAGGCACAAACGGTCACATTACTCAGGCACAAACGGTCACATTACTCAGGCACAAACGGTCACATTACTCAGGCACAAATAGTCACATTACTATGGTACAAACGGTCACATTACTATGGCACAAACAGTCACATTACTCAGGCACAAATGGTCACATTACTCAGGCACAAACGGTCACATTACTCAGGCACAAACGGTCACATTACTCAGGCACAAACGGTCACATTACTGTGGCACAAACGGTCACATTACTCAGGCACAAACGGTCACATTACTCAGTCACAAATGGTCACATTACTCAGGCACAAACGTGGTCAGTCGGGGGTTCATGGCAAGATATTTGTCAAATCGGTATTTGAAATTCTGGGCTGTGTGGCACTCTACAACACTTCTAGGCAACTGAGACGGTTAGGTATCAAGAGTATCAGCGATGAGATGTGTACATGCAGGCTTGGATGGTTTGGGCATGCGAAGTGGATGGATTAAGTTGAGTGAAAAGATCTATGAACATGGAAGGAGCTGCACTAAGGGGTAGACCTAGAAAGACAAGGGATCAAGTCATACGATCTGATTTTGAATAACACAAAAACCTAACATGTGAGGTAGCTCTGAAGAGCGCTGACTGGAACGCCGTGAGATTGGAACCGCAATATGTGTGGGGTCACTCGATCTTCAACTGTATGTATGTATACACTGCATGTATGTTTGTGCATTGACATATTATATTATCAACCTTTCCAACACCTTCTCTTTTATTCACGATACTAGCTACATTTTGAGTTTTGAACCCCTTTGCCATTTCATAAAGTATTGTATTTCGCAATAATGTTTATGTACCCTCTCATCACCTTAATTTAGTAGTTCGTCTTTCATGTCTCATTTTTCGCAGACTCCCACATACGTTTCCTTTAATCTAGGCCTAACCAGTCGAAATATTTTCTAAGCATAAACCTACTGAAATTATGTTGACTAGTACTTAGGACTAATACTATCTAAATCGAGCTTTGTTTCACAAGTACTCGATGTAGAGTAAAGAAGAACAACACGTGCTTATGTATTCTCAGACCTTGCAACCCACGTAATCATTTTATAACGTCTCATTGAATAAAGTACAAGATGTGTTTTCCCTATTTCTTTTGCATAAATAACTTTATTAGCTATAGATTATATAAAACATATAGTATACAGATATTTGGAGTCCACCATATTTTTTAATAAGATCTTTCAAAGTAATTAATTAATATTTTACAAGATATAATCTATTAAATTTTAATTCATCAGTAGGAAGCGCTGTTGGCTTTCAATAGAAATATATTTAGTTATTAATTTGAACCCTTTCCCGCCGGTCCCAGCCTCCCCAAAGCAAGTAGTGAATCAATTAAAGTTGGGCTTGATAACCAACTCCTGCCTGTGACAACCATTAACTCTCTCGCTGGGTCTGTCCAAAATAAGAGCGATTCTCGTGGGACCCTCACGAATCAATCACCATCACTTACGGTCTCCTTCCCCCAACCTTCTTACACCCTTACAGGATCCGATGACGATTTTTCTTTCAGGCTACTATTAGACGATTGTATTCATATTAGGAAAAGTATATGGAACTCAGAGGGTTAATTGAGATAGTCTTTACCATTATAATTCCCCAGATCCTTCCTAAAGTGTATAAAATCGTCTCATAAATAGCCAGAAAACAGAAAAGAAATGCGAAATCGGATCTTGAAAGAGTTAAAAAGAGCCAAGATGCTGGGGAGGTGGACGGTGTTTTTTGACACTGGGAAGGCATTGATAGTCCATCGGCTACAGTATATATCGTGACATCTTGTGAAGGTTAATATTAATTGCTATAATCACTACATCATTGTTGTAGTGTTGTGGAGATGATATTTCGAGTTAACCCCTTGAAGCTCTGACGCGTTTTAGCAGATTATTTTGACTATCATTGGACGATTTGTATGCAGCTTGGGAAGGATCTGTGGGTATTATAAGGGTAAAGGTTATCTCAATCAACCCTCTGACTTCCATATATCCTTCCTAATCTGAAAAAAATCGTCTAATAATTACCAGAATACATAAAAGAAATGCGTCTTGGATCTTGAAAGGGTTAATGATCTTTGTCAACGAGTTTGTATATGATTTAGTAGCCGACTATTGGAGACTACGCTAAAAAATATGTCTCCAGTGATGATGCCAATTTGTGACATTTCTGGATGTAGCCCATACAGTTTGACGTTCACCTTACCTGCTATGTCTGCAGTTGGGGAGGACCACACTGAACTCTTTCCTTATGTTCAGTTCTTTCACTACAATGCCATCATTTTAATTTTGTTTTAGCTAACACTAGACAATTTTCCTCACCTCTTTAGAAGGATCTCCATAAATTATTTAGCGTGTGACATCAACGGGTTCAACCTAATCTTATTTATTTCGTCGAATGTTGACCAGAATACATGGCAGATAGAAGCGTCATCTTATTGAAAAGGGTTAAAGGCATTGTACATAGGGAATAATGTTATCATCCGGTGTAATTTGTTAGTTTAGTTTGGGTTTTAGTACATCAGTCGTGTTTATTTCATATATATACTGTATATTAAGCCATGTTTATTAATGTTATCATTTCTATATTTATTAGATATACACCATATAATTCTAAATAACATACATATGCAATTGCTAATTTCTTAAGCTCAGAGAAAAACAAAATGCATTGTTATTTTTTTGAAGAATAATGAAATTTTAATACATTTACGGGTTGATGTTTCATTGCAAGATTGAACGAAATATGCTAATGCATACCATGATTTTACAATGTGTTGTTGGCCTTGATAAATAATACTTTCTTCATATAGGGCATATATTTTAATCTTGTTTTAGCAATGTTTTGTGGCAATCTTAGTATGTTTGTTCAATGCCTACAGTAATTTATACTTTGGTACGAATGAGTCTTTCAAATCAATAATCATACTGGGGGTCTAAATATGTGCTCAGCGAATGTTGAATGATTTACTATTTGTTCATATGTGATGGTAGGACCTGTGTTATATTTGTTCGTATGTGATGGTAGGACCTGTGTTATATTTGTTCATATGTGATGGTACGACCTGTGTTATATTTGTTCATATGTGATGGTAGGACCTGTGTTATATTTGTTCATATGTGATGGTAGGACCTGTGTTATATTTGTTCATATGTGTTGGTAGGACCTGTGTTATATTCAAATATATTGCAAAACCAAATAATTACTTATAGGTTGTGTTTCGTAAATTCCCACATGGAATATACTGTATTTCAATTAACTTCTAACATTTCATTAGTTTATTCAAGTACATTGGGGTTTGTAATTGATGATTAATGTTAAGAACGGGGTGTTACTTATTTGAACCCAGAGAGGTTAATTCAACGACAAATATAACTATCATAAGCCTAAATAGACAACATACAAACATATTAAGAATGTTTGATTGCCATAAATATAAGACATACACTTTCAAAACTCTTCCCTACTATGAATAATATGGCTTGCTGGTACCCAAATACAAAGTTATACTCAATCAGTGATGTTATAAAAATTCATGTATCCAAAATTGTGTTATATATTTAAGGGGAGATTGGCCGTTTGTTTGGTCTAATAATTCATTTATTCATATATATATTTTTAGTTTCCTCCCTAGACCTCCATCAAGCTTAGAAAAACACACCCTAGACCCCCCTTCAAGATAAATTTGTAAATTTTTCGGTAGAAAAATGTCCCGGCCGAAGGCCTGTTCCTCTTAAAATTGCAGGCTCGCTATCGCTCGCCAGGAAATAATCGACACCTGAATGGCACAAAAGGTCTTAAAGTTGACAACGAAATGGGGCGAAAGGTGTTAAAATCGCCAAAGTAATGGGCCGAACGTCTTATAATCTCAAAACTAGTGGGGCTAAACATTAGGGAGAAGGGGTCCAGAAAAACTGTCCGCCTCCCCTTAATGTTACCTACTGTAGGTGTGGAGTATGTCCTCGGTGTGTGTGTGAGGCGAGAGTGTGGCTATCCTTTTAGATGTGTCACAGGGGAGGCTCGACCGTGACCTGGCTAATAGGAGCTAATGTATGTGTGTGTGGGTGTTTTTTTGTTTGTTTGTCTGTGTGTGTGGTTTTTTTTTGTATGTCTCTGTGTATATTTGTCTATGCGTATTTATGCGATGAATTGCTTTGAGTCCAATGTACTCCATAACTATATTCAATATTGTTTTGTTTGTGATGGCTGTATAAATAATATTGGAGCAAAAACCAGGTACATCTATCTTGAGAATAGGTGGTTGTTTTTGTGAACACTGCTAACTAATCAATGTGAAGAATGTAGAAACTGTGAACTCTATTCTCATTTTACCCAGGGAGGGATGGAGCTAATGGGCTGTAACTATCGATACCAATTTACTGTTTGACTCTTTCCAAATAGTAGAAATATCAGCTTGAGCACTTAGATCCTTTTAGTGTTATGAGAGGTTGGGTGTCGAGACTTGTAGACTCGTCCTAACCAGTCGACCCTAATAAGAGTCGACCAGCGTAAGGGTATTAGTGGCTGAGCTCAGGGTTTATCTCCTACATTAGGCACTCGCACCAGTTTCTTACAAAATTAATATATATGGCCAACAATACTATTCCATATTGTTTCTTAACGTCTACCACAATAGTACGATAAATATTACTTATATTTTTAGTGCATTGCATATAATTATCCCACACTCTCTCTCTTGCTCGCTCTCTCTCTCTCTCTCTCTCTCTCTCTCTCTCTCTCTCTCTCTCTCTCTTATATATATATATATATATATATATATATATATATATATATATATACAGAGAGAGAGAGAGAGAGAGAGAAAGAGAGAGATGAACCAATGGCAGGCATCCCCTCGTTTACAGCGGCCAACCATCCCGTATATTATTTTAACGTCTTCCACTGGTGCAAAAGAGGCCGCGATCCCAGCCCCTACAGTCACCCTAAGAATAGTGTACTCTCTCCGTATTTCCAATTATGGGTTTCTTTCTCGTAATAGACGAAATGAAAGTCCTTAATACAGTACACATGAACATCATTTTTATGTTGAAGTGATATTCAGCATTTTATTGGTGTTTTTTTTCGCTTTTATCCAATGAGGATAATAATGTAAAATATCCGAAGATGGGGAACGTTTTTTGAGCTTTGCTGTGTTGAGTGAGGCCATGTGGGAAGGAAATTTACATTTTGCAACCGAGTTAGACCAGTTTGTATATAATATGATACTACCAATAGTGATCAAACTAGCCTAGCCTATGCCAATATTACCTTGTTTATATTACTTTTATCCATGTCCTGTCAATATAATAAGTTTAGATTATCTATGAAACCAAGGAATATCATAGAATTGTTTTGTGAATAGTCAGAGAATGAGATAAGAGGCGGTGTAGTCATATGAACAGTTACCGAGATATGAACCCGGGACAATCGCTCTTCAAGGCTGGCTGTATTTAATCACTCTAACAGTTTAGTTCATATTATTAATGAAAAACAATGTTCTTTCCCACTTAAAGCAACATTCTCTCCTTCAAACTATGTATAAATCTGCAAGACCATTACATGTAACCCATTGTGTACCGGCGACGTCTCTTTAATCTGCAAGACCATGTAACCCATTGTGTACCGGCGACGTCTCTTTAATCATATTCTAGCTATATTTTTACGGTTTTATGCAGCTTAAATTAAAAAGGATCTGTGGTGGTAAAAAGGTTAGGTGAGATAGTTCGAAGCCTGTTAATTGCTTGAGGCCCTTTTTTAGCTGAATAAATTCGTTTCATAGTAGCCAGAATCAAGTTAAAAGGACATCGTCGATACAGAAAGGGTTAATTTTGTCACACGTCCTCAGTACTCGTCGCAGATCATTTTATTGGCAACTCTACAAACCGCTAGATCTCAGTTGCGTAAAACGGATCGGCCGCCGGTAAAATATCGGGTCTTTTTCTCCGTCGGTAGTCCACATCGCCGTGGTCATTGGTTCACCCGACGACTCCCGGAGCGTAAGGGGGCCGCCTCCAACACTACGGCAGAAGCAGAACTTGATGCCATTATAATACGAGGGATTCGAGAGGGAGTGTTTCTGTGTGGATGTGTGTGTGTGTGTGGGGGGGGGGGAGGAGTCGTTCAGAAATTCACGGGCTCTTTTAAGCAACCCTTGATATCAAAATGTTGTTGGACCATCCCTCACATCCCCACGCCTCAGGACACACACACACACACACACACACACACACACACACACACACACACACACACACACACACACACACACACACACACACACACACACACACACACACACACACACACACACACACACACACACACACACACTCACCCACACATACACTGAGACTCAACTAGAGGTACATTATAGTCCCTAGAAACTGGATGATTCCAACTTAATTCTTTTTCTTGTTACTATAATTTTGTTGAACGTAGAAATAACCTATGAACATCAAAAGGTTAAACAAGATAGCCTTTTCCCTTTTCGATTCTTAGAAATCCATCTTAATCCCTTCTGTACCGATGACGTAATTTTAACTTTATTCTAGCTACTATTAGACGATTTTAATCAGTTGAAAAAGGGCCTCCAGCAATTAACAAACTTCGATTTATCTCGATTAGCCCTTTTTAATACCTCAGATCTTTCTTGAACTGCACAAAATCGTCTCAAATTAGCAAGAATAAACATTTAAGAACGTCGCCGGCAAAGAAGGGGTTAAGCTCAATATACTACTATATAATAAGCCAAAATGTAACGAAAATTATGCCATTGTAATCAACCAAGCAAATAAACTGTATATTGTTATCCATAAAAACACCACGGATATGAACTTCTATTTCACAATCAACACGCTGTTCCTTAGCATTAGTTCAATAAAGGATAACAATCACTCTCCTCCCAAATGTATAACAGTGTAGTGGACGATACAAAGTGGGTAGCAACGAATATATGTGGAAGCTGGGGCGAAGTGATAATAACTGACCATGTATCCCACCGACCGACCGAAAGGAGTGGAGAGGAAATACATATAGAGAAACAAATAAATGAGAGAGAAAGAGAGAAAGAGAGAGAGAGAGAGAGAGAGAGAGAGAGAGAGAGAGAGAGAGAGAGAGCGAGAGCGAGAGAGAGAGAGAAATTAGAGAGAGAGGACACATATTTTAAGTAGATTTATGCACAGTTAATTGGTGTAGGAGCAAGATTCTTACGTTCTTTTGCTCTTGTTCTCTCTCTCTCTCTCTCTCTCTCTCTCTCTCTCTCTCTCTCTCTCTCTCTCTCTCTCTCTCTCTCTCTCTCTGTTCTAATATTCTTTCATTATAGTACCGGTATACTGCATGTATTCTATTATTAAATTATGCTCTCCACTTTTGGAACTTAAAATGTTGTTTTTGCTCGAGCTCTGTCTCGAGTCGGCGACCCCGAGCTATGGGGTATGTGTCTGGGTATATACAATATACTTTTTCGATCACTATAAATTTGGCCACCGTTGTTACTTACATTTTTGTATTCAAGCTTTAACAATATACAGTAATTATATGTTCATAGAAAACTTAATATGTTTGTGTGATAATTATGTCATTACTTCTTTGTGTTTGCCTTACGCTAAAACAAACCTACATTATCTGAATACATCTTTCCCCCATCCTATGACTTAAATTACTTCAAACTCCGTGTGTCCAGACATTTTGGCTCGAACATTCCTTGATTTTGGCCCTGTCACTCTTTCAACCCGTTACAGGCAATTTTGCCTTTTGTCTCCCTCATCCATATAGAAACAAATAAATACAAATATATAAACAGAGCATCATCAGGAAAATATAGCTTACTACTATTTTAAGATATCACCATCCCTGAATGGGCTTCAACGTTACATGTTGTAAATCGTCAGATTATCACACCTGAAATTTGTTAAGGGGCAGGTAGTTGCTTCTTCTGGACACCCTTCTCCCTAATGTTTAGCATATTAGTTTTGAGATGTTATGATGTTATTTCCATTATTTTGGCGATTTTGAGACCTTTCACCCCATGTCTTTGTCAATAGTGAGACCTGTCCTGCCATTTAGGTGTCGATTTTTGCCTGGCGAGCGATAGCGAACCTGTAATTTTAGAAGGGGGACATTTTTCTACCAAAAACAAATATACACATTTATCTTGAAATGGGGTCTAGGAGGTGTTTTTATAAGCTTTATGGTGGTCTAGGGAGGAAACTAAACAAATCATGAAAATATACATAAATGAGTAAATAAATACGCCCACCCCCCCTTAATACATAGACCAAAAACAAGCACTAACCCCTTAATAAATAGTTTATCTATATATTGTTTACTTTGCCTGGTCTGGATTATAGAGAGTTGGCCACAAGGTAAACCTTTCAGTACCGTTGTCGTCGTTTTAACTTTAGTGTGGCTACTGTTAGGTAATTATATTAAGTTAAAAGGGCCACCAGCAATTAACAGGCTGCGAACTATCTCAATTGACCACCTGCGAGTTTCGTTCTATAAGGAAGCTGGAGCTGTAGACATCGATATTTAGCAGAATTACCAGATAAAATATGGTTGTAGTACATATATAAATACATAAAACCCAATTCAACATACTCTTTAGCCATCATAAGCCCACATTATTATTACATTTGTGTTTACTATCGATGGCCACAGCTCCAACTTCCTTATAGACCAAAACTCGCAAGTGGTCAATTAGCCCATTATACTACCATAAATCCTTCTCAAGCTGCACAAAATAGTCTAAAATATGGCTAGAATAAAATTAACAAGGCGTCGTCGGTACAGAAGGGGTTAAGTAGCCTATATATGAGAGCTTCACCATTAACCCATGCAGTATTAGGGACGTCTTTATTTTAATCATACTTTGGCAACTATTAGATGATTGTATTCAGCTTAGGAAAGGTCTCTAGTAATAATAAGGCTTCAAACTATCTCAACCAACCCTTTTAACTGGGCGGGTGCCCAACCCCGAAAAGGGTTGAAATAGGGGAGCTATCCCCCCGCCAAAGGCGGCTTTCTAGGGCCTTTCCTAGCTGATGCTGAGAGGATTGGGTTCTAGTCATGTGGTGATGGGCTGGTCTATCAGAGTGAGAACTGAGCGATCTCTGCCATACCCATAGCTTACTCTGACTGTTCCTTTTACTTATATATTTTCTAGATCTCAAGTGACGGCATCTCTTGCGTGGATTGACCTCCTAATCTACCAAGATTGGAAGCCAAAGCGTCACATCTTTTCCTTTGCCCCTCAACTTTCTCTTCATAATTGCTGAGGGGCACAGGGCCCTGGGTGGGGCTTTGGTTTCCCGGGCGTTTCCGCACCCTCCTCAGCTCCCCGCCATGGAGTGGCTTCGGTCACCCAGGCTTTATTGTGGTCGGCAGGGAGGGTTCTGTGGGGGCGCTTGGTTATGGCCTTGGCCTTGCTCGGGGCCTTGGGGCTGTTCGGCCAGGCAGCTTGGGGAAAAACAACAACAACAACAACTACCACATATAATTCCTAAGCTGCAAAATATCGTCTAATTATAGCCAGCATAATATATAAAACACGTCGCTGGTACTCAAAGGGTCAAGGAAGTTGCTAACCCACGTATTGTATATTTAGTTTAGAGCAATAAGGGGAGGTATCTGATAAATAAATAACTAATATATATTTGTTTTAGTTTTAATTGATTGTATATACACTGAGTAATTCACTAAAACATCACTTATATGGACATTTATCAAATTCACTTGATTCACTTAATTAACTGTGTAGAAGTCAAATATATTACTTAGATTATATTTATTATATAGATGATACCAATAATGATAAATTAATAGGTAGATGGTATTTACAATGAAATATACAGTAATATTTGATACTTTGAAGTATACATTAAATTAGGAAAATATCACAATTACAATTAATACATAATTAACTCGTAGAAGATTATGACGCATGTTGACAGTTAATTCTGGTTATCATTAGACGATTATATACAGCTTAAGAAGGGTCAATGGGTATTATAAAGGTACAGACTTTCAATTATACCTCCGACTTACGTATGCCCTTCCTAATCTGAATATAATCGTCTGGTAATAGTCAGAAAACAGAACACAACATCGTAATGGCGTCTTGTAAGGGTTAAAGATAGAGAATGTTATTATAGTTTACTTCCGGGTGAGGTGATTACAATACTATCAGCATATCACAGCACAATTACTAGATATATTATTTGAAATGTACTATCATTATACAATATAATTCAAAATGTCTGCCAAATAAGAGTACATGCAGCTCATTGCAATTATATACATTACAAAATCTAAGATATATATGCCTTAATAAATGCTGTGTTTGTGTAATTACATGAAACATACATAAGAATAATTCATTCAATCACAACAATAACAACAACCTCAAATACAAATATACCACAATGGTTAATAATAATAATAATAATAGTAATAATAATAATATTAATAATGATAATAATAATACATATAATCATAACAATAACAGCAATATTAACAATATTAACAATATTTATAATACTAATAATAATAATAATAATAATAATAATAATAATAACAATAATATATATCATAATATAAAACCCTAAACATTATTATTATTATTATTAATGAAACAAATATGATTAGAGTATTTATTTTTACATATGCAAGTGCAGGCAAATCCAAACTCCTGTTATAAACGTTTCTATTAAATAAGAATGTAGAGAAGGATTTGGTTGTTAATATCTGCATTCGCAGTAAAGGGGAGGCAGTTGCTTTTTCTGGACCCCCTTCTCACTCATGCTTTGCTCCATTAGTTTTGACATTCAAAGACGTTCGCTCCATTAGTTTATCGCTCCATTTTTTTCAATATTAAGACCTTTCGTGCCATTTAAGCGTCGATTTCTTTCCTGGCGAGCGATAAGCCTGTAATTTTGGAGGAACCAACCTTCCGCCGTGACATTCTTCTACCGAAAATGTACAAATTTATTTCCAAGGAGGATCTTGAGGATGTTTTTTATTAAGCTTGATGAAGGCCTAGGGAGGAAACTAAAATAATAATATATACATATATAAATAGACCCAAGCAAATCACACCTACTACCTTAACATATTTAGGTATTCAGAAAGGAGATAAATGTTCATTATGTAAGAAATTAAAACCTATGTTATGTCAGTGTACATGTTAAGCTTAAATACCGAATTCGCTGGTTGAGCGATCTGAACACGACCAGAAAACGAGTTATCAACATTAATCTAACTTTTGCTAACCTAAATTTGCCCGGCATGGTATAATCTAACCATTGACAACCTAACATACCTTACCTAGCCTAATCCATCCCAATCACACATAACGTAACTGCAATAATTAGGTGATTAGGCTAGATAAAGTTTGGTTAGATCTCGGATAAGGTGAGCTTACGTTCGGTTTTGGTTAGGTAAGGTTATTGAGCTAATGAATTTCACTGTTTGATTTCACACACAATTCGGACCAAACGCGTTGTGGCAGACTTCGGTCTTTGAGCCTAACATAAACACAAACCAGTAATTGATAGGCTAGCATGAACACAACATCGGTAATTAACCCCTTCTGTACCGGCGACGTCTTGTGTATTTTATTCTGGCTACTATTAGACGACATAATTCAGTTTCAAAAGTGCCTCCAGCAGTTAACAGGCTTCGAACTTTGTCACTTAACCTTTTTTACTACCACAAATCCTTTTTAAACTGCGCACAATTCTGTAAATCTAGCTAGCATGAAATGAAAAAGACGTCACTGGTACAGAAGGGGTTAATAGGAGAAGGTTTTAAGGGGAGATTTTCAATTACGGTTATTTTTTCAGGGCCCCCTTCTGCCTCATGTTGAGCCCCATTGGTTTTTAGATTCTAAGACATTCGCCCTTTTAGTTTGGCGATGTTAAGACCTTTTGCTCTATTTACGTCAATTTTTAGATCAAGTGATAGCGAGCCTGTAATTTCTGAGGAACCAGCCTTTGGCCCACGAAATTTTTCTACCGAATAATGTACACATTCATCTCGAAGGGGGTCTTGCGGGTATTTCTTTAAGCTTGATGGAGGTCTACGAAGCAAACTGAAAACCTCCCGTTAAAGTATCATACATTGACCTATATATACAGTACAGTATACAACATGTTCATACATTGACCTATATATACAGTACAGTATACAACATGTTCATACATTGACCTATATATACAGTACAGTATACAACATGTTCATACATTAACCTATATATACAGTACAGTATACAACATGTTCATACATTGACCTATATAACAGTACAGTATACAACATGTTCATACATTGACCTATATATACAGTACAGTATACAACATGTTCATACATTGACCTATATATACAGTACAGTATACAACATGTTCATACATTGACCTATATAATAGTACAGTATACAACATGTTCATACATTGACCTATATAATAGTACAGTATACAACATGTTCATACATTGACCTATATAACAGTACAGTATACAACATGTTCATACATTTTGCTAAGGTTTCCTTTGGATCGTGTAATGAAGGCGGTGTCACACGAGCGATTTTTCCGTCAATTTTCCATGAGCAAGTTTGTTGTCGTTATATTTTGGGAGTTTCGCACTGGTATCGGTAACTAGACTAACGGTAGATTATGTTAGGCGGCTGAATTCTGATAAAGTTTAATTTGTTAAGCTTCCAGACCATAATCGCTCGTACAAATTGCTCGAAAAAGGACTCGTGTGATTCCGGCTTAACACCACCTTTACTCTAGATGACGAGTTTTTCAGCCGGATTAACGCTTTCGGTCTTCACGAAACTTTGCAGTCAGTTGGAATCAAACCGGTTGTTAGTCAATGTTCACTATCTGATGCGCTGTCTTAAGTGGAGGCAGACCGTTTTTCTGGACCCCCTTCTCCCTAATGTTTAGCCCCACTAGTTTTGAGATTATAAGACGTTCGGCCCATTAGTTTGGCGATTTTAACACCTTTCGCCTCAATTCGTTGTCAATTTTAAGACCTTTCGTGCCATTTAGGTGTCGATTGTTTCCTGGCGAGCGATAGCGAGCCTGCAATTTTAAGAGGAACCGGCCTTCCGCCCGGAAATTTTTCTACCGAAAAATTTACACATTTATCTTGTCTAGGGTGTGTTTTTCTAAGCTTGATGGAGGTCTAGGGAGGAAACTAAAAATATATATGAATAAATTAATTAATAGACCAAACAAACGGGCAGTCTCCCCTTAAATTTGACTGTATATGTAATACGGTAATATATTGTTATGAGACAACAATCCCATGACCTTAACAGTGTATGGTACAACGTCTCGGGGCTATTAGGATATTATTGTGATATATTATTAGCGAGTTTTTTGTTATTACTGTTGCCATTTTCGATCAATATATTTTCATTTTCCCCATAGACTAAAGCCGGAATCACACGAGCCCTTTTTCGAGCAATTTTTACGGGCAATTATGGTCTGGAAGCTAAACAAAATACACTCTATCAGAATTCAGCCGCCTAACATAATCTACCTTCAGTCTAGTTACTGATACCAGTGCGAAAATGTCCCGAAATAATACGAGCAAACACTTGCTCATGGAAAATTGACGGAAAAAGCGCTCGTGTGACAGTGGCTTAAGAACAAACCCTCCCCCTTGCGCTTGTATTTGAAGTGGTATATGATGAACTAGTGAACATTTTTCCAGCTGATGGTAAATTGTCATGTTTCTATCTTTGTTACTCAGTTATAAGGTAGACTTTGTAGCGAACTACGATGCTAATTATGAAAACTTGGCATTAATACGACACACAACCATAGAAGTTTCATATTTGTCCATTAAGTATCGAGAAATCGGCTACTAAGGGATTCAATTTACCATCAGCTGGGATAAAATAGACTACAGTGAACATTTTGAGAAGCTGCTGGAGACAAAAAGATCACATTACTGGGGTTCACTATACCTGGTTCAAGAAAGTGGACCAACACTCTTGAACATTAAGGGAGCCCACCTAACTTTTTTTCTTTTTCTCTCCCTCTCTCTTTGGCTTGTATCCATTCGGCCCCATTCAGCCAACTGTTTTAAGACGTTTATCCCCATCCAGGTGTCAATATCTTCCTGGCGAGCGATAGCGAGCCAGCATTGTATGGAGAAATCTGGCTTGGCCGGAGACATTTTTCTATCGAAAAATGTACAAATTTAGCTTGCTGTCAAAACAAATATATATATATATATATATATATATGCTGGCTCGCTACCGCTCGCCAGGAAAATATTGACACCTAGATGGGGGTAAACGTCTTAAAACAGTAGGCTGAATGGGGCCGAATGGATGCAAGCCAAAGAGAGAGAGAGAGAGAGAGAGAGAGAGAGAGAGAGAGAGAAAGAGAAAAAAAGCGAGGTGGGCTCCCCATTAACCTCTGTAACTCCCAAAGGGCTAAAGCAAATGGGTTGTAAATGTATATACCTATTCCCTGGCTGACCCTTCCCGAATAGTAGAAATATTTGGTCGATTACTCTAGTCGTCTGTGAGTTATATAGAGGTCAATGTGCAAGAGTTTCAGCCTACTTAAGCCGCTGTCATACTAGCGCTTTTTTCGTCAATTTTCCATGAGCAAGTTTTTCTCGCTTTATTTCGGAAATTTTTCGCACTGGTATCGGTAACTAGATTGAAGGTAGATTATTTTTGGCGGCTGAATTATGATAAAGTGTTATTTTGTAACTTCCAGACCATAATTGCCCGTAAAAATTGGTCGAAAAGGGCTCAGTGACTCCGGCTTTACTTGGAATAGGGTATAGTCATCGCTCACCGATTAGTTTTTATCATGAGAAGGTGTTGAAGTAGCCATGACCACGACTGTCCATAATATATTAGTACAGTATTTTAAAGATAGTTTTACTTTTAATTCAAAACTTCACCAGGCTGATGAGTTAAGGGTGCCCACCTCTCTTTTGTTCTCTTTCTCTCCCTCTCTCTTCGGCTTATATCCATTCGGCCCCATTCAATCTACTGTCATAAGACGTTTACCCCCATCCAGGTGTCAATATTTTCCTGGCGAGCGGTAGCTAGCCAGCATATACAGTATATATATTTTTTTTACAGCAAGCTAAATTTGTATATTTTTCGATAGAAAAATTTCTCCGGCAAAGCCGGGTTTCTCCATATAATGATGGCTCGCTATCGCTCGCCAGGAAGAAATCGACACCTGGATGGGGATAAACGTCTTAAAACAGTTGGCTGAATGGAGCCGAATGGATACAAGCCAGAAAAAGAGAGAAAAGGAGAGAAAGATAAAAAAGCAGGTGACCCCCCTTAAAGAAGACAGAAAAACCGACCAGATTGACTTCACCATTTTACAGTACTTGCTATTATGTCTTGCAGGCCCCCGGAAATCATATCTGAAAAGATAAACAGAACTATACCAACGATACAGAACAATGTTTTACAGAATTAGATTAAATTAGCTCCAATAATAATAGTTAGACGAGATTGAATGATTATTACAGTAGGCTACTATTGAAATGGAAAGCTTGAATTTATGCAATTCCAGTAGGGGGTACTACTGACTACTTTTTTCGTAGGCATTTCCGTTATTTAGATATTTATCATCATTATTATTATTAATATTAATATTACTTTTTGTCTGTATGTATTAATGTTTATCTTTTTCTATTGTTATTATTAATTCTTATAATTAATTGTTTTTGTTAAAAGAGTACGGTACTCTTTTGTTTAAATCTATTGTACCTTCTTCATATTTTCAAATATTTGTATTTATTATATTGTATCTATTCATTGTCGATAATATCAATTGCTTGCTTTTGCGATTTCCTTAGTTTATTTGTACAATAAATGTAGGTTATTAGTAGGGTAGTAATTGTTAGGGGTCACTTGAGGCATCCTATGCTTACAGGTACCTACCCGATAGCACTATCGTTAGTGATAGCCATTTGTATTTTGTATTATTGTTAATGTCTTGTCAAGTTGCAAATTTGATTTTAATAGAACATTTTGACACTAATTGTAGTTTCTTTATTCATGCAGAATTTAGTAAAATTTACCAGAACGTCCCCGACTTCACAAATTGACTAATTCCTTGAACGTGACGATGGTGCGTTGTTATGTGTGCGATTAGTTTGCTTGGGAACCAGATTAACTTGCTCAAGTAGTGATGTACACCCTATGTGGTGGATTGTGTTCTTTTATTTATAAATTATTATTTTACTTAGACGTAGTTTCCACATAGCGATTTTGATTAGTTGTGTTGTCGTTTTACTGTGTTCGTATAAGTTTTGGTTTGTTTATTTTGCAAGTTTTACATTATAATTATTATTATTATTATTATTATTATTACAGAAAGCATCGAACTTGTTTCCACTATGTAACAACCAATCTTTGGTCAGAATCAGAAAAGTTCTCCCCCAATTAAATTAGGTTGCCAATATTTTGTTTTATATGTGTATGAAAGAGACAAAATGCAAAGCTGCCTGTACCAAGTGACCCCCCCCCCCCCCCAGTTGGAAACATGAAAGAGAGCTGAATTCAGGTTACTGTAGAGTAACAATGTCTGGACACACGGATCTTGAAGCAGTTTAAGTCATAGGATGAGGGAAAGACAAATTAAGGGAGAGGCTTCCAGAGTTTACTTGTTGAGTAGAGGAACAATTGGGAAAATCGCTTTAATCTTAGGTTGGAGAGTTGGACAGAATAGGGGTGGTAGTGTGTTGCAAGCCGGATGACGACTCCCCACTCTCCGTAATGGAGGAGGTATGCACTGAGAAAGCTCTGAAGATATTGATTTTTGTAATAGCGGTAGAAGAGTGAGACAGATGCAACATTGCGGCGTGTGGAGAGAGATTGTAGGGATTTATTAAGAGGAGGTGACTCTACCCTTTCAAGAAGTGCAGTATGGGTGGACCCTCCCCACACATGGGAACAATACTTGATACATTGGCACACTGTGTCCCTGTACAGATATTTCCAAGAAAGGTAGCAGAAAATGAACCACCAATAATATAGAGAGAAGATTAAGGGTTAGTTTGTGTATTTGTGAAGAGCAATGGAAATTCATGTGACAGATATTTACGGGTAAATAGAGGGAGAAATTGGGCTTTGGAAGTATTGAAAGAAACACGATTTTTCTGCCCCAATTGGAAATTTTAGATATCAGAAGCTACGCGTGCTATGGCCTCATCACATGAGTTTTGGAGTAATTGCATGCTGGGTCGTTGTGGAAAACTAGTTGAAAAGTGTAAGGTAGAATCATTAGCTTATGAGTGGATAGGACTGGATGTGTAGTGGAGAATATAATTCATGAATACTTAAAAGATAACTAGAGACAGGACAGAACCATGAACAATATTTAATTATCGGCAACAGACCATCAGTGATAAGTAGAGAAAACACTGATTGTGTTTTCCTTAATGCCCTACAATGATTACTGGTGCACATACAATTCATATTTGTTCACCAACCAACTTAACTTCTAAACTCAATTCATGAAATCAACAAATACATGTGGCACTCCAAGGACTCGAACCTAGGATACTCACACCGAAATTCCGCGCATTTGTGCATTACGCTATCAAGACAGTTATACCTTATTATTTAGGCCAATTGTTGCTCGTTGATGACAGGTGTGGCCCAGTGATGAGAGGTTTGGACCAGCGATGAAAGGTGTGGCCCAGTGATGACAGGTGTGGTTCAGGATGGCAGGTGTGGTCCAGAATGGCAGGTGTGGTCCAGGATGACAAGTGTTGTCTACGATAACAGGTGTGATCTAGGATGACAGATGTGATCCAGGATGACAAATGTGGTCTATGATGACAGATGTGGTCCAACATGACAGGTGTGGTCCAGGATGACAGCTGTAGGGTATTATGACAGATGTGGTCCATGATGACAGGTGTGGTCCAGGATGACAGGTGTAGTCCAGGATGACAGGTGTGGTCCAGGATGACAGGTGTGGTCCAGGATGAAAGGTGGGGTCCAGGATGACAGGTGTGGTCCAGGGTGGCAGGTGTGGTCCAGGGTGACAGGTGTGGTCCAGGATGAAAGGTGTGGTCCAGGATGACAGGTGTGGTCCAGGGTGACAGGTGTGGTCCAGGATGAAAGGTGTGGTCCAGGATGAAAGGTGTGGTCCAGGATGACAGGTGTGGTCCAGGATGAAAGGTGTGGTCCAGGGTGACAGGTGTGGTCCAGGATGAAAGGTGTGGTCCAGGATGACAGGTGTGGTCCAGGGTGACAGGTATGGACCAGGATGAAAAGTGTGGTCCAGGGTGACAGGTGTGGTCCAGGGTGACAGGTGTGGTCCAGGTTGAAAGGTGTGGTCCAGGATGACAGGTGTGGTCCAGGATGAAAGGTGTGGTCCAGGATGAAAGGTGTGGTCCAGGGTGACAGGTGTGGTCCAGGATGAAAGGTGTGGTCCAGGATGACAGGTGTGGTCCAGGGTGACAGGTGTGGTCCAGGGTGACAGGTGTGGTCCAGGGTGACAGGTGTGGTCCAGGATGACATGTGTGATCCAGGGTGACAGGTGTGGTCCAGGATGACAGGTGTGATCCAGGGTGACAGGTGTGGTCCAGAGTGACAGGTGTGGTCCAGGGTGACAGGTGTGGTCCAGGGTGACAGGTGTGGTCAAGGGTGATAGTGGTGGTCCAGGGTGACAGATATGGTCCAGGGTGACAGGGGTGGTCCAGGGTGACAGGTGTGGTCCAGGGTGACAGGTGTGGTCCAGGGTGACAGGTTGGGTGCAAGGTGACAGGTGGGGTCCAGGGTGACAGGTGGGGTCCAGGGTGACAGATGTGGTCTAGGGTGACAGGTGTGGTCCAGGATGACAGGTGTGGTCCAGGGTGACAGGTGTGGTCCAGGGTGACAGGTGTGGTCCAGGGTGACAGGTGTGGTCCAGGATGACATGTGTGGTCCAGGGTGACAGGTGTGATCCAGGGTGACAGGGGTGGTCCAGGGTGACAGGGGTGGTCCAGGGTGACAGGTGTAGTCCATTGTGACAGAGTTAACTTTGGAACTCTCTCCATCAATTTGTCTTAAGGCCGCGGCATACAGAGGACGAACGTGGGGCGACAAACTCCCGAATAGGATGACTTGCAAACAAAATTCAAATTTCATCCGGTTCGGGTTGATTCGGATCAATTCGGCCAATGATCTTGATTAGTCTGGGGACGTTCTGGGGATGTTCATGGGTGTAGGCGAATATCCGGGGGTTTGGCCAAAAGTTAGTGCATGCGTTAACTTTTTGCCGACATTCGGTTCTAAAAACCGTTACAAAATGGTTTGCTTTTGTTCGGCTTACATTCGTGTTACGTTCTTCTAATTCGGCCCATGTTCTGCTCTAACTTCAATTGACCAAGTTAAAACGAACTACCAGAAATGGGTCGAACATAACCCGAACATAAGTCGATAATAACCCGAAAAACACGAATAAAGGCAGACAATAAACCGATTACCAGCCAAACGATAGATGAATTACTCGAACAAAACACGACAATCCCCAGATAAAGTGACGAATAAGACAATCATTATCATCATCATCACCATAATCATCACCACCACCAACATATTCATCACCATCATCATCATCACCACCACCACCATAGTTATCACCATTATCATTACCACCACCACCACAACAACCAGCATCACCATCATTCATTATCATCACCATCATCACCACCACCACCATAGTTATCACCATCATCACTACCACCACCACCACAACCATCATCATCATCACTATCATCATCACCACCACCACCATATTCATCACCATCATCATTACCACCACCACCACCACAACCATCATCATCATCATCATCATCATCACCACCATCATAATCATCATTATCATCAGTAGCAGCCATTATTAAGGGAGCCCACCTCGCTTTTCTTCTATTTCTCTCCCTCTCCCTTGGGCTTGTATCCACTCGGACCCATTCAGCATAATGTTTTAAGACGTTTACCCCCATCTAGGTGTCAATATTTTCCTGGCGAGTGGTAGCGAGCCAGCATATATATATTTTTGTTTTGTTTTGTACATTTTTCGATAGAAAAATTTCTCCGGCGAAGCCGGATTTCTCCATACAATGCTGGCTCGCTATCGCTCGCCAGGAAGAAATCACCTGGATGGGGATAAACGTCTTAAAACAGTTGGCTGAGTGGAGCCGAATGGATACAAGCCAAAGAGAGAGGGAGAGAAAGAGAAAAAAAGCGAGGTGGGGTGGCTTAACATCCCCCTTCTACAGCGCCAATACATTCTTTATAGAGGTTCACACTATAGGGCAGGTACAGGTTGTCTTCCCACATTCTTTATAGAGGTTCACACTATAGGGCAGTACAGGTTGTCTTCCCACATTCTTTATAGAGGTTCACACTATAGGGGGTACAGGTTGTCTTCCCACATTCTTTATAGAGGTTATCACTATAGGGCAGGTACAGGTTGTCAAGAGAGGTTCACACTATACAGGTTCTTCCACATTCTTTATAGAGGTTCACACTATAGGGCAGGTACAGGTTGTCTTCCCACATTCTTTATAGAGGTTCACACTATAGGGCAGGTACAGGTTGTCTTCCCACATTCTTTATAGAGGTTCACACTATAGGGCAGGTACAGGTTGTCTTCCCACATTCTTTATAGAGGTTCACACTATAGGGCAGGTACAGGTTGTCTTCCCACATTCTTTATAGAGGTTCACACTATAGGGCAGGTACAGGTTGTCTTCCCACATTCGTTAGCATCGTGTTAAAATCATGTGATGGTCGTCCGATCCGGTTGGTGTTTAATAGGTTATTTCATATCGGTTGAAGGTCGGCTGATTATCGTACCTCAGTTGAAACTGGTCGGCTGATTCTGGGTATATTCAAGGTATAGTCGGGTCATGCTCTGACATTCATCGGTTTATATTAGAGTCATGTTCGGGTCTTTGTCGTAAATCGTTCGTGACTATCGGGTTATATTCTGGACTCGTTCTGGGCATTGTCTGGGGATGTTCTTCTTCTTAAAACTTCGGGACAATTTTGGTTGATTCGGTTCAAATATGCAAGTCATCCAATACGGGGCTTTGTCGTCCGACGTTCGTAGTCTGTATGACGCGGCCTTTATCCTCATCCTATGCCGTTGACTGATTCTTCTCCTGGCTGATTGACTTTGACGCACCTTGAGTTGGGCTCTCTATCTTTCTTTTATTTGTTGGGAGGGAACTTGCCATATGCTTTTTGTAAAAAAGTAATAATTTAACATTAATGAGAATGCTTATAGAAAACAATAAACCCAGGACTGACATGGTGCTAATCATAGATGTCATTTGAATATTAGCATCTTCACACTCTATTAAGTTGATTTCAGCTTCTCCGGTACTTGGATCACAGCCAATACACACTAATGACTCCCCCTGAGTCCTCACCATGATTTCTTTAAAGGCGGAGCAAGCACTAACACCCTCCTCTTTTATGGCTGTTCTATAGTCAATCGTAACTGTAAATATCTTGATATGAGAGTCAAAAGTAATATCAATTCTATGCCATCGATTCAGTGGTGTTAGTTTCTCGATCATATGGCTGTAGAGATCATGTTCAGCCACATACACATTGTGACCTAATGTAGATTTACACTCAACCTCAAAATTCAGTCTTGAAAATGCATTTCCGGGTTTAAAGAAAAATACTTCATCTTGTTCGAGGAAATGGTGAACAGCGGAGAGGAGATTAACATCTGGGGTTGAATAACGATGCGCTGGACAATTGAGCTGACACCCTAGAGCTGACTCGATGGAGCGTGAGTGTGTGATCTGCAGATATGGTCGGGTTGGTAGCTTGTTGTTACCAATAAGCAAGTTGGAGGATTTACCAGTACTGGATCTTAGATTAATTGTAGTCTCCTCTACAGTGACCAGTATCGTCGTCCACTGACGAGGAATAACTTCCTTTTTCTGCCATAACTGAAAATCCTCAATGTTTTTATTCTCCTCACAAGTTCCAAGAAAGAGAGAGAGACGTATTTTTGTCTCTTTGACCTCAAGACTAACACAGGTGAGAGGGTCTGACTCTAGGTCTTCTTGAAGGGTTATGTCCATACGCCAGTCCTCTGAGAGCGGCTGAAGGGTGACGTTGGAGGGCAGTGTGATGTGGCTGGATGGCAGCTGGGAGTCACCCCGAGCAACACATATCTCCTCCCCCACCACACCTTGCCACACCACTACCGCCAACACATTCCACCACAACAACACACACCACACCTTCGTAAACATCTTTCTCCTACTGACGAAACATGTAGGAATTTACCCTGCTGTAATTGGAGAAGATAAGGATAAACAAATCCTGGTTCATATGTGTGGTAAACCACACATATGAACCAGGACTGGGTAACCAACCCCAAGTTAAATACATACCAAATCAATATCAATATCAATATCAATATCAAAGGCCTTAACCTTGGGATCCCAAGGTTAAGGCCTTTGATATTGATATTGATATTGATTTGGTATTGATAAATACGCTCAATGTAATGAAAATTATTTTCATTACATTGAGCGTATTTATCAATACCAAATCAATATCAATATCAATATCAATATCAAAGGCCTTAACCTTGGGATCCCAAGGTTAAGGCCTTGGGTACCAACAAAACACAAACAAATTTAAATTTCTATGACAAAATTTCACACTGATATTTGGTATTGATAAATACGTTCAATGTAATTTTTTTTCATTACATTGAGCGTATTTATAGATAAGAGCTCTCTTATCACCGATCGCAGTAGGCTTGGTAGTATATAAATAACAATGATAATCTAAGTATAATCCCAATAACTCTGAAGCCTTTCATTACGCATGGAACACACACGGTCAACGTACCAGTTAAAGCTTGTGGACTACTGTACACCTTTAATTGTATTTAAATGGAATATTACCTATAATATAATTGTAACCAAAAATGCAGACATATTATACAAGCACACACAGACTCATATATAGTGGCTAGATTGTATTGCATAAATATAACGGTAAATAGGATGCTTAAGTGTAGTTTCTATTTGGTTCTTTGTAGCTACACTTTGCATTAGCTACTTAACATTTCCATGTAAATCGTGAAAATTCAACACACATGTTGCATCGTTGAAAATGGTGTTGAAAGGTCACTCAAAAGTTAAAATGGATGTTAATAATATTATCAACTATATATACAGTGTATATATATATATATATATATATATATATATATATATATATATATATATATATATATATAGATAGATATATATATATATATATATATATATATATACGTATATATCATATTTATACAGTATATATATATATATATATATATATATATATATATATATATATATATATATATATATATATATACGTATATATCATATTAATTTTGAAAATATTTATTATAATTGTTGTTCAATATAAGGTTAAACATTTGAAACATTACTATATAGAAAGAACATTGGATGGAAATATTGAAAATATATTATCGAAACGAATGGAGATCATAAACCAATTTTCAATGGTGATTGTTACAAATACTAATGCATTTTTTACACATGTTTATTGTGTGCTTAACTCAAATAAACATTATGAAATTGCATAATCGGATAAAGTGATAAAGTAAGGTTTCCACATCTACAATATTACTAAGTTTTTATGGCACACTGGTGACAAACGAACGATGTAAACAACATGCAGGTCTGTATTTTGTACAGTTGTCCACATAAGTTCTGTTCCTGGTCGTGATATGAATGCAAGTACAACTTAGTAGGAATGAATTTGTGAGTGTGGTTTCTTTTAATTATCAGTTGACGTATCACTTAATATTTATCACTTAACCATTGCATAAGAAACTACACTCAATAATCAATCATGCACACTATACTGTATGTCCATGTAAAAGAATATGGAGAGGAACAGAACTTATGTGGGCAACTGTACATTACATTTTTTGACAATACCTGACTGTACATATGTTATGAATGTTCTTTGATGGCAGGTATGGTTCAAGATGGTATGCGTGACCATTGATGACAGGTATGGGTGATTGATAATAGGTGTGATCCAGAATAACAGCTGTTGTTCAGGGTGAGATATGTGGTCCAGGATAGCATATGTGGTTCAAGGTGACAGGAGTGAACCAGAGTGACAGATGTAGCCCATATGAAATTAAAGGTGTATTCCACAGTCGTGGTCCAGAGTAATAGGTGTGGATCAGATTGACAGGTGTCTTCCAGTGTGACAGGTGGATCAGAGTGACAGGTGTGGTCCAGAGAAATGGGTGTGGTCCAGATTGCTCGGTGTGTCCGGGGTAACAGCTGTGGTCCAGGGTGACAGGTGCGGTCTAGGGTACCAGGTGTGGTCCATCATGACAGGTATGGACGAGTTTGATAAGTGTGATCCAGGGTGGCAGGTTGGGTGGGGTACAGGGTGGCAGGTGCGGTCCAGAATGATAGTTGTGGTCCAGGGTGATAGGTGTGGTCCAGGATGACAGGTGTGGTCCAGGATGATAGTTGTGGTCCAGGATGATAGGTGTGGTCCAGGATGACAGGTGCGGTCCAGGATGATAGTTGTGGTCCAGGATGACAGGTGTGGTCCAGGATGATAGGTGCGGTCCAAGAAAATGGGTGTAGTAAATGAGATTAGAGTGGTGCAGGATAATTTATCTCGGTCCTTTTTGATTGTGGGTGGCAGGTGTAGTACAGAATAATGCGTGTAGCCCATTGTGGAAAACAGTTATAATATCGTGGAAATATTACAAGTTTGCTCAAGTACTGAAAGGGTTTGTTTTTCGACAGTAAGAGTGTTTATGGTCAGGCATATAATGTAAGTCATGGTAACAGCAATAACTCATAAATTAATCTAAAACAAAAACATCTGTCATTGTTTATCATTGCCGATAGTGTTACTATTTGTATATCGTAATTCTCAGAATTCTACACTGCATGTATCCTTCGCCTTAAACTGTGATCTTCTTTAAGATAAGGTATTATTGTATTATTATTATCGTGTTAGATTGAATATAATTGTTAAATATCCAAATGACAACATAATAATGATGATACCTGTTAATATCAAATATATACAGAGTATTGTCAACCCAATATAAATTCCAGCTGACAAATATCCTGGTTTATTGACACAGTCTGGCAGAACATTGTAAGACTCTCCACTGCTTGGGTCACAGTCAAAGCACATAAATGTATCCCCTTGGGTTCTCACCACCAGATTCTGGAAGGTGGAGCAGGCAGAGAGTTTTGTCACGGTCACAACCGTCCGGTAGTCGATGATCACGTTGAACAGTTGATTGTGACGGTCATATTCAAGGACGATTTTGTGCCATTTATTAAGAGGAGTCAGTGCTTCAATATCGTCGTCGTAAAGGTCACTTTCAGCAACAAACACCTCGTGGCCTAAGGAGGTTTTGCAGCCAATTTCAAAGTTTAGTCGTGAAAATTTATGCCCCGGCAGAAAGAAAAAGAAAACATTTTCGTACTCAAACTTTCTCACAGTAGATAGTGCATTAACATCTGGGTGAGAATACTGCCTTGCCGGACAGTTTACTTGACATCCTACTGCAGACTCAACAGCATTCGAGTATGTGGCCCTTAGGAGTCCTCCTGTAGGTAGTGAGACTCCAGACATTATCAAGTTAGTGGGATCTGTCAGTTCAGGCATCAGGGTTATGACAGTTTTGTTTACACTAATGAAAATTGTCGTCCACCGACGTGGAGCAACTGTACCTTTCTTCCACAACTGAAAATCGACAATGTTTTGGTTTTCACAAGTGCCAATAAATAGTGAAATTCGTATTTTTGTGTCCTTGACTTCAAGACTTAGACAAACTAGAGGGTCTGAATCAATGTCCTCCTGAAGGGTGAGGTCGATACGCCAGTCCTCCGACAGCGGCTGAAGGGTGACGTTAGAGGGCAGTGTGATGTGTACGTTAGAGGAGAGCTGAGAGTCACCCCGAGCAACACACTTCTCCCCCACCACACCCTGCCACACCACCAACACACTCCACCACATCACTATACACCCCCTCACTACCATTTTCCTGACTGTACTGCCCCATCATTGGTCTGCTGCGTAATGCTCCGGGAGGCTATCGATGATTAGATATTCCTATCAGCATCACTTATGTTATAAGATTACACGAACACTATTTACTTCAAATGTACAAAGCAATGCCACAACCAAAATACTAAATGCATTACATATACAGGACACCAATCACTAAATCAAACTAAAATAATTAAAGTATAGTAACCAGGAAATGCAAGCATCTTAGAACCAAGAATACAACAAATGGAAACTCACTAAAAAGGAAACATAAACTCTGTCTCACAACATAAATCTTATATTATAGTACAATGAAGCAAAACCGTACATACTCGCTATCGAACGTGTAACAAATCAAACACTAGCGTATATAAGTTAAACACTACAGTACAGTGAAACATTCCTCTCCTTCTCCCTCTCTCTCCTTTCCTCTCTTCCCCTCCCTCTCATTATCGATGAAGTGGGAGAAGGACTGGAGGGGGGAAGGGATGGAGAGCGGGAGGTTGCAGTTAGCACAAAAACAAGAACACAAAAATACTCATGCACTCGCGAGAATCAATTAAATAACAGCTTCGCCTCTCCGACCCCGCGCAAGTGTCTTTTATGGGGACACTTAGGACCAAGGGGCGCCACACATTTTTATTTATTGCGGGGATCTCTTTTAGATAGAATTTAATTATTGATTGCTCAGCCAAGTCAAATTAGTGAGGGCAACATGGGGAGGCAATAGGAGGAAAAGGGAGGAGGAGGAGGAGGAGAAGAAGAAGGAGGAGAAGAAGGAGGAGGATAAAGAGAAGAAGGAGTAGGAGCGCAAGATATACCTTCAAGTATAAGTGGACAATTAACAATTATAATTAGCAATAACGACGACGTAATATGCAGTTGTTGCCACTGACGGGCATGCAGTTTGTGAAATTTCAAAGGTATGATAATTTTACTACATTATAGTAAGGTAATATAATAATACCCTACTAGCATGTGAAACATAATAGTCACACTTAAAAAAAAATATATATAAATTAATCTATTCACTTTATGGCTTCTGAGCTGCTATGTTGTATTTGTACAGTATATTTGTTTTAATATATTTAATTATTTTTGTTTCAGTAACCCACATAGTTCAGTCTGCTAGTGTTGATATACTGTAGTTCATAGTATAGTACCTCACCTAATTGGCTCATCTGTGGTTGGTTTGGTGGTATGTTAGACGAGTTGGGTACACTTATGTGCAGAGCTATGGGTAAAATATAAATGTGGTTCACCACATGCAATTAATGTCGTCAACTTTGATAGTCTTTATTGATATATACAGTATATACAGTATATATATATATATATATATATATATATATATATATATATATATATATACTACAAAAATACTTATAACTACTAATATCATCATTCTATTTTTCAGGTAAGGTGAACAAGGAGAGCAGACAAGCTAGAAGGTAAGCATGTGTGTGTGTGTGTGTGTGTGTGTGTGTGTGTATGTGTGTGTGTGTGGGTGTGTTTGTTAAAGATATAACATGCATATAATCTTTAGGAAATTACTCCCAGTTTATAACTTCTTCGGTCACCGATTAACTATCCCATTTCTCTAAAACAACAAGTTATCTGTGGAGAGAGAGAGAGAGAGAGAGAGAGAGAGAGAGAGAGAGAGAGAGACAGAGAGAGAGAGAGAGAGAGAGAGAGAGAGAGAGAGAGAGAGAGAGAGAGAGAGAGAGAGAGAGAGAGAGAGAGAGAGAGGTGAATAAGAGGATGGTTGGGGAGTGTTGGAGATATTGGTATACGAGGAGAAAACTTTGGTTTTAAAGAAAAGTAGTAACTTTATGTTCTGCTGTACTCTCTACTTGGAACATGTACCTTGCAAAAACTCTATACGATATTTTTCGAAACTATTTTCAGTATTGGAAAACTGCCGGGCTGATATAAAATATTTATATTAATTACTCTGCATTTTAAGCACATGCATTTTACTGTATCAATTCATTAAAGACAGTTATGTTGTATTATAGCCATTGGCAACCAGTATATATTAGCAATTCTAGGAAAAACCTTAGATTAAAATAGTTAGAAACAGATTACATAGAGCGACCCACTTCAAATTCCTGTTAATATATTGATGAAAGTATTATATGTGGGTTAACCCTCATTTATCTGTGATACTCACAACAATAGTTTGCTGTATTACTTTTTCAATTGAATTACATGTACCAAGAACCACTTTTCTCTATGCAACTTTTAATATTCTAATTATTAATATACTTTGTCATCGGCGGAATTCACCGTTAAAGTTGGCCAAAATAAGAAAGTAATCCATTTTGATAGATGTATCTTTGTAAAGATAAACAATCTAATATGCGAATAAATTACGAAATCGATAGCATATTACTACACGGAAATATAAAAAATAAAGTCTGAATGTTAATGGGCCTTTATTTATTTATTTTTCAAACATTACCACCTCTTTCCCGTTACATATTAACATTGGTATACGGATGGTTATTTCATAATCTGGAGCAAACACTAGCTATACTCAAATTTTCGCCATTTTATGGATAATTCATTTTATGGATAATTCTCTTAGAAAATAATATGAAAGCCCGAACGTGTAGGCTACCAATGAGGCCACAAGGATCTATGATGTGGTCATATAGTTAGTTCACACACTATGCACACTATGAACGTGTAGGCTACCAATGAGGCCACAAGGATCTATGATGTGGTCATATAGTTAGTTCACACACTATGCACACTATGAACGTGTAGGCTACCAATGAGGCCACAAGGATCTATGATGTGGTCATATAGTTAGTTCACACACTATGCACACTATGAACGTGTAGGCTACCAATGAGGCCACAAGGATCTATGATGTGGTCATATAGTTAGTTCACACACTATGCACACTATGAACGTGTAGGCTACCAATGAGGCCACAAGGATCTATGATGTGGTCATATAGTTAGTTCACACACTATGCACACTATGAACGTGTAGGCTACCAATGAGGCCACAAGGATCTATGATGTGGTCATATAGTTAGTTCACACACTATGCACACTATGAACGTGTAGGCTACCAATGAGGCCACAAGGATCTATGATGTGGTCATATAGTTAGTTCACACACTATGCACACTATGAACGTGTAGGCTACCAATGAGGCCACAAGGATCTATGATGTGGTCATATAGTTAGTTCACACACTATGCACACTATGAACGTGTAGGCTACCAATGAGGCCACAAGGATCTATGATGTGGTCATATAGTTAGTTCACACACTATGCACACTATGAACGTGTAGGCTACCAATGAGGCCACAAGGATCTATGATGTGGTCATATAGTTAGTTCACACACTATGCACTTATTTCTCGTATATTGAATATTCCATTATAAAGATTCTTTACATTCAGAGCGATCAAACATCTTTCAATGTGTTTGGTATTCAAACATGCAATATATATTTTGCTAAATATAATTGTTTTGCATCAATTATTCATTAACTGTCCTCAGTTTCACTGTCCTCTTCCGTTACCCCTTGAGTCCTTCAGAATTATTCTCCATTGTACATTTACTAGTCTCCTAGTCATTCATGACACAGGCTCTAAGCATGAGTGTTTTTTTTCTTCAATGTTCCAACTCTCCCTTCAGACACAGGTTTCTTATGTCGTTAGAGTCAATAGCTGTACACGACGAAATATAGAGGTTTTATATTTGATGATTTTTTAAAATAAGTTCAAGCGTCTCTGACCTCCCAAACTATACTCGATTTTTGCTTAACCTGGCGATTGGTTTACTACAATAACTGCTGATTTCTCAATAATCAATGGAAACAAAATGAAGCTGCTATGTCTCTGTATGATATTATTGCTAAGTTTCCATATTTAACAACATATTTAGCTATGTTGATATTATATTAGCTGATTATTTAAGATGAGGACAAGTCAATTTCACGCTAGCTTAAAACAAAATACCGACTATAGTGGTACAGTGGTTCATTAGTTTACCTGGGCCTGGTGTCACTTCCCGTACCTTCATTACCGACTATAGTGGTGCAGTGGTTCATTAGTTTACCTGGGCTTGGTGTCGCTTCCCGTACCTTCATTGCCACTGTCTCTTCATCTCGTAATTCATACACCTTTATGCAACCTATTGTGCACCTTACTCACTAGGTACTGTGGACTCCCCCCAGTAAGTTGGACTCCCTTCTTTAAGTTGGCCACTGCAGTGAAAAGATCCACATCCATACATAGTAAATTCTTCTGATATATTGAATGTATTGATCATACTTCCTACTATAATTTTTGAATAATAGAGGTAACCAATTGACCACTTGCGAGTTTCGGGCTATAATATATTTAACATAATTACCAGTTAAACTATGATTGTAGTTTAATAATATACACATCAAATCAAATTCAACATACATTCTATCCATGAGAAACCTACATTGTTATTGCATTTCTGTTCAATACCGATGCTTATGGCTCCAACATCCTTATGGCCTGAAACTCACAAGTGACCAATTGAGTATATCAACATTTCTATCTATCTATCTATCTATTGCCTGACGCCGTGATCCCCGAAGGGGTGGCCACGAACGAACCGCCCCCATGCACCTCTGTCCCCAGTCAGTCGACACCCCTCCCCCCAACCAGCACCGCCTTCATTCATGTAGTTCCTCACTCCATCCTTCCACCTCATATTCGGTCTACCTCTCCCCCTCTGTCCCTCCACCTCGCTCTCGTACACCCTCTTAGTCATTCTCTCGCTTTCCATACGTTCCATATGGCCGAACCATCTCAAGTTGTTCCTTTTCACACTTTCCAGCACATCTACCTCCACACCACACCTCCTTCTTACTTCCTCATTAGTCTGTCTATCCCTCCATGTAACTCCGCACGCATTTCTTAGGTAATTCATTTCCACTGCTCTCACTCTTGGTCTGAGTCTCTCAACCAACGTCCATGCTTCGCTTCCGTAAGTCAGTGTCGGGATTACCACACTGTCATGCAAGGACTTCTTCACTTCCATACTGACCACCCTATTTCTTGTTACTGCTTTTAGCGTTCCTACAACCCTCTTCCCCTGTTGTACCCTCTCCCGCACCTCTTCATCCATAGTCCCATCTTTACTCAACACACTGCCCAGATACTTAAAAGAGTTGACGATCTCCATAGCCTGACCGTTCAGCTTCACCTCACACTGTGACTTCACCCCTTTCGAAGACCATAACCTTGCTCTTCCCCGTATTTACCTTCAAATTCCGTTTTTCGCACACTGTTCCAAACTCATTTACCAGACCCTGCAACTCCCATTCATTATCACTCATCAGAACTGTATCATCCGCAAAACAGCAGTATAGGTAGCTTCCACTCAATTCCCTCCTTTTCAGCGATACACCAACATCCACTGCTCTTGATAGTATTTCTTTCATAACTCCATCCATATATACAGTAAACAACCACGGGGACATCACACACCCCTGTTTCAAACCAACATTCAGGTCAAAGAACTCGCTCTGCTCACTCTCCACACGTACTGCCGCCTTTGCACCCTCATACATGCTCTTCACTGCTTTCAGCAACTTGCCCTCTACTCCGTATATTCTAAGTACTTTCCACAAACCTTCTCTATCCACTCTGTCATAGGCCTTCTCCAAGTCCATAAAGGCAACATACACCTTTTGTTTCTTCTCCAGATACTTCTCCACAACACAATTCAGGGTAAAAATCTGATCTACACATCCTCTTCCCTTCCTAAAACCTCCCTGCTCGTCGCCTATCCATTTCTCCGTTCTCACTCTCACTCTCTCAATCACTACCCTACTGTATACCTTCCCTACTACGCTTAGAAGACATATTCCTCGGTGGTTACCACACACTCCTCTTTCCCCTTTGCCCTTATATAGGGGGACTATTATGCCAGTCTTCCAGTCATCGGGTGCACTCCCCTTCTCCCATGCTAGTTTGCACATTTTCCATACCCATTCTATCACTATCTCACCACCATACCTCAACATTTCCCCACACACTCCATCTGTTCCTGGTGCTTTCCCCAACTTCACTCTTTTCATGGCTTCCCACACTTCTGAACATTTCATTTGTTCAATGTTAACAGTAGTTTATGATGACAGACGCATCATGTTAAGTTATTAGTCTCTGTTTGCTGAAAAATTTCATATTCAACTTCGACAAACAGTTGTTCGTGTGTGCAAATGGTAGCCTTGGTTGCTTCTTATCTGATACAAAGCGTACGATAACATTATCTTGATACAATCGTACAGTCACTGAAAATAGTGCACACTGCCATATGTCGTCTATGAACAATATATAAATCACTGAAGGTATGAGAACATACCCTGGAGGCCATATATGTGTATCTTATGTTTACGGGTTATACCGTCTAAAACATACAAGTCCACCACGTAAAAGTAGTATTACATTATTTGGTGCATTTGCATTTATAAAAGCCTCAACTCGATGTTTTACGAATAATTAAATTGTTTTCGACTGATTATGTATAATTATAATTAAACTACCTGTCTGCAGTATGTGTTTTAAATAAACGTAACCGTTATGTTTCTTTAAAAAGGTTATGTATTTTTCTTTCTCAAATCAAAGACCTGTGGGCACAGTAAACACTATAAACCGTAATGATCTATTGTTAACAATCCATACCATGATAATAGAGGACTAACACATTCCTGGACCTTACCAAACCCATTCAAATTTACTGTAACATACCTAGCCTGATTTCATATTAATATCGTAATCTAATCTATTATATAATTCAAGCTTACATTATTTTACAACTAACACGAAATCTTACGAATGATCACTAAGATTTATTGTAACATACGTGATATTATAGCCAACCTTAAATCTAACCTAGCATGAATTAGTTGTACTCGATTTTATGGGGATATATTGCACTCTACAGTATATGTCAAGAATAATGAAATGGAACCTTAACAAGAACTTGGACAAGTTTGTTATAAGATTTATCGGAACCAAGACTACAACGTACACATGCATGGCGTATTTATGGCTTGTTTCTCTGTGCTGTTGAATGTATACGTATGCATATTAATATTTATGGATTAACAAAATGTATCGTCGCAGCAGACCAGCTACCTCACGCATCCAGACAGCTTTAGATCGAGGCAGGTCTTCGGAAAAAAAAAAAACAAAAAAAAAAAACAGAAGAAAACCCTGCGCAATATAATACAGAAAAAGGACGTCGGTAGTTGGGTGGAGCCGACAATTTCATAAACATATTGGGATAATATAGTGTCACACTCAGACCACGCAGATGATCAGCTATCATTATTACAGCACCTTCAACGACGGAAATAAATCTACAAAATGCTATTCAGATTATTAAGCGTGAAAGTCGGTAGTAAGGGAAGCAAACAGTTGAATAAACACGCAAAGGAAATACAGCGGCACACCTACAGAACGCTGACGACCAGTTATAATCATCACAGCACCTTCAACAAATATCACGAGCTCTAACCCAAGGCGGGAGCTTTAGTTGCAAAGCATCGATGACCTTAATCGGACACTGTCGGGGACCGTCCGTTTTTTTCCCCCAAAAATTCGTAAATTTAAAAAAATTACGTTAGATACTTAGAAGGCTGGCCATATATTCCCTCAACCTGTCTGTAAAAGTTGAATGCCGAAAATCGCTTCTAAGTGCATTATTTCGAGCTTTATATAAAACTTTCGCAGGTTGATTATGGGCCTAATATACAGTATAGTTATGTATAAATGATTTTTTTTGATATAGGAATCATTAAAAATTCATTTCATGTAATAGGACTAATATATTATGTACAAATGACTAAAATGTAAATAGAAATAATTAAACATTCATTTCCTGTAATAGGACTAGAGTTATTCTACTGAAAAACAGTTTTTGAACTTTGCGAGGCTTTTTCTCAAAACGAAAATGTCAAAAAATTCCAACTCGGAAATACTTATAATCGAAAAACAACTTGTCATACAGTAATGCTTCATATACCATTGGCAAGCCCATACAAAACTCTATAAACTAGTCCGTGGGAATTATTTTAGCCACCCCCATTCATGCACAGCACGTCTTCCAATTTGCAAACAAATTGAATTTTTTTAACCTAAATATATATTAGGCTAAAAATATAACTAGATGAGATATACAAAACGTTGTAGACTAGATTGTAGAAACACCTTTTGTGAGTTGATTGAACACAAACAGAAAAACAATACACTAGATTCTTGAGTACTGAACCCAATTATTGTAGTGTGTAATTTTGTATAATTTTGACCCTAATTTTTGACATATATAAAAAACTATAAAACCAATTTTCAACCTGATGGTACCAAACATTAGCTCTCATAGTCCTCTAAACGTATGCCAAATCTCATTTAAATCAGAGGAAGTTCACCGACACCCTGGGAGTAAAAACCGGACGGTACCCTTAATCGGACACTGTCAACCACCCAGCCATTAGAGGTAGAGCTGAAACATAGAGAAAACCAATAATATTCAACATTTTAGTACATTATGCAGATCCTTGATCTATAGTATTTCACAACTTCCTTTTTGCCTCAGACGGGAATGACGAGAGGCTTGTTGTAGCTCGTCTCATTCTTCTTCTTCTTGTTTTTCATTGTTTCTTCTTCTGGATCAGCCGATAGAGTTGGGGGGGGGGGGTAGAATACTGAAATGAAAAGAATATAGGGCTTCTTTTCCACTCTGACGGTACCACCGTCACCTCTTTCTCTGACAAAGCTGAACTCTTTGCTCAAACTTTAGCGATAAAATTCCACCTTGGATGATTCCGGCGCTACTCCACCCTCTCCACCCCCTCTCACTTACTTATGACTAAGATCATAATCTCTTTTAATGATGTACTTTCTGCCCTCTCTGGGCTAAACAAATAAAAATGGCGTACAGACCAGGTGGTGTTCCTCCTGTTCTACTAAAATACTATGCTTCCGTGCTGACTCCCTGCCTAGGCAAACTCTTACGTCTCTGTCTCTCCTCAAACCCTTCTCCTTCTTAGTCTACCCCCCCCCCCCCCCCCCGCCAACTCTATCGGCTGATCCAGAAGAAGAAACAATGAAAAACAAGAAGAAGAAGAATGAGACGAGCTACAACAAGCCTCTCATCATTCCCGTCTGAGGCAAAAAGGAAGTTGTGAAATACTATAGATCAAGGATCTGCATAATGTACTAAAATGTTGACTATTATTGGTTTTCTCTATGTTTCAGCTCTACCTCTAATTATTCTATCACTCAGCACAGAGAAGTCAGCATGTCTTACTCCAACAATTTCACTTCCTTGTCTTACCTCTTCTTTTCCACTCTGACGGTACCACTGTCACCTCTTCCTCTGACAAAGCTGAACTCTTTGCTCAAACTTTAGCGATAAAATTCCACCTTGGATGATTACGGCGCTACTCCACCCTCTCCACCCCCTCTCACTTACTTATGACTAAGATCATAATCCCTTTTAAGGATGTACTTTCTGCCCTCTCTGGGCTAAACAAATAAAAAAGGCGTACAGACTAGGTGGTGTTCCTCCTGTTATACTAAAAAACTATGCTTCCGTGCTGACTCCCTGCCTAGGCAAACTCTTACGTCTCTGTCTCTCCTCTAACGTCTTCCCTTCTTGCTGGAAATTTGCTCTTATTTAACCTGTTCCAAAAGAAGGGTGACTGCTCTCAACCCTCCAACTATCATCCAATTGCTTTCATTGCTTGCATCTCTAAAGTTTTTAAAACTATTCTTACTTCAACATTTCTTAAGCATTTTTCTTCTTATAATCTACTCTCAGATCGCCAGAATGGCTTTCTTAGGGATCGCCCTACTGGTGATCTTCTTTAATTTCTTACTAACTCTTGGTCATCCTCTTTTCGGGTCTTCGTTGAGACCTTTTCTATTGCGCTAGACATATCGAAGGCCTTCGATAGAGTCTGGCACAAATCTTTACTGGCTAAACTACTCTTCTTCTGTTAGTATCCCTCCATCTGTGCCTTTGTCTCTAATTTCCTTTCTGGCAGTTTCATTGCTGCAGTTGTGGACAGCCATCGTCCACTTCCTCATCCTATCAACTCTGGTGTTCCTCAGGGTTCTGTCATATCTCCAATTCTCTTCCTAATATCTATAAATTATCTTCTCAACTGTACCAGTCCTTTCCACTGCAGTCCTAAGGACTGCAGACCAAAAGGACCTCAGATCAAGTCCACACCAAACGTTAGGGGTTTTTCCGAGGTGATCTGACCGTTCCTGCTATTCTACAAGTATCCTGGCTACACCGACATGTGTCGGGAAACACCCCCTATATCGTCACAAATTCATAGCATAGAAGATGCCCGACCATATTCGAAGATGCTGTGAATGACTATATAGCTGCTCTCTCAAAATCAAGTGACGTGTATAAATATCGTGTCGTCATTTAGTGTGGCAGAAAGGAAACAACCAACACCTTGAAGCTTCACTGAGACCATCTAGTGCGACACACATGAAGCACCCAACATCTCGAAGCTTCAATCGATAATCTCGGGCCTCGTAAGAGTTACAGGCTACTGAACGGCCTACAGTCCCGAGGTTGAGACATACAACAAAATAAAAAGTCCTCTCCACTCATATACTGACGACTCTAGCTTAGAAAACTAATGCCCCAGCAAGCAATCCCTCAAAAACTCACGTGATGAAGTCATACAACACTTATCTTCTGACCTAACTACCATTTCGTATTAGGGCAGAGAAAACCTTATTACTTTCAATGCTTTCAAAACCCAATTTTTCTATTTATCTACCCATCAAGAACTCCCAGAGGACTATCCCTTATATTTCAATAATACAAAAATCAGCCCTTCATCTTCTCTCAGTATTCTTGGTGTCTCTTTTTCTTCTGATCTTTCTTGGAATGACTATTTTACTACTCATGATGAAACGGCTTCCCAGAAGCTGGGTGTGGTCAACCGCCTCAAGGGGTTCTTTACCCCTGCACAGCTTCTTTATCTGTACAGGGGCAAAGTGCATCCTTGTATTGTGTATTGTTTTCGCATGTGTGGGGAGGATCCTCTCACACAGCACTTTTTGACAAAGTAGAAAAGAAAGCCTTTCATCTCATTAACTCCCGTCCACTCACCAATTCTCTGCATGCAATCTCTCTCTCTTCGCTGCAATGTTGCATCTCTCTCACTATTCTATCGCTATTACAATAATCAGTGTTCCTGAGAGCTCTCTCCGTGTATACCACCTCCTCTACGTAGGGTACGTAGTACCCGTCCTGCAACACAATTCCAACCCTACTCTGTACAACTCTCCAACCCAAGAGTGAAACGATACTCCCAATCCTTCTTCTATTCAACAACTGAGCTCGGGAACTCTCTCCCTGAATCAATCTTTTGCTCATTCTATGACTTAAATTGCTTCAAACTCCATGTGTCCAGACATTTGGCTCGAACATTCCTTGATTTTGGCCCTGTCACTCTTTCAACTCTGGCGGAGCCACTCGTCACAGGCAGTTCTACCTTTTGTCTCCCTCATAAGTCAAGGAAATGGGTGCAAGAATTGCTCACAAGGTGATACAAGCATGAAACTTCCCGGAAATGTTCACAAGGACCTACTTTACAATTTCAGAGCAGGAGCCACCGAGATTTCTGTATTGCATAGCAACGGTTGCTAGGCAAAGCATTTTCCTTAGCAACCGGCAGCAACGATGCAGTTTCTGAACTACTATGAAGTGTTATGACTTTGTACTTTTATTTATTTTCCTATATTCACTCCTAAAATGGTTCAAAAGATGTATAAAAGCATATATATCTATATATAATAGAGTGAATGTCAGCACACAACCAGGGCACACTGGTGACATCACTGCTGTGTAACTCAGCATGGGGTTTAGTGCCAGCTGATCTAGATATACTAGTACTTTAATAAGTACTAGTATATCTAGATCAGTGTCCCAAATGCTATCTAACAGCCCCAAATCCACTAGCTACTAAACTGTAGTTTGTAGTTGGTAGATGTAGTTAGATAGCCGCGCCTGAATTGACAGGATGTGCCAGGGCGGGAGAGCCGAGCCAAGGGTAACGGGGCTTAAGAATTACCCGGAAGGTGTACAGATCGCACAGGACTTAAATGGCACTGGATGAACGATCGGGCTAGGTGTAGGGAAACTGAACCTAGTTGTATCCCATAAAGGAATGTGTGCAACAGATGTATTTGATAAAGGTGGTAAAAGGATAAACCCTCGGCCTTAATCATATTTTATTTCCAGTTTCAGCAAGTTTGATATATTTGATCTGCGCACAGTGATAGTCAAGACGTACTGAATATTCACAGAAATGGCCAGTGCCTCATCTTCATCTGTTCAAGCAACTGATTGGACTATCTGTGTATTTTGTCAACTGGACACCAAAGAGTCTCTCATATCACCAACTGACAGAGGCTATGAAACCATAGTAGACAACATTACACAGTTTAGTAACCTTGACTCAATGCCAATCAAAATCAATCTGGCACGACTTGACCATGGGAATGGTATTCAATTAACATTGAAAGAACAGAATGCAAAGTGGCACAAATCTTGTTATCAGAAGTTTTCACATACCAAACTGGAACACGCAAAACGAAAGTACAAGTCTGAGGAAGATGGGACTGCTTCAAAACGAATTTTCACACGTAGCACTAGCAGTGGTGGTGATACTGCCTCAAGTGGAACAGTTGGCAGCAATTGTCCCAAATGCTTCTTTTGTTCCCAGCAGCAAACAAAGGAGAACCTCCGCGAAGTCTGTACATTTCAACTAGATTTCGAAGAATCCACAGACACTTTCAGCACATGGTGTGAACGGCGAAAAGCTGAAAGTCCTCAGTTCATGTACTGGCATACGAGTCTAGAGCTGGAACTTCTCTTGTTCACATTTGTGCGATCACTACGTACTGGTGACTTTGATTTGTATGTGGATACATTGAAGAAATTGACACCTTGGTTCTTCAGTCTCAACCACACCCACTACGCACGTTGGATGTCCGTACATGTGCGTGACATGAGCAGTCTATCTCACACTCATCCAGATGTTGCCAAAGAATTTCAGCAAGGCAAGTTTGTTGTGGCAAAATCCCAGAGAAAATTCTCCCTCATTGCTGTCGATCACTGCCATGAACAAAACAATGGAGTAATGAAGGATGAAGGCGGAATCATCGGGCTTACCCAGGATGCAAACTCCCTCTTGAGATGGGCAGTGGCAGGACCAGAACTTGTCAGAGTAATTTCTGAGTTTGAAGCGACCATGGTAGGGAAACAACAAAGTTCTGGGCAAAGAAACCATCATGAACAAACCCGGTCAACCCAGAAGTTGTTTGCTGGACAGGTTCAGGCGGTAGTTAGTGTAATGGAGGACATGGGGAGCCCATTTGAGGAGGAAGGGCAGGACCTTCTCAGACTCCATACAAAGGACATCATGGATGAGCAGTCAGTCGAGTGTCTAACCACTCTCGCATCAAAGGGTCAGGAGCAGTATGCAACATTTGTGGAAGAGCGGCTCAGAACAAATACTAAGCTAATCACAGCAACAATTACCAGGAACAAGGTGGTACTGTTCAATGTCCAAGGCAAATGATCAAACAAATCAGGGGACAAAGTCAGTCTCCTCAAAAGTGAATCTTCGCTGTTTGCAAGTCTGTATGTTGCATGTCAGACAAGGAAAGGTGACTTGAACAATTTCTTCAATCATGAAAACCTCCCATTTCCTCCATCTCTGTCTGCCTATGGGCAGCTACGTCCAGGGAAGAAGTCTGATCTCATAGAATGTCTTGAAAAGAAAGTAGGGTCATCAAATGATGTGACACCAGAGACTGAAGTGCGAATCATGGATGGTGCGGCACTTGTTCACTTTCTTAGACCTGAAGGCTGCAAGACATTTGGAGACTATGCTGCCAAGGTCTTTCTTCCATACATAAACAATGCTCAAAGTCAGGCTATGAGAGTGGATGTTGTCTGGGACCAGTACTTCGATAACAGCCTCAAGTCACAGACAAGAGAACAACGTGTCACTGGTCCTATTCAGCGCAGACGAGTTGGGGCGTCTAGCCCAACACCAAAGAACTGGCAGCAGTTCCTTCACTTGGCCAACAACAAGACAGACCTGTTTACATTCCTGAACAAGGAACTGCTGGAAAATGCATCAGGAGACCAGACTCTCATTGTTACTGATGGTGCCAATGTGCTATGCTTACCTACACGAGACACCAGCAACATTGCTCCCTGCAACCATGAGGAGGCAGACTCGAGGATCATGGTGCATGTCAGTGATGCTGTTATGCAGGGCTTCCACAAGATCCTTGTTCGAACTGTGGACACTGACGTGGTAGTATTGGCAGTGGCAGTCGTACAGCAGCTGGCTCAGAGACAGCAGATAGAACTCTGGATTGCCTTTGGTTATGAAAAGGACTTTAGGTACATCCCAGCTCATGAAATATGTGCTTCACTTGGCACAGAAAGATCCTTGGCACTGCCTGTGTTCCATGCGTATACAGGTTGTGATACCGTGTCCCATCTGGTCCAGGTGGGAAAGAAGACTGCATGGAAAGTGTGGGAGGCACATGATGAATTTACTGCGACATTCTATGAGCTGCACAATGCACCTGAACAAATTGGTGAAGCGACTGAGGCTTCTCTGGAGTACTTCACCATTCGACTCTATGACAGGACAGCAACTTCTCGTTCCATCAATGAAGTCAGAAACAATCTGTTCATCCACAAAGGACGTCAGATATCATGTCTACCTCCAACCAAGGCTGCTCTACAGCAACACATGAAGAGGGCAGTACTACAAGGTGGGCACCACTGGGGCTGCACCACGGTGCCAGAACGACAGTTGCCCTCTCCAAGTGAGTGGGGATGGACTTGCCCAGAAAAGTGGAGGCCTCTGTGGTCTAACTTGCCCGAAGCCAGTGCAACCTGCCCAGAACTACTGAAGTGTTCTTGCCGAGGAGGATGCACAGACTGCAAATGTGTTGATGCGCATCTAAAATGCACAGCCTACTGCAAATGCAAAAGTGACTGTGACAACAGTGTCTGAAGCTTTAGGAGTGGCATTTTTATAGCCTGACTTGCCCTAAATTGGATTTTATGCCACATAATTCTTGTATATGATCTCCAAATGCAATGCTACATGTTTTTTAGAACAAGGAGTTGAGAAAAAACCATAGCACCTCACAGTTTTCCAGAAACTGCATTGTTGCTGCCGGTTGCTAAGGAAAATGATTTGCCTAGCAACCGTTGCTATGCAACACTGAAATCTCGGTGGCTCCTGCCCTGAAATTGTAAAATAGGTCTTTGTGAACTATTGTGGAAAGTTTTATGCTTGTATCACCTTGTGAGCAATTTTTGTCCTATTTAGTACCGATTGCCCTCACTACTTGCTACTAAAAAGAATATTCAGTTCCACACGGGTTATGTTTATCTAGCTTTATGTGTGTATGTATCTCTAAGTTTATCTGATTTTTAAAGTTATTAAAATAATATACTGACTGTCCTTACAATATTGAAAACTATTGATGAAAACAGCGATGTGGATATTTTTTCTCACATAGCTCTTAGAAATGGTACTGCAATAATAATACAAATTCAAGCTACAATATATTAAGGAAACCTAATTTGAGAGAGAGAGAGAGAGAGACGCTGTTGATAGCTCTATGTAACCTGAGATCTGGTAGTGTGCTCCCTCGATAATTACATCATGCAACTTGTTCTTGATTACACCGTTTACCAGCCCCCCCCTTCCCTCCAAAGCTCACACTGATGCTGACGTGCGACCTCTGTCTCTGCACAATTACCAGGTCGTCTACAGTATATGAAGGTTTAGATGTTGTGTCATTTGTATCCAAGTTTAGTTTATCGCTTCTCGCTTGTAGTATGTCCTAGGGATTCCTGATCCTAGTGCTTCCGATTGAGGAGCTAAGCATATACACACACACACACACACACACACACACACACACACACACACACACACACAATCTCTCTCTGTATGCATATGGTATATTGTTGTTTGTTTTCGACAATTTGATACTCATACCTCATGCTTCCCAGTACCCTGGAAAGAAGCAAACATCCATCCAGTTCCTAAAAAAGGTGCCTCTTCAGATTCATCAAACTACAGACCAATAGCTATAACTTCCACTCTTGGTAAAGTCTTTGAAATTATATTAAATAATCACATAATTAAGCATCTTGAGAATAATAAATTAATCAGTGATAGGCAATATGGTTTTAGACGATGTCGATCAACTGCAGACATTCTTTGCCTTCTTACGCATCAAATCAACCAAGCTACAGACCAACATGGTGAAACACATACAATAGCACTGGATATATCAAAGGCATTTGATAGAGTCTGGCATCAATCCTTATTGTCGAAGATGTCACACTACGGCCTTGCATCATTAGTTCCACTAATTTCTTCTTATCTTCATAACAGAAAAATACGTGTAATGGTAGATGGCCTTTATTCTCAATTGCACTCAATAAATGCTGGTGTTCCCCAGGGATCAGTTTTGGCCCCAACTCTTTTCCTCATTCATATCAATGATCTCATATCTACCACTCATAATCCAATACATTCCTACGCAGATGACTCAACACTCCACAGTTCCTTCACATTTACCAATTCTTTCACCCAACCCGATCTTATAAATTCAAAAATAAGCATTGCAATTTCTCTGAACCAGGACCTTTCTGGGATTGAAGAATGGGGACAAAAGAATCTAGTTTCCTTTAATGCACAGAAAACCAAGTACATTCAATTTTCTAACCGACAGAATCTCACTGACTCCCATATATTTTTTAATGATGTAAATATTCCCACTTCCCCTAGTATTGACATTCTCGGTGTAACATTAACTACTAACTTGAGCTGGACACATTATGTTAGAAGCATTGCTAAGAATGCCTCTAAAAAAATGGGACTCCTGTACAGAGTTCGAGAATTCTTCACTGACGAGCAGTTGGCCGTAATATATAAAAGTCATGTGCGTTCTCAGATGGATTACTGTTCACCTCTGTGGAGTGGAAGTGGAGTGGTTGCATTGAGGCAGTTGGACAACATTCAAAATAAAGCTATTAGATTAATCAATAACCCTGCAATCACACAGGACCTTCCTACATTATCCATACGAAGAAACGTTGCATCCCTTGCATTATTCTACAGATATTTTCACAGCAATTGTTCCGAGGAACTTGCTTCAATTGTGCCGCCTCTCCACATCTTTCCCCGTAGAACTAGGGCAGCTGAGAGTGCCCATGAATTTACACTTTCTCCTCCACAATGCAGAACTTCTGCTTATCAGAATTCATTTATCCCTAGAACTACTACTCTTTGGAATTCACTTCCCTCGAATTGCTTTCCACAAACTTACAATCTACAAATGTTTAAATCCAGTTGTTACAAACATTTTATGAATGGAGGATGCCTTTAGGCACATGGACCTTTTTGTTTTATCTGTGTTTTCCTTCCTCCGTTCATTGTCTCTTTAAAAAAAAAAAAAAAAAATGTAATACATTTATACAAAATACAGGAGGAACTACTGAAACTTTTACACATGCCACAGATAGATGAACCATTATTATGAACTAGTGTAGAACAAGAAGTGGCAAGTATTATGTCTGTTAAATATGTTTGTATATATTATATATATAACTTTGGTGTGGATGATGGGGGAGGTGTGATGGTTGTATGTTAGAGCACTAGAGGTCATGGACACGTGTCAAATAAACCACCTCATTCGCTAGGTACGTAATTTGAAGATTAACGTTTCTGATGCTGTTGTTAAACAGCTTATTAATAATATTCGCAAACAAATATATATACACATTTGTGAACACCATAATTCGTTACTAGAAATTCAATTTTTTCTAATTAATATTTTATGTTCGTAAGGTAAGTTACCGCTATTGATTCTCCTTATAAACCATAAATGAAAAAATACTGGCCAGTTTCCAGTCTTAATTCTTTGACAATTTACACCAATTTAACCCTGGCATTTTATCATTCCAATGTACAACTTTAATAGTCCATATTTACGGTAGGAATGCTACGATGTTATGAAAGTTTTCACATAGAAACGTGTTTATTTTAATTTTTTCAATTATTTGTATATATCTTTGAATTCTCATAGTTGAACCATGTTTACTTTTCTTAATGTGTGTAACATGTCTACTATGTGAAACCAAATGTATTTATTTCCTTAAGAGTGGCACCTGAATTTAAGTCACACGTTTTCTGTCTCGGGTCCTCTTATCTTGGATGTGCTCTTTCGTCCATATTTATGATGGACAACGACAAAAATAGAAGAAATTTTATTATTTTGTTTATAAGAGCTCAATATTGTCTAGCTAGTTGTATAATACTAAGCATTTTCTTCAAATAAATGTATACTTTTTTCCCACCGGTGTAGAGTAACTGTATTCAAATATTTAGGATGTTCCTTTCGATACAGACATTGATCATTCGTTTCGTTTTGCTTAAGATACCTCGTATTTGTCATAATTATACAGATGAATATTATTGAGGCATGTATATTTTTGCCTGTATGGAAGCATCAGCGACAATTACTGAATACAGTCTATATAGTTATATTTGTTAAATCTATTGTACCTCACTTTACCATTCCATTATAATGCGATTTTCATTCTATCTTAGCTACCATGAGACGAACTTACTTGTCTTAACTATGGAAGAATTGCAACCGCGATGTCTGTCAAATAAGTATAGCTGTAGTTCATTTTTTAGTAACCCATGTCCATCAATCTGTTTACCCTAATGAAGTAAAGTGAATACCTAAACATACGCATTATCATAATCATATAAAATACACAGGTCCAAACAAAATATCTCATTTCTCATTTCCCTACGCATTGAGGTGACGACTACTGCTGTGTTCATTGTTACTCGGAAAGCTACGCTCAACAAAATTATCGTGACACACATCATCAATTTCACTTTAAAAAAATATTGTAAATATCTGACTCAGAGAGAATTTCTTCTCTCTCTCTCTCTAAATCGGCTGTTGTTATATATACCGGTAATGTAAAATTACATAAATTGTTATGTTACCAATGGGATGATTGAAATTGTTATGTTACCAATGGGATGATTGAAATTGTTGTACTCTCATCACCATATAATCTTTAACAAATTATCGTACGTTAGCCAAAATGTTGTGCATAAAGCACGTACAATGTGCAAAAAAGAAAACAGACACTGTATGAAGGGGATTATATAGTATTCATGTATATCTAAAGGAGTACTGCACTTCTATTTTTGTTCTTCAACTGAACAGAAATTCAGGTCAAATTTCTGTAGGTGGGGAAAGCGAGTTGAGTGTTTGTACATGAGCAGTGAAGTTATGCAGCACCCCAAATTCTCAAGTATGGTATTTCGCATGATAATTGAATAACTGACCAACAAATCTGAACAGATCATCAATATGTTCTCACTAACACTAGAACAAAGTTCTTTTCATTCCTTTACTCATCAATGTGGTCATTTACAGTCGCTCTCTTTGAATTCAATCTTACGAAGACAAAATCCAATACAGTATATATTGTAATTATACAATGTTCTATGTTTACATGTAATATTCTACAGTATAATGGTAAATTGTACAGGGCGAGCAAGACATAATGGCAAGTCTAGCAGGAGTTATTTGACACTTATATTAGTAATATGGCTTGAATGATTGATCAAAGATGAGAAGAGTTAAGTAAGCAAGGAAAGATGATTGTTGGAATCTTATTGTGCAACAGCCAACATATTATTTACTTTATTGGTGCACGTTATTGATCGCTCTTGTTTAATGACGTCTCAGAAAACCTAGATAATATATATAATAAATCTGCCTTTGTGATGTATAGTATTCAGGTTAGCTATAAGATCAAATAAGATATAACAGGTCAGTCTCGTGAACCATGTATTTCCAAGATTGCTGTATGTTCAGGTAAAGTATGGTAACCGTGATTGGGGATAGGTAAGGTTCTGGGTTAGGTATAGCATCAGGTATCTTCTAATAGTTCTTACTGGTTACAGATAGGGTTCTTGGTAGGTTGGTAGCTTATAAGAACAGGAAAGATATAATATTGAGTGATACTTGAAAAGTAGACAAAATGGATAAAAAACACCATCTGAGGAAGAGCACTTTATTGACAACGTTTCGCAGATAGCATATATATATGCTATATATATATACGCTATAGCATATATATATGCCATATATATATAGCATATATAGGCTCCGCCTCCCCTCCCCCCATGCTTCTGCCCCCTCCCTGTCCTGCCTCCTTCCTCCCTCCCAACCCCCACCTCCCACTCCTCCCCCGCCACCTGTCTGGACGGATATTTAAGGCCTCCTATGTACCAGCATTTGTTAGTGACCTGATGAAGCTATCTGCGAAACGTTGTCAATAAAGTGCTCTTCCTCATATGGTGTTTTTTATCCAAAGATATAATAATTCAAATTCATTATTTTAAGTTAGTTATAGTGTCAAGTAAGAATTTTTAATGATTTTTGAAGGCCACAGAGGAATATTGCCATATGTGACTCTGTCACGTTAATCTAAATATAATCAATCAAAAGAAAGAATATCTCCATCGTTGATAATAATATGATGTTGTAATTCTCATTAGAAAATATTATAATGCATGAGAGAGAGAGAGAGAGAGAGAGAGAGAGAGAGAGAGAGAGAGAGAGAGAGAGAGAGAGAGAGAGAGTAGGACAGGCGATGGTGCAGAACATCTACCCCCCCCCCCCCCCTGCCAGTGATGACAAGTTGGTAAAGTTTTAATGTGCGTTCAACCTGTCTGGGGTACGATGATGGCTGCCTCCCTTCCTTCACTCCTTCACTTACACTCACATACACACACACGCACACACACTTTACACATAGCACACAAACACACACTTTTACTCAGTCTTTACTCCTACCCTCCTTATTGTCTTCTTACCTGTCCTCAATCCTTTCATGTTAATCGTTTTCAAGATTTCTTTCCTTCACTTACACACACACACACACACACATTAAAACTTTAGGGGAGGTGTGGTGGAGTGGTCATGCCACTGGATTGGTAATCCAATGGACCCGGGTTCAAATCCCGATATGTCAATGGGAAGATATTATTGGGATTGAATTTGTGCTGTACCTAGTATCAGTGCATTACCACAAAGCCCACCGAAATGCCAAAAAAATACCCTCGTTGTTCCCTGATTAAATAACACTGTATGAATATTCCCATATTCAAAATATGTTACAGGGGGACAATGCCTAGTGAGTTCACTGCTCAATAGGTGGCGTTCTGAGAGTGAGGGTCTGAGTCTGGAGGGTGAGACGGTGAAGCACTTGAGCGAAGCAACCGGCGGCTTCAGAGATGGAGCTGCTTCGAGCCATGATGGATGCTTCGCATGTCTCACTCCCCAGACTGGAACAAGACCTCACGGGCTTCACCGTGTTGAGCGGTGGAATGTACAGGCTCTCAGCCTATGCCCGAGAGGGAGTAGTTGGAATATAGAAAAAAAAAAAAAAAAAAAAAAACACACACCTTTACTCAGTCTTCATCCCTACCCTCTTTATTGTCTTCTTACCTGTCCTCAATCCTTTCATGTTAATCGTTTTCAAAATTTCCTTCCTTCACTCCTTCATTTGATGTTCATTAATACCTTCAATCTCTTCTTCTTACCTGTATTCAATGCGTCATCCACTCTCACGAATCTGTACTTGGTCGTCAATCCGTCTTCCACAACACACACCTCTTAAGGGGAGACGAACCGTTTTTCTTTTTTTTTTCTTTGGTCTATTAATGCATACATTCCTTTATTTCTTAGTTTTTTCGCTAGACCTCCACCAAGCTTAGAAAAACACCCCCTAGACCCTCCTTCAAGATAAATGTGTACATATTTCGGTAGAAAATTTTCCCAGCCGAAGGCCGGTTTCTCTTAACATTTCAGGCTCGCTATCGCTCGCAGGAAATATTAGACACCTAAATGGCACGAAAGGTCTTAAAATTGACAACGACATGGGGAGAAAGGTGTTAAAATCGCCAAACTAATGGGCTGAACGTCTTATGATTTCAAAACAAATGGGGCTTAACACGAGGGAGAAAGAGGACCAGAGAAACGACCCATCTCCCCTTAACCTCAACAGTCCATCAGCCTCACCTTAACTCTATCTACATTTCAACCATCATTGTTTTCTTTCTACCTGTCTGCAACCCATCCTTCCCTGACACTTATATTATAACTTTCTTGCTTTTCTTTAATCTTTTGTCTTCATGCATACCTTCAATTCTGTTTCCATTAAAGTCTTCAGCATTTCCTGAATTCAGTCCTTAATCTTTCTCCCACCTTCCTACAAGACTGAAATCCATCCTACACTCACACTTTTATTGTTATTTCATTTATAAGATATATACCACTTCCCTCACATCTCTGCTCTTGTCTCTTTCCTTCATTTCAATATTCAGTTCCTCCTTTCCCAACACTATTACCTCTCAAGATAACCTTATTTTCATTCCTTCGTTAAGGGAGCCCACCTCGCTTTTTTCTCTTTCTCTCCCCCTCTCTTTGGCTTGTATCTATTTGGCCCCATTCAGCCTACTGTTTGAAGACGTTTACCCCCATCCAGGTGTCAATATTTTCCAAAATATATATATTTTTGTTTTGACAGCAAGCTAAATTTGTACATTTTTCGATAGAAAAATGCTGGCTCGCTATCGCTCGCCAGGAAGAAATCGACACCTGGATGGGGATACACGTCTTAAAACAGTTGGCTGAATGGGGCCGAATGGATACAAGCCAGGGAAAGAGAGAAAAGGAGAGAAAGATAAAAAAAAAACCGGTGACCCCCCTTAACTGGTTCAATTGTTCCCTACCTTCATACTTTCGTGTGTATATTTTTGGTTTTAATTTTTTCTTCCAACGATTCTCGTAGTAACCAGTGTAATTCTTCTACCCTTCCATGACACTCTTTTCGACCTCCATTATTATTTTTCTTTTCAACGTTTTCCACTTTTGTTCCAATAAATCTTCCCAACTTTCATACATTCCTGTGTTATTATATTTGTGTTCCATTTTCCTTCCAACGATTCTCGTATTAATGTTTATCCATTTATCTTCTTCTATTGCCATGTTTGTGTCTTTTGTCACTTTCTTGTATTACCCTTCTTTCTCATGTTTTTAGCATTCTTCCCATTTTTCATATTTTGATTTATTTATCTTATCAATATGCTCTCCCTATTTTTCCCATCAATCTATACCTCCATTCTTCTCAATATTTCCCGGTCATATCACAATCTACCTCTTTTTAAAGATATGTGTCAGTTTGGGTAATACTATTTTTTTTTCTATGTGATTGAGACAGGCAAAAGGCAGAACTGCCTTTAGCGAGTGCCACCCCCATAGTTGAAAGAGTGACAGGGCCAAAATCAAGGGACGTTCGAGCCAAAATGCCTGGACACACGGAGTGCGATAGAATGTGAGAATGGGATTGATTGGGATATGTACACATAACAGAGGCAGAAATAATCCTCTCACACATCCAAGATAGCCTGTACAGTTTTTAAGTTTGATATGAAAATTAATGTGTGTGACAGCCTTAAGCCGGTATCACACGAGCGCCTTTTCACTCAACATTTATACCCAACACTGGTCTGTCTGCTTATTAAGAAAACATTTACACTCTTTCGGTTACCTAATTGCATCTATCATTTGTCTAGTTTCCGATACCAGTGCAAAATATTCCAGAAATGTTGCCGGAAAAATGTTGATTATTAAATGTTGACTATAAAAGCTCTCGTGTGATACCGACTTTGCATCTCTATTCTTTACTGTTTCTCCTTCCAAACGCTGCTCGTAAAGGTATTTGATTATTGTCGTAACAATTTCGGGTAGAGAGAGTGGAGTGTGAACAGCTTGAGATATCTTTGTTGAATTAAAAGATTGTGTACTTTTTGCTTTTACATTGTGTACAAGGTGCTTGCTATGAGAGAGAGAGAGAGAGAGAGAGAGAGAGAGAGAGAGAGAGAGAGAGAGAGAGAGAGAGAGAGAGAGAGAGAGAGAGAGAGAGAGAGAGAGAGAGAATAGTTGCTAAGGTTTCCTTGTACAGGTTTCCTAGGTTGACTGAGGCACGAACTTTGAAAGTCCACACTCTTCACTAACACCACTCTAACCTGAAATTATATACGTGATTCAAGTTTGTTTTCGATCCTGCCGATATCTTGGTCTGTCTAGCATCTATCTATCCAATCCAGGTAGGTGGGTGAGGAAAGTAGTAATGCTATATATGAGAACCTAGAGTGTGGCATCATCAGAGTTTCAAACTTTGGATAAACTCCTGTATAGCCTCAGCCTCCTTCCCTTCCCTTCCCTCCTCACGGCTCTGACTCCTCTTGCCTCAGTACGGCCGCATCCTTGGATAAACTCCTGTATAGCCTCAGCCTCCTTCCCTTCCCTTCCCTCCTCACGGCTCTGACTCCTCTTGCCTCAGTACGGCCGCATCCTTGGATAAACTCCTGTATAGCCTCAGCCTCCTTCCCTTCCCTTCCCTCCTCACGGCTCTGACTTCTCTTGCCTCAGTACGGCCGCATCCTTGGATAAACTCCTGTATAGCCTCAGCCTCCTTCCCTTCCCTTCCCTCCTCACGGCTCTGACTCCTCTTGCCTCAGTACGGCCGCATCCTTGGATAAACTCCTGTATAGCCTCAGCCTCCTTCCCTTCCCTTCCCTCCTCACGGCTCTGACTTCTCTTGCCTCAGTACGGCCGCATCCTTGGATAAACTCCTGTATAGCCTCAGCCTCCTTCCCTTCCCTTCCCTCCTCACGGCTCTGACTTCTCTTGCCTCAGTACGGCCGCATCCTCAACCCTTTCGATATGGTGACATCAAATGTTTGTCGCTCTGTGTGACATTAGCATATTTTAGTAAATATATGAAAATCCTTTATAAACATGAAGTTAAAGCATACTTTACGTAACATCCCTTCAAAATTACGAAACGTTTATGTTTAATTTATGCTGACAATAATTATTCGTTCCCTACATTGTAAACACTTGTCAAAAATGTAAGCTAGTATAAGAAAACACGGTAATGTTGTAGTTTCCACCAAGCACCTCATACTCCTTTTGTAATTGAAATAAATAAAAAAGTAGCAAATGAGCGATTAATCCTTTCAGGTCCAGGGGTTGCCGTTTAGTTTTCAAAATCGAATTATCTTACTCTCATAATTACCTCTCCAAAATTACTTTTCTGCCCACAACTAGCTCAAAGACAACTGCAGAGGTTGAAAAAAATAACTAAAGATTTCTAAACACCCCCGATGGTCACAAAGGTTTGAAGTATCCCTTAACCCCTACTGTACCATAGGGTACTATCATAAATGTACCCTCCAGGCCCAAGCAATGTGGCCAAAATGGCTTCAGAGCCAAGATATAACAACCTCTCACCTAAAAAGATGGAGGAATACTGCCTCTCCTAGCCTGTGGAAGCTTGCAGCCAACCTAAGAAGTGTTACAAAGGTCTTAGAGCAGTGCTCAAACGTCATGGTACCAGGCACTGCCTGATACTGGCAGTTACAAGGACCGTATATTAATGACGGCTTGCAGCCGTCGCTAGGACTGAGGAGTGATTTATCTACTGACGGCTCTCTGCCCTCGCTGGGATTGTACGGGTTAAGGAAGTGATCGCGTCCACACGTGCGTGAAAGGGTTAAATTGTTTTTATTTTATTGATTTATATATTCTTTTACTATTACTTTTTGTTTTATTCTGGCGAATTTGCACTTGGTCGATTTGGGCGTGAGAACTCTACCTCCCCTGTTCTCCGTACACTCTCTTTCGTCCTTCTTATCTAAACAGCCAGATTGTCTTTCTTTGCTTCTCTATTCGGTTTATCACAACCTTATTGGACACAGCGGTAATATACAGTATATATATACAGTATATATATATACTGTATATACAGGTATATGTAATATTTGATGACAAATATAATCCTATATAATCCTAGCCTTAGCTATGATATCATATTTATAAATTTACAATCTTAATATTTTTTTTTTTTTTTACTCATCAGTGTTATTTGTTTACTCCCCATGAACCATACTCACGTTGCCAGTCCAACTCCCCTCTAGTTTATCCCTCACCAAGGTTTCTTCCATTCAACCCATTCCCAACAAAGTGTCACCTCCTCAAAGTGTCACCTCCACAATCATTACCACTTCAATGCCTTAGTTTCCTCACATCTTCATGCCTTCATGTCCTCTTACACTACATTCTCTTCCTCGCATCTAAAACACTTTTCTCTTTTTACCTTTTCCCCGCGTCCATCTATCCCCCCCCCCCCCCCCCCGCCACCACCATCACCACCACCACCACCACCACCACGGCGGTGTACTCGGTGTGGTGGCTGCGACTTATGGCTACAGAGCACGGATGGTAAATAACAAGTTAGCAAAGTTTTAATTTGAGTCGACCCCAGGAGCCTTGCGAGCAGTAGCAGCACCAGGAACACAACAGCGACGGGTGGAACAATAGTAACACTTGCAGATAGGTGGAGCTGGAACTATTGCAACTTCACATTGGCATAGTTTTATGGGAAAAAATATTATAATATAGATAGGTTGTTAGTTGTCTTAACTATATTGTAAAATTACTATACGTTAAGATTAAAGGAACGAAAATATGAGATAAACAACAGACTGATGTGATAATTTCCTGTATAACACAATACTATCAAAGAAATTAAGATTAGATTCGATGAACTATTGGATGAGTTTGTCATATTTTAAACACATTTGTCAACGTTATTAATAATTACTTCTATGTAAGCAAAGGCTGTTAATATATGAAACATATACCATTAACCGATGATGCTATGAGTTATCTCATATTATAGTGAACAACACCATGAAGTTGAACAAAGGTTTCTTTTCTACAGCCAAATCACTTGCATTTACGATAACAAGCTAATAAATTGTTTATTTTGTACATTTCATATTGTTGCGTTTGTGTTGCTTCCTCACAACACAGGATTTTACAGTTGACTGTACTCCCCTACATCATTCCTGTAGAAGCCTTCAAAATATAACGTTGAATAAATTTGGGTCCTTAGGGTACTTCACACACACAGGATCTTGATTCCAATTCCCCACTACTTGACAAACGTTGTGTAATCATAAGGGGGATCGGGGTAGTCCTAAGGGCATCCCGGGGCAGCGGCATCCTCGCTTGTCCCCTAGGTCGGCTAGCTGCGCAAATACTTCAACATTTTTTAAATTTGGGCACAACGGTCGGTGGCCGTTAAATGTCGGTGTACTATCCTTATGCCGTCGTGGCACTGTTGTAGCATCTTCGGTTACGTCGCTGCACCGTCGCACCCCCATCTTGTTCATTTGTCGCACCATCGGCAGCATGACGTCACTGACGACATACACCGACGTTGCCACATCAACACAGGATGGCAACAGAGGGGTACAACGACAGTGCAAGGACAGTCCTGTACCGTCAGGACGCCGAAACGAGTACTCGCAACATAGTTGGATAATAGGCAAATGCTATAATGAAAGCGTCACATAAGAAAGGACAGTGTAACAAAACCCTTCCGAACATGCAAGGACATCGACAAGCTAAAGAAACGCTGTGTAAAATGTCGCACGTCAGCGCTAGGACGTGGCAAAACTGCATCACGCCATCCAATCCACGCCAATAGGACGCCGTCACATTACGCTCACCGGTGCTGGAAGGGTGACATTGCCCATTTCTTCGTCCCGTCGTCGTGACAAACTCATGACACATTCCTACCGCCGTCGTCTGCCATCATTGCACCGTCTTTCCAGGTCTTACTCATTCATAGCCGGCAGTCATGACAATTGTGGAACCGCCGTGGCGCTGTCGTTTACCATGTTGTTACCATCCTTATACCGTCATGGCACAAAATTAAGCCCAATTTTCCGCCGAGTAGCGCTGACTTTTAGAGTCGTGGCCCATACGACAGTTATCATGCATGTATGAACTACCCCTTATGCTGCTATTGTATCTTTAACCACTATGGTTGCAGCCAATGCTGGTTCTTCACCTCATCTTGAAATATGCGTTAAGACTGATGCTGTTTAAGAAACTGACTTCCATATTCCTATAGCTTCTTTAAGCGCTCAAATTTTCATTGACCATGCATTCCAGAATGATGAATCTTATATTGCTAGCACTATTCCTTTACCTGAATGCTGATGATGTTGGATATAGATTATTTTGTACCGGATACACATCAGTCCATCTAAATTGTCAATGTTACTTATATTTGTGTTCGAATGTTTGGCGAACAGATTTCCGACACGTCAGTTACAATGTTTACTGTGTGTGTTTATATGTGTGTAAACAGTATTGCTTGCCGTGCTTCCTTAAACATCTCAGGATATCATTTTGGGTAAATATACATTTATTGCAAAATTTTGCATAGGCTACCTATATATATAATCATTAGCTCTGAAATTGAGCTGAAAACATCAGTCACCCAGATGGTACCAAGTGCAATTTTGTTTCTAATGAACATAAATCACGGACATATTAATGAAAACCTAGGTTGGGTGTTACCATTTTATCTCACTGGCTGCAGATAACCTCAAAACGATTGAGTTACTGTTATATAGAAGAGGATTTTCTTTTCTTATATATGTTCTACTTTTTATTTATTTTATTTGTTTTCATATTTGTCTTGTACCTGTGATCTTAATTATCCTTCAATGATAGCGAAAGAAATGCATCAAATGCAAATGGATCAGTTTAAGGGAGGAGACAGATATGTAAGAAGGAAAGTGTGGAATTATATCTTGGTACTGAATGTTTTCATTATTTACCAGTAAATTTTCAAATTAGCTGTTTACTAATATTTATATTTTCCTAAATAACAATGGTACTCAACAGTGATTAATCGAACTATGTGTATGATTTTCAGGCTACTTATGCTCTCCAAACTCCTAAAATACCATCATGGAAACAAATCCTCCACTACTGATATGAAAGGATCTCTCGGTTTCTGAAGCGAGATTATTTTAGAGGAGGTGGAGACCCGAGAGTTTATATATTTATTATTTTTTGTTATCATTTTTTATTTCAGGCGCCCAACTTTTGAGTATATGATAAATTATACATGGACGTTTTTAACTTTGTGTGACTGTGAATGAGGTGGGTGGTGGCCTGGGTAACGACTCGTCAGTAATCACACTTGGACAACTTGCTCGTGTTTCGTGGAGCCACCAGAAATTATAATTCCTGTGAAGCCGTTGTTGGCATAAAGGCCTCTGCCCCTCTCTCTCTCTCTCTCTCTCTCTCTCTCTCTCTCTCTCTCTCTCTCTCTCTCTCTCTCTCTCTCTCTCTCTCTCTCTCTCTCTCTCTCTCTCTCTCTCTCTCTCTCTCTCTCATAGACATATATATACTATATGTCTATGTTCCCACTCTACCTCTAGCCATAGGTTAACAGCCCGTTGCAACTCTGACATCTCGAAGTTGCATAGACACTGTCTTGTCTCACAATCTCAGACACCTATCTCTCTCTCAAAAAAACATTTATAGAGCTGTTTACCCACTAGCCACTGCCCTCATAGCATATTTCGAATATGGGAATGTTCATACAATGCTAATTTAATGGAAATACCTATGTTTTTTGTTATGGCGTGGTGGTGGGTTTTGTGGTGATACACTGAAACCAAGTACAGGCGAAATTTCTTCACAGTAAAATCTTCCCATCGACACACCAAAAAAATAAACTCTCTTGGAAGTCTAGCTCTCACCCAACTAGATGCTCGGCCGAGGACTTTTTTGTATTTTATTTGTATCAAGGAGTAAAAAGGCAAAGATGCCTGTAACCAATGTCCCCCTTAAAATTGAAGGAATGATAGAGCGCCAAAGTCAATTTGCGTTAGTCTAAAAATGTCTGGATACACAGAGCTTTAAGCAACCTAAGTCATAGGATGAGAGAAAGACATAATGAGGGAGGGAATTCTAGAGTGTTTTGGTTGAGAAGAAGAATAACTGGGAAAATTGCTTCACTTTTGGGACATAATTAGGGATGGTAATGTGTTGAAAGGCGGGTGTCACTTACTCTCCTTAAGGGAGGAGGCATACACTGATAATACTCTGAAGAACACTGATTATAGTAATAGTTTTAGCCCACGGCCTAGCATCCAGTTGGGTCATAGTTCGATTCCCAAGAGAGGTTGGTAACAAGTTTTCACATGGGACCATTCTGCGTCTTAGGTATATACAGTATATATATATGCTCTCATTAAACCTGTCCCAAAGAAGGGTGACCGCTCTCAATCCCCCAACTATCGTCCAATTGCTCTCATCTCTTGTATCTCAAAAGTTTTTTAAACTATTCTTGCTTCCAAATTTCTTAAGCATTTCTCTTCTCATAATCTGCTCTTAGATCGCCAGTATGGCATCCTTAAGGGTCGCTCTACTGGTGATCTTCTTTCATATCTTACTAACTCTTGGTCATCCTCCTTTCGGGACTTCGGTGAGACTTTTTCTATTGCACTAGACATATCGAAGGCCTTCGATAGAGTCTGGCACAAATCTTTAATTTCTAAACTACCCTACTTCGGTTTCTATCCCTCCATCTCTGCTTTTGTCTCTAATTTCCTTTCTGGCCGTTCCATAGCTGCGGTTGTGGACGGCCATTGCTCACTTCCTCATCCTATCAACTCTAGTGTTTCCTCAGGGCTCTGTCCTATCTCTTTCTAATTTTCATAAATTATCTTCTCAACTGTACCTCCAGTCCCATCCATTCACACGCAGACGACTCTACCGTACACTACTCAATTAGTTTTCCGGAACACCCAAGCCAGCAATCCCTCAAAAACAAACGTAATGAAGCCATACAACACTTATCTTCTGATCTAACTACTATTTCCAATTGGGGCAGAGAAAACCTTGTTGCCTTTAATGCTTCCAAATCCTATTTCTCCATCTATCTACCCACCCAGAACTCCCTTATTCTTCAACAATGCAAAAATTAATCCTTCATCTTCTCTCAATATTCTCGGTGTCTCTTTTTATTCTGCTCACACTTGGAAGGACCATATTACCAGTCTTGCTAAGGCAGCCTCCCAGAAGCTGGGTGTGCTCAACTGCCTCAAGATGTTCTTTACCCCTGCACAGCTTCTTGCTCTGTACAGGGGCACAGTGCATCCTTGTATTGAGTATTGTTCACATGTGTGGGGAGGATCCTCTCACGCCACACTCCTAGAGAAAGCAGAAAGGAAGGCCTTTCGTATCATTAATTCCCACCCACTCACCAAGTCTCTGCAAACTCTCTCTCTTCGCCGCAATGTTGTATCTCTCTCGTTATTCTATCGCTACTGCAATAATCAGTGCTCCTCAGAGTTCTCCCAGTGTATACCACCTCCTCTACGTAGGGTACGTGGTACCCATCTTGCAACACAATCCCACCCCTACTCTGTGCAACTATCCAACACAAGAGTGAAACGTTACTCTCAGTCTTTCTTCTATTCAACAGCTGAGCTGTGGAACTCTCTCCCAGAATCAGTCTTTCCCACCTCCTATGACTTAAATTGCTTCAAAATCCTTGTGTCCAGGCATTTTGGCTCGAACGTCCCTTGAATTTGGCCCTGTCACTCTTTCAACTATGGGGGAGGCACTTGCTACGGGCAGTTCTTCCTTTTGTCTCCCTCACTCACATAGAAAACAAAACATATATATAAATATATCATGTATTACATATACAGTATATATATATAATTATATTATATATATAATTATATATATATATATATATATATATATATATATATATATATATATATATATATATATATATATATATTACAGTATATATATATATATATATATATATATATAATTGTTCTGCAATGTTGTTTGTGTGTGTGCGTGTGAAGGCTGGTGTTGTCCAGGCTGCCTTTTGTCAGTAATGACCAAGTGTGAGTGAGGACTTAATCACCACCAGCCTAATACCACCCACTGCACACCAACACCACCCACTCACCACATCACCACCCCCGCCACACCACCCACCACACCCCCACCACCACCACATCACCCACACCCCCACCACACCACTACCACTATGATAATGGCAGACTTGGACTGATGGCAGCCCCACGTTTAATTTCACCGAATCCTGCCTCCATTGTTCATACTTTTCTCCTCACTTTTAGATAGACATTTTTTTTCAATGAAATATATTTTAGCTGGATGACCTGAACTACTATATATATTTATCTATTTTTGTATTTATCTATTTATATATTAAATTTCTATATGTAAACGAGAGGCTCTTTAATGAAAGTACCATAATAAGCTTAATTTATTAAGCAAAGAAATGCATAATGTTGGATAAATATGTATACGTAATAACCAGCTAAAATAATGGGGTCATATTTCAAACATATGATCATATATTGTTCAAGAGAACCAAACACAAATATTTGCATTTCTAAAAATTAAGCCCATTCTCATCAAACTCCTCATATATATTCTCCGTCATGCCTCCTTGCATTAGTTTGTGTTGCTGTGATTGAAGGGAACTGGGGATCGTGTCTTTGTCACACGAAAACTGGAAAGGGGGGTACACCTGGCTTCCTGAAGGTTCATCGAGATTTGCGAACAAGCGAGGAGTGGAGGCAGACGAACAAGTAAGGTGGTGTTGTTTGATATGTGGAGACGGTAGTTGTGGAGGAAGAGCTTGTCCAGGTGAGCGAGTAGGGTGGTATGGATGCTGAAGTGGAGCGAAATGAGAGGCACCTTGGCACTGAGGTGGACAAGTGGAGTGTTGAGGTTGTTGTGTGGTGCTGAAGAGGACTTGCTCTTGTGCTCCCCTAGGGTCGGGTATGAAGAACACTGCCCCCTGCCCCAGGCTCCTGTAGGTTCCCTGCTGCCATGCCTTATAGAACTTGTAGAGGAGAGCCCCCAGGACCAGGACCACCGGAGTAGCGATTAACACGTAGAGGCAAATCATCACACTGCGAATTGATGATATAATGATTAGCAATAAGATCAGCAACAACTAACTCATGATAGACGTGCTGTAGGTTAGTAAAATAAACTAGTAACATGAGGCAAAATTAGTGATAAAACCCAAGTCTTTTCTTACTCCTTTCAAAACCCCGGTATGTGCTTCTCAAGAGTGGGCATCTTAGGGTTTTCCTCTGAACCCATATGTTGCATAGTTTGTTTGTTTTCCTTAAACGCCAAGAAAATACAGAGGAATTATGTGAATGGGAAGGTTTATATTGTAGTTAATGGTGGGCAACAATTATGGGTAAAACCTGTTAATAATAAAAACAAAAGTAATGTGGTATGCCGTCTTTTAATACGCACATTTATGCAGTAGCGGGTAACTTTGATATTCTTCATTTACAAATGTTTCAATTTATCACTAAATATTTTTACTATAAATCATTTCAGTTAGAACATCCTCTACATACGGGTACTCAATTTATCGTCGATTATTATTGATCTTGGCTCTCCTCCTCTTGTTCTTAGTCCACCCCTTCCCTTGCTCGGCATCGTTAACACGTCCATGCTCCGAGACAACAAGGACAAAGATCAGCAGAACAACACTGTAGACCACCCCCACAGCCACCAGTCCAGCGTCCACCCTCAGCACCCATCGCTTCACCAGTACTTCCATACTTGTGGTGGCCATTGATTTGTCCACCTGGTGCGTTTTCCTTGTACTTGTTATACCATCCGTTGCTAGGGTTCCAGTCGATTCTGTAGTTTGGTTGGTAGTTTCTGAGATCATGGATGTCCATTCTGACAGCATGTACTCTCCCGCCTCCTCTACCTTGATGAATTTGAGTGCATGGCATCCTCCTGGGAGCACGATGTGTTCCATGGTGTTTTTCTTGCTCTGTCGTCGCCAAGAGATTTCCAGTCCAACTCCATCTATACAGTTGATCCAAAGATGGAGCCACTTGTCGCTAGTTAGGAATCTTTCATTAACTGTTTTATTGTCAACAGGTTCACAATCCTCCCTCATTGTTACACCAACAGTCACATCTGATGTTGCTTGTTGTTCAACCTGCACACAGCCGTGGTCGTTGTTGTCTGGGTTCGACACTACTAACTTTACCGTGGAGGTGGAGAGATGAAGTGTGTTTAGACTCACCACCACCGGTATGGCCGTCTTCACACTGCCATGGTACATCGTGCATTGCAGGTTCTTATTTTGGGAAATATGTGCGGGACAAACTTCGTTGTTTGTTGCTAATGACAAACGACATGTGGAAAACAGTATGATGGGGCCGAGTATATAGAATCTGAGCAGCGCCATGACACACTAGCTGCTGCTCGTTCTCTCACCACACCTATAGACTATCTGGCAGTTCTGCTCGCCTCCCTTGTCTTGACTTCCGGCTCCCTCATCGTTGTTGTTATCAATGAAACTAACTAATACTGAGCATAGTACTAATACTGAGCATAGTACTAATAACTAATACTGAGCATAGTACTAATACTGAGCATAGTACTAATACTGAGCATAGTACTAATAACTAAACCGAGCGACAAAATAAAGTTAATGACATTTTTGAGGATCTGAAATTATATCAAGCAATATCAAACACAAATTTTATGTCAGATAGTTTAAAGGTAACTAAGATTGCGTCAAACGGTATTATTTTGGATATATAAGTGTCAGGTTATGTGATATCAAACTGATCACCTTGACGGTACCCAGGTGGTTTCAAGTAGGGTAGGATTATGGTATCATCATCATTAGCCTGAGCTAGTCCACTGCAGGAACAAGGCCTTTCCCAATGATCCCCCTCTAACCGGTCAAATTTTAGCCTGTTCCATCCCAAACAACAATCTTTTATATATTTTCCCTCCATCTGGTTATATGTGCACTTCCTCCCTTTGCACCATATATCTGTTCACATTCTTTCACTGCTGGTCCAACTATCATATCATCATAATACATGACTTGTCCATCGCCATTATTAGTTTTAATAGTGAAGGGACTATCTTTTACTTTGGTTTGTACTTTTAACATTGAGGATCTCCTTTTGTCTCTCCACTTTATGTCTAAAATTATCCTTTCCATTCCTCTGAGATCAGTCGTAAGTTTACGTTCGAAATATTTGTGTATGTTTCCTAAGCCTGATTCATAAATTAGTTTTTTGACACATTGATTGCATTTCTTCTGTTTGTCAAAATAAATTCTGTATCAAATAGTAACTGCTTGGTGAGTAGGATAGTATTGCAAAATGTCTTTAACAGTGTAATTAAACTAGTGCAAGTGTAAATAATAATAATTATATGTTAGGATATGTTAGCATATGTCAAGTTAGGTTTGGTTAGCAATTAATGTCATTAATTATACTTAATAATGCTAAAATAATGCAAAACACTGATGACTATGATATATGGTATGCATACATACACGTATCCAGTATATGTGTCAGTACGAACACATATTTTAAAGGCTCATTGATTAATAAGAAAAATGGGTTCAGTTTAACAAAAAACTTGGGGACAATCAGGACATCTACCCGTAACATTACTTGGGGACAATCAGGACATCTACCCGTAACATTACTTGGGGACAATCAGGACATCTACCCGTAACATTACTTGGGGACAATCAGGACATCTACCCGTAACATTACTTGGGGACAATCAGGACATCTACCAGTAACATTACTTGGGGACAATCAGGACATCTACCCGTAACATTACTTGGGGACAATCAGGACATCTACCCGTAACATTACTTGGGGACAATCAGGACATCTACCCGTAACATTACGGTGAAAAGTGTGATTAGTTAACTAACACACACTTTCCAGTAAAAATGCAATATTTGATCAATAACATTCGTCAATTACGGTACCCAACTCTCCCAAATATACGAGGAGTGAGTGGGTTCGAATCTTGGTCTATCCCAAAGTTGTGGCGATTTGGCATCCCCACCTAATAATAGAGTTTAGGGCGTATACAAGTGCTTTTATCGTCAATATTCAGTGGTTGCCATCAGTCTCGTAAATTTGTTGGTGATATTTTGAACAAATATCGGATACTAGATCGCAGATAAATGATGTAAGGTGACGGAATTACTTTAATAGTTGATCTCATATACAACCAGACCAGTGTTGGCAATAACATGTGAGGGAAGGAACGGTCGTGCGATACCAGCCTCAGATATAATGTATTTGGTTCTTGTTGTCGGGTTTGTCTTCCTGTTGACGTCAGTTAGATATCTGTCTCGTGGAAATCAGTAGCAAATATCCTGTTATGTATTGTGTCGTTTAATTTTTAATTTTAATTGATGTCGCTCAATATGAAGAAATAACAAGTTCATAAGAAATGCGTGTTAATATAATTTTGTTTTCTTGGATCATTGCTTTAAGGATACAGGATGAAGCTAATGCTACCATAAATGGTTGAATCTGTAATGTGGCCGCTTCATATGAAATATCTAACAATGGTAAATATAGTCGTATGTAATGTTCAGGGTAGTAAATAATAATAATAATAATAATCGTCTGGTTACTTATATAGCGCTCATTCTCCTCCTTCGAGGATTCACAAGCGCTTGGCTTTCTTTAGTCTACCAGAGACCATTACCCATCCCCCTTGCTCATGGGGAGATGGTAACCGCCGGCTATATCCCAGAAAAACTTTTCAATCTGAGCGGGGATTGAACGCTTGACCTTCAAGATGGGATTCAGGCACGCTATCAACTGAGCCAGCCGGACGGCTGGTTATAAAACGAGATGGGCACTCAGGAGAGCGCATACCTCTACCTACTCTGGCAGAGGTATGAGCTCTACCGATCGCCTCCTAAATTGAATAATGTCTTCCTTTTCACACCATATCTCGTGAACATCGTTTCATAACTTTTTGAGATATTTTGTTCACAGACAAACAGACAGACAAACGGAGACGAAAACTTAACTTCCTTCAACTTCTTTGATGGAGGTAATATACTTCATAAGTATTATCTATACTACCAACACAAAATTGTTTGTATTTTGACAAGAATTCGTCGAAAATGTTACATTTAGTGAATATCATTGACAAAATACCATGGCATCTAACAGCCTATTCTAATTTTGGCCCAACATAGATTACCCCGTGACCTTCGTAAATCAAACTCATTTAAGAACCTAATAATGCTGCAGGATACTGAACGATAACATTTAGATCCTGTTGTTGTTGTTGTTGTTGTTGTTGTTGTAGTATCAGTCTTCCTACATACGTCATTAGAATCTTTAAGTTATAAACATCCGGTTAGGGATTATGGTTTAGAGTTTATATTTTTAAGTATATTTTGGTAAGTGTTAGGAAACTACAATGTTTATGGAGTATCTTTAATTACTTTATCCAAATACGTAATCAGATTTAAGGTACATAAACAATCCATATAATTAAAGTTTTATTCCAAGGAATGAACTTAAGCTAAGATGTGTCAGGATTTCCGCCCTAGACCATGCTACAGGTTCCACACAACATTGATGTGTTTTAAATTGATATATTGTACTCCATTTAAATATCATCGTATTTATTCACGATTATCCTTATTTGTTTTGTCCATGTTAGATATGTTTGTAAATAAGCAACCGACCATTATTATCAGGATATATTATTGCTTCTTTATATAATTTATGTTTGGCCATAATGTATTCAGAGGTCCTTTTCGTATTTCTTGGTGTCTTCTTTTTGTTTCCTTGTTCTCTTGTCTCCAAGTAAATTCAAGGCCATCAGAAGTACAATGCTTGAAAGATGCATCATCCCATTATATTATGTCTCTCGTAATAATTAAACTACATCATCTTAACCGTGGTTCCATATTCTCTCACATCTGATTATAGTTCTTCTTCAACCTCCACACAACCAAGATGGTTGTCGTCTTGGTCCAACGCTAACAAATTTATCTTGGAGGTGAAGATATGGCGTGTGTTGAGATTCACCACCACTGGTATAGAGGCCGCCTGGAGGCCTGCTGGAGTTGGAAATGACAGGTCCTCACAGGCTTACCGAAAGTCATTTGGAGAAACATTCGACTAAACGCATTCCAGTGTAGCTATAGATAATTTAAGTAACACCCCGTTCTTAGCATTAATCACCAAATACAAACCCCAATGCACTTGAATAAACTAATAAAAGCATATGGTCCTCCCGGGATTCGAACTCGGGACACCACACCCAGAACATAAGCATCTAAAACATTACACCACCAACACAGTTAAAGGTTGAATACACGATCACGATTACTATCCATTTTCGAATTTGGATATCAATCTAATCATGTACTCGACCTAACTGCATTATGGAAAGCGTAATGTTTTAGTGAGTGGAAAGAACAATGTATGGGGATCACTAAGGAATGGTCTCGCTAGACATTAGTTCCTGAACCTATAGAACTAAGTAACACCCCGTTCTTAACATTAATCATCAATTACAAACCCGAATGCACTTAAATAAACTAATGAAAGCATATGGTCCTGCCAGTGGATAGCAGTGTAGTAGACTATACAAATACAAATTTAAGCTACAGTCAAATGGACATCTAAAACGCTTGGCTATTTTTCGTTCACTAATGACGCCATTGTTAAACAAGAATGCTTTCTAAACTCAATTTACTTAAAATATGTTGTGATGAAAAGTCTGTATGATTAAACCGAGAGAGAGAACAAATTTGACATTCAGTCGGCATTCTTCCCATGTCATTACCTATATAATGATCATTCTTGACAAAATATTCAATTTAGTATGAAATGTCTAGTACAGTGCCTTAAACAAGCAGCTTACACGATACCATCATTGCCAGCCATCGAGTACTGCAATGAGTACGGACACATTTACGGAGCATTAAGACACATTAATCAAACTGCAGGGTATACCTTTTTAATATTAGTTGTAATTTATCCTGCTTAGTTAGTTATTTAAAATAGGACTTCAGAGGCCATCAACCCTTCTGGATTATTAAGGCAGCACACTGTAAGTCAAGAATAGCGTCAGGACTGGAGCCCCTTTTCGAGAACTCTAATCCCTTGGTATTTTCGAGAACTCTAGTCCCTTGGTATTTATCCTGCACTTCAACCCGTGTTTAATAGCAATACCCACAGAGGCAATGCTCGTTACAAGTTGAATCTCACGATTTATACCATAAATCACTCATGCATGGAAAACAATTTTGGATATGCAATATGTCGCCTTTGAGAAAAAAATAATAGTCGACTCGTAAGGCAGTTGGCAGTTGTTACCGGTAATGTTCTACATTGGGTTTAAGTAAATGATTGTGGTATTATGAGTCGGGTAATGAATGTTTATAATTTAGCCTTATTAGGCTTATTATTATTCATATACCCTATATACTTTTCTGTGTCTATAGTTAAGCACCATTTATTGGAAACAATGATTACCAGTATAGTAAAAGTGACAGATAATGGATAAATACAAATATAAATTGGGATTCATTACATTTTATATAATAACTACCATTAATCTACGGTATTGCATGTTAAATATATACCGGTAGCTGATTAATCTAACTATTTTCTATGTATTAATCTATCTACCTACAAAGCATTTTATCTACTATAAATACAGTATGTGTTTGAGATGGTATATATTACACATGCTGGGTTTTGTCAGTAACTGTACAGTCGCGCTAATAAGTGATGACTCGGCACCAAGTATGTTTTGATAAATAATTGGTATCAGCAATATTAAAGCTTAATTTATTCATATTGAGTGAAATATACAAACATGTTCCTACACGTACCCACCCTATTGAACATCTGACAGACATAAATACAGCACAGAGAAAGCCAAATGTAATGACAGCTGGGACATGACTTATTAACGCGACCTACAGTAGATTGTGTGGTTCATATATCGCCTATTACCTTCTTCATGCTCTTAAACTGTATAACCATGCATGTTGTTGCTCTCAAAATTTAAACCCGTATCCGTATTAAATAAACAGTTAAATACTAAAAAAGTATAATATAATGTTTTGATGCTCCATATACAGTACAGTCTATTCGCTGTAAGTTGGCGATAAATCATGGCCTCTATCTTTTGTAACTCAAAAAGGGCTAGAGCAAATTGGCTGTACATTTCCACATCTATTCCTGGACCGATTCTTCCCAAATGGTAAAAATATTAGCTCAATTACACTAGTCGTTTTTGAGTTACAGAAGTTAGAGGTCATGATTTCTCGCCTACTTACAGCGAATATACTATAGTGGTGTGGTACAGAGTGTGTATCCGGTGTTTGTTTTTGTCTCTTCCTTCCGCCTCTTTACGTCAGTAAGTGTCTTGTCTCATCAGAATCAGTCAATAATATCCTGTATAATATCGCTTGTTAGCGAGTTATTAATCTAAAATAAGTCATAACAGGAACTACTAAATACTAGCATGTCTCTGTATGCGTTTATTCTAATTATTATAAGCTATGCTCCTAAGTATTAGTTCATTATAACAGATAATTATAAAGTATGCTATTAAAAGATAATTTGTTTTAGTCCGAAGGCCATACTTTGTGTCAAAGCTTAGTTTCCGCCAGAAAATGTGTTTCATTATATGAAAACCCTTATGAATCAAATACATAAATCTCTAATAGCCCTTAATTAAGAGAAATATATACGATTCTATACTATAGAGCAGAATTAATGCTGCAGTATTCGAGGAGTTTATAATACAATGACATTTAACTGCGTGTTTCATGAAGGATTAGCTTGATATGTTTAAATATTCATGATATATGTTATGTTATGTTATATATCTACATCTATCTTTATAGCAATATATCTACCCAATCACTATGTCATCCAAATCAATTTTACAAAACACTGACCTCCCAGAGAATGTACAATTAAGTATATTATATACCGTATTAACCGATAAAGTATGTGACTTCATTTCCTGGATAGAACTTAATTACGAGATATATTTAAAAGGAATCCTTCGTGTCAGATACCTATTACTTATATATATATATATATATATTTGCCAGACGCCGTAATTCCCAAGAAGGGGTGGCCATGAACATTAGACGTTCGTCACAAATCGCTAGGTCAACTTGCCCGGGCTTGACATCTGCCATGAACATTGGGCGTTTGTCACAAATTGCTAGGTCAAGTTGCCCGGATTGACATCTACCAATAACATTTTGACAGTGCGGGCTTGATCAGCCGACCCTTTGATCAGCAGCCGACACAATCTTGACTATGCCATGGCTCGCGACTTCTATATACACACGAACAACAGAGCTGTTTCAGAATGCAAAGAAGACTTTGTGCATGCAACTAATTCTGCTATGGTTTTATAATTCTGCATCACTAGGTGTGTGTGTGCACGCTCACGCAAGAAGGAAATAATTTAAGTTTACTTCGACGCATGATACACAAACCAATGGATATGAACCTAATCTTTGAATATTACATTGTTTTAATAACAATCAGGACATTGTTGTTTCAACATGTATTCATGTTAACCATAACTAATTTTCCTCGTAGTTAACCCTTCCTGCCCGGTTGTCATTTTAAAATGACACCACGAAATAAGGGCAGGTGCCCGGGTGTCCTTTCAGGACTTTTAAGCTTGAAAGCCTATTCAGCTTGGTCTGAACGCCGTGCGTCCGACGCGTCCGACGCATGTAAACAAAGCCGATCGTTGCGTCACCGCACCTCCGAAAACAAGAAGGAGAAGACTCGTTTGTTATTGTATGTCTGTATGTCGTTGTTTCAGTAGTGAAAAGATCGTCGTATTGCTAACATCGCCTGAAAATGCTCTCCACTGAAATCATCATCACAACTGAACCAGTTGACTTAGAGAGCTCTACTCAACGCCAGTCTACAGATTGGAAACCGCACTACATTTATAGATGCGTGGGAAATTTCTAGCAGTTAAAATAACAAAAATACGGTAGCCTAGGCCTAGACGTTTTTCGGCCAGATCACCCGGGTAGCCCACCCTGTCCTTTGGAGATACAGCCCGGGCCAGGAGGGTTAAACTCCTCCTCTTGCTCTTGGTTGGGAGTGTGATAAGAGTCAATGTTGATTCGCCAGTTCTGTAGAGGGTGAGGAAGCTGGTCCTCATTATCAGATGGAAGTACAGCAATTACAGTGTTACCCGAACCGTAACCCGAACCGGACATACCTGCAAAGGAAAGAATGCATCTAGTTTATTCAATCAGAGTTATTATTAGCTTCAGTGTAATATATATTTAACTTCTGTTGAGCTGGCTACTATAGTTAGAATTAATAGTACCGGTACATGTAGTCCTATTCTAAAAATTACTAGCTCGTCATTCAGCTTAACAAAATATTGAAGCAAGTGTTTAGGTATGACTATATGCGCATCTGTGTGTGTCTGTAGTGTATGTACTCTGTATATTGGTGGCCATTTGGAGTCTATAGGGTTTGTTGTTAATTTATATGTGGTTTAGGATAACTTAAAAGTGGTTGGTACCCCTTACATGTGTATACTGACCGTATTGCCTGTTGTCGCTGCCACTGAGAAATCTGAAGTGCTGACCGTAGAGCCTGTTTGTACTGTCTGTATGATTACTGTTGATCTGGCCGTAAAGACTATTGATACTAGTATGTATGTCAGAAGTTGGCAAGCTCATGTCGGAAAACCTTTGAGCTTCTCGAGTTGAGGATGGAGTCAGGGTCACTGATCTTCTCTCACTACTTTCTGTCCCCTCTTCTGGGCCTCGCAAGGCAAGAAAGGTTGTCGGGTGCGTCAATATTGATGGTTGGTTCTCCACTGGGGCGTGAATTTGACTTATTGAGAACCATTTAAAATACTTAGCTAGAAAAGCTGCCACCGCAATACAGAAGACAAGTGCCGATACACAAGCCATGATAAGTAAAGTGTGGTGCTGTTGTAGTATATTGTGTTGATGATATAGGTTGCTTGTACTACTTGTCTGGTAATCATAGGTGACACTTGAAGTTGTACTAAAAGATTGTTGGGTGTGGCCTATTGAGCTCTGATCTGCTACTGATGTAGTAGAAGGGAGAGAGCTGGTAGTTTGCAAGCGTTCACATTCTATGCTAATCTGTACATTTTGCAAGTATATAACAAATGAAGAAAACTTGAACCTGTCTGCATCAAATTTATATGAAGCACTTTCATTGTTTTCTTGATGGATGTGTATCAAACTATTCTCATCCATTATTATCATAAAGGACATTTCGGAATTTCCTGAGAGTAGTATGTCCATATCATGAGTAATTTGACCAAGAGGAAACAAAACATCCATCACCACTTGTACCCTGATTCGGGACTCTGAGGTTTTCGGCAGTATGGCGAAAGAAATGGTATGAGTCGTGAACTTCTTGTATCGCTGGAAGGTGTTGGTCATGAAGGTCTGGCGGGTGCAGGGTGAAGGACAGTTAAACTTAATCTCGGGAGAGTTTAATGGGTCCACTCGGAGATATAACTGTAAAGTGTGTGAAAACAAATCTCTCATACCATGGAGAACGCAAATGTTTCTTGGTGGACGAATAATCCATACCGCTAAGTCTTCTTCTGCAACTATAACTAAATGAATCCAACCATCAGGGAACCAGGATACCTCTAGTGTTGTTGAGTCTACTATACCATCACAGTTAAACCTTTTGAGATGTAGTTTTATACCATTGTTTGTTGTCTGTAATGTTATACATGCTTGGATGTCCTTAAGCGAGGTGGAAAGCAAGATTTTATATACATGATCTTTCTCTTGTGGCAGACGAAGACTAACAGTAGTAGATAAAGGCATATTTCTATCTGGTGGAGATAGGTGGCAGGACTGCATATAATATTGTACCCCGTTTTCATCCTTCAGTGGGCCAGCTTCTTTGGCTGTTTTGTTCAAGAAATCAGCACTTCTGACCGTCTTAATCACTGAATCATCATCCCCGAGTGCCTTTGAAGTTCTGATTGTCTTCAAGACTGTAGACAGATTAGCAACAGTAGACACAACAGCAGGCTCTATAACGGAGGAGTCATTTGCAGAGTTATGAGGAGCTGTGAGGGTGACGGAATATAATGCCTGGAGGCAACAGAGGATACCTGTCAACCTCATCATGGTTGATGGATCACTGGGTGGGTGGGGCATATTATACCGGTATATATAGACGCAACGGATCCTGGGAAACCTCATTTTCTGCTAATAATCTTCAAACGATTGCTAAGGCATCTGCTTCAATCAATATAATAATAAATACATACTCATAATCATAAGGTATAAACTCTATTTTAATACAAATAAAGTAATAATACGCTTAACAAATAAATAGGGCATAATTGTATTCGACCCAAAACAATTACTAATTTGTTTTTCATAATTTATGTCCCACATACTCTCTCTCTCTCTCTTTTTGTTCTCTCTCTCTTTCTCTCTCTCTCTCTCACTCACACATACATACAGAGAGATAGTTAGCTTGTTGACCATACCTTATCGAGGTACAAATTATACATACTCAACACATAATGAATTTCACAGATTCGTTGTCAGTAGCACAAGACAGTAGACTATCACAGTTGGATGTAATTATAATAACCACAACAAGCAAACACAACCATTCATATTCATATTAATTATGTATTTATGCTTACACAAAATACTCAATAATTACCCGATTGAATGATCAACTTTTGAGTATGTTATGAGGCAAAATACTTGGTGGTAACAGTAGACCCGGATATTGTGGTTATTTCTGTTTGCCTTCTGACGTCAATTAGGTTCTTGTCTTATGGAAATCCGTGAAAAATATCCTGTTTTGTATTATGAAGTGGTGTTGTTGTTATCTACTCATTATTGATGGTTGTATAAAAATAACAAGTGTTACAGACTGTCTCTTGCTATATTACTGTATTGCTGCAAGAACTATGGACAAAATTGAAGAAAAAGGAATTAATAATATTTTACAGGAATCTAAACATGCTCAGTGCCGGTCATCGAATGTTTATTGAGAGGACAATTTTCTGCAAGGAGAATAATTACATCTTCCTCACAGTAACCAACATTCTATACAGTATACCTCTCGCATTATATTACCAGTACTTAACTCAAACAGTGGATATATTATGCTATTTCTCCTAACGGTGGCCCCTAGTATACCGATGTTCCAGAATTATGTCGCAGGAAGTTTAAGTACACTACAAGCATATACCCATAGCAGGGAATTATGTCGCAGGAAGTTTAAGTACACTACAAGCATATACCCATAGCAGGGATTTTGTAGGACGACATGGCGCCTATAAAAACAAAGCTGACGCTGTTTCCCGAATATTTCAACCTTTGTTAACTTTGTTATAAATTGGCGTTCACTGGCAAGTGGCTGCCATGATTATCAGTGAGTTTGATAGTTAATACGCATTGCTCAACTAAATAGTATTCTTTCAATTTATGATTACAAATCAACTATTGGAATATATGATTGTGTTTTGTATTACCAAATGTGATACAAAGAATCCAACTTTTTATAATGCTACTGTGAACATCTCCGTAACATATCTTTAGTGCAACGTGATAACATATACTGTACAGCGGGTAATTAGTGCAACGTGATAACATATACTGTACAGCGGGTAATTAGTGCAACGTGATAACATATACTGTACCGCGGGTAATTAGTGCAACGTGATACCATATACTGTACAGCGGGTAATTTAGTGCAACGTGATAACATATACTGTACAGCGGGTAATTAGTGCAACGTGATAACATATACTGTACAGCGGGTAATTAGTGCAACGTGATAACATATACTGTACAGCGGGTAATTAGTGCAACGTGATACCATATACTGTACAGCGGGTAATTTAGTGCAACGTGATAACATATACTGTACAGCGGGTAATTAGTGCAACGTGATAACATATACTGTACAGCGGGTAATTAGTGCAACGTGATAACATATACTGTACAGCGGGTAATTAGTGCAACGTGATACCATATACTGTACAGCGGGTAATTTAGTGCAACGTGATAACATATACTGTACAGCGGGTAATTAGTGCAACGTGATAACATATACTGTACAGCGGGTAATTAGTGCAACGTGATAACATATACTGTACAGCGGGTAATTAGTGCAACGTGATACCATATACTGTACAGCGGGTAATTTAGTGCAACGTGATAACATATACTGTACAGCGGGTAATTAGTGCAACGTGATAACATATACTGTACAGCGGGTAATTAGTGCAACGTGATACCATATACTGTACAGCGGGTAATTTAGTGCAACGTGATAACATATACTGTACAGCGGGTAATTAGTGCAACATGATAACATATACTGTACAGCGGGTAATTAGTGCAACGTGATACCATATACTGTACAGCGGGTAATTAGTGCAACGTGATACCATATACTGTACAGCGGGTAATTAGTGCAACGTGATAACATATACTGTACAGCGAGTAATTAGTGCAACGTGATACCATATACTGTACAGCGGGTAATTAGTGCAACGTGATAACATATACTGTACAGCGGGTAATTAGTGCAACGTGATACCATATACTGTACAGCGGGTAATTAGTGCAACGTGATACCATATACTGTACAGCGGGTAATTAATGCAACGTGATAACATATACTGTACAGCGGGTAATTAGTGCAACGTGATAACATATACTGTACAGCGGGTAATTAGTGCAACGTGATAACATATACTGTACAGCGGGTAATTAGTGCAACGTGATACCATATACTGTACAGCGGGTAATTAGTGCAACGTGATACCATATACTGTACAGCGGGTAATTAGTGCAACGTGATAACATATACTGTACAGCAGGTAATTTAGTTCAACGTGATAACATATACTGTACAGCGGGTAATTAGTGCAACGTGATACCATATACTGTACAGCGGGTAATTAGTGCAACGTGATAACATATACTGTACAGCGGGTAATTAGTGCAACGTGATAACATATACTGTACAGCGGGTAATTAGTGCAACGTGATAACATATACTGTACAGCGGGTAATTTAGTTCAACGTGATAACATATACTGTACATCGGGTAATTAGTGCAACGTGATAACATATACTGTACAGCGGGTAATTAGTGCAACGTGATACCATATACTGTACAGCGGGTAATTAGTGCAACGTGATAACATATACTGTACAGCGGGTAATTAGTGCAACGTGATAACATATACTGTACAGCGGGTAATTAGTGCAACGTGATAACATATACTGTACAGCGGGTAATTTAGTTCAACGTGATAACATATACTGTACATCGGGTAATTAGTGCAACGTGATAACATATACTGTACAGCGGGTAATTAGTGCAACGTGATACCATATACTGTACAGCGGGTAATTTAGTTCAACGTGATAACATATACTGTACAGCGGGTAATTAGTGCAACGTGATAACATATACTGTACAGCGGGTAATTTAGTTCAACGTGATACCATATACTGTACATCGGGTAATTAGTGCAACGTGATAACATATACTGTACAGCGGGTAATTTAGTTCAACGTGATAACATATACTGTACAGCGGGTAATTAGTGCAACGTGATACCATATACTGTACAGCGGGTAATTAGTGCAACGTGATAACATATACTGTACAGCGGGTAATTAGTGCAACGTGATAACATATACTGTACAGCGGGTAATTAGTGCAACGTGATAACATATACAGTACATCGGGTAATTTAGTTCAACGTGATAACATATACTGTACATCGGGTAATTTAGTTCAACGTGATAACATATACTGTACAGCGGGTAATTAGTGCAACGTGATAACATATACTGTACAGCGGGTAATTAGTGCAACGTGATAACATATACTGTACAGCGGGTAATTAGTGCAACGTGATAACATATACTGTACAGCGGGTAATTTAGTTCAACGTGATACCATATACTGTACAGCGGGTAATTAGTGCAACGTGATAACATATACTGTACAGCGGGTAATTAGTGCAACGTGATAACATATACTGTACATCGGGTAATTTAGTTCAACGTGATACCATATACTGTACAGCGGGTAATTAGTGCAACGTGATAACATATACTGTACAGCGGGTAATTAGTGCAACGTGATAACATATACTGTACAGCGGGTAATTAGTGCAACGTGATAACATATACTGTACAGCGGGTAATTTAGTTCAACGTGATAACATATACTGTACATCGGGTAATTAGTGCAACGTGATAACATATACTGTACAGCGGGTAATTAGTGCAACGTGATACCATATACTGTACAGCGGGTAATTAGTGCAACGTGATAACATATACTGTACAGCGGGTAATTAGTGCAACGTGATAACATATACTGTACAGCGGGTAATTAGTGCAACGTGATAACATATACTGTACAGCGGGTAATTTAGTTCAACGTGATAACATATACTGTACATCGGGTAATTAGTGCAACGCGATAACATATACTGTACAGCGGGTAATTAGTGCAACGTGATACCATATACTGTACAGCGGGTAATTTAGTTCAACGTGATAACATATACTGTACAGCGGGTAATTAGTGCAACGTGATAACATATACTGTACAGCGGGTAATTTAGTTCAACGTGATACCATATACTGTACATCGGGTAATTAGTGCAACGTGATAACATATACTGTACAGCGGGTAATTTAGTTCAACGTGATAACATATACTGTACAGCGGGTAATTAGTGCAACGTGATACCATATACTGTACAGCGGGTAATTAGTGCAACGTGATAACATATACTGTACAGCGGGTAATTAGTGCAACGTGATAACATATACTGTACAGCGGGTAATTAGTGCAACGTGATAACATATACTGTACAGCGGGTAATTAGTGCAACGTGATACCATATACTGTACAGCGGGTAATTAGTGCAACGTGATAACATATACTGTACAGCGGGTAATTAGTGCAACGTGATAACATATACTGTACAGCGGGTAATTAGTGCAACGTGATAACATATACTGTACAGCGGGTAATTAGTGCAACGTGATAACATATACAGTACATCGGGTAATTTAGTTCAACGTGATAACATATACTGTACAGCGGGTAATTTATGGATTTATTTTTTATTTTGTTTTGTATGTCCACCTTTTACGTTAACACATTTCTTGTCTCAGCAGAATCATGCTTCACAAACAAACATCCTGTTTGCTCCAAAGCATTATGTTTTTAACAAAAAACTATGGTATATGGTTAGAGTGCTTACAAATCTGTGTGTGATAACCCAGGTTCGAATCCCGGTGGATCACATATATGCTTTCATTAATTTCATTGGAGTTGTTTGGTGTTGAGGTGAAATTAATAAAATATAGATTATCAGTAGGTTCAGGGATATTTCGTAACGAGGCCGGTCTACAGTATATGATCTGTGCCCCATGAATATTATTTCCTCTCACTTAAACAGTAGGCTACCATAGCGCGGTTGGGAATATGTACAGTCCCCTGCAAAAGTCCCTGAACACTTGGCCAAGGATACCCCTTGAATATTCCACACAAAAAGGGCATGTTTCACGGTTACTTTATGTCCATTACCCTTTCGCACACTAGGTGATAAGTAGGGAGGGCGAAGGGGATGGTCATAAAGTAATCGCCAATCAGGCCCTTTTTGCGCGGAATTTTCAAGGGTATCCTTGGCTGAGTGTTCAGGGACTTTTATATATATATACAGTATATATATATACACTGTATATATATACTGTATATGCATTTTTGTTTTCTGTGTGAATAAAGGAGACAAAAGAAAAAGCTGCCTGTAATAAGTGTCTCTCTAAAGTTGAAAGAGTGACAAAGCCAAAATTTAGGTACGTTAGAGTCAAATTGTCTGGACACATGGAGCTTGATGCAGCTTAGGTCATAGGATGAGGGAAAGACAGATAGACGGAGAGTTGTAAAGCTTGCTTGTTGAGTAGAAGAAAGATTAGGAAAACATTTTAAATCTTAGTTGTATAAGTTGTAAAGAATAGGGATAGGAATGTATTGAATGGTGAGTGCCCCCCACTCTCCGTAAGGGAGGGGGTATACACTGAGAAACCTCTGAGGAATATTAAATATTGTATAGAAGAGTAAAAGAGATGCAACATTGCGGCGTGTAGAGAGAGATTATAGGGAATTAGTAAGAGGAGTTGAGTTGATGAGACAAACTGCTTTTGACTCTATCCTTTCGAGGAGTGCGGAATGGGTTGAACTTCCCCACACATGCAAACAATACTCGATACATGGGTGCAATGTGCCCCTATACAGAGCAAAAAGCTGTGCGGGGGTGAAGAACCCACGGAGACGGTTGAGCACACCTAACTTTTGGGGAGCCGTTTTATCAAGAGTGGTAATATGATCTCTCCAAGAAAGGCCAGAAGAAAAAGAAACATATACAGTATATATATATATATATGTATGTGTGTGTGTGTGGGTGTGTTTGTTCGTATGCTAGTTTGTGTACATCTCATAATTATACTGTTTAACTTTGTACCATGAATTATTAATTTTCCAATATCATCAGCTCAGTAGAGGTCGTCGATAGTTTCGTATATGGGATCCTCTGTGTCTAGGTCACTGTTATCTATGTTCATCAAATGTTGACGAAGTTGATACTGAGTTGAGATATGAATGGGTAACTCAACTATTTTTTGGTGTTGAGTTATGTGGTCCATAAGTGGAGTTGTCTGTGATGAGAATATTGGTGGTGTCTGGAAGTCGGTCTATTACCTCACCATAAAGACTGTTGTAGCTGGAGTGCAAGGAAGATGTTTCTATTTCATGATCACTCTGGGTTGGTAGTGAAGTAGGCAATGCCAAAGAAACTCTTCGTGTATTTGCAATCTGATCTGAATTGAGAAGTGCCGAAAAGATGACTGGGAGATCCTGTGTAAATTGAGCGAAGTTATGTGAAGTTTGTGGTGATCTTTTTGTTCCACAGTGCAAATACTTTATTAATAATATCGTAACTAAAATACAGAGTAGAACAACTATTGTTATTGCCGGTATCATGTAAGATAAATTGATAGAGTTATTGTTTATTGAAGGTGAAGTGGAGGAAGAGAAATTGCTCATGAAGCTCGGCGACGTGCTGTTAAGAAGAGATGAGGGGTTGGAGGTCATGGTTGGTAATTCATTTTCACACATAAAACCTAAACGTCCCTTGCCATTGGTGAGCAGTTCAAAAGTAGTGGATTTGTTGAAATAAATTTTGTCAAAGGTCTTGTGGAGATTACCATTAACTAGAACAATTACGGATTGATTATCTTTAAAAAACAGATCGATAAAGGATTTCAATTTACCAATTTCACCGGAATGTTAACGCTTTTGTCGAATGTCATAATCCTCCCGGAATACATACATTGGCTATTAACCCGGACTAAAAGTTGTGTGAAATGAGATGGAGACAATAATTCGAAATATATTCTATGATTGTGTCGTGTTTTATGGGTAGTTAATTTATTAGTATCTAATGATTGAATATCGCATTCAGTGGTGCAGTTAATTGTTGTCATGTAAGATTCATCAGCGCTCACCGAAGCTAACATGTTTTCTAATATACAATAGTCATCATCATGGCTGAATAATGACCTATTCTGATGAGAGTGAACTAGTGACACCACAAAGTTGTCTGTTAATTTTATCTCTATATGAACCCAATTGTCTTCAATCAAACCTAACGAGAAAGATTTTGAAGGCAAGTCATTCTGGAAGTTAGTTAGATTGAATATTGCAGAAATAGAAGCTTCGTCAATGCTAACAAATGTTAGGTTTGCTTGAACTCCGTACTGTTCAGCTTTTAGAATAATATTGTAGTACCAAGGCTGCAATTTTTTTTTTTTTTTTTTTAAGAGACAATGAACGAGGAAGGAAAAACACAGATAAAACAAAAAGGTCCATGTGCCTAAAGGCATCCTCCATTCATAAAATGTTTGTAACAACTGGATTTAAACATTTGTAGATTGTAAGTTTGTGGAAAGCAATTCGAGGGAAGTGAATTCCAAAGAGTAGTAGCTCTGGGGATAAATGAATTCTGATAATCAGAAGTTCTGCATTGTGGAGGAGAAAGTGTAAATTCATGGGCGCTCTCAGCTGCCCTAGTTCTACGGGGAAAGATGTGGAGATGCGGCACAATTGAAGCAAGTTCCTCGGAACAATTGCTGTGAAAATATCTGTAGAATAATGCAAGGGATGCAACGTTTCTTCGTATGGATAATGTAGGAAGGTCCTGTGTGATTGCAGGGTTATTGATTAATCTAATAGCTTTATTTTGAATTTTGTCCAACTGCCTCAATGCAACCACTCCACTTCCACCCCACAGAGGTGAACAGTAATCCATCTGAGAACGCACATGACTTTTATATATTACGGCCAACTGCTCGTCAGTGAAGAATTCTCGAACTCTGTACAGGAGTCCCAGTTTTTTAGAGGCATTCTTAGCAATGCTTCTAACATAATGTGTCCAGCTCAAGTTAGTAGTTAATGTTACACCGAGAATGTCAATACTAGGGGAAGTGGGAATATTTACATCATTAAAAAATATATGGGAGTCAGTGAGATTCTGTCGGTTAGAAAATTGAATGTACTTGGTTTTCTGTGCATTAAAGGAAACTAGATTCTTTTGTCCCCATTCATTAATTCTAGAAAGGTCCTGGTTCAGAGAAATTGCAGTGTTTATTTTTGAATTAATAAGATCGGGTTGGGTGAAAAAATTGGTAAATGTGAAGGAACTGTGGAGTGTTGAGTCATCTGCGTAGGAATGCATTGGATTATGAGTGGTAGATATGAGATCATTGATATGAATGAGGAACAGAGTTGGGGCCAAAACTGATCCCTGGGGAACACCAGCATTTATTGAGTGAAATTGAGAATAAAGGCCATCTACCATTACACGTATTTTTCTGTTATGAAGATAAGAAGAAATTAGTGGAACTAATGATGCAAGGCCGTAATGTGACATCTTCGACAATAAGGATTGATGCCAGACTCTTATCAAATGCCTTTGATATATGCAGTGCTATTGTATGTGTTTCACCATGTTGGTCTGTAGCTTGGTTGATTTGATGCGTAAGAAGGTAAAGAATGTCTGCAGTTGATCGACATCGTCTAAAACCATATTGCCTATCACTGATTAATTTATTATTCTCAAGATGCTTAATTATGTGATTATTTAATATAATTTCAAAGACTTTACCAAGAGTGGAAGTTATAGCTATTGGTCTGTAGTTTGATGGATCTGAAGAGGCACCTTTTTTAGGAACTGGATGGATGTTTGCTTCTTTCCAGGGTACTGGGAAGCATGAGGTATGAGTACACAGACGGAAAATTTTTGCCAATACAAGAGCGAGCACCAAGGAGCAATTCTTAAGTACTATTGGAGGAATTTCATCTGGACCATGACTTAGGTACAATAACACTGACAATGGCCGGGAGAGACACCTCGATCTGGCCAGGAAGGTAGAGGTAACACTGCTCAACTTTTGGCATTTCTTTATTTGAGATCGATTCCGAGTTGTAATTCCAATAATGCTTTTCTCCTACTTCTCTTTTTGAAGGATTTTTCTTATTCTTCATAGATGTAAAGGATGTTGCTGCAGTCTTGAGTGTGACTGCTGGTGAGAATTTGTCAGTGGGTCTTGGAGCTTGTAAGGCTAATCCCGAGTTGTAAGCTGGGGAATGAAAGCTTCCAACTTCTGGTAATAACATAGTCACCTTTGTTTGGCCAGATTTACTGATAGACATCGGTGATGTGTTGGATATAGGAGCAGGTGTGAAATTATAACTTATCTTTGTAATTCCAGAGGCTAATCTTGAGTTGTACGCTCCAGAATGGATATCCTGTATTCCTCTTGCTGAAAGGTGCTTCTTATTATGTGCACATGTGGGTATGTTCTTCCTTTGGGTAAATTTGGTGCTGACCACTGTAGTAGTCCTGGATGAGAAAGGTGGTATAGTTTCATCAGCAAGTTTCGGATAACTGTTTGGTGAATTGTGGTCCCGTTGATTACGTGAGTGTGAAGATGCGTGTATGGCGTAGGTGACTGCCAGGAGACAACCGAGGATCACTGTTAACCGAACCATGGCTGCAACGTTTCTGAACCGCTGCAGTCGCATTCCGGGACCTTATATAAACCTGAATGATGTCATAGCTGTCGCAACTGTAAACATTGTATAGATAAAGATCCTTATATTAAAATATTGCAATGTTTTACCAGTATTTCAGTATTTATTTTTTGCACTCAATGGTATTTCTAAATTCCTTTGTTGGTAAATGTTCATTAATTAATAAAGTTATTACTAGGTTTATGAAGGTGGGTGGCACTTTCGTTGGCATATCAAGAAGATAAAACTTAACTTCCTGTTTCCTTGACGTGAAACACAACAGGATATAATACACCTAGTACGAACCTCCTTAATTTCAGCTCAGAAACTTAATTGTGCCGTAATCTTATATAAAGTTTTTATGCATTAGGCTTTACTTTGAAAAGTATGACATAGTGAGAGCTATTTGTTCATATTAGTTTCATAGTAAAGCTTTCCTGGTTTTCAAACCAGAGCCAGAAATCTATCAACCAATCCGCACACAGAACCCAACTACCGTACCGTCATAGTGCAGTGGGTAGGGGCTGGACTGGCATTATGAATGTTCAGTGATGGCTGTTAAGAGATGTATAATTCATTGTTTTCATAGGTTATCATACTGTGCTTGTAATTAGTTTGACAATTGTTGACATTATGTGCCTGTGAGGTATGGTTGGTGTCATGAGTGAATGAAATGTAGATACTTGCAGATATATTTCCGTTGGTATCTCAGTAATGTAGATACTTGAAGATATATTTCCGTTGGTATCTCAGTAAACATATCCGTAGGTTTAATATTCCTGGAATGTAGATACTTGAAGATATATTTCCGTTGGCATCTCAGTAATGTAGATACTTGAAGATATATTTCCGTTGGTATCTCAGTAAACATATCCGTAGGTTTAATATTCCTGGAATATAGTGAGCCACGATTACATAATTATGAGGTTGGCCACTAATATTGATTCGAAGAGCATAGGTTACATTTTTGCCAATTTATATATTTTTACTTCATATGCCTCCCCTTGCATCCTGATTTCTGACTCGTAATTTACTACCTGAACGTAATTTACTACCTGAACGGAATATTATCAAGCCAATGTGGACGTAAATATTGTATTGGCGTCTTTGGTTGGTAGGGTGGTGCAACACAACCCGTCACCGCAACAAAGTCCACCTCACCATTACTCAGGATAAGTGAGCTAGAGAGGTCTTGATACTCAGCTGGTAATCTTAATTCAAATCTTAATATGTCAAGGGAAGAAATTATTGAGAAAGATGTTTGTTTTTCTGTACTAAGTCGTAGTACCTTACCACAATGCCCTTTCACACGCTATAAACACAAAGCAAAAGCTGTTTCCAATTTACCTTTGCATGAAGATGCCCATATTCCGAATATGCTATGGCATACAGTAACTAATGAGTGGCAACCTAGAGTAAGTGAAATCCAAGATGATGAGAAAGTGGCGAAGCAATATCGGGTAGCTTAGTCACACCTAGCTAAACTGAGAGAGAGAGCTAAGACGTCTATAGTTTTGAAAAGCACATTACGACGAGCCGGTTGCAAAATTTGTCATCTGAGCCGTTATCTGGAACAAGACCCACACACTCCATCGTGTTGAGCGATCGGATCTATATGCTCTAGAAATCCTGTGTGGAGGGTACAATGCATTCCACCATCATAAGTTCATAACACACAAAAGAAAACAACACAGCCCTCATAAACACAACGTAATGCATCTCACCATTATAAGATACAACACAATGTATCCCATCACATAACACAAGAACATAACAACACCACCATCATAACACAAGAACATAACAACACCACCATCATAACACAAGAACATAACACCACCATCATAACACAAGAACATAACACCACCATCATAACACAAGAACATAACACCACCATCATAACACAAGAACATAACACCACCATCATAACACAAGAACATAACACCACCATCATAACACAAAGCATAACAACACCACCGTCATACCACAAGAACATAACAGCACCACCACCATCATAACACAAGAACATAACAACACCACCATCATAACACAAGAACATAACAGCACCACCATCATATCACAAGAACATAACAGCCCCACCATCATAATACAAGAACATAACAGCACCACCACCATCATAACACAAGAACATAACAACACCACCATCATAACACAAGAACATAACAGCACCACCATCATATCACAAGAACATAACAGCACCACCATCATAATACAAGAACATAACAGCACCACCATCATAACACAAGAACATAACAGCCCCACCATCATAACACAAGAACATAACAGCCCCACTATCATAACACAAGAACATACAGCACCACCATCATAACACAAGAACATACAGCACCACCATCATAACACAAGAACATAACAGCCCCACCATCATAACACAAGAACATAACAGCCCCACCATCATAACACAAGAACATACAGCACCACCATCATAACACAAGAACATAACAGCCCCACCATCATAACACAAGAACATAACAGCCCCACCATCATAACACAAGAACATAACAGCACCACCATCATAACACAAGAACATAACAGCCCCACCATCATAACACAAGAACATAACAGCACCACCATCATAACACAAGAACATAACAGCACCACCATCATAACACAAGAACATAACAGCACCACCATCATAACACAAGAACATAACAGCACCACCACCATAACACAAGAACATAACAGCCCCACCATCATAACACAAGAACATAACACCACCACCATCATAACACAAGAACATACACCACCATCATAGCACAAGAACATAACAAACACCACCATCATAACACACAACACAATGTAAAGCACCATAATGACACTAGAAAACACAACACAACCACCATAACACACAGCATAACCTTCATAGCACATGTGTATCTTATGCCAACATATAATCCATTCAACTCGTCACCATAGAACGATACATATTCTACCCTACATCAAAGCATATAACACTATTCATCACAACACAACACCAATTTAACACACCACAATATATCCTACCACCATATAACACAACCCTCATAGAATACAACACAATGTATCCCACCTTTATAACACACAACACAACACAGTACTTCTAGCCAGTACGTCATGCTGTAAATAAAACTGTATTGAGTCCAAGCGACATTCGACAATCCTATAGTATTGTTCAAGTTCTTTACAAAAAAAAAAAAAAAAAAAAATATATATATATATAATAAATTATATATCAGCTATTATGGGGCATTCCATAAAGTTTGGCTCATTTTGTTACTGGGTTTATTATATTAAGGATGAGATCGACTTGATATCGCAGAATGACATGCGAAGAAAAAACAACACTAGCATATTCTTGAGTTAATGATTATCACTTTGACTCCGACATACCCTTGTTAGTTGAATTTGATCGTCTGGCGGTTATTAACATATTACAAAAAAAAAAAAAAAAAAAAAAAATCAATAATTTATTAGAAGGATATCTTTAGAGTTCCTATTACCCCTTTGATTCCTCACCACCTCTTCTTAAGATGGAGTGCATCCTCTAGACTTTATTTATGCTTATATTATCCAAGCGGTGCCATTTACTATGAGATTCTTACAGTTAATATTTGTAGACGCCATGTTAGATTTTTACGTTTCGCCTTCATTTTCAGAGTTGCGTTATTAATGAAGTGATACTATATTATATTGAAAAGTACCATCAAATAGGATATTTACCTAGCTCTTTCCAGATTCGTCGTAATTAGAGCAAATTGGGTCTAGCCTGTAACTCCTTCTTTACCGGTGGCATATTTTGTATTTTATTTCAGGTACATTTAGACGATTTATGTAGCTTAGGAAGGATATAATTATGGTAGCTAAAAGGATCAATTGAGCTTGTGTATAGCTTTTTAATTGGTAGACGTCCTTCTTAACCAGAATATAATCGTCTAATATCAGCCAAAATAAAGTGAAAAGGACGTCGCCGGTACAGAAGGGGCTAAAACTGTTTATATACAAATATATTTTAACAACTGACAGACATTATTACGATGCTGTTCGGGCGAAGAATAATGACAACAAATATTTACTTTTATTGCCAACTACGTCCAGGTTCATAAAATTCGGCAATGCTCATGGAAAAAAACCCCATAATTATACAGTAATAATAGCAAATAATAATAATATATAAATATGTAAACTAATAAACAGTGGCCTATGTTTGAAATACATGACTACTGGAAAAATGGCAACTGTATATTACCAAAAAAAAAAAAAAAAAAAAAAAAAAATCTTGTAGACGGGTGTGTATCCTCGTTCTCGCTAGCTGGCAGGAGTCGATAAGCCGAGAGCGAGATAAGTCTTGGCGGAACTAATACTTTGTAATATTTCAAGAGGAGGATCTTGTGGTATTCATCTGAGGGGCGGGAGGGGGAGCGAGATAGATAGGGGGGGAGTGGGGAGAGGCGCCACAGAACTCTCACCCTAATGGCATCTCCAACTAGAGTTGATCGTCTCAAACTGATACGCCAAATAGACTTTAAGACAGACACCATGTTGTCTACCTTACGTTCTTGGCATTCCTATATTTTAAGTAATAGATATCCGCTTAGACTTTTTACGCAATAATTCCACCATTTTTTGATGTTTATGGGAAAGGAATCACAAGAGCATCACTTGAAGGCAGGCATGACAGGGCTGGAGGTAGACAACATGGCCGCCTCAGCACCCACAGTAGGATCGATCTCCATCTCCACTACCGCCGCTACGCACTGAAAATAAGCGGAATGATTCGGAAGATAATTCATCGGCGGCATTATCCGTTCCTGGCGTGTCTAAAAAGTTGACTAATTTTCAAAGTTTGGGCGCGGGCAAGTATTGTAGCGGTGGAGGGTAGCGGCCTCAGGGGACCTCGCTCAGAAGCCCCCGAAAATTACCTCCACCACTTTCCAATGCTAATGAAAAAACGGAGGCGGGCGTGTAAAATAAACAGTGTGTGCGTGCGTGTGTGTTTATGGGTATGTGTGTGTGCGTGCGTGTGTGTTTATGGGTATGTGTGTGTGTGTGTGTCTGTGTGTGTGTGTGTGTGCGTGCGTGTGTGTTTATGCTTGTGTGTGTATGTGTTTGTGTGTGTGTGTTTTAGTGTGTGTGTGTGTGTGTGTGTCGGATAGTATTTTTAACCAATCGTTGTTGTTGCGATTAAAAAAAAATGCGGAATTTAGCTAAAATTGTGTTAGTGATATTGTGTGCTTGTTTGTTTGTGTGTCAGTCTATTTTGCAAGAGGGATTCTCCAAATATATATATATGTGTATTTAGATGAAACTTGGTCAATTCATGCGCTTGGTAACCGAATAGAACAATACACTGTTGGCCTATACATGAAGCAATCCCCCTAAATAATCACCACAAGGCTGTTGTTTTTGTTTACAAGCTTCATGATGGTCGCTGAGATACTGGTTACTTAAGGCGAGAATTAAATATCACTTGAGTTTTTTTTTTTTTGGGGGGGACCCCCTTCTCCCTCCTGTTTAGCCCTATTACCTTTGAAATGTTAAGACGTTCGCTCCATTAGTTTGGCAATGTTAAGACCTTTCGCCCCCAATTATGTCAATTGTAAGACTTTTCGTGCCATTTTGTTCCTGACGACCGATAGCGAGCCTGTAATTTACAAGGAATCAGCCTTCGGCTGGGAAATGTTTCTACCGAAAAATGTACACATTTATCTTGAAATGGGGTAGTGGGGGTATTTATTATAAGCTTGATAAAGGTCTAGGGAGCAAACTAAAAACCTCCCCTTACGGAGTTCATTCACAATCTATGGTTATGAATAAATTGCATGCATGGCCGAAATATGTGTTCAACTAAGTATTCATATTGTTTGCCTGTATTTTGTTTTATCGTTAATGTAAATTTATTTGCACTATTATGCAAATACTGCTCAAGCCTGCGTCATTAGGTCGATACTTGAGCCAACTGAACTACTACTGATCGTTTCATAATATAGTTATCTATTTGGAAGGATCTGTCAGAGTCATAATTGAGTTTGTTTTGACCCCTCAGATTCCTATAAATCCTTTCTAAATTGCATAAAATCGTCTAATGATAGCCAATATATATTGTAAAAATGCGTTATAATCCTCAAGGGGTAAAGAAGGATTTACCAGATGTATTGTTGAGGGTTAATTAAGGTATTATAACCCTCTGCTTCCTAAAGGTCTTTCATAACCTAATAAAACATCTGATAGTACCTCAAATTAAGTAAAAAATATCCCAGTATTGAAATAGTTAATTTGTTTTGTAAGCTACCCATGCTTTACGTTATTGTTGATCTATCTTTGATTTTCACCTCTCGTTATAAGTGTTGTACAAATAAGTGTTTGATTTGACTGTATACTAAAGTTACCGCCAGACCAGTGTGGTGTCATTGCTTGTCATAATTTGGGCAAAACACTTTTTTCTAATAAGAAGAATACCGTCCGGAGATAATTTGATCAAATTAAAACCTGTATCATTCGAGTGCGTCGTCTTTCAAATTGTATCAGCTTCTGGCTGCATCTGAAATTCACTTTCATGTGAATTACCACACTTACAATAATATACCAGAGTAAAATGTTATCAGTGTTACCAGAAACAAGTTGTGGATAAAATGTTGACAGTGAAAAACCCTTGGTGATGCACCTTTTAGAGATAGATATCAAATTAACAAAATATCTGATACTTCCTTAGCTGCTAATGATAAGCTTCAAGCTAAATTAAATAGTATTGATGATGGATGAAAAATAAAGATATTAAGATAGCTTTGAAAGTGTTTCTAAATTATCATATTCCTCCAGGTTTCTCGAATGCTGTAAGCACAAATCCAAGCGCAACATATCTTTGTACACAGTATATAATTAATAATTTCATCATCATCATCATTATCATTATTTTTCTTGAAGCTGGTGGGAATATTACTTGTTTAATATGTATAGGAGATAACTAATATTGGTACATTCATTAATAATGGATTAATAATAATAATAATTCATCTGTAATGGAGTAAATACAACCCACAACAATGTACAAAACAAAATACTCCAACATAAAAATGGACCCCTGTAATTTGAGCTGATGTATAATAGAACAGGGGCAGAAGTTGATCATACCTTAATTGCCCTCAGCTAATTGGTCCACGAGAGAGAGAGAGAGAGAGAGAGAGAGAGAGAGAGAGAGAGAGAGAGAGAGAGAGAGAGAGAGAGAGAGAGAGAGAGAGAGAGAGAGAGAGAGAGAGAGAGAGAGAGAGAGAGAGAGAGATGAATTACCTGGTTAACTTTAGTAAATAAATATATATGTATTCAAATGACAGATTACCTGTCATGGTGAACTCACTGACAGACGAACGACTATCCTTCATTCTGATAAGTAGGTAGATAGATAGATAGAAAGAGATAGATAGATAGATATATAAAGATAGAGAGATAGATAGATAGATGGATGGAGAGGCGCTGTATATAAATATGCGTTGGAGTAACAGTGGTCGAGGGTTACTTGTACTTATGTTTTTTTTTCTCTCTCTCTCTCTCTCTCTCTCTCTCTCTCTCTCTCTCTCTCTCTCTCTCTCTCTCTCTCTCTTTCAGAGAGAGAAAGAGAGTTCATCATATCGATTAAACGTCACTGCTTGGGTTAACTTTGTAGCTGATATGAGGCGGGAAGGGTCATGTCTTGTTTTTGTTTTTAATGTTTGCATAAAGACGAACCCGAATTTTCTGTAATCAACCTTGGAGGTGTTGGGGAGATATTGTGGCATCCGGTTTAGTCTGAAGATACGTAGTATTTGTGTGTTTGTGTGCGCGCACTTTTATGTAATAATACTATTTATAATAATAATAATAACAATAATAATACTAATAATACTATTAATAATAATAATATTAAAATCATCATCATCATCATCAATTTATTTCGAGCCTGTAGCCAATGAAGCTGAAAATACACAGTTCCTTATATATACTTAACCTAAACCTTATTCTAAGTGATCAACAGACTGATCTTGGCTGCTAACGAAGGCACCTACATACCCCCTTGGGGGCAGGAGACTTTGTGGTCCCCAGAGACAGGTCCGTCCAGACCTAGCCTTCACTGCCGGGGATAGTTTTTGAGAGAAACTTCCCCTTCCAGCGTGTGAATTCAAAATTCCCCACGCCAGAGCCAGCACTCAAAGTACAGTGACTTAGGGCACCGGGCCGCCATGGGCTTGTGTGTTTGTGTAAGAGAGAGAGAGAGAG
>CM064511.1:26996667-27059644 GCA_032716605.1 Paralithodes platypus | reverse complement strand
GTAGTGGTGGTAGTAGTGGTAGGGCTAGGCTACTATACTGGCGGCGGGTTGTAGTAATGGTGGTGATGGTAGTAGTGTTAGTGGTAGTGGTGGTAGTAGTGGTAGGGCTAGGCTACTATACTGGCGGCGGGTTGTAGTAATGGTGGTGGTGGTAGTAGTGTTAGTGGTAGTGGTGGTAGTAGTGGTAGGGCTAGGCTACTATACTGGCGGCGGGTTGTAGTAATGGTGGTGGTGGTAGTAGTGTTAGTGGTAGTGGTGGTAGTAGTGGTAGGGCTAGGCTACTATACTGGCGGCGGGTTGTAGTAATGGTGGTGGTGGTAGTAGTGTTAGTGGTAGTGGTGGTAGTAGTGGTAGGGCTAGGCTACTATACTGGCGGCGGGTTGTAGTAATGGTGGTGGTGGTAGTAGTGTTAGTGGTAGTAGGGGTAGGGCTAGGCTACTATACTGGCGGCGGGTTGTAGTAATGGTGGTGGTGGTGTAGTAGTGTTAGTGGTAGTGGTGGTAGTAGTGGTAGGGCTAGGCTACTATACTGGCGGCGGGTTGTAGTAATGGTGGTGGTGGTAGTAGTGTTAGTGGTAGTGGTGGTAGTAGTGGTAGGGCTAGGCTACTATACTGGCGGCGGGTTGTAGTAATGGTGGTGGTGGTAGGAGTGTTAGTGGTAGGGGAGGTAGTAGTGGTTAGGGCTAGGCTACTATACTGGCGGCGGGTTGTAGTAATGGTGGTGGTGGTAGTAGTGTTAGTGGTAGTGGTGGTAGTAGTGGTAGGGCTAGGCTACTATACTGGCGGCGGGTTGTAGTAATGGTGGTGGTGGTAGTAGTGTTAGTGGTAGTGGTGGTAGTAGTGGTAGGGCTAGGCTACTATACTGGCGGCGGGTTGTAGTAATGGTGGTGGTGGTAGTAGTGGGTGGTAGTGGTGGTAGTAGTGGTAGGGCTAGGCTACTATACTGGCGGCGGGTTGTAGTAATGGTGGTGGTGGTAGTAGTGTTAGTGGTAGTGGTGGTAGTAGTGGTAGGGCTAGGCTACTATACTGGCGGCGGGTTGGAAGATGGGGGTGGTGGTAATAGTGGTAGTGGTGGTAGTAGTGGTAGGGCTAGGCTACTATACTGGCGGCGGGTTGTAGTAATGGTGGTGGTGGTAGTAGTGTTAGTGGTAGTGGTGGTAGTGGTAGGGCTAGGCTACTATACTGGCGGCGGGTTGTAGTATGGTGGTGGTGGTAGTAGTGTTAGTGGTAGTGGTGGTAGTAGTGGTAGGGCTAGGCTACTATACTGGCGGCGGGTTGTAGTAATGGTGGTGGTGGTAGTAGTGTTAGTGGTAGTGGTGGTAGTAGTGGTAGGGCTAGGCTACTATACTGGCGGCGGGTTGTAGTAATGGTGGTGGTGGTAGTAGTGGTAGTGTTAGTGGTAGTAGTGGTAGGCTAGGCTACTATACTGGCGGCGGGTTGTAGTAAGTGGTGTGGTAGTAGTGTTAGTGGTAGTGGTGGTAGTAGTGGTAGGGCTAGGCTACTATACTGGCGGCGGGTTGTAGTAATGGTGGTGGTGGTAGTAGTGTTAGTGGTAGTGGTGGTAGTAGTGGTAGGGCTAGGCTACTATACTGGCGGCGGGTTGTAGTAATGGTGGTGGTGGTAGTAGTGTTAGTGGTAGTGGTGGTAGTAGTGGTAGGGCTAGGCTACTATACTGGCGGCGGGTTGTAGTAATGGTGGTGGTGGTAGTAGTGTTAGTGGTAGTGGTGGTAGTAGTGGTAGGGCTAGGCTACTATACTGGCGGCGGGTTGTAGTATGGTGTTGGTGGTAGTAGTGTTAGTGGTGGTGGTGGTAGTAGTGTTACTGGTAGTGGTGGTAGTAGTGGTAGGGCTAGGCTACTATACTGGCGGCGGGTTGCTCATCCATCACTTCTTTGTAAATCCTCGTTAATATGAAGCAGAATAGACTTTCCCAGGTGCTGCCAGAGAGAGAGAGAGAGAGAGAGAGAGAGAGAGTGAGAGTGAGAGTGAAATGGTGATAAACGTATATATATATATATATGTATATATATATATATATATATATATATATTAGAAAAATCAATCAATATTTACCGAATATGACAACAATAATTATACTACACTCAGATTTAAGTCAATGTTGACAAATGTCTGGTCCTACAAATAGGTAATAAGAGCAAAGCATATGAATAGAAGGTAAGAAAAAAAAACATTAAATATATAGGCCTATAACTGCATTAGTTAAAGACCTGGGGGTTCTACTCTCTGAAAACTTTAGACCTCAGATCCATGTGCAGCAGCTGCGAACCAGGCTAATACAGCATTGGAATATATTCGAAGAAATTTTAACTATAAAAATAAGATCATTACAGTACCATTATTTAAAAGCACATCGAGGCCCAATCTTGAATTGGCCGTGCAATTTTGGTCTCCTTATCTGAACAAGGAAATTGAGAAACTGGAGTCAGTGCAACGTAGAGCGGCTAAGTTGATACCGTCACTGAGAAAAAAATCATATCAAGAAAGATGAAGAAAAACATGTAGGTGTTTACTTGTGAAAAAAAGATTGTCAGGTCAATTAATTGAGTGTTTCAATATATCAAAGGGCTTTGGCAAAATTGATGGTGAGTCAGTATTCAAAATCAATAATAGTTCGTCAACACACGGAAATGGAATGACATTAATACACCAGGAGGGCGAATCTCGATGTCACAAAGCATTTCTTTACCTCCAGTGTTATCAACGAGTGGAATAATTTGCCAGAGAAAGTTAAGTATCTGTAGCTTACAATAATATTATTTATATCAACTTCGTGTTTTTATAACTTTCCCAGTAGAACTTTTCTCATTCTGCTGGGGGCCTTTTTTCTCAACCAAATGTCATGCCGACCCAAGGTCGGAGGGAGTGGTGGGTGGGGAGAGACCCTTCTGCTTTTCTGTTTTTGCCTTCCACTCGCTAGCAAATACTATGTTGTAATTAAGTATGGACTGCCTAGTAGGGACTGCAAGGTCTGTGTATCTATGTAACTCTCTGTGACTAACTATCTCTCTCTCTCTCTCTCTCCACTTATCTCCCCCATTCCCCCCTCATCAGTGGCTTTAAGACGGCCTCAATGCAGCCGAGATGAGGCCAATTCTTCCTCCCCCTCCCCCCCCCCACTCCTGCGAGACCTCCCTCTCCTCCCCCCCCCCCCATCCCACTCTTCATACCCTATCCCTCCACCTACCATCATCCCCTCCCTCCCCTTCCTTCACCCCCTCCCTCGGGAATACACACGCTTCCACTTGGGAAAAAAATCGACCTACTGGAAAAAACTATATTCCGAAATTATCTCCAGGTCTTGAGTTATTTTTTTGAAGGAACGAATATTATATAATGGTTATCTGGAAAAGTGGTTACATATAAATACATTAATAATCCTTGTTTTTTATGGTTTTAGTTCTTATGTATTAAGGATACAAATCTGAAAACGAAATATGAATCTCATGACGGACTGATCTAAACTTACAGTTTTTGACTACATAAAATATCCCTAGCTCAATATGCTTGTTTTGTGATTGCAAACATAACATAGAAGAAACGCCACTTTATTACTTTACTGAAGAATTAATGAATATACAGTTTGGCTTGCCACTTGATCTCGTGGTGGTGAGCAAAATGTTATGACTCTGTTAACCCTTTCACTACCGAAGGATCTCTTTTGTTTTATTTCAGCTATATTTAGACGTTTTTATGCATTTTAGAAAGGGTCTGTGGTAGCTAAAAGGGTTAATTGAGATGGTCAGTAGTTTTTTAATGAGTAGACGTCCTTCATAAGCTATACAAAATCGTCTAACAGTTGTCAGAATAGAATGAAAAGTACATCATCGGTACAGAAGGGGTTGATGTCCGAGATAGGTATATACAGTAAGGATATATAAGAAGTGCATAACAATTTTGTTTTTTATTTGAATGGAATATACAGTATATTAACAATCCCCCCCTCTCTCTCTCTCTCTCTCTCTCTCTCTCTCTCTCTCTCTCTCTCTCTCTCTCTCTCTCTCTCTCTCTCGTCTTCCCTACTACAAATACCATCAGATTGCCTTTAACTCCTTGGAATGATTGAGGCACACGCTTTCTTCAATCAAGGACTAGTAGGTATATCGTAGGTAGGGGGGAAAGAGAGTGAGAGAGAGAGAGTTAACTATTTCACTCTCTTTGCTCTGTCTTTTCATTATTCTTCCTTTCAACGTTTACTCTTCTTATAATGACAATACACTCAGAACAATTGACAGAATTAATTTAAATACCACTTGAGAAAGGTAATTGTATGGACTTTAATATTTTCCCCTTTTGTAACGGCGACGTATTTTTGTTTTCTAGCTATATTTAGACGACTTTGTTCAGTTTAAGAAGGATCTGTGGTGGTAAAAAGGGTTAAGTGAGATAGTTCGAAGCCGGTGTTCATTGCTGGAGGCCCTTTCTAAATTGAATATAATCGTCTAACAGTAGCCAGAACATAGTTAAAAGGACGGCACCAGTACTGAATGGCTTAACTATCAACTAACATGAGCTTTATGAATCAGCAGTGCGTTTTTTAAAGAGAAATGGGAACGTCACCTGTGTCAAAGTAATCTACAATTAAGGGGAAGTGTTTAGTTTGCTCTCTCGACCTCCATATAGCTTAAATAAAATACCCCAAGACCCAACTTCAAGATACATGTGTGCATTTTCCGGCCGAAGGCCGTTTCTTCTTAAATTACAGGTTCGCTATCACTCGCCAGGCAAATGTATGTATGTATGAATATACTCAGGCACATTCCCCATAGTTGGGGGTGGCCGACTCGAGACAAAGCTTGAACAGAAGTAACACAATTACATATAAATAGAACTTCATACACATTTAGGTTGTTCAAGAGAAGACCCAGAGACCAAGGCCCATTTGGGGTCCTCAACAAAAGACTCCCAGGTCCCAGACCTCCCGGAGAGGTTCCGGTCTCAGCAGACAGACATGCATACCACAATGCCCACCCATATCACTTCCAGGCATGGCCCTTCTTATATACACCGGCTCCCCGGCCGGGCGCCTGACGGACTATTATCTAGTCCAACTGGCGCCCGATCTCCACTCCCTACGACAGGAAAATAACGAAAGCTAAATGACAATAAAGGTCTTAAAATTGACATACATGGGGTTAACTGTCTTAAAATCGTGAACATTATGGGGTGAACGTCTTAAAATCTCAAAATTCATAGGGCTAAAGATGAGGGAGAAGAGGGTTCAGAGAAAACAAACCTTAAGTGAAAATTTCCCCTTAAGCACAGTCAATGCAGTACTCCTCCTCAAATGGTACTTAATTCACTCTTTGTCCAACCTTAATTTCCCCTCTATCTTCACCCATACTCTTACTCCAATTCCTACACGTCTTCATTTGTGACACAGACTTATAGACAAGCACGCAGAGTCGTCTTCAGAGAGAGAGAGAGAGAGAGAGAGAGAGAGAGAGAGAGAGAGAGAGAGGTGAGAGGGGGGAGGGGGGGGGAGAATTAATAGGAATCTTAGTTATAATGTAAATGTGTCTATAATACTATATTACCATTTAATGTTTTCATTATATTTGCATGGTATTACTAAGTGTTTTCATTTAGGTAATAATTGACTTGGATCAGTGGAAAACAATTTCATATAAATTTACGTTTTATATCAGTTGACGACTTCCTACATCTCTACAATCAGATAGTTTTCGTATAGATTTGGAAGTGCCTCAGAGTTAAAGCTTTAGTAAAGTAATACCATTGACATTTACTACGAGGGACCATTCCTGGGTATATTAGTACCATCTGGGTATCATGATCTATTTGAATCGTTTACAATATACTTTAAACATTTATAGTTCTGGTGATAACAGAGTGCAGACAGACACTTGGCAAGTTAAATCATTGACCAATAAAAGCCAAATAAATTTGATTTAAGATAAGTTATTTTTATTTTCTGTAAATATATATATGTTTGTATAAATGCAATGGATAAAATGCATAGCCTTCAGATAATAGTTAAACTCGAATGCACTTTGGTAATAATAAAACAATACGGATATTATGGAGTACAGAATTGAAACCCAGAGGTAAAAGATGAAATGTTATCCACCGTAGATTAAATGTTTCACCGATATTTTGAGCTATTATGATAGGAAGGGGGAGGGAGTGAAGGCGAGAGAGTTACGAGGAAGGGAATATGTTGGCCACGAAAAAATGGATAATAATAGCGGGGAGAAAAGGGTAGTTAAAAGAAAGGGAGCAGGGGAGAATATGAACAAAGAGAGAGGGGTGGAGTTGGTGTGTGGGGAAGAGGAGCGAGAGGAAGAGGAGGAGAGGAGAGGAAATGAAGAGTAAGAGGAGGAGGAGGAAGAGGAACAGAACAAGAGAGTAGGGGTGGATTTGGAGTTTGGGAATAGGAGCAAGAGGAGGAGAAAAGGAAAGGAAACGAAGAGGAGAAGGAAAACAAGAAGAACAAGAAGAAGAATACAGCAAAGAGGAGGACTATGAGGAGGGAAAGAAGAACAAGAACAAGAAGAGAGTAGCGAGAGGAATGACGAATAGATGAGGAGGAGAAGAAGAACAACAACAAGAAGAGTGTAGCAAGAGGAATGAAGCAAAGACTTTTTCTATTGCACTAGACATATCGAAAGCCTTCGATAGAGTCTGGCATAAATCTTTAATTTCTAAACTACCCTCCTTCGGTTTCTATCCCTCCATCTGTGCCTTTGTCTCTAATTTCCTTTCCGGCCGTTCCATAGCCGCGGTTGTGGACGGCCATTGTTCACTTCCTCACCCTATAAACTCCGGTGTTCCTCAGGGCTCTGTCCTATCTCCTATTCTCTTTCTAATTTTTATAAATGATCTCCTTAACTGTACCTTAATTCCCATCCATTCATATACAGACGACCCAACCTTACACTGCTCCATTACTTTTTCAGAACGCCCCAGCCAGTAATCCCTCAACGACAAACGTAATGAAGCCATAGAACTCTTAAATTCTGATCTAAATACTATTTCCAATTGGGGCAGAGAAAACCTTGTTAACTTTAATGCTTCCAAAGCCCAATTTCTCCATCTATCTACCCGTCAGGATCTCCCAGCGGACTATCCCTTATTCTTCAACAATACAAAAATCAACCCTTCATCTTCTCTCAATATTCTTGGTGTCTCTTTTTCTTCTGCTCTCATTTGGAAGGACCATATTACCAGTCTTGCTAAGGCAGCCTCCCAGAAGCTGGGTGTGTGCCCAACCGCCTTAGGGGGTTCTTTTCCCCTGCACAGCTTCTTGCTCTGTACAGGGGCATAGTGCGCCCTTGTATTGAGTATTGTTCACATGTGTGGGGAGGTTCCTCTCACACCGCTCTCCTAGACAAGGTTGAAAGGAAGGCCTTTCGTATCATTAACTCCCGTCCACTCACCAACTCTCTGCAATCTCTCTCTCTCGGCCGCAATGTTGCATCTCTCTCGCTATTCTATCGCTACTATAATAATCAGTGTTCCTCAGAGCTATCCCAGTGCATACCACCTCCTTTACGTAGGGCACGTGGTACCCGTCTTGCAACTCAATCCCACCCCTACTCTGTGCAACTCTCCAACCCAAGAGTGAAACGTTACTCTCAAACTTTCTTCTACTCAACAGCTGAGCTCTGGAACTCTCTCCCAGAATCAGTTTTTCCCACTTCCTATGACTTAAATTGCTTCAAACTCCGTGTGTCCAGGCATTTTGGCTCGAACGTCCCTTGATTTGGCCCTGTCACTCTTTCAACTATGGGGGAGGCACTCGCTATAGGCAGTTATGCCTTTTGCCTCCCTCAATCACATAGAAAAAAAAAAAAAAAAAAAAAAAAAAAAAAGAGAGGAGCGAGAGGAGGAGGATAGGAAAGGGAACGAATAAGAGGAGGAGGAGGAGGAGAAGAGAAGCAAGAAGAATGGGATATGGAGGCTAAAACAGATATGGAGAGAAGAAGAACAAGAATAGTGTAGCAAGAGGAATGGGATATGGTGGCTAATGAACAGATATAGAGAGGAGAAGAAAAATAACAGTGTAGCAAGAGGAATGTGATATAAAGGCTAAAAAACAGATATGAAGACAAAACAGAATTGAAACGAATGGAACAGGGGGATAGATATGGAAGAATAAACTGAAGGAGATAAGGTTGAAACGTAGTGGCACACAGAGAAACGAAATACAGTAATCAGACGAAGCAAGAGAACATTCAATAACAACAATAATAAAGAAATGTATGCCTTGAGGATTATGACGCATTTTAACAGTTTATTTTGGTTCTTATCTTAGGAAGAATCTGTGGAAATGTAAAGGGTAAAAATTATCTCAATTTACTCTCTGACTTCCATATAATCTACTTAATCTGAATAAAATCGTCTAAAAATAGCCAGAATAAACTGTCAAAATGCATCATAGCCCTCAAAGAGTTAAGAATAATATCTGCATACTTCACATATATTTAGAAAGGGGGAACCGAGGAATGAAGAGGAGGCGTGAAGGAAAGAGAACGAATAAAGCAAGGAGGAACAGGAGGAAAATGAAGGAGGAGGAAGGGGAATAGATACCAGATGATGAAGCGTGCAAAGAGGAGAGCGATAAAAGGAGGAGAGGGTGAGAGTGTTTGATAAAGTTGGCAAATGGTTGAAATATGGAGTGAAGGGGAGAGGGAGGAGAAACGCCAAGACAGGGGAGAAGAATGCCAGGAAAAGAGGAGATCAAAGAGAAGAGACAAAAACATAAATAAATAAATGCCAGGGTATGATAAAATATATATTGAGGAATATGTATAGAAATGACAACGAAGTACTACTTCGTATGTATGGGTGTGTGTCTGTCTGTGCATATGTTTGTATGTGTGTGTGTGTGTGTGTGTGTGTGTGAATGTGTGTGTGTTATGTGAGAGAGAGAGAGTGTGTGAGAATCAGAATGCCGGTAAATATGAAGCATTATATAAAGCAAGGTATACATCAGTGTGAACTAAGATTCACATAATATAGGAGGCAATAGAAATACTAAAAAATGAAATTCCTGTGAATTGGTGAATAAAGAGGTATTGAAACATTCGGTGACACCAGATAATTCGGTCATAATGCAAGTCGAAGGAGAGTGGGGATGTGAGAGTGGAAGATATAGATAGAAAACCAATAGATAGATGAAAATATAGATTGACATACAGATAGATTGATTGACAGAAAGATAAATAGATAGGTAGGTAGGTCATAGATTACCATATAGTTAGATAAGTAGATTAATGAATAGACACACACATTTACAGTATATCATGTATATATTTCATACACCGATAAGCACAGAGAGAGAGAGAGAGAGAGAGAGAGAGAGTGAGAGAGAGAGAGAGAGAGAGAGAGAGAGAGAGAGAGAGAGAGAGAGAGAGAGAGAGAGAGAGCGAGAGAGAGAGAGAGAGGAGAGAGAGAGAGAGAGAGAGAGAGAGAGAGAGAGAGAGAGAGAGAGAGAGAGAGAGAGAGAGAGAGAGAGAGAGAAGAAAAATGTGTGAGATTTGAGAGGTGGAGGGGAGGAAAGTTTGGCCATGAAGGAGACAATATAGGGAAACTGACAAGGGTGCAGACGCCGAAGAAAAAGGGTGAAACGTATGGGGGAGAGGAGGGGGAGGGAAGGAGAAGAAGAAGAGAATTAGAGAGGAGGGGTGGAAGAAGAAGAGGAGAAGGGCAACAGAGAGCGGGACAGGAAAGGGACAGACAAAAGAGAAAGAAGGGGAATAAGAAAGAGCAGGACGAGAAGGGGACAGACGAAAGAGATAAGAAAAATAAGGGGAAGAAGAGCAGAGAGGAGGAGAATTAGAGAGAAGGCAGAGAGATGAGAAAGGTAAGGGATGAAGAGAAAGCAGGACAGGAAGGGGATAAGAGAAAAGGAGAAGAGAGATGGAATAAGCTAATTGTAGGGAGGCATGGAAGGGTAAGGGAGAGGTATAAGCATTGAGGAGAAGAAAAGCAGAGAGCAGAGGATAATTGTAGGGAGGCATGGAAGGGTAAGGGAGAGGTATAAGCATTGAGGAGAAGAAAAGCAGAGAGCAGAGGATAATTAGAGAGAAGGGAAGTGGAGAAAATGTAACCAAGGGAGGAAAAGTAAAAATCAAAATACAGGAGATACAATAAAAGTAGGGGATTGGATAATCATGCGGGAGAAATATAGAAAGGGAGACATGGAAATACACATAGAACAGCCTGGGCAGAAAATGAGTAAACTGAAGAAGAGAAGAGAAGACGGAAAGGGCAGTAAAGTACAATAATTGATAAAGTGGGGAAATGAGGAGTAACGGGGGAAGGTGAAGGAATGGGAAATGGAAAAAAAAACAGAGGAGAAAGAGTACACGAAGAGCAAGAGCATGGGGATAAGGATAAAATTAAAGTAAGAGTAAAGAGGAAGGTTTATTGAAAAAGGGGAAAGGAAAAGTAGGGGAGAGTAAGAATAGAGGAGGAAGAGAAGGAGAGGTAAGAAAAGTAGATGTTAGAAGGGATAAGTGGAGGATGAGTATGGATATAAGTAGGGCAGATGAGCAGTAGATGTTGAATATTGGGAAGAAATACAATAGAGAAGAGTAGGAGGAGCATAGGGGAGGGTAGGAGTAGGAGGAGCATAGGGGAGGGTAGGAGTAGGAGGAGAATAGGGGAGGCTAGGAGTAGGAGGAGAATAGGGGAGGGTAACAGTAGGGGAAGCATAGGGGAGGGTAACAGTAGGGGAGGGTATGAGTAGGAGGAAGCATAGGGGAGGGTAACAGTAGGGGAAGCATAGGGGAGGGTAACAGTAGGGGAAGCATAGGGGAGGGTAACAGTAGGGGAAGCATAGGGGAGGGTAACAGTAGGGGAGGGTATGAGTAGGAGGAAGCATAGGGGAGGGTAACAGTAGGGGAAGCATAGGGGAGGGTATGAGTAGGAGGAAGCATAGGGGAGGGTAACAGTAGGGGAAGCATAGGGGAGGGTAACAGTAGGGGAAGCATAGGGGAGGGTAACAGTAGGGGAGGGTATGAGTAGGAGGAAGCATAGGGGAGGGTAACAGTAGGGGAGGGTATGAGTAGGAGGAAGCATAGGGGAGGGTAACAGTAGGGGAAGCATAGGGGAGGGTAACAGTAGGGGAAGCATAGGGGGAGGGTAACAGTAGGGGAGGGTATGAGTAGGAGGAAGCATAGGGGAGGGTAACAGTAGGGGAGGGTATGAGTAGGAGGAAGCATAGGGGGGGTAACAGTAGGGGAAGCATAGGGGAGGGTAACAGTAGGGGAAGCATAGGGGAGGGTAACAGTAGGGGAAGCATAGGGGAGGGTATCACTGGGGGAGGTTATGATTAGGAGGAAGCATAGGGGAGGGTAACAGTAAGGGAAGCATAGGGGAGGGTAACAGTAGGGGAGGGTATGAGTAGGAGGAAGCATAGGGGAGGGTAACAGTAGGGGAAGCATAGGGGAGGGTAACAGTAGGGGAGGGTATGAGTAGGAGAAGCATAGGGGAGGGTAACAGTAGGGGAAGCATAGGGGAGGGTAACAGTAGGGGAAGCATAGGGGAGGGTAACAGTAGGGGAAGCATAGGGGAGGGTAACAGTAGGGGAGGGTATGAGTAGGAGGAAGCATAGGGGAGGGTAACAGTAGGGGAAGGTATGAGTAGGAGGAAGCATAGGGGAGGGTAACAGTAGGGGAAGCATAGGGGAGGGTAACAGTAGGGGAAGCATAGGGGAGGGTAACAGTAGGGGAGGGTATGAGTAGGAGGAAGCATAGGGGAGGGTAACAGTAGGGGAGGGGAGGGTATGAGTAGGAGGAAGCATAGGGGAGGGTAACAGTAGGGGAAGCATAGGGGAGGGTAACAGTAGGGGAAGCATAGGGGAGGGTAACAGTAGGGGAGGGTATGAGTAGGAGGAAGCATAGGGGAGGGTAACAGTAGGGGAAGCATAGGGGAGGGTAACAGTAGGGGAGGGTATGAGTAGGAGGAAGCATAGGGGAGGGTAACAGTAGGGGAAGCATAGGGGAGGGTAACAGTAGGGGAGGGTATGAGTAGGAGGAAGCATAGGGGAGGGTAACAGTAGGGGAAGCATAGGGGAGGGTAAACAGTAGGGGAAGCATAGGGGAGGGTATGAGTAGGAGGAAGCATAGGGGAGGGTAACAGTAGGGGAAGCATAGGGGAGGGTATGAGTAGGAGGAAGCATAGGGGAGGGTAACAGTAGGGGAAGCATAGGGGAGGGTAACAGTAGGGGAAGCATAGGGGAGGGTATGAGTAGGAGGAAGCATAGGGGAGGATAACAGTAGGGGAAGCATAGGGGAGGGTAACAGTAGGGGAAGCATAGGGGAGGGTATGAGTAGGAGGAAGCATAGGGGTGGGTAGCAGTAGGGGAAGCATAGGGGAGGGTAACAGTAGGGGAGGGTATGAGTAGGAGGAAGCATAGGGGAGGGTAACAGTAGGGGAAGCATAGGGGAGGGTATGAGTAGGAGGAAGCATAGGGGAGGGTAACAGTAGGGAAGCATAGGGGAGGGTATAAGTAGGAGGAAGCATAGGGGAGGGTAACAGTAGGGGAAGCATAGGGGAGGGTAACAGTAGGGGAAGCATAGGGGAGGGTAACAGTAGGGAAAGCATAGGGGAGGGTAACAGTAGGGGAAGCATAGGGGAGGGTATGAGTAGGAGGAAGCATAGGGGAGGGTAACAGTAGGGGAAGCATAGGGGAGGGTAACAGTAGGGGAAGCATAGGGGAGGGTATGAGTAGGAGGAAGCATAGGGGAGGGTAACAGTAGGGGAAGCATAGGGGAGGGTAACAGTAGGGGAAGCATAGGGGAGGGTAACAGTAGGGGAAGCATAGGGGAGGGTAACAGTAGGGGAAGCATAGGGGAGGGTAACAGTAGGAAAAGCATAGGGGAGGGTAACAGTAGGGGAAGCATAGGGGAGGGTATGAGTAGGAGGAAGCATAGGGGAGGGTAACAGTAGGGGAAGCATAGGGGAGGGTAACAGTAGGGGAAGCATAGGGGAGGGTAACAGTAGGGGAAGCATAGGGGAGGGATAAAAGTAGGGGAAGCATAGGGGAGGGTAACAGTAGGGGAAGCATAGGGGAGGGTAACAGTAGGGGAAGCATAGGGGAGGGTATGAGTAGGAGGAAGCATAGGGGAGGGTAACAGTAGGGGAAGCATAGGGGAGGGTATGAGTAGGAGGAAGCATAGGGGAGGGTAACCATAGGGGAGGGTAACAGTAGGGGAAGCATAGGGGAGGGTAACAGTAGGGGAAGCATAGGGGAGGGTATGAGTAGGAGGAAGCTTAGGGGAGGGTATGAGTAGGAGGAAGCATAGGGGAGGGTAACAGTAGGGGAAGCATAGGGGAGGGTAACAGTAGGGGAAGCATAGGGGAGGGTAACAGTAGGGAAAGCATAGGGGAGGGTAACAGTAGGGGAAGCATAGGGGAGGGTAACAGTAGGGGAGGGTAACAGTAGGGGAAGCATAGGGGAGGGTATGAGTAGGAGGAAGCATAGGGGAGGGTAACAGTAGGGGAAGCATAGGGGAGGGTAACAGTAGGGGAGGGTAACAGTAGGGGAAGCATAGGGGAGGGTATGAGTAGGAGGAAGCATAGGGGAGGGTAACAGTAGGGGAAGCATAGGGGAGGGTAACAGTAGGGGAGGGTAACAGTAGGGGAAGCATAGGGGAGGGTAACAGTAGGGGAAGCATAGGGGAGGGTAACAGTAGGGGAAGCATAGGGGAGGGTAACAGTAGGGGAAGCATAGGGGAGGGTAACAGTAGGGGAAGCATAGGGGAGGGTAACAGTAGGGGAAGCATAGGGGAGGGTAACAGTAGGGGAAGCATAGGGGAGGGTAACAGTAGGGGAAGCATAGGGGAGGGTAACAGTAGGGGAAGCATAGGGGAGGGTAACAGTAGGGGAGGGTAACAGTAGGGAAGCATAGGGGAGGGAAACAGTAGGGGAAGCATAGGGGAGGGTAACAGTAGGGGAAGCATAGGGGAGGGTAACAGTAGGGGAAGCATAGGGGAGGGTATGAGTAGGAGGAAGCATAGGGGTGGGTAGCAGTAGGGGAGGGTAACAGTAGGGGAAGCATAGGGGTGGGTATGAGTAGGAGGAAACATAGGGAGGGTAACAGTAGGGGAAGCATAGGGGTGGGTAACAGTAGGGGAAGCATAGGGGAGGGTAACAGTAGGGGAAGCATAGGGGAGGGTAACAGTAGGGGAAGCATAGAGGGTAGTAGTACAAAGGAGTACAAAGGAGTACAACGGAAATCAAGCAACAACAGATCTGGTGACCCTTCTAGGCTGCTTGTCCTCCAAAACACTGAGGATCAATTGTCCAAACAGTGGTTTAGAGTGGGTAAGGGATCATTGGAAAGGGAACCACTGCCCTGGAACTAATGTCCGTGGCAGGATTAGGAAGTTAGTAGGGGACAGATGGGTTAGTAACTGAGGGGGGGATATAATAAAGGTATTAATTTACAAACGCAGTCAGTCGCGCGTTTGATGCAAGATATTTTTCTAGGCGAAGTTTAAATGAATCAACGGTGCTGCAATCTATAACGTCTCGGGGAAGCCCATTCCACAAGCTGACAACTCGATTGAAGAAGAAATTCTTAGATTCGTGTGAGTTAAAAGATTTACCGATAATTTTGCAACCGTATCCCCGCGTGTAATTAGATTGGTCAATAGTGAAGTACTTACTACAGTTCATATTGTCGATGCCTTTGATGATTTTGAACACTTGAATTAAGTTGCCTCTTAATCTGCGCTGGGTTAAAGGAAATAGATTTAATTCTCTAAGACGCTCCTCGTATGGTTTGTTCTTTAGGCTAGGTATAATTTTGGTAACTTTACGTTGAACTCGTTCTAGCTTGTCTATATCTTTTTGGTAATAAGGGCACCAGGATTGAACGCAGTATTCCAGAAGAGGGCGGACTAAGGAATTGTAAAGGGTTAGGATAACTTCATTGGATTTATGATCAAATGACCTGCCTATAAAGCCAATTATTTTGTTTGCTTTCTTAACAACTTCTGAACATTGTTGACTCGGTTTTAGGTTACTCGATATTGTTACTCCCAGATCGGTTTCTCTGTTTACATTCTTAAGCTGAGTAGCTAAGTAGGGAAAGCATAGGGGAGGGTAACAGTAGGGGAAGCATATGGGAGGGGAGGAGTAGGGGAAGCATAGGGGAGGAGTAGGGGAAGCATATGGGAGGGGAGGAGTAGGGGAAGCATAGGGGAGGAGTAGGGGAAGCATAGGGGAGGTTAAGAGTAAGGGAGGGTAGGAGTAGGGGAAGCATACGGGGAGGTACGTAAGAGTGGGGGAAAATAGAACAGTGAGAAGAGGGAGTATACAGTATTATAAATAACAAATATTGCTAAGATATGATGCTAGAAATAACGAATGAAAGGGAGAAAGGGAACATGTAGAGGAACTGGACAAGCAAAAACCGTAACATCAATGGGAAATCGAAGGAAGAAACGATAACATATAGAAATGAGGAGTGAGGGATATATACTGTAAAAGATTTAGCACAGGAAAAAATAACAATTAGTTGAAGAGAAAGGAATGAGCTGAACACATATATATAGACACCAGGCAAGAACGAATTATAAGAATACTGAACTAGAGGGACACCCGTTAGAGCGCATATCTCCGCCTACACTGAATGGTACTTTACTATTAATATCATGCGCCTAATTGTTCTTGTGAATATGGCTACCAGGATATGGTCTGCATTGCCCTCTAAATTGAATAACTTCTTCTTTGGGGCATATCCTCTGTCTGCCCACCAAATTTCGTGAACATTTCCGGATTGCCTCCTCAATTTAATAATATCTTCTATGGTGCATATCCTACCTGCCCATCTAATTTCGTGAAAATTGGTTCATAACTTTTGTATGATATCTTGCTTAGAGACAAACAGACAAACAAACAAACAGAGGTGAAAACATAACCTCCGTGCAACTTCGTTGGCGGAGGTAATTAGGAGGAGATGTAGAGAACTGGACGAAATGAAAGGAGAACGAGGACAAGATACACAGGCGCATATTAAGAGAGACCGAGGAAGGAAGGAGTGGGAAGAAGAATGGAGAAGGACATTTTTTCGAGACAAATAAGAAAACAGAAACAAGAACATAAAATGTAAAGGAAATACACAACAATGGATAATAGGGGCAGGAGGTGAAAGGAAAATAAGTAAGTTTACGATTATAATTTTTGTTAGAAAAAGAAGGTAAACATAATAAATAGATCACTTATTTGATGGAGTAAGAAAATAATTAAATATGAAAGGGATGAGTGAATTAAAATTAAATTAAGATAAAAAAAGGAACGTATCAAGACAAAAGATGAACGAAAAGAGAAAAATGGGTTGTAGGAGAACAATCATAGAGTTATAGGGTTACAATTTCATAAACAACATTTTGTATAAGAAATCAAATACATAAATACATAAATAGATGGGCACTCGGGAGAGTGCGTATCTCCACCCTCCCTGACTCCATGCCTTCTACCGATCGCCAGCTAATTTATAATAACTTTTTCTTTGGCGCATATCCTACATTCCCACACACTTTCGTGAAAATTGGTTCATATATTTTGAAGATATCTTGTTTACAGACAAACAGACAAACAAACAAAAGGAGGACAAAGCATAATTTCCTCTAAATTCGTTGGCGAAAGTAACTAAATTCGTTGGCGAAAGTAACTAAATTCGTTGGCGAAAGTAACTAATCCTACGATCTAAACGTGTATGAATAATTATACACTGTATAGGCCTACGTGAAAATATCGAGGAGAAAACAAGTTCCCAAAAGAATGTGAGGGAATAACAAAGGAGAAGGAAAAGAAACTCTAGAAGAGAAGGTGGCGAGAGAAGACAACAGGAAACCAATTTGAGGTGTAATGAGGTTATCTGTTGGGATAACTACTTACACTGTACACCTAAACTACTCTACGTCGGAGATGGCAGGGAGAGAGAAGGAAGGACAGTCAAAACAATAGAGGGTGAGGTTGGTTGGAAAAGAAGAAATATAGTTAGGGCTAAAAGGAAATTTTAAGAAGATAGATAGATAGATATAGTCACTATAGAGACATTTACACTGATTGATTGATAGATGGATTACTGAGAGAGAGAGAGAGAGAGAGAGAGAGAGAGAGAGTGTGGGGGGGGGGGGGGAATAATAAAATAATTATATTAAAACAGTTTATTGCCCCTATAAGTGGTCGTAATGATGCTTACTTTATACCTGAGACTAATATGGTTGCCTGGTAACATTTTTCTTTAATTTATTGTAATATCTTAATGTATATTTTAATAGTCTGTTTTATTCATCACTAATATCTTTTCTGAACTATACCCTGTTCCAAATAGGTAGGCCAGAAATCGTGAACCCTACCTCTGTAACTCAAAAAGCGCTGGAGCAAATTTGCTGTATATTTCCACACCTATTTCCTGGCTGACCCTTCCCAAATGGTAGAAATATTACCTTGATTACCCCACTCGTTTGTGAGCTATAAAGGTAAATGCTAAAATTAGTTTAATGCTATTGATTTGGAACAGGGTATAGCAATTTCTGAGGTCTAGGGTATATCTATTCCTCATTACCTGAGGACTTTTTTCTCTTGCTGAACATTGTTTAATTCAGTTAAATAATTGTACTGTAATTTCCCTACATTTTACTGCAAGAATAATTATAAATCTCCGTACCTTTAAAATTGTTCGTGCTGTGATTAATAACGAGATAATGCACATTTGTCTTAAATATAAAATTGTCAACTCTTTCAGTTGTTAAATTGATACATATATTTTGCTAGTTTAGTTGCATGCATGTATAAAAGAAGAAATATTTACCTTGTTAGTTATTCTACATATAGATTTAGCCTATTTATGGTCTATCTATTGTAATACTCCTAAATAGTTCAAATGACATAAATAAAGGAAGTCCTATCAGAATTATAGCTGTTATCGGGTATACGTACTTCAACCTAAAAAGCAAATATATAAATAAGGGGCCCCAAACTGAGGTGTAAATTTACATAGTACAGACCACACCATTTTCCATGTAAGTAAAAGCCCTATTGATATATCCCAGCATCCTGCAACAGAAATCAAGGGGAAGCCAGGAAAGAAAACGAGAGGGAGAGAGAGAGAGAGAAATCGTAGGCGAAAGAGAAATGAAGGGTAAAGCAGAAAAAGCGATGGGTGAGGAAAGGTGCGAGGAATGAGGGAGGAGGCAAAGAAGAGCGATAAAAGAGGGAGACAACAAGGGAGAGAATAAGGGAGAGAAGGGGGAGGAAGAGCCGATTCTAAGGTGTTGTCTCAACGGCTTTACAGTGGAGCCATTTTGGATACCTAGAGTCTATAACCCATCACAGACTACATACACCTGATATATGATTTCCCTTTCAGTACGGCAAAGTCATTTAATTGAATTCCAACCAAATTTATAAAATTATTGTATTTTGCTTAGGAATAGTGATCAACTATCAAAAGGGTTTACATTTTCACATGTAAAACCTCCATTATCATGTTAATTTTTGTTTTTTGTATTCTAGATAATATATGACAATATGACTTAGCTTATGAATAACCTCTCGTATATGCATATAACTTCACTCGAGTTCGTTCTCCATGACCAAGGAAATGTCAGCATGGTACTGAGCGACAAATAGAAGTACAACCCGAGGTATACAACATGGCGCTAGTGCAGACAAATATAGTATTACTCTCCTATAGAGGATTGAGGGGAAGGAAGGGGGAGGCAACGAAGGGGAAGGGAAAGAGGGGAAACATGCAGCGAGGAGGAAAGAAAGGCAATGAAAGGGAGAGGGAAGGAAGGATACGAGGAGTGGTGATGAGAGGGGAGGTGGTGGTAGAGGGAGGTGGGGAAGAGGGAAGGTGGGGAGAGGAGAGGTGGGGGAGAGGGGAGGTTTGGGAGAGGGGAGGTAGTGGAGAGGGGAGGTGGTGGAGAGGGGAGGCGGTAGAGATGGGAGATGGTGGAAGAGGGAGGTGGTTAGACAAAAGAGGTGTTCAGGGGTAAGGTGGTGCAGAGGAACTACTAGGAGACCGAGAGGGTTGGAGATAATGAGGAATAAAATTGAGATCTAGACACAGAGATGATTAAACTCAGGCTAGGATAAAGGGATAGTCGGAACCAAGAGGGAAGTAGAATGAGAAATAACTAACTTTAGACAGAGTGGGCTAGTGTCGAATCGAACTGACTAACATAGACACATGTGTTGGGTGAATAGCTTTCATTATCGCTTAAACAAACTTGAATTACATAGCATTACTCAGGTTTGATGCAAAACATATAGTATTGATATTATCTTCCCTGCACATCTCAATCTCCTGGTATATCATTACATTTATAGCCTGTACCATAACATTTGTTTGAGGGACTTTTGGAAATGTCATAAGGCTTTTGCATGGTAAAATTTAGGAACAGGCATTTTCACCCACGATGCGCTATATATATATATTACCACAAGACTTCGATAACATTACGCCCGTGAACAGTCCTCCGCCGCTCGTGGATTCAAGATGTTACAAACATTAATGTTATTATTAGGCATATCACCATTTTTTTTTTTTTTTTTTTTTTACAGAAAATATTAACCGGCAATAGAAAGTTCTAAGAGTCATTGTTGTATGGTAATGAATGATTGGGTCATAATTAGTGTATGCATTAAATATCATATTAGCTTAGTTATTAATACTTATAGTTGTTTATCTTACGCTGACAGTAAATTGCAATGTCCTCATCTTACTTATTCAGCTATTAAGAAGATTTTGAACCAAAATATATTGTTAATTAAGAAAACTTGGAATATATATGATGCAGAGACACAGTAGTTTCATATTTTTTCCATCAAGGGAAGAGAAATATGTTGCAAAGGGATTCAATTTACCATCATCTAGAAACAATATATACTTTAGATAAGAGAAGGAACAATCCATCATTATTCAAAGTTATGTTATGATTTAACGTGTTAATAAAAACCTTTACCTCTCGATGAAAGGATACGACTAATGAAACGTTGTCTCGAAGTAAAGCTGTATTTTCATGGTCGTTGTCAATTGTCGTTTGTCCCGTTGACTATGGGAGGTCTCTCATAAGTGGAATTACATCGCCTATTAGTAGGTGAAACACAAACACTATATTGTTGTGAAAATACGAAGGCTAGTCAAGATATTGTTTTAGTTCATCGACTCCAAGAGTGCTATTCTAAAATCAATAATATCTTCTACAAATACCGGAATATGATAACACTGTTGTATTTGTAATTAAGTAGTTAACTTTATTATTACGACAGGCTTTCTCTGAGTGTAATAGGATTGCCTAGGGCTACTCAGAACACTAACAAAAATGTATTAACATACTGAAGGAGTTGATTGAGGTAGTAGATTTTAATACTATGATTATAGGGCGTATTTTAAAACTTAATAATGTTAATGCAACTAACTAAAAATGCCGCGATCATATTGCATGGGTTAAGTAGAGTATCAAAGAGGTCTACATCCACTGACCCCATCCATCTGGACCATCAGTCACCACCAGGCATTAATTACAAGCTGTGTCATATACGATTTACGGCCGAGCTCAACCCAGATTGCCAGATTAATACCATGTTTCTTGAAGCGATAACATTAGTCATCTTTATGCTGAATGCGTTATTTTTGGTATCCTAGTTTGCTAAATTATTACCCTGTTACTTAGATTAAATTTGTATTGCCTGCTGATTGTCCAGTTATGGGTCTGTAGGCTTTAACTTACACATGTTCTAAATGTTCGCTGCCACTCGTATACTGTAGTAGTGACCAAATGAAGAGGCCATAGTACGGATTTAGTCATAGTGCTAGATTACAAACTGAACTAAGCTACAGTATTGGTCCCATTATGTTTCGTGCTGACCCAACACTAAAGCAGGTGGGAGTGGTGAGTGTGCAGAAAACGTTCCCCTTTGCTATCCTTGTCTGCCACTTAGTACCATATTCTAATTTACATTTAAATCCGGACAGCATATCAGATCTGTGTAATCTGTGTAGCTGTGTAACTCTATGTAACCCTCTTTCTCATGCTGTGTCTCGGCAGCACATTAAGAAGTGAGTGTTTGGGAGTTGGTCCATTTCTCAAGGTGTGTCGCGGGGCCCATTATTCCTCACTAACTTTAACTCTCTCTCTCTCTCTCTCTCTCTCTCTCTCTCTCTCTCTCTCTCTCTCTCTCTCTCTCTCTCTCTCTCTCTCTATATATATATATATATATATATATATATATATATATATATATATATATATATATATATATATATATATACATACTCACTACTCAGTATATACAGTATATATACTGGATATAATTATACTGTATATATGTATGAGAGAGACAGATCCTCTTCTATTTCGCTCATGTATCACTTTTTGTTTTTTCTTTTGTTTTGCACATCAGAATAATTGTAAAGCTCTCATTCCTTATATTGATGTTGTCTTCTCATAATGTACAACTGTTCTCATTTCCCTCTTTCATGTTCGCCTAGTTTTAACTATCATCATTATCTTTGCCTCAACGACGACTTATTTATTTTTTGTTCTGTTATTTACGTTTTTCCAACTACTTCTTCCTTCCCATATCTATTTATTTTCCAACCTCTATTACTTCATGTATTTTAATTTCCCCAAAGACTGTTTATCCATCTAACAATTCACCATCAACCAATAGTTTGTCTCTTCGTCTGTTTGTCTTTATCCACTTGTTTTTAATTCTTCCTTTTCCATTATTCCTGTATAGCTCTTTCTTCTCCCCCACCTTTATCCCCTCTTCTCCTTCCCTCCTTCCGTCTGTGGGCCGCTATTAAATCTCGCTCTGGCCGGTTGCGTATGAGGAAGTGATTAATAAGTGGGAGGGTAATTAAGAGGAGTCATATATTACACTGTTTTACCCAGAGTCGACATAAGGCGGTGGGGGGAGGCTGGCTGGCTGGTTCAGATGGTGGGTAGGAAGGAGCTGCATATGTTTCTTCCCCCCCCCCTCCCCTCTCTCTCTTTCTCTCTCTCTCTCTCTCTCTCTCTCTCTCTCTCTCTCTCTCTCTCTCTCTCTCTCTCTCTCTCTTTCGAGAGAGAGAGAGAGACTTCTTCTGTTCTACCCTTTCCTTCAACTTTCCTTTGTATCGGGTATGCCATCTCTACTAGAATTAAATCCTGACCACTTGGATCGTAAGCTCTGTGTGGACTGTGTTTGTATGTACATTTATGTAAATCTCTCTCTCTCTCTCTGTTGTCGGTACGTATTTATATATTCTACTGCTATTATGTGCTATACTATTATGTGCTATACTATTATGTGTTATACTATTATGTGCTATACTATTATGTGTTATACTATTATGTGCTATACTATTATGTGCTATACTATTATGTGTTATACTATTATGTGCTATACTATTATGTGCTATACTATTATGTGTTATACTATTATGTGTTATACTATTATGTGTTATACTATTATGTGCTATACTATTATGTGCTATACTATTATGTGCTATACTATTATGTGCTATACTATTATGTGTTATACTATTATGTGTTATACTATTATGTGTTATACTATTATGTGCTATACTATTATGTGCTATACTATTATGTGCTATACTATTATGTGCTATACTATTATGTGCTATACTATTATGTGCTATACTATTATGTGCTATACTATTATGTGCTATACTATTATGTGCTATACTATTATGTGTTATACTATTATGTGTTATACTATTATGTGCTATACTATTATGTGCTATACTATTATGTGCTATACTATTATGTGCTATACTATTATGTGCTATACTATTATGTTGCTATACTATTATGTGCTATACTATTATGTCCTATACTATTATGTTATACTATTATGTGCTATACTATTATGTGCTATACTATTATGTGCTATACTATTATGTGCTATACTATTATGTGCTATACTATTATGTGTTATACTATTATGTGTTATACTATTATGTGCTATACTATTATGTGCTATACTATTATGTGCTATACTATTATGTGCTATACTATTGTCACAGAACTTGAATTTGAAAATACAGTACTAATAAAGATTAATTAGTATTAGCTCTAACGTTATGTAATCTATTGCTAACTATTTAATTTCTTAATTTATTAAGTATCCTCCCATATGTGTACTCTATTGGTTACAGGGGCATACTGTTATACGTCTCCCAAATGGTAAAAATATCAGCTCGATTACGTAATTTTTGTAGGTATATAGGATATCAAATGTCGGTATATGTAGACTCGTCCTTATGACCAGACTAAACATTTGTTGATCTGTATATGCACGGCAGTAGGATCCGAGGCCGTTGTTTAAGGGGGGTCACCTGCTTTTTTTTATCTTTCTCTCCTTGTCTGTCTTTCTCTGGCTTGTATCCATTCGGACCCATTCAGCCAACTGTCTTAAGACGTTTATCCCAATCTAGGTGTCGATTTCTTCCTGGCGAACCAGCATTGTATGGAGAAATACGGCTTCGCCGGAGACATTTTTCTATCGAAAAATTTACAAATTTAGCTTGCTGTCAAAACAAATATATATACAGTATATGCTGGCGCGCTACCGCTCGCCAGGACAATATTGACACCTGGATGGGGGTAAGCGTCTTAAAACAGTAGGCTGAATTGGGCCGAATGGATACAAGCCAAAGAGAGAGGAAGATAAAGATAAAAAAAAGCGAGGTGGGCTCCCTAACTATCGAAGCATGGACAATAATGTCACCTACGTTAATTCTATATTCTATACTCTGAAATCAATGCAAAATATTCCTGAAACGTTTTTAGAATACGTTGGTCATCGGGAACTGATGATAATAGCTATCGTGTAATACCCCCCTAGGAGATCCTTCTAGAGATAAGCAAATCGTCTGAGAGTAAGTTGAAGACATTAGCCCCTTCAGGATACGAGGATGTGTTTCATATATATTATCTGGCTATTATTAGAAGATTTTATTCATATTAGCAATTGTAGATGGGAGCCAGCGGTAACTGAGTTAGTCTTATTCGTATTTCATTTTCACAGATCTTTCCTAAGCTGTATGGAATTGTCTAAAGACAGCCCCCATAAACTGTCAAATCGCGTCATAATCCTCCAGGGGTTAATATAAACAAATCTATCATTGAAATTAGACAGTTTTGTGTTCACTTAATTTACTCTTCCTCAGCTACATTACTTTTAGTTAGAAAATATTGCTTTAGAAACGCTGTGCATGTAAAACATTTATTATATACGGTTTGCTGTAACATTTATTATATACGGTTTGCTGTAACATTTATTATATACGGTTTGCTGTAACATTTATTATATACGGTTTGCTGTAACATTTATTATATACGGTTTGCTGTAACATTTATTATATACGGTTTGCTGTAACATTTATTATATACGGTTTGCTGTAATATGAATATACTTTATACATTGTTTAATTTGCCTTCTTGATTACTAATGTTATTTTATTTCTGTGTTGCAGGTATGTGGAGTCGGACAGAGTGGTGTTGCAGTATCCTTGAAGGTAAAATATTGCAACTATGGGGGAGGCACTCGCTATAGGCAGTTCTGCCTTTTGCCTCCCTCAATCACATAGAAAAAAAAAAAAAAAAAAAAAAAATGCCATGGATGGGGAAATGAGTTATTTTGTCATCAAATATTATCTTCGAATGTATTATTTAAAATTACATCATGCTTTAATCAGAGTGTAAACAATTTGACAGAAAAATAACGCTGGGATAGATTACGTCGTTTCTACAGGATCTTAAACTAAAAGATGTGGCTGACTCTATCTAAGTTGCTAAGAATAAATAATATTTCGTCAAAGCTAATACACTGGAAGTACGCATCCTTTTTTTCAAGTATTTCAAATTAATTCATCTGTGTTCATAAGGTATAAACAGCTTAACTGAAAAGAAAAAATAATTGATAGAAATAAGTCCCGATATTATAAAAGCTATATTAACGAGAGAGAGAGAGAGAGAGAGAGAGAGAGAGAGAGAGAGAGAGAGAGAGAGAGAGAGAGAAGAAAACACAGGAGGGATGGGAGGGGGGGGGGGGGGGCGGGGGGGGGGGGGGGGAGATTTAACGATCGTATTCCTAAACATGTGAAAATGGGCTTTGCGTTTTCCATATTGGCCGATAGAACCAAAACTTACTTCCTTCTTCGGTGTATATGGAGTCATCAATAAATAAAACGTGAAACAGGTGTCGGAAATTGGAACAGTTCAAAATAGTCTGGAAATACGACAAAGCAATTTATTCTGAAGATAAGTAGGCCACGAGAGCACTGTGTTCATCATACTTACAACGTGTAACTTGATCGAACACTGACATTAGATTAAGGGGGGTAAGTTTTTTTTTATAGGTCAGTATATTTAATTATATATTATGCTTGTTTTTTGTTTCCTCCCTAGACCTCCATCAAGCTTATAAAAACATCAACAAGATCCCCCTTATAGATAAATTTGTACATTTGTACATGGTAGAAAAAGGTCCCGGCCGAAGGCCAAATCCTCCTAAATTAACGTCTTGCTATCGCTTGTCAGGAAAAAATTGACAGTTAAATGGCACGAAAGGTCTTAATATTGACAGTGAAATGGGGTGGATAGTTTTAAATTCACCTAACTAATGGGGTGAACGTCTCATAATCTGAACACTAATGGTGCTAAACGTGAGGGAGAACGGGGTCCAGAAAAACCCAAAGCTGTATTGTAAATGTTAGCCACTATTTGGTAATATATTTATTTGGTTATATTTATAACTTACTAGGTAACTAGGTTATGAAATTTGACCTTTGATCTTGTTGTAAGTCATATCTACTATGATGTGTATGTGACAAATTTGACCTTTGATCTTGTTGTAAGTCATATCTACTATGATGTGTATGTGACAAATTTGACCTTTGATCTTGTTGTAAGTCATATCTACTATGATGTGTATGTGACAAATTTGACCTTTGATCTTGTTGTAAGTCATATCTACTATGATGTGTATGTGACATGATCTTGTTGTAAGTCAACTATGATGTGTATGTGACAAATTTGACCTTTGATCTTGTTGTAAGTCATATCTACTATGATGTGTATGTGACAAATTTGACCTTTGATCTTGTTGTAAGTCATATCTACTATGATGTGTATGTGACAAATTTGACCTTTGATCTTGTTGTAAGTCATATCTACTATGATGTGTATGTGACAAATTTGACCTTTGATCTTGTTGTAAGTCATATCTACTATGATGTGTATGTGACAAATTTGACCTTTGATCTTGTTGTAAGTCATATCTACTATGATGTGTATGTGACAAATTTGACCTTTGATCTTGTTGTAAGTCATATCTACTATGATGTGTATGTGACAAATTTGACCTTTGATCTTGTTGTAAGTCATATCTACTATGATGTGTATGTGACAAATTTGACCTTTGATCTTGTTGTAAGTCATATCTACTATGATGTGTATGTGACAAATTTGACCTTTGATCTTGTTGTAAGTCATATCTACTATGATGTGTATGTGACAAATTTGACCTTTGATCTTGTTGTAAGTCATATCTACTATGATGTGTATGTGACAAATTTGACCTTTGATCTTGTTGTAAGTCATATCTACTATGATGTGTATGTGACAAATTTGACCTTTGATCTTGTTGTAAGTCATATCTACTATGATGTGTATGTGACAAATTTGACCTTTGATCTTGTTGTAAGTCATATCTACTATGATGTGTATGTGACAAATTTGAACTCAGTATCTTAAAAGCAAATACTATGATAATTGATAATGGTCTTACCCGCTTAAAACAATAACAGCAACATCTACCACCTCCGCAACAATACAAAACACATATATTATGGATATATATTAGCGTGGAAACAGTCATATTAAGGAAGCTCAGACGGTATTGTGAAGCATAATTTACTGGTTTGACTCAATGATTTAAGGAGGGGGTTTCGTTTGCTCTCTAAACCTCTATAAAACTTTAAAAAACACCCTCAAGACCCCCCTTCGATATAAATTTGTACATTTTTCGGTAGAAAAATGTCCCGGCCGAAGGCCGATTCCTCTTCAAATACAGGCTCGCTATCGCTCGTCAGGAAAAAATCGACACCTAAATGGCACGAAAGGTCTTAATATTTGCAAAGAAATTGGGCAAAAGGTCTGAAAACGCCAAACTAATGGGGGAATGTCTTGAAATCTCATAACTAATAGGGCTAAACATGAGGGAGGAGGAGGACTCGAAAAACCAACTGCCTCCCCTTAAAAGCAATGGTCGCATGAACTCATTGATTCCCTAAATTTGCTTGGCAATTTTGTATCTTATCTAATAAGAGGCAAGCACTTTCAACATACTTGTATTCTTCCGTTTTCTCTTGTTTCTAGTTATCTCTTTCTATTGTATCGATATTTTGCCTTTCCTCTTCCTGTATATACTCACTAATTATCAGTGTCAGTCTTCTTTATTCCCCCCTCTCATCTTCTGCCATTCACACATCCATTATCTATTTTCATACTTTGTTTCCTCGTTTTCTCTTATTTATATCTTCCTTTATTATAGCATCTCTAATCACCCTCCTACCTCTTTATTTATATCTCCTTTATTATAGCATCTCTAATCACCCTCCTACCTCTTTATTTGTATCTTCCTTTATTATAGCATCTTTAATCACCCTCCTACCTCTTTATTTATATCTCCTTTATTATAGGATCTCTAATCACCCTCCTACCTCTTTATTTATATCTCCTTTATTATAGCATCTCTAATCACCCTCCTACCTCTTTATTTGTATCTTCCTTTATTATAGCATCTCTAATCACCCTCCTACCTCTTTATTTGTAACTTCCTTTATTATAGGATCTCTAATCACCCTCCTACCTCTTTATTTATATCTCCTTTATTATAGCATCTCTAATCACCCTCCTACCTCTTTATTTGTATCTTCCTTTATTATAGGATCTCTAATCACCCTCCTACCTCTTTATTTATATCTCCTTTATTATAGCATCTCTAATCACCCTCCTACCTCTTTATTTATATCTTCCTTTATTATAGGATCTCTAATCACCCTCCTACCTCTTTATTTATATCTCCTTTATTATAGCATCTCTAATCACCCTCCTACCTCTTTATTTATATCTTCCTTTATTATAGGATCTCTAATCACCCTCCTACCTCTTTATTTATATCTCCTTTATTATAGCATCTCTAATCACCCTCCTACCTCTTTATTTATATCTCCTTTATTATAGGATCTCTAATCACCCTCCTACCTCTTTATTTATATCTCCTTTATTATAGCATCTCTAATCACCCTCCTACCTCTTTATTTATATCTTCCTTTATTATAGGATCTCTAATCACCCTCCTACCTCTTTATTTATATCTCCTTTATTATAGCATCTCTAATCACCCTCCTACCTCTTTCCCCTCACTTTTATTCTCCCTTTCTCTCTTTTTATTCATCGTTTTCTCTTATTATTAGTATTAGTATGCACTTGTCTTCCCATCTTGTCTGACTTACAATTATCTTTCCCACATATATATTTCTCCTTGCCTTGTCCTATTTCTTTGTATCCACTCTCTCTTCTAGTGTCTCTTCTCACTTCCTATCTTCTTCCCTCCGTTCCTCATCTTCTTCCAACCTCAGCACCACAATTGCATCTCAGACATCGTATTTTTTGTCCTTGGAGGCGACGCCATTAATTAAAATGATTAAAAGTGAAATGAGATCGGCCAAATTTATGTGAAACCTCAACCGGATCCGAGAAGGAGGGGAAGCGAGAGAGAGAGAGAGAGAGAGAGAGAGAGAGAGAGAGAGAGAGAGAGAGAGAGAGAGAGAGAGAGAGAGTGTATGTTACATTATTATACATTATACTGTATATCTACATAACGGTAGAGGAAATGCAAATGAGAGTAGGAGATCAAATAAACAAATATATTGATTAACTAACACATAGAAAGGGAAGTCCAAACGGATAGATAGATAGATAGACCGTGAATGCAGACAACATACACAACACTCCAGCTATGAAGTATATCGAAGTAATGTGTATAGTGTCTGAGTTTCTTTATATATAGAAACCTTTTCTATACAATAATGCCATCAAGCACATTTATGCTTAACACAAGACGATTACATTGGGCTAAGGTAGATCTCTGGAAACTAAATGTCTACAAGGTATCTTAAGGGGAGACTGACCGTTTGTTTAGTCTATTAATTCATTTATTCATTTATTTTTTTAGTTTCCTCCCTAGACCTCCATCAAGCTTAGAAAAACACCCCCTAGACCCCCCCTTCAAGATAAATTTGTACATTTTTCGGTAGATAAATTTCCCGGCCGAAGGCCGGTTCCTCTTAAAATTGCAGGCTCGCTATCGCTCGCCAGGAAATAATCGACACCTGAATGGCACGAAAGGTCTTAAAATTGACAAAGGAAATGGGGCGAAAGGTGTTAAAATCGCTAAACTAATGGGCCGAACGTCTTATAATCTCAAAACTAGTGGGGCTAAACAATAGGGAGAAGGGGGTCCAGAAAAACGGTCTGCCTCCCCTTAATTCATCCTATGACTGACATAATAAGATGATGGAATACGTCATCGTAACTACAAAGGTTAGAATACCTACATAATCTATTTTTTTATTAATTTCACCACAACACCAAACACCTCCAATGAAATTAATGAAAGCATAAATTATTTCGGTGCAGCTAAAACCTTGTATTATATTTTCATGTGAAGCAACTTTGTTTGTATGTCATTCAAGATAATACTAGTATTTCATGTAGGAAAACTGCTGGCCTATACATGTGATTCACTAAGAAAACAGTATGAGATATATTTACTCTATTTAAAACAGTATGAGATATATTTACTCTATTTAAAACAGTATGAGATATATTTACTCTATTTAAAACAGTATGAGATATATTTACTCTATTTAAAACAGTATGAGATATATTTACTCTATTTAAAACAGTATGAGATATATTTACTCTATTTAAAATGAGACGGCTAATAGATTTTGAGGACATTTGACAATCCCTGACCAAGGTGATAGAAGCAGAAGTTGCAAACAAATGCCATTTATTAACTAGGAAATCGAATACAGGGTGAAATATATACCCTTTTTTCACAAAGAAATCAATCCCGGTAATATAGAATTGTAAATCAATCCCGGTAATATAGAATTGTAAATCAATCCCGGTAATATAGAATTGTAAATCAATCCCGGTAATATAGAATTGTAAATCAATCCCGGTAATATAGAATTGTAAATCAATCCCGGTAATATAGAATTGTAAATCAATCCCGGTAATATAGAATTGTAAATCAATCCCGGTAATATAGAATTGTAAATCAATCCCGGTAATATAGAATTGTAAATCAATCCCGGTAATATAGAATTGTAAATCAATCCCGGTAATATAGAATTGTAAATCAATCCCGGTAATATAGAATTGTAAATCAATCCCGGTAATATAGAATTGTAAATCAATCCCGGTAATATAGAATTGTAAATCAATCCCGGTAATATAGAATTGTAAATCAATCCCGGTAATATAGAATTGTAAATCAATCCCGGTAATATAGAATTGTAAATCAATCCCGGTAATATAGAATTGTAAATCAATCCCGGTAATATAGAATTGTAAATCGCCACGCGCATTGTATAGCAGATAAATATAAAAACGTTCTTACACACACAACAGCTTCATTGACGTAGAACAATACATCAATCACGATCCATATTGCATCACACCAAGTCACACCACACCACTCTACAGTAGCCAAACCACACCACGTCACACCATACGAACCCCATTACACCCCATCACGTCACTCAAACAGCACACACAGCACACGATCCATAACACTACAGCACACATAACCTTGTATCCCTCACAAGCTGCTGGGGTGAGATTGTGGGTACGTGCGTGTGTGTGTGGGTGTGTTTGTGGTTGTGTGTGTGTAATGTCTACTTCTATGTGTGTGTGTGTGTGTGTGTGTGTGTGTGTGTGTGTGTGTGTGTGTATGTGTTGTGTGAGAAAAACGAAGATTGCCTAATGTTCCGTGTGGCGGGCTGACCGGGCGGTAAGAAGCGGGGGATATGGAGGAGGAGAGGGGGAAATTAGTGAGGAGGTGGGGAGGAGGGTAGTGGCAGGAAATGAGAGAGAGAGAGAGACGGTAAAGAACGATGATAAAGGAGAAGAGAGAGAGAGAGAGAGTGTGTGCGTGTGTGTGTGTGTGAGTGAGAGAGAAAGAGAGTAACATAGGACCAAGGTACAATAATGAATGAAAACAATTATATAAAGGTTAAAAGGGACTGGAAATGACGATGATTAAGAGAAAATCGGAATACCACCCAATCAAGATATCGAATTAAATATATAATTATACTGTAATATGAAGTAAATGTAAAGCAAAATAAATAAATGATAGAAGGTAGTCTTAAGAATTGGCAAAAATGTATTAATGATACAAATATATTGTTTCGGAAATAGTAAAATATAAGATACAACAGGAAAGTATACTGTAGGAGGGACTTCCAGGCGTATACTGTAGGAGGGACTTCCAGGCGTATACTGTAGGAGGGACTTCCAGGCATATACTGTAGGAGGGACTTCCAGGCGTATACTGTAGGAGGGACTTCCAGGCGTATACTGTAGGAGGGACTTCCAGGCGTATACTGTAGGAGGGACTTCCAGGCGTATACTGTAGGAGGGACTTCCAGGCGTATACTGTAGGAGGGACTTCCAGGCGTATACTGTAGGAGGGACTTCCAGGCGTATACTGTAGGAGGGACTTCCAGGCGTATACTGTAGGAGGGACTTCCAGGCGTATACTGTAGGAGGGACTTCCAGGCGTATACTGTAGGAGGGACTTCCAGGCGTATACTGTAGGAGGGACTTCCAGGCGTATTTGGGCAAAGGATTGGACCAAGGGTAGCAATAAAAGTTAAAGGTACCATAAAACAAACACAAACAATATTTATATAAGCTAATATAATTATATATATATATATATATATATATATATATATATATATATATATATATATATATATATATAACAATTAACTAGGGGTAAAGAACATTTGAAATACGAGTGACTTAAACAGATAAGAAAAATGTAAACATTTAAGCAGGAAATAAAATAAAGTAAATGAAGAAAATAAAGAGTCAATTAACGAAAACAAAACTCCAAAGGCAAGTGTTTTCCGTAAATTTGAAAATTGTGCACTTGTTTTAGAACAATGTAATATATAACAAAAAAAATCGAACACTAAATCTTATAATTTATACTTGAAGACGACGTAAACACCTACTAGACATACAAATCATTACTTTGCTCTGCCTTTGGTGTCACCTTTCGCCCCATTTCGTTGTCAATTTTAAGCCCTTCCGTGCCATATAGGTGTCAATTTTTTCCTGGCGAGCGAAAGCGAGCCTGCAATCTTTCTACCGAAAAATTTACACATTTATCTTTAAGGGGGGTCTAGGGGGTATTTTTCTAAGCTTGATGGAGGTCTCGGGAGGAAACCAAAAAATATATATGAAGAAATGAATTAATAGACCAAACAAACGGCCAGTCTCCCCTTAAGTCTGTAAAAATTGATGTCTCAGGTAAAACTAAATATTTGATTTGATTCGGTTGCAGCATGATTCAATGTTAATCATAAGCTAAGGCAATTTAATCTGTCAATCCAATGGCACTTTTAAGAATAGTACATAGTAAGAATATTAAGTACATATGTTAATTCAATTTACCAAAAGGTATAGTGGATATTATGCTTGTGTAACTACATAGATTTTTTTTCCTCGATCATTCATAAACCATAAACAAAATAATGTCCACGTACACAGCTACAGTAGCTTAGTGCACATGCTTCATTTGTATAGTAGAAACAAAACCCAGAAACATATAAAGTACACACACACACACACACACAGAAAAAAAAACATACAAACATGCAAATAAACACACACACACACACACACACACACACACACACACACACACACACACACACACACATTGTTTGTATGAGATCCGGCCATTATCGCCCAAGGTTTTCAGTCCCTCATCAAGATTACGGTACAAAAAAGGAGAGAGAGAGAGAGAGAGAGAGAGAGAGAGAGAGAGAGAGAGAGAGAGAGAGAGACGGTGAACGCTAATGTATAAGATATAATAGTCAAATAAATGACTAGGTAGATAGCTAGACAGATTGCGAGACAAATATCTAGTAATATACTTAGACAACTAGGGAGACAAATAACTAGATGTGTACTTAGACAAATAGCTTTTAGATAGACAGCTAGTGAAAAACAAAATAACTAGATAGAAACTTAAACAGCTATAGAGACAAGTAACTAGATAGAAACATAGACAACTATAGAGAAAAATACAGTAAGTAGGTAAATGTTAAAAACACTGCTTGAATGAATATAAACATCATATAAGGAGAAGCACTTTATTGACAACGTTTCGCAGAAAGCTTCTTCAGGTCACTGACCTGAAGAAGCTTTCTGCGAAACGTTGTCAATAAAGTGCTCCTCCTCGATTGGTGTTTCTATTCAAGTAGGTAAATACATTTATAAACATGCATATTGCTAACAGGACCAATAAATATATAAACATATAGCAAACAAAACAAAATAAATAAATAAATAAATATATAAGTAGATACTTAAATATATATAGAGATAAATAAACAAATAAACGTAAAGAAGTAGCTAGTGTAGTGAAACAAAAGACAGGGTCCAGTTCTTTTCTGTCTCTCCGGAGTGTTGGGACTGAATCAGGGAGAAAAGAGGATTGGGACGATTGCTATCGGACCCTAACCCCCCTCCCTCCCCCCACCCCCCATACACACACACCACCTCCAACACACAGATACACGTCCATCTCCACCACCACCAAAACACACACACACACACACACATACTACCATCAACATACACACACACACAGACACACACACACACCACCACCACTAACATGCACTCATACATACAAACACACCACCACCACCACCACTAACTTGCACTCATACATACAAACACATACACACACACCATCACCACCACCACCAACAACAACAAAAACAACAACAGCACTCAAGCTCACCACCACCGATCATTGGAGGTTCACGGATATCACACATATACAAACAAATACACACATACTCACACACACAAACAAATAGACATATAACAACCACGTTGACATATAGATATTTGCATAAACACACACACACACACACACACGCACACACACACACACACACACACACACACACACACACACACATACACACGAATATGCAGACAGATAAACAGACCGGAAGACACAGACTATTATACTTTATTGTATTTAGAGTATTGCCAAAAATTTATGTTGAAAACAGTAATTATACTTACAATAAACATTAAATACCAAAATAAATTTATGATTAAACATGCACAAACATACATACATACATACAGCTACTGTACAGTAAATACAAATATATAAAAACTAGACTAAACCAAAATACGGTATGTGTTCTCCGTAGAAGCCATTATGGTGCAAGGCGTGAGGGAAGGAAGACTACCGATATATTGGAATGGCAGACGGGTATGTTTTATAGTTTTAGCTCTTCCTTTCTTATCGACCACGTTGGGGCCTTTATTATCCGGGATCTCCGTCACTATTGTTTTCTTTCAGTGGTTCAAGAAAAAAGGAAAACAAAAATAATACAATAGAATAAAATAGAAAATACAAATACAAAATTGGAAAAATGGGGATTGGGCCTGAACATATAGATAGATAGATAGATAGATAGAAGATCATCAAGGGTGTGTCTGTTCCGTTTTCTGCTTGTGTATATTCATCAGATTTGCATTCCTAGCTATGTTTCGCTATTCCATCACTTTAGGATTAATTTTCCCAAGCTCTTTCGAATTGGTGTCTTCATCTTTATCCAGTCCATCTCATTACAAATATTAATTTTTCTCCATTCCCTGTCTTCATTCCTGCTCTATTTCGTTATCTATAGCCTTTACATTTCTATTTCTTCTTAGTTATAATGATTCCATATATTCTTCGTATTTTTCTATTCCTCCTCCTCCTCCTCTATTTCCTCGTCCTCCTCCCACCACAGCTGAGTGAGAATGGCAGAAGGGGGGAGGAAAAGGCCCAATGGTCATCTCACAGTTGGGTTGGTCATCTCGGGTTTGTTTTGGTTCCTCTTCTCCTTCTTCTTTATGAGGTGTGTTTGTGTGTGTGTGTAATAATAATAATAATAATAATAATAATAATAATAATAATAAACGGTTTATTAAAGAATGGCAGCCTCATGAGCTGAAAATACACATTTTACAATTTAGTGGATGAACATGAGATGTACAGATATGAGGATGGTAAGCTCAGTTTACAAACAAAATAAATAAATACAATAATGATGCATGTGCAGAATACAAATTATCATAAAATAACCATGAGAGTAAGTGATATACAGTACATATACACATTTATTTACTTACTCATATACAGAACATACGTATATACATGTACGTGCGCACATACATATACATACATATATAGGAACATAAGAACATGCAGTAAGTGTGCACATGTCCGTATACACAAACGCTCACGTATGCACACAAACATACATACATACAGAAACTGTTTTGGTATGGTCAGGGTAAAGAGGGTGCAGCAATTTAAGTCCGTATATGGTCCGTGTGGTCAGGTACAGCCTACTACAATGGGAGGTTAATCCTCGGTAGTGTAGGTGTGTGTGTGTGTGTGTGTGTGTGTGTGTGTGTGACAGAAGGCGAAATATGGAAGAGCTGGGCGTTCTATTGTTAAGGGTGGAAATACATGGATGAAGATACGCGAACACTTAATAATAGATAATGCTTATGCATAGATTTATAATCAGAAGTTGCGCTAGTGAGCAATATGTTCTCGCTCATATGTACGTATATTTACATACATATGTGCATATGACCATATAAATACACGTACAGTACATATATATATTATATACCTTATATTCTCAACCGGGCTCGAACCATTGACAGCACATACACACAGACATACATATACATAAATATATGCACATTACATGCATATATGCTCTTCTCTTATCCTACCTGATACTCTCAGCCGGGCTCGAACCACAAACAGTATACACTATAGACACATATATATACATAAATAACGCATACATACATACACATATACGCACACATACATACACATATACTGCACATACATAGATACATATATACACATATACATAAACAAACTCAAGCAAATACATACATAATTATATTCTAATACACACACGCACACACACTTATGCATATATTATTAAAGGTGGGCGCGTATATATGGTGTGACAGGCCGTTATTACACATTATTAATAATATTAACAATGGTTGGGATAGGACTATTTTTATATCTGTCAGTTCTTGCTCTTATTGGTTGGAGTGTGTTGAAATGACGAGCTGCACGTGTAGGTCTAGGGGCGTCTGGTGGAAGTAAGTTTCTGTGTCGTGGGTGTGTGTGTGTGCATGTGTGTGTGTGTGTGTGTGTGTGTGTGTGTGTGTGTGTGTGTGAGTGTGTGTGTGTGTGTTAAGATATTTAGTACATAACTATTGTTATTGCTATTGAAGGTCATCTATTATGACAAAACTCGACAAAGAAATAGGATTTACTATACTGATTAAATCATGTGGACAAAATGAGCCAATATCGAATATATATATATATATATGTGTGTGTGTGTGTAAAGAAAAAGAGAGAGAAATATAGAAACATGTTGGTAAGAATGGAATGTATACTACTTGATTGCCGAGCGATGGAAATAGAAGGAAGAAATGACCAGACATCCGAGGAACGGAGATTTCTTGGGTGGAGAGAGAGAGAGAGAAAGAGAGTGTGTGTATGTATTCATGTGTGTGTCTTTAGATACTGAAACGCTTTAACTTGGATGATACAATACACTTACAATACACAAAACTGTATAATTTAACAAGTACACAACATTTATATAGCGTATAGGTAAAGTTAGACCAGAATAATGTGTGCCCGGAGGGGATATTCTTAAATCCCATAGAGTCCAAGTCTTTTTCCAAATCCCCGACTTAGATTTTATGCTTGAATAAAAAACGCTACCCAGTTTGTATATATTTCCTTGACCAACAACAGGTTTGTTTGTTTGTTTGGTTGTTTGTTAGGCATGAGGTGAGTTTACTGTAGTTATACCAGATCCGATATATTTTTAGTATACTATATATATATATAGTGAATCATAACCTATATTATCTGCATTTACCCATTTCGAAGGATGGTGTGTAAATGAAACAGACTAGATAGATCAATATATGTAAATAGGATATATACAGTATATATATATATATATATATATATATATATATATATATATATATATATATATATATATATATATATATATATAGAGAGAGAGAGAGAGAGACTCCCCCCCACAGACCTAAATATTCCACCATATATATAGGTGTGAGGGACATTGGGGAGGGGAGGGAGAAAGAGAATAGTGAGAATGAGACTGAGAAAATGGCAAGAGGAAGAGGAATACAAATATTAGTGGCATGTGAAGTAAGCTAAAAACCTACAGTATATGAAGTGTAAGTCTATCATTTCCATATTGTTCCTCTTCTTTCTCAGCTTGATTCTTTTTCTCATACTATTTCTTCATTTCTTATTTCGTTCCACAACTTCTTTCTCTTTGTTATCCCTTAAAAAAGACAAATAAGGTGAACGATGGACAGCGAGCAAAAACACATTTAATGCATTGATGAAAAAGTGAGAGAGGACTGGCCGTGATCTTGAAATTTTAGATATCTGGTTAACCCATACAGTGCCAGTGACGTTTTTGTGTGTTGATTTTAGCTGCATTTAGGACATTTTATGAAGCTTACGAAAGATATATGGTAGCTAAAAGGATTAGTCTGTGGCCTTGTAATATGTATACGTCCGTCTTAAGCTGAAAAAAGCGTTTAATAGTTGCCAGAATATAATGAATGGGGCGTCACCGGTACTGTATGGGTTAATAAAAGGTAAACAAAAGGCGAGACTGTGGCGTTACACATTTATTTTTCGGCGTGTTTGTTAGTCAATGTCCAATTTTAGCTTGTTATATGTGGCTTACAGGTCGATTAATTCACAAAATGAATTTGTTTGTGCCTGAAATTGATGAAATTCGCACAAAACTCTAGAAATGGTAAACACATTTAGCAACAATTGGACAATTATTGCTAGAATCGGCTTGAAACAATGCCGAAAAACTCTCCGTGCGACGCTGCATCATAAGATATGAAGGGAGATTGAGAAAGTTGTCACATTAATTCCAAACACAGCATATATCCATATAGTTTTTCTTTATTTTTCGCTTTATACTTTCGAGGAACCACTCTGAGGCATAACATTCAATACATACGTTGTCGATTGTAATATGAATAATAGGAAGGAATGGAACTTATGGGAAGCGAGAGAATGACTAAGAGGGTATACGAGAGCGAGGTGGAAGGACAGAGAGGGAAAAGTAGACCGAAGGAGAGGTGGAAGGATGGAGTGAGGAAGTACACAGGAGTACAAAGGAAATCAAGCAACAACAGATCTAGTGACCCTTCTAGGTTGCTTGTCCTCCAAAACACTGAGGATCAAGTGTCCAAACAGTGGTTTAGAGTGGGTAAGGTAACATTGGAAAGGGAATTACTGCCCTGGAACTAATGTCCGTGGCAGGATTAGGAAGTTAGTAGAGGACAGATGGGTTAGTAACTGAGGGGGGGATAAAATAAAATTATTCATTTACAAACGCAGTCAGTCGCGGGTTTGATGCGAGATATTTGTCTAGGCGGAGTTTAAATGAATCAACGATGATGCAGTCTATAACGTTTCGGGGAAGCCCATTCCACAAGTTGACAACTCGATTGAAGAAGAAATTCTTAGATTCGTGTGAGTTAAAAGATTTACCAATAATTTTGCAACCGTTTCCCCGCGTGTAATTAGATTGGTCGATAGTGAAGTACTTACTACAGTTCATATTGTCGATGCCTTTGATGATTTTGAACACTTGAATTAAGTCCCCTCTTAATCTGCGCTGGGTTAAAGGAAATAGATTTAATTATCTAAGACGCTCTTCGTATGGTTTGTTCTTTAGGCTAGGTATCATTTTGGTAACTCTACGTTGAACTCGTTCTAGCTTGTTTATATCTTTTTGGTAATAAGGGCACAAGGATTGAACGCAGTATTCCAGAAGACGGCGGACTAAGGAATTGTAAAGGGTTAGGATAACTTCTTTGGATTTATGCTCAAATGACCTGCCTATAAAGCCAATTATTTTGTTTGCCTTCTTAACAACTTCTGAACATTGTTGACTCGGTTTTAGGTTGCTCGATATTGTTACTCCCAGATCGGTTTCTCTGTTTACATTCTTAAGCTGAGTGCCATTCATCGAATAGTTTGCTTTCTCATTTAGGTATCCGATATGTAGTACTTTACATTTATCCGCATTGAAACTCATTTGCCAAATTTGGGCCCAACATGACAATTTATCTAGATTGTGTTGCATATCGTCAACTTGTTCTTTTGAGAGTACGCTATTTGCAATTTTTGTATCGTCAGCAAATTTTGAGATTGTACAGGTGAGACCCTCATCTATGTCGTTGATGTAAATTAGAAAGATAATTGGTCCTAGTACCGATCCCTGGGGTACCCCGCTACTTACATTGGTCCATTTAGATGCCTTCCCGTTTATGACTACCCTTTGCTTTCTGTTGCTGAGCCAATTTTCTATCCATTTCAACACACCGTCTTGTATTCCATGCGCTTTTAGTTTTAGCAGTAAACGTTTGTGGGGAACTTTGTCAAAGGCCTTTTGAAAATCAAGGTATATAATATCTACAGCTTTACTCTCATCGTAGAGGTTGAGGATATCGTGGAAGAAGTCTAAGAGGTTTGTTAAACAGGGACTTTTTTACGAAAGCCGTGTTGAGTATCTTTAAGTATGTTATTTTCCTCTAAGTATATGAAGAAGTATATGAATGAAGGCGGTGCTGGTTGGGAGGAGGGGCGTCGACTGACAGGGGTCAGAGGTGCATGAGGGCGGTTCGATCGTGGCCACCCCTTCGGGGATCACGGCGTCAGGCAATAGATAGATAGATAGATAGATAGGAAAGATAGAATTGCATTTCGAGCTGGACATCAATTATGCAGACTCGATAGTGAGGTATAATAATCGTTTATGAAGGTACATGATGGAACAGAGAATTAAAATAGTGCTGGTCTTATAGTATTACGTATGTAATAAATAACGTAGAGAGTGTACAAAGAAATTTCACTTCGCATATAAGTTCGATAAAACATCTACACTATTGGGAGCGTTTAAGAGCACTGAATCTGTACTCACTGGAACGTAGAAGAGAACGTTACCTAATAATATACACGTGGAAAATCGCAGAGGGTTTAGTACCAAACCTACATACTCCGATAGTCATGAAATTCAGTGATAGGAGAGGCTGGGAATGCGAAATCCCCCGGATGAATAACAGGGGTGCTATGGGCTCTCTGCGAGAGGGCTGGTTATCACACAGAGGCCCACGTCTCTTCAACAAACTCCCACGGCGAGTAAGAGACATGAGGGACATCTCGTTAGACAACTTCAAGAGAGCCCTAGATGTCGAACTGCAAAAAGTGCCAGACGAGCCCATCCTCGCAAGGGAGCGAGCTGTCGCTTCAAACAGTCTACTGCACCAAATCACCACCCATAACGAGGGGCGTCGCGCTCCTTGGTGCCGCTAGAGGAGCGGCGAACACATCCAAAGGTATGTAGGATTTGTTTAATCTGAAAACTGAAAAATATGAAGAAATTCGAAATTTTGGGAGAAAACAAGACAGAACAGTTTAACACTTATTACAATGCTTCTAGACATTTAGGGAGAAGAGGGATCATCTTATAGAAACTAATAACACATTTACGACACCGAAATTTTATGAAAAGGAAAGCATGGTGGCTAAAAAGTAGATATAAAAATGGAAGGAAAGTAAGAAATTGAGATAAAAGATAAATAGAAAGTAACGAAAGGGTGTACAAGTGGTAGTTCAGAGGAAGAGACGACGGGAAAGTATGAATAGTTGCATGACAATGAAACAGTATAGAACACAAATAAAAAAGAACTTATTAAGATATAATTGGGATGAAATATAAAACAACACAGGAAAGTAAGTATATAATACAGTAAATTGAGAAACATTGACATTTCGTGATGGGAGAAAGAACACACAAGAGGAATTTGCAACGCCAAGAGATTTAATATGTGCATTATCAAGAAAGGCTATTGAGATGGTAAGAGAACAGGGAGATATAGAACTAGAAAAGTGAGTTATCAAGAACAATTTGAGGAAGTAAGAGAACAGAGAGATATCGAAGACGAACACTGAACCATCGAGGGAAAAAGAGGAATATTGACAGAACAAAGGATACAGACGTTTATAGAGACAAGTGAGCAATCGAAAAATAGCTTATGTGAGAGAGAGAGAGAGAGAGAGAGAGAGAGAGAGAGAGAGAGAGCAGAGGGTGGTGGTGGTGTGGACATTGGTCGACGCCCCACTAAAGTGTAATTTTCTCCGCGTTGATCAGCAATTCAATGATGTCGCGGCCGGGGAAATAGTGAGCAAATAGAGAGAGAGAGAGAGAGTGTGTGAGCATGAGAGTGTGTTTGAGAGAGAGAGAGAGAGAGTGAGTGTGAGAAAGTGAGAGTGTTTGAGAGAGAGATGTTGTAGTGTTTGCGGTCTTGTTTAATACATTTTAACAAATAAATATAACAAACTATATTTTTTAACCAGCTGCTGAATATATCGTACTTTTATAATGTTGCTCGTGTGGCCCTACATTATAATCTTATGGGTACACAACAATGCGAATGGTTTCAAACTAATTAAGTTTTTGTAAACAATAAAAATCAAGAAAGATTATTAGGTATGTGAGTTAACTTACCAATTTCTGTGACTTGCTCAACTAAGTCGATAGGTAACATGTAAATAATATGAATTGGACGATATTTGAATACATTATGTGCCCTGCCATGAGTGCCACAAACGGCGTTTAGCTGTTTTTTCTTTTTCTTGTATTCGCTTATGTTTACATTATCTCAAATTATCTCTCCATAAGTGGGATATAACTAACTTTCCTGAAAGCCTACATACCAATTGTATTTGAGGACAATGTATTACCAGTAAGTCAATGCCAACCTTTTGTTGGAATATAATACAACATCGAAAGGATAATAAAGACTTGCAGATATTAGGGAACATAATCAAATGAATTAAAATATATATGATTCTGTGACTAGAAATAGCTGGGATCGGTTGAATGAAGGGAAATCTCAAAGAAGAAAGGCAAAATAAAGACAAATATATGTATAAAGAGGAACAATATCAAAACAATACTAGTACGAAATTGAAATTATTATGAGCTAGAAAAGAAACTAAAATGTGTGAAGGAGCGCAGTTGGAACACCATACAAAAAGTAAACATGAGCATGGAGTAAAATCCAAAATATGGAGAACAGTTATCAAAGAAGTATGGTGAATAATGTAATGAACAAATGACAACCTGACGAAGGATGTACAACCAGTCTGGAGAGAAAGATGAAACACAGAGCAAGAGAAGAAAAGACTTGAAGGAAAATTATACGAAATATTTGAAAATGAAATGGTCTCGGGAGAATGGAAACTGCTGAAAGAAATACCAAACAAAATACAATAAACGGAATCAATTCAAGAACTAATTTACAACATACATAAAAGGTAAATGCAACAAGAAAATAACGCTGGAAGGGAGAAATAAATAAGTAAATAATGGAAAAGTGTCGGAAAAGAGAACAAAATAAATAAATAACAGAAAAAAGGGAGCCGGCGTGAAGGGAGGGGAGTCTCGCAGTCCAGTCGTCGTCGTCTCCTTAAGTCACAAACATTTTTCCCCTCGTTTCCAGCGCCATCCGAAAAATTTCAATAGCATTCCTTGTGGACAGTGGTCAGTCGCGGTGCTTGTGGGGGAGGGGGGGGGTGGAGGGGGCTGTTTAGGGGGAGGGGTAGAAAGTGAACAGGGGAGGTTAATGCAAGAGAGGGAGTGAGTTAAGTGTGAGAAGTCGAAGTGTGAGCGTGGAAAGACGAAAGGGAGCGAGTTAGGAGGTTTGAGGAGAAGTGGGAGGAGGGAAAGGGGAAAGGAAGTGAGTTAGGATGTTTGAGGAGAAGGTAGTATTAAGGTGGAAAGGGTGAGTGAGAGATGTGGAGGGGTTAGGGAGAGAAATTAAGTGGAGGGAGGAAGTTACAGAGTGGAGGAGAGATAAAGAGAGAGAGAGTTGAGTGGGTAGGAGGTGCGATGTTATAATGGAAGGGGGAGGAAGGGAGGGAGAGGAAGAGTTGGAATAAAGGAGAGGAAGATGGATGTGAGAGAAGGTACAAGTGTATTAGAGACATGGGCAAATCAAATGGGGGATATGCGAAGGAAATTTGATGGTGTGCATAGAGTGCATAGATACATTAGCCACACAGATCTTACGATGCCAACGAAGTGGCCATGACTTACTTCCAGTATAGATAGAAAATTCGAGAGTATGGGACAGTGGAAGGAAAGGATAGCAAAGAAGAGGAAGTAAAGGGGGAAGGGGAGGGAAAAATGCAAGTGATAATGAAGAGAATAACAAAAACATGTGAAGTGAATGGACGTTGGGCTGTAAGCTGAATGGAAGAAATATATGGAATTTATATGGGTGATGAGCATGATGAAGAGAAAAGTGAGGGAGAAAGCGTGTAAGGGTGATGAAGGGGGAGGGAGGGAGGGAGGAAATATGTAAGGGTGGTGAGGGGAAGGGAGGGAGGGAGGGAGGGAGTATAAGCCCCAGGGAATGAACTGGACCGTCTGGAATTACGTGTCCCACAGTGAAGTAATATTTTCCTCCTGGTCAGACTGCACACACACACACACACACACACACACACACACACACACACACACACACACACACACACACACGCACATACACAAACACACACGCGCAGGCATGCGCACACACACACACGCAACTTCATTATACGCAAACAAAATAGTAATCAAAAATAATAATTATATATATATATATATATATATTATATATATATATTATATATATATATATATAATATATATATATATATATATATATATACAGTATATATATATATATATATATATATATATATATATATATATATATATATATACTGTATATTGGCCTATATTGAGTAATCCTTGTTTTGATTCACATTATCATATATATGTTGGCTGATTCACGAGATGTACTGTTTAATAGCAATGTTTTTATATATAATATATTGTAACGTACATGAGTTATCCTACATTAATTACAACATACAGTATGTAAGCAATATTCGGAGCCAAGGTATTTTTAACATTTACCATACAAATACCTTAATTATGTCCGGTCTTAATGAACGAGTAATTAGGATAGGTAGTTTCAATTTGTGTTTTTGTTTATGGTTTGGTTTGTCACCTTGTGGTTTGATCCATAATAGGAGCTGAATGTACACACTTTATGTTTAATTAAGCCTAGAACCTTTATAATTAGTTGGTGTATCTACTCTTAGTTATCATAAAAACGCTGGATCCTCAGTAAATGCCATATAAGATCCTTCCATTATTAATTGAAATATCCGAAGGGACTGGAGTTCTCGCAGAAAGGCTCTAGTCCTGACGTTCTTCTTGACTTACAGTGTGCTGGCTTAATAATCCAATAGGGTTGATAGCCTATGAAGTCCTATTTTAGCTAATTTGAAATATTCAAACTTAATAAATATTTTTCGTAGTCAAAAGTGATTAAATATAATATATTATTAAACTATTTTAGCTGATGGTAGACAAACTATAAAGGAACAAAAATATATGAAAGGTGAGTAAGAACTAATAAAATAATCACAAATCAAAATAAAGAAGGCTGGTGGTAGTGTAGGAAGGATTGTGGGTAAACTATAAAGAATAACAGTCAAATAGAACATAAAGAATGGTACGTAAGAACAAGAAAAGAACATTTAGAAAGTTGACTATAAGTAAGTCTGGTGGTGGTGTAGGAAGGAATGTGGGTGCTGCGGGAGACGGGTGACAAACAGGGATCGATCGGCAGTAATCCAGGGAGCGCCGCCCGGTTGGTCAGTCCTCGGTAATTAGGGGGGGGGTCACCGGCTTTTTTTTATCTTTCTCTCCTTTTCTCTCTTTCCCTGACTTGTATCCATTCGGCCCCATTCAGCCAACTGTTTTAAGACGTTTATCCCCATCCAGGTGTCGATTTCTTCCTGGCGAGCGTTAGCGAGCCAGCATTGTATGGAGAAATCCGGCTTCGCCGGAGAAATTTTTCTATAGAAAAATGTACAAATTTAGCTTGCTGTCAAAACAAAAATATATACATGCTGGCTCGCCACCGCTCGCCAGGAAAATATTGACACCTGGATGGGGATAAACGTCTTAAAACAGGAGGTTGAATGGGGCCGAATGGATACAAGCCAAAGAGAGAGGGAGAGAAAGAGAAAACAAAAAGCGAGGTGGCGTCCCTTAAGCTATGGGGCCTCAGATGGACTATACTTAGTGGCCCGGGTGAAAAGGGGATGGCGAGAGAAAACTATACTCTGTTCAAGTTTAAATTGGCCAAAACTCTTGAACATTAACCTCTTTTTCATCGAAAGATTATATTACCACTCTTGCTAAAACAGCTTCCCAGAAGATGGATGGGCTCAACTGTCTCTGTGGGTTCATCACCCCCGCACAGCTTCTTGCTCTGTATAGGGATAGGCTACAGTGCATCCATGCATCGAGAATTGTTTGCATGTGTGGGGAGATTCCACCTTATTCACTTCCTCTTACTAGTTCCTTACAATCTCTTTCTACACGTCGCAATGTTGCTCCTCTATTCAGAGCTCTCTCAGTGTACACCTTCTACCTTACGGCGAGAGTAAGGCGCACCTTTCAACACAGCCCCACTCTTATTCTGTGTCCAACTCTCTAACCCATCAATTAGCAAATTTTCTCAAACTTGCTTCTACTCAACCATTGAACTCTGATACTCTCTCCCTTAATCAGTATTTCCTTCATCCTATGACTTAGATTGATTTAAACTTCGTGTATGCAGGCATTTTGACCCCAACGTCACTTGAATTTCTCTCTGTCACTCCTTTGGCTTTGGAGAAGTCACTCGTTACAGGCAGCCTGCCTTATGTCTCCTTCTAACACATAGGAAACAAAAAATGACTAGAGTTAGCGAGCAAATATGTCTACCATTTGGGAAGGGCCAGCCAGGGAATATGTTTGGAGATTTACAACCATTTGCTCTAGCCCTTTTTGAGTTACAGAGGTTATGGGTCATGATTTCTGGCCTACCTCCTTGGAACAGGGTATACTAATGAGAGATAGGGATCCTTACCAAGATTCGAACCCACTCAATCCATATATTATTGTGAGAGTTGTGCACCATACCCATGAGCGGTTATAAGGGAAATAACCTTAGTTCTTATTTGAAGAACCAGGTAATAGTCTCGTTAAGGGGGGATGGTTCACTTTTTTGGCGATTTTTGCATGTATTCATTATTTTTTCTAGTTTCCTCCCTTGACCTCCATCAAATTTAAAAAAAAAACATCCATTAGATCCCCCTTCTAGATTAATTTGTAAATTTTTCGGTAGAAAAATTTCCCGGCCAAAGGCCGGATCTTCCAACATTACAGGCTCACTATCGTTCGCCAGGGTAAAAGTCGACACCTAAATAGCACGAAAGGTCTTAAAATTGACAAAGAAATGGGGCGAAAGGTGTTAAAATCGCCAAACTAATGGGCCGAACGTCTTATAATCTCAAAAATAGTGTGGCTAAACATTAGGGAGAAGGGGGGCCAGGAAAACGGTCTTCCTCCCCTTAAGTGATACGATTTGAATCATCCTGGTACTTTGATGAATCCTCGTTGATGACAAATGTATTGATAATGTCGAACAGGTCTGGAGAGAAGTATGGTAAGATCCAGTGTAGCGGGTAACTGTTTTCCAGATGCCTACTTTAACCTAACAAAAACCTAACCTAACCTAACCTAACCTAACCTAGTATATTAGTGTACTATTTATGAATGTAAAATGTAAAAATATATTGTTACATTACCAAATTATTGAGATATATATACACGGTAGCCCGCTACACAGGATTATACCAGAAGTATCCTGACAAATAAGCCTCTCTCCCCAGTGGCGGATCCAGGGGGGGGGGCCCCCCCCCCCCAATTAGTGACCAAAATTGCTCCCTTACATCTGATATATACTGCATTTTATCTGAAATACAATACATATAAAGTTATGGCGCCCCTCATGTATATATATCAGCCCTCCCCCCCTCCCCACCCCCCCCCCCCTTAAGCCTGAGCTGGATCCGCCACTGTCTCTCCCAACTTGTCTGTATCATGTTCATTAGGGCTAGTAGTCGTATTATATTTTAGAGGGACTCGTTTTCTCCTTTTTGAGAGGTTGATTTGGAGTCATCATCACGCCACCAATTTCTTGCCGGATTTACCATGGTTACAAGAGATACACTGGCCACACAGATTTTACTGCTCCTGCAAGGTGGCCAGGACATAGTTCTAGTAGAGATAGTAACCCTAATAGTAAAGGAAAGTGAAGGAAAGGATAGCAAAGATAAAGAGAGAGAGAGAGAGAGAGAGAGAGAGAGAGAGAGAGAGAGAGAGAGAGAGAGTAATGAGTGTAATGAGTGTAATGAAGGGATCAGTTGTCAGGGAGGAAGGGATGGAGAAATGACCAGACGTGACACCTCCAGTAATGACCACTGCCTACCCTTAAAGACAGGACCTCCCCACCCTCTCCCCCCCCAGCCATATTTCTCTCTCTCTCTCTCTCTCTCTCTCTCTCTCTCTCTCTCTCTCTCTCTCCTCTCTCTCTCTCCTCTCTCTCCTCTCTCTCTCTCTCTCTCTCTCTCTCTCTCTCTCTCTCTCTCGCCTCTCTCTCTCTCTCTCTCTCTCTCTCTCTCTCTCTCTCTCTCTCTCTCTCTCTCTCTCTCTCTCTCTCTCTCTCTCTCTCTCGACTGGTAATATATGATGTTTCTTATGATTGGACTTCAGTCACTTCTTGAGTTCCTTGGCCCACTTCTGTTTATCACATCTGTCAATGACATCGATATAAGAGTGTTGAGTGTGAATTCCAAGTTTTCAGATTACATAAAGCTTGGTATGAATGTGAAGAACCACAAAGGGATTGAACAGCTCAGGATGGATCTTAACAGAAAGGGTGAATGGTCGGAGACATGGCAGATGCCTCTCAACTTGGAAAAGTGCAAGGTGATGCATGTCGGCCAAGCAAACCCCAAGTAAGGCTATTTATTATTGGGAATGCTTCTGGAAGTGACTGATTTGGACAAAGGATTTGATCAGTAGTAACCTAAAGTTTTCCAAGCACTGCATTGAAGTAGAGAAGAAATCTCAGAAATTATTGGAGTATATAAAGAGGCAATAAATGTATACAAATAAGGTAATAGTCCTCACTTTTTACAACGCTCTGATACGGCCTCTCCTGGAGTATGCTGTTCAGTTCTGGTGTCCCGCACTCAAGAAATATATAGAGCGACTGGAAAGAGTACAAGCTAGGGCTACAAAGCTTATTCCATCGATTAGAAGACTGAGATATGAGGACTGGTTGAGAGTTCTTATTATCTTTCTGTTGGAAACACGCAGACTACGAGAATACAACCCACAACTTTGGCTGGAAGTTTGTTTTACAAAGGTTCATTACTAGTATTTGTGGAAACCTTTTCACATATATGATCTGCTCTACCTGGAACAAACTCCCGTTAAAATTTGTTAATAGTTCTTCAGTAGAGCAGTTCAAGAAGAGAGTAGATAGTATTTTGCACACTCTGTAATGAGTGTAGTGCACTAACAATCTCTCTCCTTCCACCTTGAGTATCTCTCCGGACGGGCCATTCGATGACGCAATATGCGCCATATTTCAAGCCACGTATCACATGACTCGAACTCAAGATCTACTTGTGTAGGTTCGCCCATTGTGAGGCATAATTGGCAGAGCTGTTAACAATTATTGATGTAAATATCGTTTGCTGGGAATCTTCCTTAACCCTTCAAACTCGGATGGTACACGTGTGTACCATTATGTTTTGCCCCCAGGAACCCGGGTGGTACAACATTGTACCATTGCTTGAAAGCCTGTGACCTTGGTGTGCGAGGCGTCGGTCCGACGCATGTAAACAACAGCCGGCTGGACAGACGCCCCGCATCTCCGGCCACAAGAAGGAGAGCGTCGCTTGTTCGTGTGCCTGTATGTTGTTGTTAAGTATCGAAAAGTAGTGTAAAGTGGCTGTTTTGGCCATAAAGTTATCTCCAATGAAATCATCATCACAAATCAAGCACTTGACTTAGAGAGCTCTACTTAACGCCATTCTATAGGTAAATAACACAGCTACACTTGGGGATGCGCGGGAATGCGGGAAGCAGTCAGCATAACAATGATACGGTAGCCTAGCCTAGACATTTTTCGGCCAAAACACCCGGATTTCGGGGAATATTTATGTAATGCGTAGCCGGGGCGGGAGGGTTAAAGCAGTGCAGTTGGCTAAAGAAGTCATAACACGGCATCAAATATGCTTCTCTCATAACATGTAAACATTAGATTCAAATATTATCATTATGGCCTGCATAAATCGGGATATACGCTATATACGCTATATATACGCTATATACGCTATAGGGGAGGTGTGGCAGAGTGGTCTTGCCACTGGACTGGTGGTCCAATGGACCCGGGTTCGAATCCCAATATGTCAATGGGAAGATATTGTTGGGATGGAATTTGTGCTGTGCCTAGTTTCAGTGCATTACCACAGCACACCGAAATGTCAAAACAAAATACCCTCATTGTTCCCTAATTAAATAGCACTGTATGAATATTCCCATATTCAAAATATGCTTCAGGGGGGCAATGCCTAGTGAGTTAATTGCTCAATAGGTGGCGTTCTGAGAATGAGGGTCCGAGCCTGGGGAGTGAGACTGTGAAGCGCAGGGGCGAAGCAGCTTCAGAGATGGAGTTGGGTTCGAGCCGTGAGTGGGTGCTTCGCATGTCTCGCTCCCTAGACTGGAACAATACATCACGGGCCTCACCGTGTTCAGCGGTAGAGTGTAAAGGCTATCAGCCTATGCCCGAGAGGGAGTAGTTGGAATATAGAAAAAAAAAAAAAAAAAAAACATGCATGAAATATACATAGATTTGTAAGAACATGTGTTGATAAACATAATGTGTAACAGTGATGGCACTTATTATGGTGCAAGTCCTCCCACCGCATGACTCCTGGCAGACGCCCATGACGCCTTCCCCTTCCACCCTCTAGCAGCCTTAAAGCCGCCCGCCCACCTCAACAATCAACTTTTTCCCTCCTCTCTATCTCCTCTAAGCCCGCCACGCTCAAACTTACAAAACTTATCGTAGTGTCTATTAGAAGTCCACTTGAGTTTGGTGAAGAAGTTCTAGGCAATTTCCCCAACAAAAAAGAACAAGAAAAGAAGAAGAAAGAAGAAGAAAAGTTGTACTGGGGCAAAGTTCCCTAAAGAGAGAGAGAGAGAGAGAGAGAGGGTGTGGGGGGGTCCGCGAAGAAACTTGTCACTAAGTGTGGCCGTCTATTAAAAGTCCCGTTCAGTTTGGGTGCAGAAGTTCGTCATGATTCTCCAAGTTAGCCCCCCTGCCCCCTCTCTCGCGGCCCCCCCCCCCCCCTTCAGGACCAAAGTTTCAGCCACCAAAGTTGTGATGACTCCAGATTTCCAAGGTCATTCCAGGTCGACTTTCTGGTATAAAGCTGAGAGACTGAGGAGGAGGAGGGTCACACCTACACCAGCTGACCTGTCTTGACCTCTACCTTTGTTCCTGTATCAATATTAACATTATGACAGGTTAATATGTGACTAAATTATTATAAGTTTGGATGCTATGCTTTACTTCATCTCCCTATCTTTCTCTTGCCAAACGACATTATATTGTTTCCAATCAGATTTCGTTTATGTTATACTTAGATCCTTTAACTCATAATACTCAATGCAAGATGTTCCTATGGTCTAATACATATAAGCTTTAAATAATTGCTATATATTTAATCATTAACAAAACGGATCAGTATACTACAGTATTACTGCCTCTTCAATACAACACGTGTCAATATTTAATTTGCTGTATTATCATCGCAATATGTAGTAAATTAGAATATGTAGAATCCCTGGTTTTTGTTCGACGTATTGAACGTTATAATTACTAGCTCTATACAATGATACTCAACTAAGAAACATCCTCTCAGAGCTGAAGATTTAAAAATATGTATATTGTATAGTATGCTGAACCGTGATTGAGAGTAAATAAGTTAACACATATTTGGACGGTCATTATATATGGATTAGCAATGCCTCTTTAACTATGGCAATGTTTTTCAAATTTCTTAATTGTGTTAAGTGATCCAGTAAAGCACCAAGAGTGCCGAAAAAAAACTCCAGATAACTAGAGGGTATCTCAGAAGAGGTGCTAGCCCACGCCTCTGGTGTTCATGGAGAAATGTGATCTATCAGTTATTTTTCATTCTGCATTTCACATATCCAATCTTCCAGTATTAATAACTCAATCATGCACGCTGTACCGCTATGACAATCAGAATCAATAAATATTCGGTTGCTTCTGCTGGTTGCCTTATGGTGGACTAAAAGAGTCCATGGTGGTAGGAGGCTGTCCCCTAGCTTTCCACAGGTCATTCATCACTTATCATGACCAAATAACTTAATCATCGGCGTATGTCATCCTTGTAAAAGTGGACACCTAAATTACACGACAAATCTTAATATTGACAAAAATATGGGACGAAAGGTCTTAAAATCGCCAAACTAATGGGCCGAACGTCATACATTTTGAAAACTAATAGGACTTAACATGAGGAAAAAGGGGAACCAGAAAAACGAATTTTATCCTCTTAAATAACACCTAAATTGCATGAAAGGTCTTAATATTGGCAGCAGATATGGGTCGAAAGATCTTAAAATCGCCAAACTAAAGTGCCGAACGTATTAACATCTGGAAACTAATGGGGCTAAGTATGAGGGAGAAGGGTGTCCTGAAAAAAACAAAAAAAACATCTCTCCTTAACGCTTAGGAAAACTAGTGTTCAATGACCATGTTGCGAAAGGTGTTGCTCTAAAGGTAAAGTCAGTGTTGTTCTGGGTTTAGCAATGCGTTTACAGAGAGTGTTCGACGTAGTTTGGCAAAGAAAAAACATAATAATTATTCTGTCGCTTTACCTATTCACGTTTATGGTGACGCTCTTTGGCAATATGTGTTAGCTATCATTAGACGAATTGTTTGCATTTTATGAATAAGCTGTGGCAGTAAAAGGATTAGCTGTGATAGTTTGTAATCCCTTAGAATATAAATGGTTCTTCTAAAGTGTACAATCATATAGCCGAAAAATTGTGTTCGTGTACTGAAGGACTTAACCCCTTCTGTACCAACGACGTCTGTTATGTTTTATTCTAGCTATATATACACGATTTTATGCAGCTTAGGAAAGATCTGTGGTAGTTAAAAGGTAGTTTGATTGAGATAGTTTGAAGCCTTATAATAGCTAGAGGTCCATCCTAAACTGAAAATAATAGATTAGTATCAGCCAGAATATAATTAAATAGACATCGCCGGTACAGAAGGGGTTGTTATGTGGACAACCCTTCTTCCTTCTACTTCTTGATATTTGGAGTTGGATTCAGAATGTTTCACATCATTTTGGGTGCGCAGGTATTTGGTCATACCTTAGTTTGTATTTAACGATATATATACTTAAAGTGACCTGATGTATCCCCTGATGGGCGTATTTATTTGTTCATATATGTATCTTTTTATTTCTTTTTAGTTTCCTCCCTAGACCTCCATGAGCTATATATAGTAAAAAAAAAAAAAAAAAAAAAAAAAAAAAAAAACCACACTCCCCCCATGACCCTTCTTCAAGATAATTTTTTTCTTTTTCGATAGAATTATGTCCCGGCCGAAGGCCGGTTCCTCTTAAATTACAGGCTCGCTATCGCTCGCCAGGATACATTCGACACCTGAATGACACGAAGTCCTAATATTGACAAATAAATGGGACGAAAGGTCTTAAAATCGCCAAATTAATGGCCCGAACGTCTTAAAATCTGAAAACCAATGGGGCTAAACATGAGGGAGAAGGGGGGGCCAGAAAACCCGGTCCATCCCCCTTTAAAATGACCTAATTTAACATACTAATGTGTATATTGAGGTACCAGATAGCATTTAACCCTTCCATATAGCAACGCCTAATATAGATGTTCTTAAGTTCTGCTTCATATTAAAAGATGTGTTTAAGGACATATCGTCATCAAATGGGGAACTAAAACAAACTTTGGCATTATCATTGCAAGTAAATTATACCAAACATTTTATTATTGTCATTACTTTACGTTCATTAAATGTACTGAACGCAGCAAGTAGAAACACTACTTGGCTTTTGTAAATAATTGATTTTTTTTTTTTTTTAATATTAATATTAACTTGTATTAGCCCTTGAGGATTATGGCGCGCTTTAACTGTATACTTTGGCTATATTTATAAAACTTTAATCAGCTTGGGAAGGATCAGTGGGAGTCAGAGGTAAAACTTAGTTGATTTTGACCCCTTAGATTCCCAGAGACCTTTCCTAATCTGCATAAAATCGGCTAATGAAAGCCAGAAGAGATTACTAAAACACGTCATGATCCTCAAAGGTTTAAAGTTATCAAAAAAAGTAATGTTATAAATGTCCCTCCTTGGTGGATCCATAATAGTTATTCGAAAACTGTATTATTGTATATGTAAAGGTTATGTGCGGGGTAAAGCTATTAAAGTTTATTATTGTATATGTAAAGGTTATGTGCGGGGTAAAGCTATTAAAGTTTATTATTGTATATGTAAAGGTTATGTGCGGGGTAAAGCTATTAAAGTTTATTATTGTATATGTAAAGGTTATGTACGGGGTAAAGCTATTAAAGTTTATTATTGTATATGTAAAGGTTATGTGCGGGGTAAAGCTATTAAAGTTTATTATTGTATATGTAAAGGTTATGTGCGGGGTAAAGCTATTAAAGTTTATTATTGTATATGTAAAGGTTATGTGCGGGGTAAAGCTATTAAAGTTTATTATTGTATATGTAAAGGTTATGTGCGGGGTAAAGCTATTAAAATTTATTATTGTATATGTAAAGGTTATGTGCGGGGTAAAGCTATTAAAGTTTATTATTGTATATGTAAAGGTTATGTGCAGGGTAAAGCTATTAAAGTTTATTATTGTATATGTAAAGGTTATGTGCGGGGTAAAGCTATTAAAGTTTTGCGATTAATTTTCACGTCCTACAAAAACGTAGAAAGTTACGTCTTTTCCCTATAATATAAAGAGACGGCTTAGTTATATAGTTTGTCGGATATTGTCAACAAGTGATAGAAGTTTATAACACCTTATTTATCTCAATTATTGTTTATTATTTAGTCTAGCAAGGTATTCTGGAGGTGGAGTGGGTGAGGGATGCGCAACAGTGAATGTTCAGTTGCTTTCATTTTGTTTGTATTATGTGACACATTGATCAAGCACTGTTACTGGAAAGACATTATTATATGTTCTAAATGTGTTGTATGTCTGATAATTAAGAATATTATAAATTTGTACCGGTTTTTTTTTTTTATAAACGACATTTTTAGCAAAGCAATTATACTACAAAGTAATTAATAACTCAATAAACAGTCCATATATTTGTGTAAATATTGAACTTTAACTTAATTAAATTGTGGTTCAGTCTTACTGCGATTTACTGGTCCACAAAGGGTACCTTCTAGTAAACGGAAACCTGTCCACTACCGACAGTGTTTATTAACAATTTCTGTCATCGTAGGTATACAGTATTTCTTTGTAAATGTATTCAGCTTCACATTTGTATTGTTCAATGTTAATTATATTTACTACATTCATTATTCACAGAGCATCCCATATATTTCACAGCTTTTTACACTAGATATATGAGTGTAATTTGGCGTCATGATATGGAGTTGTCTGAGCTCCGTACTGGCCACAATGTTTGGTAAATAAGAGTGATTAAAGTTGTATGCTACCCTCCCTCCTTTCCGGGTGATTGACCTTTATAAGCACCTCATTTGTCCGTCAGTTGCCTGCCTTTTTTCGAGGGGATGTTTAGTGAATGTATTTTGTGAGGGTTTGTTTTGTGGCGTAGGTCATGTGTGGTGTGAGCTCTGGTGTCCGTGTTCATGTCACAAGTATTAACCCTTAAAAGATCCGATGACGTATTTTCTGTCCTGTTTTCTGGATATTATTAGACGATTTTATTCAGATTGGGAAGGGTATATGGAAGTCAGAGGGTTAATTGAGATAGTCTTTACCCTTATAATTCCCACAGGTCCTTCCTAAGGTGCATAAAGTCGTCTAATCATAGCCAGAATAGACGTCATAATACATCATAATCTTTAAAGGGTTAATCTTTGGATTTTCTGGTTTGCACAATGAAATTACTGAGTAATTTATTGTTTGTTTTATTATAGATGAATGGAGAGCATATTTTAGGGGATTGCGTGCGACGAATGCTTATCGATCAATGCATATGTATTTAATTACATATTTACTAGTTAAGCATTAATATATACATACTGCACTCATCAATGAAGCTATTCCTACAGTTCTAAACAATCAGGGGTAAAACAATAAACTCTTATATCGAGCTTTTAATTATTCTGCAGATTTGACAATATTTGTATACACGTCGCTCTTGCAAGGACCCATACATTAAGGGGGTAGTGCTTGGTTTTTGCTCTATATATTTATTTATTAATTTATGTTTAAGTGTCCTCGCTAGACCTCTATCAAACTTAGAAAACCACCCCCTAGACCCCCTTTCAAAATACATTTGTACATTTTTCGGTAGAAAATTTCCCGCCGTGGTTCCTTCTAAAATTAAAAGGCTTGCTATCGCTCGCCATGAAAAAAATGACACCTAAAGGGCACGAAAGGTCTTAAAATTGACAACGAAATTGGGCAAAAGGTGTTCAAATCTTCAACCTAATTTCCGAACGTCTTCAAATCTCAAAACTAATATGTTAAACATGAGGGAGAAGGGGGTCCGTAAAAAGCGAGTTCTACCCCCTTAACATTGGCTATAGAAGTATATGGAATGCCCGGGCAGCCTTACCAATTCCTGCCAGGATAGCTTGAATACACTTAGATGGCCCGGTTTTCTGGACCACTTTCTCCCTCATGTTTAACCCCATTCATTTTCAGATGTTAAGATGTTTGCCCCATTAGTTAGTTGAATTTAAGACCTTTCGCCCCATTTCTTCGTCAATATTTAGACCTTTCGTTCTATTTAGGTGTCTATTTTTTTTCCCTGGCGAACGATAGTGAGCCTGTAATGTTGGAAGAACCGGCCTTTGGCCGGGACACTTTTCTACCGAAAAATGTACAAACTAATCTAGAAGGGGGATCTAATGGATTTTTTTTTTTTTTTTTAATTTGATGGAGGTCAAGGGAGGAAACTAGACAAATAATGAATACATGAAAAAATCGCCCAAAAAATGAATATTCTACAACACTGAATGATGATCCTGATTTATTACCGACGTTCGTGTTTTTAACCCGTTCAGTACCGGTTCTGTCCTTTTTATTTTAAACTGGCTACTAATGGACAACTTTATTCAGTTTAGGAAGGACCTCCAACAATTAACAGGCTTCGAACTGTCTCGGCCCCATTCAGCCAACTGTTTTAAGACGTTTATCCCCATCCAGGTGTCGATTTCTTCCTGGCGAGCGATAGCGAGCCAGCATTGTATGGAGAAATCCGGCTTTTGCCGGATTTTTTTTAGATTGCTGTCAAAACAAAAATATATATATGCTGGCTCGCTACTGCTCGCCAGGAAAATATTGACACCTGGATGGGGGTAAACGTCTTAAAATTAGAAAAGCAATGGGGCTAAACATGAGGGAGAAAGGAGTCGAGAAAAACTCCCTCAAGTGGAAATCTCCCCTTAAGTATACTGTACGTGTCTCTACCACCATATATCTACTTCCTTATCTACCCTTGAGTGTATATGGCCCTACTACAAGCGCTACTTTACTATTAGTTTAATGATACTATTTATGTATCCATTTTTAGACTACTACTACTACTACTACTACTACTACTACTACTACTACTACTTCTACTAATACTAATTCTACTACTACGACTACTTACTATTACTAATACAACTACTACTATTACTACTACTACTAATAATAATATTAATACAAATAATTATAATTATAGCATAAACAAAAATGAAAATATAAATTGCAATATTGTGAAAACTAAATATTTACAACAAACACAGGCCTAAGGAGATCCCACAAGGAACTTAGCCTTAAAAACCTCACTCGAAAATTTTCATTAGGAGGGTTGGTGTGTGGGTGGGTGGGGGTGGTGGGGTGGGGGGGGGGGGGGTTGGAGGAAAGAGGTAGAACAAGTAAATATAGTAAGGAAGAAAGAAAGTAGGGGAAGAGGGGAGGGAAAGACCGAGAGGGAGGAAAAAAGGAAAGAGGGAGGAAAGAAGGAGAGAAGGGTAGAGAGACAGGAGTATAGAGGCGGTGAAGGAGGAGTAGTTGGGAGGAAGGAGAGGGGGAAGAATATAATTGGATGGGTAAAGGGGGAAGGAGAAGAGGGAGGGAAGGATGACAGAGGGGGGGGGGATAGAGTTGAGGGTAGAGGAGAGAGGGGGAGGGGGGAGGGAAGGACGACAGTCGAGGGTGGGGGCAAGGATAAAGTTGGAGATGGAGAAGGGACAATGACTGGGAAAGGGGAGTGGGAGGGGAGGAGGGAAGGATGGCAGAGGGGAGGGGGCAAGGATAGAGTTGGGGATGAAGGAGGAGGGACAAGAAATAGGGGGGGGGGGATGATAGAGGGTGGGTGAGGGAAGGATAACATAGAGTGGGGGCAAATATTGAGTTGGGGGTGAAGGAGGGACAAGGAATAGGGGAGGAAGGACGGGAGGGAAGGAGGGATAGAGTTAGGGGTGAAGGAGGAGGGACACGGAATAGAGGGGTGGGGCGGGGTGGGGGTGGGGAGGGAGCGGGAGGGGAACTAAGAGGGAAAAAAAAAAGTTAGAAAGGAGCTCAAGTTTTATGAGTAGTTACCTGGACTTTGTTTGACTTAGTTGTGGCCGAGGGGGGGGGGGGGGGGGGGGACGCCCAAGTTCTGGTGAGGGCGCCCGCACTTAACTTAGGAAGGAGGCAACTTGTCTGGGACGGGGTAGAGGGGAAGGAGAGGAGGAGGGGACGGTTTGGCTGGGGGAAGATGGAGGGGGGGGGGGGGTTAAGGTGGATGAGTGGTAATGTGGTGGAGTTAAGGGGAAGAAGAAGTAGAACAACAACAACAACGAAGAAGAAGAACTACAATAACAACAACAATAACAACAACGAAGAAGAAGAAGAAGAAGAAGAGGAAGAAGAAAAAAGAGAAGAATGAAAGAAATAGAATTTGAAAGTATTGATACCTTACCTCCTTCCAAATTATAGTGGTGTATCTAAACTCGTTTGATAAAATACCCTTTCGTTAAGATATGTTTAAAAAGGTTGTCAATCAGGTCTCGGATATAATAATAACATTCTATTAAAATGTAAAACAAATAATTGAAACTGATTAAATACTGTACGTGCAAAGGTAAACATGTAGCGTTAGATTTGTTAATGGATTAACTGCAAATTTCCATGTAGTATTGAAAACATAATTTGCAATTATTGAAGGGAAGAAATAGAAAATCAATGAGTGCTAAATAATGTAAACGAATGAGTTCCTTAAGAGGAGAGTTAGACATATTAGAGAAACTTGAAATAGTTTAAAATAGTTAATGTCAATAGAGAAAGTAAAACCTATTATTTTGGAAATGTATATGTCACCACTTAATTTTAGGGGGAGGGTATATTTATTGGTCGATTTATTTATATATTAATTATTTCTTTAGTTTCCTCCCTAGACCTCCATCAAACTTAGAAGATCCCCCAAGATCCCCCTTCTAGATATATTTGTAAATTTTCGGTATAAAAACGTACCGCGAAGGCCGATTCTTCCTAAATTATAGGCTCGCTATTGCTCGCCAGGATAAACTAGACACCTAAATGGCACAACATGTCTTAATGTTGACAAAGAAATGGGGCGAAAATTCTTAAAATCGCCAAACGAATGGATTGAACGTCTTAAAATCTGATAACTGATGGGGTTAAACATAATGGAGAAGGGTGGCCAGAACAAAATCAACAATCTCCCGTTAAAACAGGCTGAAAATAAAACTATAGATTAAGAACAAAAACATAAAATGGTTCGGATTTTTTTTTTACGTATTTCAATGATACATATTTTTTTCTATATTTTCTCCTTGTGAATTATTCTTATCTTCACGTAAGATGTTAAAGAATATAAACTATTGAACGAGAAACATAAAACACAATATAAATATCAGTGACCAAGTTAGGAGACACTCTATACTTCACACTCCGGACACGATCTGTATGCCAACTTACATGAAAGCTCCCTTCATCAATTTGTTCAATCTCCAAACCGCGGTAATAATGTGCTTGACCTTGTACTTGCAACAAAAGAAGACTTGATCGATAACGTGACTGTTGGTGATGAATTCTGCAATAGTGACCACCGTACGATAATTTTCAGTATAAAATGTAATATCAATAAACTCAATACCAACAAAGCAAAAATAATGCAGAAGTGAGTTAAAAGAGATGAGTGAAACTGACTAATGTAATAACAAGCTTTATAGAAGTTAGAGACTAAAAGCATAATTCCATGACCTATGCTATATAAAAGAACCAATATTATACAATCAAATGGTTAAGCAAAAAAAAACAAAAAAAAAAAAAAAAGACGCGGAAGAAAATATAAAACAGACAATGACCAAAACTTTATTTTGATCTTTGTTAGGAGGTAGTATCACTGGAAAGGGCATCAGTGTGTGTGTGTGTGTGTGTGTGTGTGTGTGTGTGTGTGTGTGTGCGTGTGAGAGAGAGAGAGAGAGAGTATATTCTCCACCTTCAGATATGTTTACGTTCTGAGTCGATAATCCCTACATTATTATTTTAAGTATCTTATGTCAATTCAGCCTCAGTATTGCAGTATAATCTCTCTCTCTCTCTCTCTCTCTCTCTCTCTCTCTCTCTCTCTCTCTCTCTCTCCAAACTTCATTGATGTACTAAACAAAATAACAGCAGCACTTGCCAGGAAGTTTGCTACTAACTATGGTCAGAATGGGAGGGTCTGCGACGGGGGTAGAACACTTCAACCTCGTCAATTTGTGTGTGTTTTTTTTTTTTTTTTTTTTTTTAGAAGCGATGTTCTTTTGTACGAAAACAAGTTGTGTGGACTACATTTGTGTTCATAATAACAATAATGATGGAACTTTGTATCGTTGTGTTACACTATACGAATTTCGTACTTTATGTTAATATTGTTAGTTGTGGTCAATAAGATATCTATCTATCTATCTATCTACCTACCTATATATATATTTATCTATCTATCTATCTATCTATCTATCTATCTGTCTATATATATACCTATCTCTCTCTCTCTCTCTCTCTATATATATATATACTGTATATATCTACCTACCTATATATCTATCTACCTATCTATATATCTATCTATATATCTATCTATCTATCTATCTAAGACGTCGGGAGATTGTCCTTGTGTCTCTGAGTTTAAGAGAGTCATCCCTACCAAATAAAAACAAATGCTGTCAACCAGATGCTGTTGTTTTTTTGTTTTGTTTTTGTTCTATGTGAATGAGGGAGGCAAAAGGCAGAACTGCCTGTAGCGAGTGCCTCCCCCAGAGTTGAAAGAGTGACAGGGCCGAAATCAGGGGACGTTCGAGCCAAAATGCCTGGAAACACGGAGTTTGAAGCAATTTAAGTCATAGGAAGAGGGAAAGACTGATTCTGGAAGAGAGTTCCAGAGCTCAGCTGTTGAATAGAAGAAATATTGAGAATAACGTTCCACTCTTGGGTTGGAGAGTTGCACAAAGTATGGGTGGGTTTGTGTTGCAAGACGGGTGCTACATGCTCTACGAAGAGGGGGTGGTATACACTGAGAGAGCTCTGAGGAACACTGATTATTGTAATATCTGTAGAATAGGGAGAGAGATGCAGCGTTGCGGCGAAGAGAGAGAGACTGCAGAGAATTGATTAGTGGACACGAGTTAATGAGACGGAAGGCTGTCTTTTCTACTTTGTCTAGAAGTACTGTGTAATATAATGTACAGTATATTAAGTGTTTGATAATATCTATTATAGTCAATGAAATTACGGGCACATGATTTTAATATTGAGGAGTATTATAAACTTATATACTTTTAGAGCAAGAAGGAACGTTTTTTTCAAATGCCTTTGATCATTAACCCATATCATATGTCATGTTATTGTTTAGGTCGTAGGTGGAATTCAATTAGTTATCAAAGCGACTCCGATTCCATTGAAAAAATTATCAAAGAAAAGACGCCTACCTTTTGAATATGTAATATTCGTAAAATAATCATGTTCTGCAACAAATATATAATACACGATTGATGTAATTGGTTATTAAAGCAGTAGTGAAGGAGCCACATCAAGGGAACGACTCTACTTAGTTTATATTACTATATATACAGTATATAGTATTCTGCATATTACAGTACATATAATTATAATATTTATAAACAGGGAAGATAAATCAAGGCTACGAGTTACCGGAACATTAAGGACCAATATGTATACATTTGTATTTTATTTGTTCTATGCGAGTGAGGGAGACAAAAGGCAGAACTGCCTGTAGCGAGTGCCTCCCCCAGAGTTAAAAGAGTGACAGGGCCAAAATCAAGGGACGTTCGAGCCATAGGCCTATGTTCGTTTATATGTATATATATATATAGTTCTCGTAATAAGAACACAATGTTTATGTTCTCTCACAGAACAACACGCACTACATAATAAGGAGAACAAGACTTATTCGGTTAATAAACAAATTCGTACTCTACACACACTCTTTATATCTTATCGTTATATTGCAAATGCTGGCCAAGTCTGAATCCTTTGTATACTCTATTTGACATACTGCATATCAGATAAGTGTATCACCAAATACGGCCACATTCATTAATTATATCTCGTTTAATAGAACATCATATATATTAACAATTAATAATCTACCATTCATTAACTTTTCATAGTCCAAGCAGAGGAAAAGTCACGATAGTAGTTTTCCAGCAGGTAAAAACACTCACACCTGGTCGGCATACTAGTTTTGTTTCCGTTATAAAAATGTAAGATGTTGATGAATATACGTTAATTGTGTAATGACCAATGTGTTAAATAGATTGATAATATTCGTAATGTAATGCATGAATAAAACAAAATATCTTGTATATTTCGTAAGAGTTGTTATTTCGATAATGAAGACCGCAGCTATTTTTCTTCCAATGAAGTTTCGTGGGTGGCAACAAAGGTCGAAGGGGACACTCGTTAAAAGTTTATAGTGGAATATAAAAGTTGACACACACACACATACATTGACACACACACACACACACACACACACACACACACACACACACACACACACACACACACACACACACACACACACACACACACACACACACACACCCCTCCTACCCCAATATTTCCTTGGCCGCCTTATTAATGACATTAAGCGGAGAGAGTAATGAACACAAAGGCACCGAACCAAGATGTTACCAGGAACCACGAGAGAGAGAGAGAGAGTGAGAGAGAGAGAGA
>CM064511.1:26979167-26994167 GCA_032716605.1 Paralithodes platypus | reverse complement strand
GATACTAGGTACAGCACAAATTCCATCCCAATAATATCTTCCCATTGATACATCGGGATTTGAACCCGGGACCTTTGGATTACCAGGCCAGTGGCAAGACCACTCCACCACACCTCCTAAGACGTTCGGCCCATTAGTTTGGCGATTTTAACACCTTTTGCCCCATTTCGTTGTTAATTTTAAGACCTTGCGTGCCAGTTAGGTGTCGGCTTTTTTCCTGGCGAGCGATAGCAAGCCTGCAATTTTAAGAGGAACCAGCCTTCGGCCGGGACATTTTTCTACCGAAAAATGTACAAATTTATCTTGAAGTGGGGTCTACGGTGTGTTTTTCTAAGCTTGATGGAGGTCTAGGGAGGAAACTAAAAAAATATATGAATAAATGAATTAATAGACCAAACAAACGGCCAACCTCCCCTTAAGAAAGACACAAAGTATTCACATAATGCTTGCAATTGGAGTGATGATGCAGAAAGTAATATCTGAGTAACAAGAAGAGTAACCCAGCCCTCTGGGTGAGGGCTGGTCCTATCCAGAGTGAGGTTTGGCATCCTCTACCCAACCTTAGTTGTTTCTGTCTGTCTCTTTTACTGTCCTACTTTTTTCTTCTTGGGCAGAGGGCTAGGAATCCTCTTCCCTTTGTAAAATTCACCTACTCGACAAGACAGAGAGAGGGGCGAGGGAACGTGAAAGTGATCTCGGACCATAAGAATTGGAACTTTAAATGTTGTTTCTGTTCGGGCTCTGTCTCGAGTCGGCCACCCCCAGCAATGGGGTATGTGCCTGAGTATATACATACAAACATACTGTATATAATATACGCACGTACAAATATATTTTTTCACCAACCAACTTTACTGATTTAGAAAGGTGCAGGAGATGGGAGAACGAGAAAAAGTTAAATATGTGAGAAAGGCAATAGGATTCGGTGATAGCAAAGTACTCGACAGGAAAAACAAAACAAATCAAAGTAAGAAATGTTGAAAGTGGTATGGAGGATCTCAACAAGCAGAGCATAGATACATTGAGTGTGTGAGTAAATAACAATTGAACAAGAATATAATTATATTGCAAGAGGGGGTGAAAGAAACAAGTAGATCCCCCCCCCCCCCCCCCCGACAAGGAGGGTAGAACAACAACCTAAAAAGAGTGCAGTGAGTGTGCGAAGAATGTCAGGGAGGCGGGGAAGGTTAATGTATGCAAGATTCCTCAGTCTCCCCCCCCCCCCCCGTCAGCATTACTACCACCCCCACTACCACTACCACCCTAACCACCACCATCACCTGCTTTTTTTTCTCTCCATTTCTCTCTTTCTCTGGGTTGTATCCATTCGGGCCCATTCAGCCTACTGTTTTAAGACGTTTATCCCCATCCAGGTGTCGATTTCTTCCTGGCAAGCGATAGCGAGCTAGCATTGTATGAAAAAAACCGGCTTCGCCGGAGAAATTTTTCTATCGAAAAATGTACAAATTTACCCTGCTGTCAAAAACATTTAAGAAAAATATACTGGCTCGCTTTCGCTCGCCAGGAAAAAATCAACACCTGGATAGGGATAAATGTCTTAAAACAGTAGGATGAATGGGGCCAAATGGATACAACCCAGAGAGATAGGGAGAGAGAAAAATAAAACAAAGTGGGTCCCCTTAATGTATGCAAGATTCCTCAGTCTCCCCCCCTCCCCCCCCTTTACCCTCTTCAGCATTACTACCACCCCCACTACCACTACGACCACTACCACCCTAACCACCACCATCACGATCGCCCCCCCCCCCCTCCCCCCTCCTGCACTCCCTAAAAGAATTGTCGCCCTTTCTAAATACCAAACTGAAGAAGAGCCAGCTAGCTACCAGACGAACTGAACTATTAAAGGGAGGCAGACTGTTTTCTGGACCCCCTTCTCCCTAATGTTTAGCTCCACTAGTTTTGAGATTATAAGTCATATAATACGTTTGACCCATTAGTTTGGCGATTTTAACACCTTGTGCCCCATTTCGTTGTCAATTTTAAGACCTTTCGTGCCATTTAGGTGTCGATTATTTCCTGGTGAGCGTAGGCGAGCCTGCAATTTCAAGAGGAACCGGCCTTCGGCCGGGAAATTTTTCTACCGAAAGATGTACAAATTTATCTTGAAGGGGGATCTAGGGTGTGTTTTTCTAAGCTCAATGGAGGTCTAGGAAGGAAACTAAGAAAATATATGAATAAATAAATTAATAGACCAAACAAACGGTCAGTCTCCCCTTAAGTATTCACAGAGCAGAACACTCTCTTTATACTGGGATGAACAAATATTTTTGAATGAAGCCATGTTGGGGACTTGAGTACTTTGAATGAGAGTTAGTTTAATTAATCTTACTATTTACAATATCACCAGCATACACAATAACACAAAACTGAGAACAGACAACTTTAAGAGTACTGAAAGTTTAACTAATCTGAAAATAATTGCATAGAATTGGAACTGAACCACATGCCATTAACTACTTAAGTATAAAAACAATAATTTAGCAAAGCGTTCTGATACCAATATATATTATGAGCAGTATTGCGGATACATAGGTTATAGTTTGGTCTATTGTTTTGTAAGAGAACAGTATTTATTCAGTTGCTCCATGTACAGCCATCTGATGTACATGGATCAACAGAAGGTCTCTACTTTATGCAAGATTCCTCACCCCCCCCCCCTCCCTCAGCAATACTACCACCCCAATATTAAGAGTGTTTTTTGTGTAAATGTTCTTGTTGACAACGTTATGTATGTTTACTCTGGGTTAACCCTTTTGTGTAAATGTTCTTGTTGACAACGTTATGTATGTTTACTCTGGGTTAACCCTTTTGTGTAAATGTTCTTGTTGACAACGTTATGTATGTTTACTCTGGGTTAACCCTTTTGTGTAAATGTTCTTGTTGACAACGTTATGTATGTTTACTCTGGGTTAACCCTTTTGTGTAAATGTTCTTGTTGACAACGTTATGTATGTTTACTCTGGGTTAACCCTTTTGTGTAAATGTTCTTGTTGACAACGTTATGTATGTTTACTCTGGGTTAACCCTTTTGTGTAAATGTTCTTGTTGACAACGTTATGTATGTTTACTCTGGGTTAACCCTTTTGTGTAAATGTTCTTGTTGACAACGTTATGTATGTTTACTCTGGGTTAACCCTTTTGTGTAAATGTTCTTGTTGACAACGTTATGTATGTTTACTCTGGGTTAACCCTTTTCTAATTACTTACTAATGTACATTCAACTTTCATACCTCTCGTAATTCGCCGGAGGTACAATTAATATTTATTTATTTGTTACGTTTTTGTTATTTTGTTTAGCTCCACAACCAAGTGTACTGAACAAGCTCTCTCCATTTGGTGTTCCATCTCACTCATACGTAATGAGGACCTACGATGTATTATCTCTTGTGGCTCAGTAGTATTCCAGGGTAAACTAGCCCTTGGAAGATACAATACGCATTTAATTATTTGTTTCTGGCTAATATTAGACGATTATTTTTAGATTAAGAAGGGTATATGGAAGTCAGAGTGTTGATTGAGATAGTCGGGACCTTTTTAATTCCCACAGATCCTTCCTAAACTTTATAAAGTCGTCTAATGAGGGCCTGAATAAACTGTTAAAATGCGTCACGATCTTCAAAGGGATAGTTTACGTGTTTCACCTTTTACATATACTGTACATGTCATGTCGTGTTAGTCCTGGCCGTATCCCTCATCAAAGATACTCTCAAAAAGATACAACTCACACAAGTCATGTTGGGTCAAGCAGCCCTGACGCCTTCATCTCCTCCTCCAGCTCCCTTCTTCACCCCCTACTATACTTCCTCTGTCCCCTTCCTTGCTTAGAGGCATTCAATGATCAACATTATTACTTGTATCACCTGTCCTATATTCATGAAATGTCATAAACTTTACATTATTATTATTATTATTATTATTATTATTATTATTATTATTATTTAAAAATATATGTGTGATAACCCAGGTTCGAATCCCGGTGGATCACATATATGCTTTCATTAATTCCAATGGAGGTGTTTGGTGTTGTGGTGAAATTAAGAAAAATATAGATTATTATTATTATTATTATTATTATTATTATTATTATTATTATTATTATTAAAACGTGTCATTAAATATGCCAACTCATACAACTTAGGTGTATGACCTACAATGTCAAGAAAATAGGTATCGAGAATTGGAGAGAAATAAATGTTTAGTTGGAAAGAATTGGATGAGAACAGATCAGGCATGAACATATATTCTCTCTCTCTCTCTCTCTCTCTCTCTCTCTCTCTCTCTCTCTCTCTCTCTCTCTCTCTCTCTCTCTCTCTCTCTCTCTCTCTCTCTCTCTCTCTCTCTCTCTCTCTCTCTCATATATATATATATATATATATATATATATATATATATATATATATATATATATATATATATTCAGTATACAGTATATACATACACCATGTTTTTCTTTCTTCAATACCTTCCTCTTCTATACTTTTATTAATCACTAGACCCAACATTTCTTCGCACTACCTTCATGACGAGTAATTAATTAGCATACTACATTTCAGTCTATCATACCCTTACATTTTCTTTTCTTTCTTGCAATTGCTGTGTTTTCTTCTAATTATTCAATATTTTTCCTTTTTTACTTCCAACTCCATTTAGTTATTTTCTCTCTCTCTCTCTCTCTCTCTCTCTCTCTCTCTCTCTCTCTCTCTCTCTCTCTCTCTCTCTCTCTCTCATCTCTGCAACGCCCCCTCTCCCATCCCCAACCTTCCAAAGCAGCTTAAGCCTGTTTGCACCCCTCCCCCCCTCCCTCCTCGTCCCCCATGGTATAAGAATCCTAAACTCCTTACACATTATTCCATTGAATCAAAACGCCTCGACCCAGCGCTGGGGGGAGGGAAATTAAATACTTTATACGGGAAGAAAGCGACGGATATGTAAATTCATCCCAGGCTGGGTGGGGGGCGTTGGTGGGGAAAAAGGAGGGATCATTTTTAATAGAATTACTTACCCCCCCCTCCCCCTCCCCCATCCTTTACCTACCCCCAACTTAGAGACCCTACAGGAACTGGAAATTGGACAACTAATGACTTTTTGTTTTACATAGGCCGCTGTTACCTGAGTATATTTGCATTGTCTTTATTCTAATCACTTCGAAAGCTGTGGTAGTCATTGTAATTAAATGTAGTGCTTTAATTGATATCCATAACATACATAAGGTAGTTTGATCTATCAGAAGAAGCCTCGTAAGGATCAGTACACCTGTTGCATATTGTTTTCATTCGTAAGCCTCTGTAATGATGTTAAGAGGAATACGAGTTAGTATCAGGCTATCAAGCATTCATACTATACCCTATTCCAAGAAAGTAGGCCAACACTCTTGAACATTAACCTCTATAACTCACAAACGACTAAAATAATCAAGCTAATATTTCTACCATTTGGGAAGAGCCAGCCAGGGAATAGGTGTGACAATTTACAGCCCATTTACTCTAGCCCGTTTTGAGTTCCAGAGGTTAATTAGGGTTCACGATTTCTGACCTACCTATTTGGAACAGGGTAGAGCAACGTGCCTGTGAGTGAGTACATGTTAAGGGGGTAACACTCGCTTTTTATGGACCCCCTTCTCCCTCATGTTTAGCATATTATTTTTGAGGTTTTAAGACGTTCGTTCCGTTAGTTTGGCGATTTTGAGACATTTCGCCTAATTTTGTATTCAATATTAAGACCTTTCGTGCCCTTCAGGTGTCGATTTTTTCCTGGCGAGCGTAAGCGAGCCTCTAATTTGATAAGGAATCGGCCTTCGGCCGGGACATTTTTCTACCGAAAAATGTACAAGTATATCTTGAAAGGGGGTCTAGGGGGTGTTTTTCTAAGCTTGATGGAGGTCTAGCGAGGAAACTAAAAAATAACTAACTATTTAAATATATAGCCCAAAAACCAAGTACTACCCCCTTAAGCAGTTGTCCGACCTGTGTACTCCATAATACCCCCCCCCCCCCTCCCCCCCACCCCTTGTCCCCAAACCTTCACCGTGATCTCTTTTCCTCACTCTTGATCCTCCCTCCCTGCTTCTTCTTCTTCTTCTTCGGGCTTCATTGTGTCTTGGCTTAATGGGAGGAGGTATAGTTGCTTTTTCTCCCTCGTGTTTAGTCCCATTAGCTTTGAGATTTGAAGACGTTTGTTACACTAGTTTGGCGATTTTAAGACCTTTCGTCCCATTTCTTTGTCAATATCAAGATCTTTCGAGCCATTTAGTTGTCAATTATTTTCCTAGCGATCGATAGCGAGCCTGTTATTCTAGGAGCAACCCACCTTCGGTCGGGACATCTTTCTCCCAAAAATGTACACATTTATCTTCAAGGTGGGTCTCTGTGGTGTTTCTTTTAAGGGGAGGTTTTTAGTGTGTTTCCTAGACTTCCATCAAGCTTGAAATTACACTCCCTTGACCCCCTTTCAAGATAAATTTGTAATTTTTTCGGTAGAAATTTTTTCCGGCCGAAGGCCGATTCTTCTTAAATTACAGGCTCGCTATCGCTCGCCAGGAAAAAAATCGACACCTAAATGGCACTAAAGGTCTTAAAAGTGACATAAATGGGGTGAACGTTCTTAAAATCACCAAACTAATGGAGCGAACGTCTTAAAATCTCAAAAGCAATGGGACTAAACATGAGGGAGAAAGTGGTAAAGAAAAAAATCCCTCAAGTGGAAATCTCCCCTTAAGCTTGATGGAGGTCTGGCGAGGAAAACAACAAATAAATACATTAACATATAAATAGACCAACACACATCCACTAACCCCTTAATATTTGGCCTGCTCCGGTTTAATATATATTTTTTTTTTTCCGTCTCTTATCTTCCTTGTCATGTATAGTAGCGCTTCGTGAGTTTACAGTATGCCTCTCTTGGTTAAGGGGGTCACCGGCTTTTTTTTTATCTTTCTCTTTTTTTGTTCTCTTTCCCTGGCTCTTATCCATTCGGCCCCATTCAGCCAACTGTTTTAAGACGTTTATCCCCATCCAGGTGTCGATTTCTTCCTCGCGAGCGATAGCGAGCCAATATTGTATGGGGAAATTCGGCTTCGCCGAAGACATTTTTCTATCGAAAAATGTACAAATTTAGCTTGCTGTCAAAACAAAAATATATATATGTTGGCTCGCTACCGCTCGCCAGGAAAATATTGACACCTGGATGGGGGTAAACGTCTTAAACAGTAGGCTGAATGGGGCCGAATGGATACAAGCCAAAAAGAGAGGGGAGACAGAGAAAAAAAGCGAGGTGGGCTCCCTTAAATATTATAATATGTTTATCCTGGAGTCCACGTACTTGTTTTATATTGATAATTTCCTGTCAATCAGTTATATTTTTCTTGTTTTACGATTTATGAAACTCTGTACTACTCGCTTTTTATGGACCTCTTTCTCCCTCGTTTTTAGCATATTAGTTTTGAGATTTTAAGACGTTCCTTCCATTAGTTTAGCGATTTTAATACCTTTCGCCCCATTTCGTTGCTAATTTCAAGACCTTTCGTGCCATTTAGGTGTCGATTTTTCCCTGGCGAACGATAGTGTCTCCGTTCCACATACTGTATATTACCATGATTGTTTGCATAGCCATTATTATATTGTATAGTGCTAAGAACAATGTATATGGTTGCAAATAATAATGGCTATGATTTAGCATTTCACCGTTTCCATTAACAAATATGCTTTCATTATTTAAGCATTCATTTGTTGTGAGTTTTGATATCCTATTCATCTCTATATTAATTCTACTTTATGTATTTTGTCTCTCCTACTCTCCTACTTTCTGTGATCTTCTCCCTTTATACTCACATCTTATATCACTTGAACCTCATATATAGTATCTACTCATCCAGGCACCCCCTCCATTCTCTCTCCTCTCCTACTTGTTCATGTTCTCCCATTTTCATCGTGTTTTATCCCCGTTTGTCTCCTTCTCACCTTCACCTCCTCTCTTCTCCATCATCAGTCGTTCCGCCCCCTTCCCACTTCCCCTCCTCTTATAGTTCCTCGTATCTCCACCCTTCTCATTTCTATTGGATATATTCCTTTTCTCCACTGATCCCTTTCCACGTCTCAGCCTCTCATCTTCTCCCATAACACCACCTCACGTCTTCTCTCTGCTACCCTCTGATCTTCTCCCATTTCTCATATTTATTCCCTTTACCATAATTCGTCTCTTTCTTACCTCCATCGCCTCTCTTCCCTATCCTGTATCCCTCTCCCCTCCCCTCCTCTCCCTCTCCCTCCCTCCCTCCTCTCCACACCTCTCCCACTACCACCCCCTTCCCTCTCCCCTCTCCCTCCCCTCCCTCTCCCCTCTCCCTCCCCTCCTCTACCCCTCTCTACCTTCCTTTCCCCACTTTATGACTTCCCACCCACACTCCTTTTTGTTATTATCTTATGACTCCGCCCCTCCCCCTCCCCCCTCCCTCTCCCTTCTCCTCTCCCCTCCCTCCTCCTCCCTCTCCCTCCTCCCTCCCCCTCCATCCCTCTCCCCTCCCCCCCCTCCCCTCCCTCTCCCCTCTCCCCTCTCCCTCCTTTCCCACTTTATGATTACCCACCTCCTTTTGTTATTATCCTTATGACCTCCGCCCCTTCCCCTCGTCTCCCCCCTTCCCCCTTACCTTCTGATCTTCTTATTTGTTGTTGCTTCCAGGGCGGCCTAATGTGTCGACTGGAATTTAAAACTTTCTTGTGTGTGTGTGTGTGTGTGTGTGTGTGTGTGTGCATACGAGGCTTAGCTCAGGTGTGTGTGTGTACGAATTTTTAGTGTGTGTGTGTGTGTGCATACTAGGCTTAGCTAAGGTGTGTGTGTGTGTGTACGAATCTTAGTGTGTGGGTGCATACGAGGCTTAGTGTGTGTGTGCGTGCGTATGTGTGTGTGTGTGTGTGTTTGTGCATACGTGGCTTGATTAAGATGTGTGTGTGTGTGTGTGTGTGTGTGTGTGTGTACGAATCTCAGTTAAAGAGTATGTGTGTGTGTGCATATGAGATTTAGTTAAGGTGTGTGTGAGTGAATGTGTCAATAAGGGGCATAGTTAAGGTGTATGTGTATGTATGTGTGTGTTACTCAGTTACTTGTTCGTCAAGGGGAATCCACGCAATGCGAGCTAAGCTCATTATTATCGCGCCTCCTTAACTGGGAATGAATCCACGCAATGCGAGCTAAGCTCATTATTATCGCGCCTCCTTAACTGGGAATGTATTGCGTGACATGCATGTTAAGTGTTTTATGTACTGTTGGAATGGCTGTGGATGTGTGTGTGGTCTGTATTTTAGCCAATTGGCGACATCGGAAACGAAGGCTTAGGGTGGATCTGTATGGTACCATTCTCACTATAGACGGTACCGTCTCGCCCAAAGGCTTAGGTAGCCATCAGCTTAGGTGAACCATACGATACCCATCTCGCCTTGTACCATTTTTGCCAACCCCAGATAGGACGTCACAACGTCGTCCACTTATTCCAGGTACCTATTTACAGCTAGGTGAACTGAGGCTAACACATGAAAGGAGACAAGCCCAATTTGTCTCCGCCCGGCCGGGGATTGAACCCCCGACCCCTCGTGTGTGAGACGAGAGCTCTACCTACTAGGCTACGGGCTGTATGTGTATGTTTGTGTGTGTGTGTGTGTGTGTGTCTGTGTGTGTGTATGTGTGAGAGAGAGAGAGAGAGTGTGAGTGTTTGTGAGGTTCTGTACAAGGACATTCTTCACGGACATCAACCACTCGTAACTCCACTGTAATTACTGCTGCTCCTTCTAGTATATAACCTTTCGATTGTCTGGCATCAGTATTCTCCCATCACTTTTCTATTTAACACTATTATTCTTCATCTTAATTAAATTACTTAAGGGGGTAGGGTATATATTTTGGTAAATTTTTCTCATTTATTTATGAAATTTTCAGTTTCCTCCCGAGACCTCTATCAGACTTTAAACAAAACATCACCAAGATCCCCCTTCTAAATATACTGTATGTGTACATTTTTCGGTAGAACAAATTTCCCGTTCAGGTCCCTCTTTAATTACAGGCTCGCTATCGCTAGCCAGGACAACAATCGACACCTAACACGAAAAGTCTTACTACTGACAAAGAAATGGGGCGAAAGGTCTTAAAATCGCCAAACTAATGGGACCAACGTTTTAAAATCTGAAAACTAATGGGGCTAAACATGAGGGAGAAGGTGGTCCAGAAAAAACAACTACTTCCCCCTTAATGTATCCTCCTCCTTCACAATTAATTCCCTTTTCTCACACCCTTCTTCATTCAGGATTCTCTCTCTCTCTCTTACGTAAGTATATATATATATATATGCATTTGTTTATAATTTTGCATTTACATTATATCTTTCGTGTATACGGTTTATACTTCCGTCTCTCCATTATATCTAATATTATCTCTCTTCATATAAATGTTTCATATAACTTTCAAGTCAATTTATTCTTTGTTTTCTCTTCTCCTTCTTCGCTACCCCATCCATTATTTCTTATATTTTTGTTCTCCTCAGTATCTCACTTTGTCACCTATTTATTCTTCAACTCACCTGTCTGTCCTCTTCTTTCCGTTCAGGCATATCTCTCACCTTCTGCTGTCCATTATTTCTTTTCTCCTATTTCTCTTCTTCGTCGACATTATTTAGTCCCTCTCCTCCCTCTTTCTCTTTCAACTTCTTCCGTGTTATTCTAGTTTCGTGTTGTCTTTCATTTGTTCTATCTCCCCCTTTATTTATATTTGTATTTTATTTGTTTTCTTTGGTCATCTTGTATCTTCCTCTTCCTGTTTCGCGATTTAGATTGCGTAATAAACCGTACGAAGAGCGCTTAAAAGAACTAAATTTGTTTAGCTTAACAAAGCGCAGAATGAGAGGTGACCTAATAGAGGTGTTCAAAATCTTCAAGGGATTCAGCAACCTAAATGTAAGCGAATTATTTACGATCAATCAAGCAAACACGAGAAACAATGGTTATAAGATTATAGGCAAGCGTTTTCATTCTCATCGACCGAAGCATTTCTTCGCTCAACAGTCGTTTGGAATATTTGGAACATGACTATAGCCCTCGAACATTGTAAACTGTACTACTGTCGAAAAACATTTAAGAACCAGCTGGATAAAACACATGGCAAATAACCCCCGAATTAACACAGTTTCTTTCAGAATAACGCGCAACGAAATGTCAACGCATAACCGGCAATGTATATTGATTTTCCCATACATCTGTTCCCTTTCAGAATTGTAGTAAATAGAGTTAGCTTAGATTACCAATCAACTTCTTTTTTTCTCCCTGTCCTGTCCGAATTTCCGTGTCAGTTTTTTCAATACTGCATGGTATTTTTTCCTATCTGTTAGCCTATGACCCAGCATTAGCTGGTTAGGGCAGTGGTGGGTGGGGAGGATCACTTCTTCTTTGCTTCCTTTTCACTCAACCTCGTAGTCAGTAGATTAGTAGTTTTAGATATCCAAACTGCCCCGTAAGGACCAATAGGTCTGTTGCAGTTTGTTCTCCTTTGTATTCCTTTGTATTCCTTTGTATTCCAGTTTTTCACCCATCATATCTCTCCCTCACCTAATATTCCTGCTTCTCTACTCTCTCTCTCCTCGTCTCTCTCTCGTCACTCTCCCATCCTCAGTTGTCTCCATCCCCTCTCTCTCTCTCTCTCTCTCTCTCTCTCTCCATGTTCATACATTATGTCTCTTTTCCTCATATATCATTATGTCTTTCTTTATGTCTCAGTGACCCTCTTCTCTCTTCCTCCTCCTCCTTTGCCGAGCTACTTAACACCTTGACGATCTAATACGCTTTTTTGCTTTGTAATTTGGTGATCATAAGACGATGTTATGCAACTTAAGGGGAGATGGCTCACTTTATGGTCGATTTTTTCATTGTTTTTATGATTTTTCTAGTTATATCCCTAGACCTCCATCAAACTTAAAAAAAAAAAAAAAAAAAATCCTTTCAAGATAGGCCTATAATTGTACATTTTTCGATAGAAAAATGTCTCGGTCGAAGACCGTTTCCTCCTAAAATAGAGGCTCACTTTCGCTCGCCAGGAAAAAATCGACACCTAAGTGACACGAAGTCTTAGTATTGACAAAGAAAAGGGGTGAAAGGTCTTAAAATCGCCAAGCTATTGGGCCGAACGTCATATAATCTTAAAACTAATTGGACTAAACATGAGAATGAAGGGGGACCAGAAAAACGACCCATCTCCCCTTAAGAAAGATAGCAAGGAATCAATTGGGGTATATACTATCTCCATTCACTCCTCAGCTCCCACAAGTTCACCCTAACCTGAATTAAAACGTCTAAGGATATCCAGAATAAAGCTGGTATCACACGCGCACTTTTTCCCTCAACATTTATTCTCAACACTGGTCTGGCAGCTTATGAGGTCAACATTTAGAATATTTTGGTAACCTAATTTAATCTACCTTCATTCTAGTTTCCGATGCCAGTGCAAAATATTCCAGAAATGTTGCCAGAAAAATGTTGATCATCGAATGTTGACTATAAAATCTCTCGTGTGATACCGGCTTAAGCTAACAAAACGCGTCATGATCCTCAAAGGGTTAACTCTTTCTCCTGTGCATGTTATCGAGTTGGCTCCCTCACGCCTTTCCTCCATTTATTATATAACTTTGTCTTCTACTATGTCTACTGCTGCTATTTAAGGGGGGATGGGCTTATTTATATGCTCTTTTATGTATCTTTGTATTATTTTTCTAGTTTCCTCCCTTGACCTCCATCAAAAAAAAAAAAAAAAACATCCATTAGATCCCCCTTCTAGATTAATTTGTACATTTTTCGGTAGAAAAATTTCCCGGCCAAAGGCCGGTTCTTCCCAAGTTACAGGCTCACTATCGTTCGCCAGGAAAAAAATCGACACCTAAATAGCACGAAGGGTCTTAGCATTGACAAACAAATGAGGCGAAAAGTCTTAAAATCGACAAACTAATGGGGCAAACGTCTTAAAATCTGAAAACTAATGGGGCTAAACATAAGGGAGAACAATGTCTAGAAAAACGACCCATCTCCCCTTAAGTCCCTTTTCACATACACTTAGATGAGGGTCTCACCTGTACAATCTCAAAATTTGCTGACGATACAAAAATTGCAAATAGCGTACTCTCAAAAGAACAAGTTGACGATATGCACACAATCTAGATAAATTTCATGTTGGGCCCAATTTTGCAAAGAGCTTCATGCGGATAATGTAAAGTACTACCTACGGATACCTAATGAGAAAGCACACTATTCGTGAATGGCCCTCAGCTTAAGAATGTAAACAGAGAAACCGATCTGGGAGTAACAATATCGAGTAAACCTAAAACCGAGTCAACAATGTTCAGAAGTTGTTAAGAAGGCAAACAATATAATTGGCTTTATAGGCAGGTCATTTGAGCATAAATCCTAAGAAGTTATCCTAACCCTTTACAATTCCTTAGTCCGCCCTCTTCTGGAATACTGCGTTCAATCCTGGTGCCCTTATTACCAAAAAGATATAAACAAGCTAGAACGAGTTCAACGTAGAGTTACCAAAATGATACCTAGCCTAAAGAACAAACCATACGAAGAGCGTCTTAGAGAATTAAATATATTTCCTTTAACCCAGTGCAGATTAAGAGGTGACTTAATTCAAGTGTTCAAAATCATCAAAGGCATCGACAATATGGACTGTAGTAAGTACTTCACTATCGACCAATCTAATTACACGCGGGGAAACGGTTGCAAAATTATTGATAAATCTTTTAACTCACACGAATCTAAGAATTTCTTCTTCAATCGAGTTGTCAACTTGTGGAATGGGCTTCCCCGAAACGTTATAGACTGCATCACCGTTGATTCATTTAAACTCCGCCTAGACAAATATCTCTCATTAAACCCGAGACTGACTGCGTTTGTAAATTAATAACTTTATTTTATCCCCCCCCTCAGTTACTAACCCATATGTCCCCTACTAACTTCCTAATCCTGCCACGGACATTAGTTCCAGGGCAGTAATTCCCTTTCCAATGTTCCCTTACCCACTCTAAACCACTGTTTGGACACTTGATCCTCAGTGTTTTAGAGGACAAGCAACCTAGGAGGGTCACTAGATCTGTTGTTGCTTGATTTCCTTTGTACTCCTTTGTACTTTACTTCTTTTTCCGTCTATTCTTGATTGTCCTTCATCTCCCGGTTTAAGGGGGATGGTTCACTTTTTTGGGGATTTTTGCATGTATTCATTATTTTTCTAGTTTCCTCCCTAGACCTCCATCAAATTTAAAAAAAAACATCCATTAGATCCCCCTTCTAGATTAATTTGTACATTTTTCGGTAGAAAAATGTTGCGGCCGAAGGCCGGTTCTTCCAACATTACAGGGTGACTATCGTTCGCCAGGGAAAAAATCGACGCCTAAATAGCACGAAAGGTCTAAATATTAACGACGTAATGGGGCGAAAGGTCTTAAAGTCGACTAACTAATGGGGCAAACATCTTAACATCTGAAAACTAATGGGGCTAAATATGAGGGAGAAAGTGGTCCAGAAAACCGGCCCATCTGGCCGTTAAGCTCTGACAACTATCATCTTTACATCACTCCTCCTTTTCTCCACCTCATCACTACTTTTCTTATTCCAATCATGACTACCCTTCTTCTTCTCCTCCTCCCCCTCTTTCTACCTTGAGCTATTTAATTCCTGCTCCCCGTCTCCCCAAGGTGACAGGGCGCGTCTCCTCCCCCCCCCCCCCCTTCTCTGCAACTGATAATTCCTCTCATCCAATTTTATCGGGCCCCGTCTCCCGTGTAACCCTCGACGCTCTCTCCACCCTCTCCCCCCCCCCCCCCCCCCTCCCCCCCCTCTCTCTCTCTCTCTCTCTCTCTCAAGCCTCTTCTACTTTCCTTTCTAGGCTTCTTCTTTGTGATACAGTTTGTAGGTTCGCTTTGTTTTCTTCTGCCCTGTTCTTCTTATTCTTGTTCTG
>CM064511.1:26930800-26979067 GCA_032716605.1 Paralithodes platypus | reverse complement strand
GTGGCTGTTCTTGTTCTTGTTGTGTTCTTGATTTGGTTGGTGTTGTTATTGTTGTGCCTGTTGCTGTTGTTGTTGTTGTTGTTGTTGCCGCCGGTGTTTTAGGCTATTCTCTGTCTTTTGTTCAGGGTGTTCCGGTCTTGTTCTTTGTATTTATTTATTTATTCTTCTTGCAATCCTTACTGTCTTCTCTCTCTCTCTCTCTCTCTCTCTCTCTCTCTCTCTCCTCTCCATGCTCTCTCCTCTCTCCTCCTCTCATCATCTCTCTCTCTCTCTCTCTCTCTCTCTCTCTCTCTCTCTCTCTCTCTCTCTCTCTCTCTCTCTCTCTCTCTCTCTCATTTTCTTCTGAGCTTCATTTAGGTTTTCTATATCCATTTCTTTATTGCGTGCCGGTGCTCTTTAACCCCTTCAGCACCATGACGCCTTTTGATCCTGGCTAAAATTATACGATTATTTACATTTTAAGAAGCACCTATGTTATTAAGAGCATCTATTGAGATTGTATTTACCCATTTGAGTCCTAGAGGTTAATTATATACTAAAATATATCGTTTAATGGTAACCAGAACATTATGACAATTACGTAATGGTATTGAAGGGGTTAAAAATCCCTGGCGTTTTCTTACATTTACTTTGTGTGTTCCATTACATCTAGTCCCTTCTTTCCTTTTGTCTTTATGTGTCTTTATCTTCCTCTGTTTCCTCTAGCTTGTTGTTTGTTCTGTCTTCACTTTTTCTCTATGCTTGTCCACTCCTGTATTTGCTTTCTACATCTCCCGTTTCCCTTCTTATCGTTCCGTACCATTCTTCTCATTTGTCATTCCTTTCTTCCTTATATTTTCATTTCATTTTTGCCATTTTCCATTCCTCTATGTTCTAATTAGCCATGTACTTTGCATTGTTTCATGTTTATTAGCCTCCCCTTTCCTCCTCCTACAGTTTATAATCTGTTCTCTCTCGGTCAGCCCTTTGCTTCTTTCAGACTTCTTATCACTGTCTGTGCGATGTCTTGGGAGTTATCATTATGCTTTGTTGGATTAGTATTGAGAGTTTTGATTATTTTTGTCTTTCGAGCAATGTATTCAAGTTTAGTATGTCTTCTTGACAACAGAAAATCACCACCCCAGATCCACTTCAAGTAAAAAATAAATAAAAATTAAAAATAAAAATAAATAAATAAATCCAATGAAAACAAAACAATTCTAACCAGACCCTCCTTTAAGGTAATTATGTAAACATTATCGAGAAAAAGTTGTCCCGGCCGAGGGCCAGTATCTCCTTTATTGCATGGTCCCTATCGTTCGCCCAGAAGAAACTCGACACCTGAATGGGGTTATAGTTGCCAAACAAATTAAGGTGAATCGTCCTAAAACCTCAAAACTAATGGAGTGAGACAGGGGAAGTTAAAGAAAAAGAAACAGAAAACAAAAACACCGTGTCGCACCTGACAGTAAAGTACCCGTCCTTCAACTCACCCCCTTCATACCTATCTCACTAACCCCTCTCCACTGTCTGTCTTACTATTTATCAGCCCCTTTAGTCTTGGATTATCCTCTACTCACACTACCGCTTTTGTGGCGTACAGGTGTGGTTCTGCAGTAGTGAATCCACCAACCAGGTACGAACCCTGCTTGGTGGTTGATACAATTGTTAATAACTTAAATTGGAGAATAATATTCTTTACATGCCTAGCCATATATGTAGCAATACTACTACTACTACTACTACTACTACTTTTTTTTTTTTTGGGGGGGGGCCGATTTTTTCTCTTATAAAGGTAATTTATATAGATAACTTAAAACAGAGTGCCTAAAACAGATCCCTATGGGACCCCACTTTTCATTGCACCCTAATCTGATAATTTTGTCTCATTCATTAGAACATAAGATCACATAAATCTGCTAATTCGCATTCATCCCATGCCATTCATATGACTATACAAGTTACGTTTGAAACTTTCCAAAGTTCCAGAGCTAATCAAATTATTAGGCAATATACTTTACATATCTATACAAGCTTATTTCGAAACTACTACTACTACTACTACTACGACGACTACTTCCACTTCATTTTATATCCCTGTTCTTCGTCTACGCCTTCTTGTTACATACAGTAATTGTCTATAAATTGGGAGACTTACACTTACGGCAGTTCTGCCAAAGTATATGTTTAATATTTATCTAGCTATATGTATTTAACACATTTTCCATATTGCATTACTATTTTAACCTCTCATTACATTGTGTGCGTGTGTGTGTGTTTTATTTGTTTTGACCCATATATACCCCACTTATTTTGCCCTCATAGAATAAGAACTATCCTTTTTCCTAATTATTTTGCCATTACCAATTATATTACACCTATAATTAAAACAAAAATTGCTTCTAATTTGAACGACTGTATATTTATCTTCTTCCATATTATAACCCGTAACTTTTAGGGGTAATCTATGTTTTCAAAATCGTGTTAATTTTCAATATATTGTTACAAGTTAACACGCTCCGTGAGACAACGTCAACATTTATTTCATCGGTCGGTTAGCAGCAAGACGACAGGACATGTAATCACAATGATTCAGGTTCACCGCTTATTAAATATTAACCATAAACTCTTCATAATATGTTACTTTTCCCTCTTTACCGAACCTCAAATTCTGTGTATCACGTTTCATCTTCATTGCTTGACTCTGGATGTGAAGCTTTCCATTGATACCTTGGCATTATGGGCAGGAACATTTGACAAGTGTGAGATAAACTGTGAGATAAACGGGCAATCCATTTAAAGTTGTGTTCCATTCATAAATAGTTGTCAGAGAATGTGTAAAGAGAGTAATATATTGAAATGAGAAGAATAACATACAGCGTCAAGCCCGGTGATCCTTACGAGGTAGTTTGTGTCTAACCCTAACTAACCAACGAGGTAGAAAGAAAGGAAGGCTTGTACATTAGTGTTGAAATAGGCTCACCATATCGAGTCTCAATGTATACCGACACCTTGTTATTTCTCACTCCTCCAACCCCCCCCCCCCACCCCCACCTCCTTTTCCTCCAATTCCCCTCCACGCTCCCCATCACCCCCTCCCTTGCATATGGAAATTAGCAACCCGCCTCTCCCTTGGATAAAAAGTTCTGGGTGGAAAATAAAGAGCGGTGTGACATTACGCTTCCAAATGAGGTTCTGAGTGTCGAGTGGGACCCCTCCTTTGTTGTTATACACCTTCCTCTTCTCCTTCTGCCGCTGGCCCGCTTATCCCTTACAGTCCTTTCAGTTTTATTTCTACTGTATTTGGACGACTTTATGTAGCTTAGGGTGGATCTATGGTAGTTACAAGGATTCATTAATATAGTCTGTAGCCTTTTAATGCTTAGACGTCCTTCCTAAGCTGATTAAAATCGTCCAATAGTTGCCAGAATATAATGGAAAGAGCGTCACCGCTACTGAATGGGTTTAAGATGGTCCTGCTGTTTTCATTGTCTCCTGTTGCCTACTATCGTTGTCCTTGGTTTAGTTCTCTCTCTCTCTCTCTCTCTCTCTCTCTCTCTCTCTCTCTCTCTCTCTCTCTCTCTCTCTCTCTCTCTCTCTCTCTCTCTCTCTCTCTCTCTCTCTCTCTTTTCCGTCATCGCGATTATCATTGTAATTTATACCGACGCCGACGATATAAGGAGCGTGGGTAGGACGTTCAGAGGTATCTAATTATTGTTCTTGTATTTAGATATATATATGTTGGTCGCAGCGTTTGGTTGTTGAGTACGAACATGGCTGGGAGACATCAATAATTATAAACAGAATAGAAGGTCTCATCTCTTTCCCATTCTTAAGTAAGCCATTGTAGATTTACAGAAGAGCGACCATTACTTGCATTACTTTAAGGGGAGACTGACCGTTTGTTTGGTCTATTAATTCATTTATTCATATATTTTTTTAGTTTCCTCCCTAGACCTCCATCAAGCTTTGAAAAACACCTCCTAGACCCCCTTTCAAGATAAATTTGTACATTTGTCGGTAGAAAAATATCCCGGCCGAAGGCCGGTTGCTCTTAAAACTGCAGGCTCGCTATCGCTCGCCAGGAAAAAAAAGACACCTAAATGGCACGAAAAGTCTTAAAATTGACAACGAAATGGGGCGAAAGGTGTTAAAATCGCCAAGCTAATGGGCCGAACGTCTTATAATATAAAAACTAGTGGGGCTAAACATTAGGGAGAAGGGGGTCCAGAAAAACGGTCTGCCTCCCCTTAACAAATAATGCATCTAAATTACTGTGAGTCAATGATGTTATTTCTGAGTGCTCTCCTACATGATACTATTAACATGGTTTAGCACCTCTATTGATTACATACAATAGTCTATGAATTATAATTAGGCTATCAATCTTGACCAATACCTTATCTTAAGGGGAGATTGGCCGTTTGTTTGGTCTATTAATTAATTTATTCATATATTTTTGTAGTTTCCTCTCTAGACCTCCATCAAGCTTAGAAAAACACCCCCTGGACCCCCCTTTAAGATAAATTTGTACATTTTTCGGTAGAAAAATGTCCCGGCCGAAGGCCGATTCCTCTTAAAATTGCAGGCTCACTATCGCTCGCCAGGAAATAATCGACACCTAAATGGCACGAAAGGTCTTAAAATTTATAACGAAATGGGGCGAAAGGTGTTAAAATCGCCAAACTAATGGGCCGAACGTCTTATAATCTCAAAACTAGTGGGGCTATACATTAGGGAGAAGGGGGTCCAGAAAAACGGTCTGCCTCCCCTTAACTCAAAGACGATTAAAGTTATCGAGCTATTATTTCTACCATTTGGGAAAGGTCAGCCAGAGAGCAGGTGTGGCAATGTACAGCCCATTTGTTCTAGCCTTTGTTTAATTGCCGACTTGCGGGTTTCGTTCTATGAGGAAGGTGGAGCTGGAGACAACGATATTTAACAGAATATACAGCTATAATACGGTTGTAGTACATATATAAATACATAAAACCCGATTCAACATACCATTTATCCATCAAAAACGTAAATTATTCCTGCGTTTCTGTTTAGTATCGATGTTCACGGCTCCAACTCCCTTATAGCCTGAAACTCGCAAGTGGTCAATTAGAGAGGCTAGGGGTTATGATTTCTGGCCTACTTATAATGAGTTTCGCCCTTACCTTCGGATATGTACTAAGTCTTCATCAGTTGTGTGTGTGTTTCGCCCTTACCTTCGGATATGTACTAAGTCTTCATCAGTTGTGTGTGTAGTGTGTGTGTTTCGCCCTTACCTTCGGATATGTACTAAGTCTTCATCAGTTGTGTGTGTAGTGTGTTTCGCCCTCACCTTCGGATATGTACTAAGTCTTCATCAGTTGTGTGTGTAGTATGTGTGTTTCGCCCTTACCTTCGGATATGTACTAAGTCTTCATCAGTTGTGTGTAGTATGTGTGTTTCGCCCTTACCTTCGGATATGTACTAAGTCTTCATCAGTTGTGTGTGTAGTATGTGTGTTTCGCCCTTACCTTCGGATATGTACTAAGTCTTCATCAGTTGTGTGTGTAGTGTGTGTGTTTCGCCCTCACCTTCGGATATGTACTAAGTCTTCATCAGTTGTGTGTGTAGTGTGTGTGTTTCGCCCTTACCTTCGGATATGTACTAAGTCTTCATCAGTTGTGTGTGTAGTATGTGTGTTTCGCCCTTACCTTCGGATATGTACTAAGTCTTCATCAGTTGTGTGTGTAGTGTGTGTTTCGCCCTTACCTTCGGATATGTACTAAGTCTTCATGTGTGTAGTGTGTGTTTCGCCCTTACCTTCGGATATGTACTAAGTCTTCATCAGTTGTGTGTGTAGTGTGTGTGTTTTGCTTCCTGCTCTTCTTGCTCGCTTGTTGTATACGTCCATGTTTTCGGTTGTCTATTGTCCTTATTTTTGACAGTTCTATTGTTGTCTCTCTTAAGGGGAGATGGGCCGTTTTTCTGGTCCCCTTTCTCCCTCGTGTTAAGCCCTATTTGTTTTGTGATTATAAGACGTTCGGTCCATTAGTTTGGCGATTTTAACACCTTTCGCCCAATTTAGTTGTCAATCTTAAAATCTTTCGTGCCATTTAGGTGTCGATTTTTTCCTGGCGAGCGATAGCGAGCCTGTCATTTTAAGAGGAACCGGCCTTCGGCCGGGACATTTTTATACCGAAAAAATGTACAAATTTATCTTGAAAGGGGGTCTAGGGGGTGTTTTTCTTAGCTTGATGGAGGTGTAGGGAGGAAACTAAGAAATAAAGAAATACATGAATTAATAGGCCCAAAAAACGGCCCATGTCCCGGCCGTTAAGCTATAATGATCTACTTTTCATATGTTAAGAATCTCTCTCGCTATTCTATCGCTACTATAATAATCAGTGTTCCTCAGAGCTATCCCAGTGCATCCACCATTCCTTGTAGGGACGTGTACCGTCTGCAACTCAATCCCCTACTCTGTGAACTCTCAACCCAAGAGTGACGTTTACTCTCAAACTTTCTTCTACTCAACATCTAGCTCTGGAATATAATCAGTCTTTCCCTCTCCTATGATTAAATTGCTTCAATGTGTGTATTTTGCTCGAACGTCCCTTGATTTTGCCTGTCACTCTTTCAACTATGGGGAGGCACTCGCTATAGGCAGTTATGCCTTTTGCCTCCCTCAATCACATAGAAAAAAAAAAAAAAAAAAATGTAGACAACACCACTTTTCTTTCTCATTTATATTCCCTTGTGCTTTTACTTTGCTGTTTCTAGTATATATTTCTGGGGTTAGTGCTTTTGGTATTACATATATTATGCTTTCATTAATTTCACTGGAGGTGTTTGGTGTTGTGGTGAAATTAAAAACAAAAACATAGATTATATTGCTTACCTTTTCTAAATTTGTCCGAATCATTAGGTCTCATTATAAATATGTAATGTTTACTATGTAAGTTGTTAACTCACGTGGTAAACATGATATTGTTATCAGTTAGAAAATAGGGCGGCATTCAATACTATATTACTTACTGTATGTACTTCGATAAACCAAATCAGCATTTCAATTCAGTACTATAACATCGTCTATCTATCTATCTATTGCCTGACGCCGTGATCCCCGAAGGGGTGGCCACGAACGAACCGCCCCCATGCACCTCTGTCCCCAGTCAGTCGACCGCCATCCTACCAACCAGCACCGCCTTCGTTCATGTACTTCCTCACTCCATCCTTCCACCTCATATTCGGTCTACCTCTCCCCCTCTGTCCCTCCACCTCGCTCTCGTACACTCTCTTAGTCATTCTCTCGCTTTCCATACGTTCCATGTGGCCGAACCATCTCAAGTTGTTCCTTTTCACACTTTCCAGCACATCTACCTCCACACCACACCTCCTTCTTACTTCCTCATTAGTCTGTCTATCCCTCCATGTAACTCCGCACGCACTCCTTAAGTAATTCATTTCCACTGCTCTCACTCTTGGTCTGAGTCTCTCAACCAACGTCCATGCTTCGCTTCCGTAAGTCAGTGTCGGGATTACCACACTGTCATGCAAGGACTTCTTCACTTCCATACTGACCACCCTATTTCTTGTTACTGCTTTTAGCGTTCCTACAACCCTCTTCCCCTGTTGTGATCTACATATTTGCTAGACCATTAATTTGCTTATTATGTTTTATACACTCTAATCTATTTCCAAATATGTTTAACTATTTTTGGCTTTTGTTTTGCCTGTGGCCAGTCATCGTTAAATGTATCAGTTCACAGTACAATACTACTTTTAGCATATATTCGATCTAAATCTTGTTATATTTATGTTTATGCAATCTGTAAATATTTATAATCCTGAACCTCGATAGATTCTCAAGCATATTGTCTAATGTTAACCATAGAAAGAAAATTAGCAAATCGTCCTCGTACTTAAAACGTAAATGCTATCAGCCCGACCTTTGAACAAATATTAGGATCAAGGGAGGGGAAAAGTCCACAATAGTATTCATGTTGGAGCAAATTTGATATGGGTTCCTCCTCTCTGATACTTCATTCAAACTCATTTCCCCTAGTGTCAAAAAATTCATCTCACTTAGTTGGATCCCAGTCGAGAGTTTTATTGAGCAAACACTAACGGGGAGGTGGTGTATAATCTTCCTTCACCTCTTCCTCTGCTCTCATCAACTCTATTCTATTCTGCGGCTGTCTACGCTTCTCTGTTCTACTTCATTCTACTCTGCTCAGCTCATCTCTGCTCTACTTTACTCTGTTCTATTCTACGCTGTTCTACTTTGCTCTATTCGGCTTTCTCTGTACTCTCCTTGCTCTACTCTAATCTACTCTGTTCTGTGCTGATCTACTCTCTCTCTCTCTCTCTCTTTATTTCATTCTCTCTCTCTCTCTCTCTCTCGTTATTTCATTCTCTCTCTCTCTCTCTCTCTCTCTCTTTATTTCATTCTCTCTCTCTCTCTCTCTCTCTTTATTTCATTCTCTCTCTCTCTCTCTCTCTCTCTCTCTCTCTCTCTCTCTCTCTCTCTCTCTCTCTCTCTCTCTCTGTCAGTCGCCACAGTCTCGCCGGAACCTAATGTATGTAAAATAGGCCTGAATGAAGCGTTTAAATATTTGAACTTGATAGTATAATGAGGCTCTCTGGAGAAAGGAGGGGAGGAGGAGGAGGAGGAGGAGGAGGAGAAGAAGAAGAAGAAGAAAAAGAAGAAGAAGAAGGAGAATGAATATGAGGGAGGTGGCTAAGAAGAAGGAGGAAGAGGCGGAGGAGATGAAGGAGGAAGAAAAGAAGGACAGGAGGAGGCAGAGGATATAAGGGTGGAAATGAGGAGGACAAGAATGAATGAACGAAGGGATTTGAGTGGAGAGAAAGAGTGGGGAAGGGAGGGAGGTAAATGAAGTGGGTGGGAATTGATGGAGTAAAGATGAGGAGTTGAGACAGTGGACAGCATTGGAGGGGAGGAGTAGGAGGTGGGGTAAAGGGGGGGGGGGCTGCAATGGGTGGAGAGCCAGAGTGATAGATGGAGGAGGGGTAAATGAATATGGGGGGAAAAGAGAAGACGATATGAATGATAAAGAGACAAGAGGAAAGATGGGGAGACGAGAGGATAGATGGGGAGACGAGAGGACAGATAGGGAGACGAGACGTTAGATGGGGTGATGAGAAGAAAGATGGGGAGACGAGAGGAAAGAGAGGGAGACGAGGGAAAAGATGAGGATATGAGAGTAATGGTCTAAAAGGTATAGGAGGAGAATGGGGAGATGATGACGGTGAAATTGGAATGATAATGAGAGTAAAAAACAGAAGGTCTTAGGTACGATTGAGTTATGGATACTTAGAGAAGAATGGAATAATATAGTAAAGAGAGAGAGAGAGAGAGAGAGAGAGAGAGAGAGAGAGAGAGAGAAAACAAAATAGAAAAATATATATATGAAGACAATGAGATTTTGAGAGAACCTACAAACTGTATCACAAAGAAGAAGCCTAGAGAAGACAGTAGAAGAGGCTTGAGAGAGAGAGAGAGAGAGAGAGAGAGAGAGAGAGAGAGAGAGAGAGAGAAAGAGAGAGAAAGAGAGGTGTGGCTGGGAAGGGAAAGGGGGGATGGGTGGGGGGTGGGGGCATTGAGAGGGTTGCTAAGATAACATCACAGGGTTAAGCGGGTCTTAAATAGCCCTGGGGGAAAAAGGCTCGATTAGAATTGTCTCTCCCCCGCCTTGCTATCTTCCCTCGCGCCTTATAGCTGATTTGGGAAAAATCTAATACTTGTTAATATTTTTTTCTTCATGTAGGTATTTACTCTTCCAACAATTACCATACTGACATATTTAAGTCATTCCTGATTATCATCTCAGGCTTTAAACCAAATGAAGCAATACATTGTAAACTATACCTGTTCCAAATAAATAGGGCAACGTTCTTAAAACTAAACCTCTATAACTCTCAAACGACTAGACTAGCTAATACCTCTACCATTAGGGAAGGGTCAGCCAGGGAATTGGTGTGGACATTTACCGCCCATTTTCTCTAGCCCTTTTTGAGTTACGGAGGTTAAGGTTCACGATTTCTGGTCTACCTACTTGGAACAGGGTATAGTTTGGCATCCTTCAATTGTTTCATATTTTAGCGCTTTAGAGCAATATGATGTTGCCTAATTTGAACAAGTAAAGTAGTTTACAAAGTAATTGTGTAGAGTGAGGTGCTCTTAATATGAAACCAGGATAATGTTCTTTTAGACTTCAGATACATATGAACATACACCGAAGCATATTACACGTGCTGGGTACACATTACTTAGCATCTTCCAGGTGATCTAAAGAAAATTGTTTACAACCTTTGTTTCTTTGTTACGTATTCATATTTCTTAAATCTTGACGTTAATCATAGGGTATAATCTGCTGCCCTCTATTATATTAATACCATTTTCTTTGTTGAAATAGAATATACGTTGCCACTCGTATGTCTGAAATTGGAATATTCAATATTAAGTGATCCAATGAATAAAGCAAGAGCTCACAACTTCGACTTATAGTGATCTATGTAATCATCACCAAAATAGACATGCGTAAAGTCTCCCCCCCCCCCCCCATACCTCCCGTTCTTCATATCCTGTCCCAAATGTAATCGGTTTGAAATATCAAGGGTTTGAGAATTTAAGTTAATTAATTAATATAATAATTTATTGAATATAAGTATTCAGCTTACGTAGTATTAGTATTTTTGCTTTTTAGGCATGTTACATGGCCCCATCCCAATTAGATTAAAGCGATTCTCTTAACAGTTAGTTAAGTAAATGTATCTGGTAGGTGTTGTCATCAATAGTTCTGTCATATTGTGCTAGGAATTAATTAAATTAAAAAATATATAACAAGTACAAAATAAATACAAGAATAGATGCTCATGTTGCACTTGAATCTTAGAATCAGCACTGTTACGACCGGGACTCGTATAAAACAAGGGCTCTTAATCATTGGACTAGAAAGGCACACAGCACACTAGATCCAACCCTCGAACTTATAATGCCGGCGCACAAAAATACCTATACCCTCCAGAGTTAAATTTGCGATAGCGGGGTATCCTATAACTCAGTATAAATGCACTACTACTACAGGCTGATGATCTTTGATACAGCCTGATCACAACAACATACAATTACGTATACAATACAATAATGTATACAAGGAAAAAGATAGAGAGCTTAATTAAATCACTGGAATGATTTAATGCAAACAAGAAGAAGGTATAATTAAAGTTACTCTAAACAATAATAAACTGTCACTCCTATATTAAAGAAAGTGAATGAAAGTCCTAAAGCATCGAACAGGAATCTTCTGAAGAAAGTCTGATGCGGCTTAAGATGATCGAATCGGATTTTGAACTGTTATATAAAGCAGGAACAAGATATGACAAGTGTATGGACATACAGTGTTAACTGGCACGGGAATAACGATAAATGCACAATAGTATTATCTCCAACAACAAAAGAAGTACTTCCTCAGGCAACGCAAAAGCCTGCTCGGGTTGTGCAACTCAACAACAACCAAGGCTTACAATCAGCATGAATAAAAATGCTGCATACATAACATAAGAGCTTATAATCCTAATCGGATGTCTGCTAGGCGAATAAAGTCTAGCTGGGATGTAGTAGGCTAGGAAACAATGGCTGAGCAAGCGGCTCGTAGCCTAGCGAGGTCCTTAAGACTGTACGGCCAAATTACGTTAAATGACGGGGTGCTCTCTTGAGAGATCCAGATCGCTAGTATCTGGTTCTCTCCTGGCGACCCTCTCAAAGTCAAAGCAAAACGAGTTAGCACAGTGTTGGGTGGCAGAGGCAAAAGCCCTCACTCGCAACACAGTGCTAAACTCACAAGGTACACAGTCAGAAAGACAACCTAGGCTTCCCACGTATCCGTTGCGATTGTACAGGTTCAACAAAACCTGGTACACATCGGAAATCACAACAACAATAGCCTCACCCCAGTCTAGCATTAAATAGCCCAGCAGACAACCAAGCAAAAGGTAGGGAGACACCGCGAGTGTGTCGAACCTCTACAGACAAAATGTTAACCCCTCCAAAATGTCTAACTAAACATGGAATATCTGAGAGCTTCAGCATATAATACAATGGCCGATGTATGAAATCGTGCAGAACCAAAGGGGAGTTATGATGTTAAATAGATTGGAAGAATGAGAGGTAAGAAGTTGAGAGAGAGAGAAAGTGTTCTATAGGTAGAAGTCAGGGACAGGTTGCAAGGGAGGTGTGAAGGGTATGCTGGTCAGGCAAGCTCTGAGCAAGGAAGACACAAAGGCAGCAGGGAGTGTGGGGTGACCACTTCCTGATGTGGCAGGAGGGTGGTAAGGTGGCCAGCCACTCAGAGGGCCCGGCCGTGGCATGACGTCACCGAGACAACGTGTAACACTACGTGTTCTACCCTCTGCCTCCTGCACTTACTCACTCACACTCTCTAGCTGTATCATTCAGTCTTATACATTAAACTTATAACTGATGATATAAAATATAATGCATTGTCACAGGCGAAAATAAAGAAAACTTCTGTACTGCCTGTGACATGACGATTCACAAGAAAGAAAGTACAACATTGTAGATAGACTGTAGCCAAATTCATTGCCCTGGCGAGTGTTAGCGAGTGGCCTAGCGAGCGGCTGAGCCCCCTTGGCGTTCTGCTAAGCTGCAGGCGTCACACCCCACTCAAGATATTAGACGCTCAACCATGAGCTCCATATCTGACAAGCAGAACCCCGATAAAACTCGCCACCCCTAACCACTTCGCAACAAAGAAGGCAAAGCTCAGTTCTCATCAAAAAAAAAAATTACAACCCCTCCCAACACAATAGCTTAATTCATACTGCTGTGCTCTTAGAGCGAGCTTCTACTAGCCCAGCCTTCTGAGGGAAGTACAGGTCGACTCAGAACTTCAGCTATAACATACTTAAAAAATATTAACTATTAAAGAAAGAGTTTTTATAGAATTTTCATTTTAATATGTTTATGGCGGCTGCACTTACAGGGGCAAGCCTAGTTTTTTCTCCACTCTCAACACACACTGACTGAACGGCGAGGGTTCTCCTGCAAACAAACCCTCCCGTGACAAACAATCAGCCAAAACATTATCAGTGCCCTTAGCATGCCACACATCCAAATTGTGTTCTGGCAGCAAAATAACACCTGGCACTGATAAACTGCCCAGTTCATCACAAGACTGGCACTTCTCTTCGCTCTTTCCGGCAACGGGACCTGCCAAAAGCCTTTCACTTGTTCTACCTTCGTGATAGGCGATGCAGCCCCGATGCGGTCTATGGTGTCGTCAACTCTCGATAAGGTATAGGCGTCTGTCAGGGATAATTCACACCCACTCTTGCAATCAACACACACACTGATCTTGCCACTTAACACAGGTTGCAAAGTTACAGGCAACGACCACTCACGATATCCCTTATCCCTCAGACCCTTGGGCAATGGATAGGTGTCTGTCAGGGATAATGCTTCCACACTCTTGCAATCACCATACACACGGATCTTGCCACTCAACTCCGGTTGCAAACTCAATGGCAACGACCACTCACAATATTCTTTATCCCTCAGACCCTTTTTCCACATGTCGTCTAGCTCTGTTTTCACGACAGGCTTTTTAGCAGGATTTATACGGTAGGGAATAAAACTGAGCCTTGCACTGTCTCCAGCCTCCATGTCGGATTCTACCCCGTACATCAGGCCTGGAGAAGCAACAAACATGCGGATGCACTGCCACAGCCTAGTAAACAACTTATCTCGCAGAACAACATGCCTAGTGCCCTCCCACAACCCAGCCGAGACCGCAGCTTCTAACCTGTAGTCTCCCTCCTTCTCCACCTTCGTCCCTAGAACAGCCAGGTCATGAGAGTGACAATCAGTACCACCTGTGCAGTCACTCCCATAGTTCATTATTTCTAAGGCATCCTCGCCGATACCGTACATGCGCACCCCCGTATTCCTTACGACTACATCTGCCTGCGCAGCATCACCACTTTTAGCGACATGGCCAGATACAGTCGGTCTATGGTAGGGCTGTTGCATTCGACTAGAGCAGCATTGGGAGGCTATGTGACGACCGAGCACATCCACTCCACAGCCAACCTCACCAATCTGCTCAATGTCCTCCTTCTGACCACCACCCTTGGCAGCCATGGGTCGACCCTGACCTGACAACCATGTCCAAGCCTCATCGCCCACCTTGAACCACCGAAACAACGAGGCTAACGTCGACCACCATTCAAGTGACCTGCCCGCGTAACATCTTGCACCGCCTGAGTTGTGAGGCTCGGGTGCTCGGCACGACCAGTGGGGTATGAACCGAGCTGGTGCTGGAGCGCTGCACACTGCTGCTCAGGCAGGTGCTCTAGCGCTTCCACAGCCACCAGACTCGTGTCCCCCGCCCACTGCTCCGCCGAGACATGACAATCCCTACTCTCCTCCACCTGTGCCCTACTGCCCCCCTCTCCTTCTCCACCTTGGCCGCTGCAGACCAACGCAGGGACAGTAAGCTGCTCAGGTGGTTGCCTCACAAACTCCTCCAACAGGTTCACATGACATGTTTCCCCGTCCTCGTGTTTGATCTCGACAGCACCATTACCACACTTCTGAACTTCCGGATCCTCCAACTGCAGTTTACAAATATCTGAGGGAACCAACCTGTCTAAATGTTTCCGAAGCAACCCAAGTCCTCCCCCAATATCAAACTGAGCAATCCTTTTTTCTCTCTGTGTGTAACGTTGCTGCCTCGGAGTCTCTTCCTGCCCTACCTCCTCACTAGCTGTGACAGGTCCTGGGGCTTCTCCAGACTCCAACAATGGTGCCAATACTGAGTCGCCAAGAAGAGCTGCTGGTACTAAACTCTCCAAACTTTTACCAACATTAGCCGTCTTCTTCCAACCGTTCCTCCGTTGATCAGAAGACTGAGGAATAGGCTGTGACACTTTGGATGCAAGAGATCTTGTAACAACGCACGCCATAGGTTGTGCTTGACACTTCTCTACCCACTCCTGTCCCTCCCTACTCACATCGGCCGGCTTCTCGGCAACGACTAAGGGTGAAACCTCAGAAGTAGGCACCGCAAAGTCGTTGCCGAGAAGGAGGTCGACGCCCCCAACAGGCAAGTTCTCCACAATTCCAACATCCAACTCTCGTGTCACACCATCTACCTCCAGTTCCATCCTGACCAATGGGTATGACCTAATAGCATTGATACCTTGCACCACAACCACCCGTGCCGCGTTTATTGGTCTACCAGTAAAGTTCTTCATCAAAGTCTGAGAGGCACCCGTGTCTCGCAACAGCTCAACTCCATGCTTCTTACCAGCCCACTTCACGCAGCCACGCCCTCGATGGTCGCAAAAGACATCGCGGACAGGGTTCGAGCCTTCCGGATTCTTCTCCACTGGCTGTGTCCCAGCCTCTGACGTTATACCCCGGGCAAACTCAGACGACTTCGGGGACACCCCAATGTTGCGAGACAAAGACACAACTGCATTAGGTAGCTTGCTTGGACAGGCTCTTGCAAAATGCCCCTTCTCATGACAATGAAAACACTCTAACTCCCCCTTGGGCTTCCCTTGAGGTGGGGAAGGGCCCTGACCCTTCTTAAACGGGACGGTATTAGGTTTATGGTCAGAATAAATATCATTGCTCTTGTAGTTATTGTTATATGGTGTATCACTGACTCGGGGGGGTGGAGTGTTGCGCCCCTTGTTACCTGCATCGTTCCGTTGTGCAGACCCGCACCCACGAATCAGCGATAGCCTACGGTCAGCCATCTCAGCTGCCTCCTGAAGAGTTTTCGGGTTCTTTTCTTTAAGATTCAACGTCAGATTGCTGCCCGTACACTTAAAGAACTGCTCGAGAAGCATCAACTGTTTTATCTCATCAAACGTCGTTACCTTCTCCGATTTCAGCCAATTCCCAAATGCATCGGACAGATCCCGGACATGCTCAAGAAAGGTGCACTCACGACCCTTCGTTACACCCCGGAACTTCAATCTGTACGTCTCTGGTTGTAACTCGTATGCCCGCAGGACAGCCTCCTTCAATACCTCATAATCGATGCAAGACTCCAAGGCCACCGCATCATATGCCTTGAGTCCTTTGCCAACCAACCTAGAGGAAACAAGGGCTGCCTACTTAACCTCGGGCCATTGGTGCTCCCGGCACTTCTTCTCAAAACGCATGAAAAATTCGGTGACACCCGACTCATCAAATACAGGGACCAACTTGAGCAGGTGCGATAAAGACTGATCAAGACCTCGATTCCCAGAACCGAGATGCTGCCCTGTAGACTCCACCCTAGACTTCTCAAGATCTATGTCTGCACAGTACTTCGTAGACTCAGCCTGAAGCTCAGCTTCATGTCTGGCCTTTCTCTCCTCAGCCTGAATCCTGAGCTCAACTTCATGTCTGGCCTTTCTCTCCTCAGCCTGGATCCTAGCCATCTCAATCTGCTGCTCAGATTCATGCTTTCGTTGCTCAGCCTGCATTTTTGCCATCTCAAGCTGGAAGAGCATATCTGCAGTTAAACCTTGAGGAGGAGGAGATGCAACAATTGGAGACTCACCCAAGTGCAAACCACGCTGCCAGTGACTATCGGCCTGCGGGAACGTACCCGGCTCCGGAGCCCGAGGGGGTACCATGGTAGGAGTCAAGTGGAATGGGGTCTGGGCCGAAGGTGCCCCAGCTCCCGCTCCACCCGAAGCCCCATGCACCCCGCCGAGCACCCAGGCCACCAGGTCACCTCTCGTCATGCTGCTAGTGCCCACATGACCCATGACCGTGGCCAAACACTGGAGACCATACCGATCAATCCCCGACACCCAGTCAACAGTAATAGGCATCTCCAGAAACTTCTTTGCATCCTCCTCACTAGTTATAACTCTAATGCCTTCTAACAAACCCCGCTGCTGCACCTCAGAGCCTGCTTCCCGTACTGTGTCCTCACTGTACACTGATCCGTCGTCCGACATAGTGTCCACCGAAAATTCTCAACGTTTATAAAAAAAAAAGGAGTACCTAAACTCTCATGCAGCACTATTCACTCAAAAATGCTTGAAGACTCTTAAGTGCTATACTACTTGCCAAAAAAAAATCCATGTGTCCACTATATTCCTTTAAACAAAAAACAAATGACCACAACACTCCTGCAATATTTCTCTAAGTTCACAAAATCCTAAGCAAGGTCGCCATTTGTTACGACTGGGACTCATATAAAACAAGGGCTCTTAATCATTGGACTAGAAAGGCACACAGCCACAACGTTAACACTAGATCCAACCCTCGAACTTATAATGCCGGCGCACAAAAACACCTATACCCTCCAGAGTTAAATCTGCGATAGCGGGGTATCCTATAACTCGGTATAAATGCACTACTACTACAGGCTGATGATCTCTGATACAGCCTGATCACAACAACATACAATTACGTTAATAATGTATACAAGGAAAAAGATAGAGAGCTTAATTAAATCACTGGAATGATTTAATGCAAACAAGAAGAAGGTATAATTAAAGTCCTAAAGCATCGAACAGTAATCTTCTGAAGAAAGTCTGATGCGGCTTAAGATGATCGAATCGGATTTTGAACTGTTATATAAAGCAGGAACAAGATATGACAAGTGTATGGACATACAGTGTTAACTGGCACGGGAATAACGATAAATGCACAATAGTATTATCTCCAACAACAAAAGAAGTACTTCCTCAGGTAACGCAAAAGCCTGCTCGGGTTGTGCAACTCAACAACAACCAAGGCTTCCAATCAGCGTGAATAAAAATGCTGCATACATAACATAAGAGCTTATAATCCTAATCGGGTGTCTGCTAGGCGAATAAAGTCTAGCTGGGATGTAGTAGGCTAGGAAACAATGGCTGAGCAAGCGGCTCGTAGCCTAGCGAGGTCCTTAAGACCGTACGGCCAAATTACAGTTAAATGACGGGGTGCTCTCTTGAGAGATCCAGATCGCTAGTATCTGGTTCTCTCCTGGCGACCCTCTCAAAGTCAAAGCAAAACAAGTTAGCACAGTGTTGGGTGGCAGAGGCAAAAGCCCTCACTCGCAACACAGTGCTAAACTCACAAGGTACACAGTCAGAAAGACAACCTAGGCTTCCCACGTATCCGTTGCGATTGTACAGGTTCAACAAAACCTGGTACACATCGGAAATCACAACAACAATAGCCTCACCCCAGTCTAGCATTAAATAGCCCAGCAGACAACCAAGCAAAAGGTAGGGAGACACCGCGAGTGTGTCGAACCTCTACAGACAAAATGTTAACCCCTCCAAAATGTCTAACTAAACATGGAATATCTGAGAGCTTCAGCATATAATACGATGGCCGATGTATGAAATCGTGCAGAACCAAAGGGGAGTTATGATGTTAAATAGATTGGAAGAATGAGAGGTAAGAAGTTGAGAGAGAGAGAAAGTGTTCTATAGGTAGAAGTCGGGGACAGGTTGCAAGGGAGGTGTGAAGGGTATGCTGGTCAGGCAAGCTCTGAGCAAGGAAGACACAAAGGCAGCAGGGAGTGCGGGGGGACCACTTCCTGACGTGGCAGGAGGGTGGTAAGGTGGCCAGCCACTCAGAGGGCCCGGCCGTGGCATGACGTTACCGAGACAACGTGTAACACTACGCGTTCTACCCTCTGCCTCCTGCACTTACTCACTCACACTCTCTAGCTGTATCATTCAGTCTTATACATTAAACTTATAACTGATGATATAAAATATAATGCATTGTCACAGGTGAAAATAAAGACCACTTCTGTACTGCCTGTGACATGACGATTCACAAGAAAGAAAGTACAACATTGTAGATAGACTGTAGCCAAATTCATTGCCCTGGTTAGCGAGTGGCCTAGCGAGCGGCTGAGCCCACGTGGCGTTCTGCTAAGCTGCAGGCGTCACAGCACCAATACATAATCACCTAAATAAAGGATTTGACAGAATTTAAGGAAAAACCACGTATGACTGACTCTCAGGGTAAGACTCACACCTTGTATCTGGTTCATACAAATATCACACAATGGCACTGAACTCTATCTACTGACACGTTTACCTAATTAAGTGCAATACTGTGTACATCAACGCTTCCGAACCAATTGGAATATCAAATCATCAACAAACAGTATGTGCGAGGTCTATGTGTGAACATAACTTAATGAATATAGTAAATATCGGGACAAGAATAACGCAGGAGAGGTTGGCAAAGCGGAATCATCCTAATTTAATAACAAACCAAATAATAATCTAAAATATATTAAGACAGAACAGTTACTGACAGTCAAACAGAGAGACGCAGATATTGACAAACAAGCAAACAGTGACAGACAGATATACAAAATATAGATAGAAGAAACAGCCACGATCACAACATTGTAACTGACATAGATTGAAAAATATATATATGCAGTATATATATATATATCAACACAAGGCAGTTTGGTAATCAAAATAATAGATATGTAATTTATAGTGTGTGTGTGTGTGTGAATTCTATATCCTGCATAAGTTCACCTGAAAATGTTGAAATTCGATAAATTGGGTCAAGTCATCTGGTAATAATATTTTGAATCGAACATATCTTCCCTATTTTGTTGTCTATGTGCATGAAAGAGACAATAGGCAGGTTGCCTGTAACGAGTGTCTCCCCCAAAGCAAAAAGAGTGACAGAGCCAAATTCAAGGGACGTTGGGGTCAAAATGCCTTGACACACGAAGTTTAAAAGTCTAAGTCATAGGATGAAGGAAAGATTGATTGAGGGAGAGAGTTCCAGAGTTCACTTGTTGAGTAGAAGAAAGACTGAGAACATTTGCCAATTCCTGGGTTGGAGAGCTGGACAGAATAGGAGTGGGACTGCTGTTGAAAGGCGGGTGCCTCACACTCGCTGCAAGGGAGGGGGTATACACTGAGAGAGCTCTGAAGAACACTGGTTGTTGTAATAGCGAGAGCAGAGTGAAAGAGATGCAACATTGCGGCTGTAGAAAGAGATTGTATGGATCATAATATAATATATATAAGATTAGGTAAGTTGATGAGGCGAAATGCTTTTGATTGTACTCGTTCGAAAACATGCGAACAATACTTTATACTGGGGCGCACTAGGCCCCGATACAGAATAAGAAGCTGTTCGGGGGTGTAGAACCCACGGAGACAGTTGAGCACACCTGACTTTTGGTAGGCTGTTTTAGCAAGAGAAGATGAGGAGTTGAGTAGTGTATTGTTGAAGAATAGTTGATAGTCTTGTGGAAGACCGTGATGGAGATATAGAGGGAGAAACTGGGTCATGGAGGTGTTCCAAGTAACAAGATTGTATCTGCCCCAATCAGAAATAATTAAAAGATCGGAAGATGAGCATTCTATGGCCTCGTCACGTTTGTTTTGGAGTGCTTGCATGCTCATGGCCTCGTCACGTTTGTTTTGGAGTGCTTGCATGGTAGGTTGATGTGACAAACTAGTTTAATAGTGTAAGGTAGAGTCGTCAGCATATGAGTGGATAGGACTAGAAGTACAGTTGAGTAGATCATTAATGAATGTTAGGAAGAGAATTGGAAACATAACAGAACCCTGAAGTTGAATGTAATAGTTTGAAGGTACGATGAACACTATAAACAATGATATAAAATTAAAAGAACAACACATAATTATAAATACAGATTCCCAAAATATCTGGGTGTGATCAGTGTGTGTGTGTGTGTGTATGTGTAATGTGAAGGGTCTGGAACGGGATCAATAATTTGCCTCACTCCTGACGTCGGTATATTGGGTTCACTTCCATCTGTCACAAAGTTTGGGGCCCGCCAGGCTTGAGTGTGAGTGAGTGAGTGCCAATAAGTGAGTGAGTGCGATTGAGTTAGTGCGTGTGTGAGTGACTTAGTGAGTGGGTTAAGGTCCATTTTTTATTTTTTCCTATGTGAATGAGGGAGGCAAAAGGCATAACTGCCTGCAACGAGTGCCTCCCCCAGATTTCAAAGAGTGACAGGGCCGAAATCAAGGGACGTTCGAGCTAAAATGCCATGGACACACGGAGTTTGAAGCAATTTAAGTCATAGGAAGAGGGAAAGACTGATTCTGGGAGAGAGTTCCAGAGCTCAGCAGTTGAATAGAAGAAAGTCTGAGAATAGCGTTTCACTCTTGGGTTGGAGAGTTGCACAGAGTAGGGGTGGGATTGTGTTGCAAGGCGTGTACTACGTACCCTACGTAGAGGAGGTGGTATACACTGGGAAAGCTCCGAGGAACACTGATTATTGTAGTAGCGATAGAATAGAGAGAGAGATGCAACATTGCGGCAAAGAGAGAGAGATTGGTGAGTGGATGGGAGTTAATGATACGAAAGGCTTTCCTTTCTACTTTATCTAGGAGTGCGGTGTGAGAGGATCCTCCCCACACATGTGAACAATACTCAATACAAGGACGCACTGTGCCCCTGTACAGAGCAAGAAGCTGCGCAGGGGTAAAGAACCCCTTGAGGCGGTTGAGCACACCCAGCTTCTGGGAGGCTGCCTTAGCGAGACTGGTAATATAGTCTTTCCAAGTGAGAGCAGAAGAAAAAGAGACACCAAGAACATTGAGGGAAGATGAAGGGTTGATTTTTGTATTGTTGAAAAATAAGGGATAGTCCTCTGGAGGTTCCTGACGGATAGTAAGATGGATAAATTGAGTTTTGGAAGCATTAAATGCAACAAGGTTTTCTCTACCCCAATTGGAAATAGTAGCTACAGTAGATCAAAAGATAAACATTTTATGGCTTCATTACGTTTACTTTTGAGGGACTGCTGGCTGGGGCGTTCTGGAGAACTAATTGAGTGGTGTAAAGTAGAGTCGTCTGCATATGAATGGATGGGACTGGATGTACAGTTGAGAAGATCATTTATGAAAATTAGAAAGAGAATAGGAGATAGGACAGAACCCTGAGGAACACCGGAGTTGATAGGATGAGGAAATGAGCGATGGCCGTCCACAACCGCAGCTATGGAATGGCCGGAAAGGAAATTAGAAACAAAGGCACAGATGGAGGGACAGAAACCGAAGGAGGGCAGTTTGGAAATTAAAGATTTGTGCCAGACTCTATCGAAGGCCTTCGATATGTCTAGTGCAACAGAAAAAGTCTCACCGAAGTCCCGAAAGTTGGATGACCAAGAGTTAGTAAGATATGAAAGAAGATCACCAGTAGAGCGACCCTTAAGGAAGCCATACTGGCTATCTGAGAGCAGATTATGAGAAGAGAAATACTTAAGAAATTTGGAAGCAAGAATAGTTTCAAAAACTTTAGAGATACAAGAGATGAGAGCAATTGGATGATAGTTGGAGGTTTGAGAGCGGTCACCCTTCTTTGGGACAGGTTGAATGAGAGTAAACTTCCAGCAAGAAGAAAAGACATTAGAGGAGAGACAGAGACGAAAGAGTTTGCCTAGGCAGGGGTTCAGCACGGAAGCACAGTTTTTAAGTACAACAGGAGGAACACCGTCCGGACCGTACGCCTTCTTAGTATTAAGCCCAGAGAGGGTAGAAAGTACATCTTTAGAAGAGATTAGGATATTGGGCATAAGTAGGAGAGAGAGGGGTGGAGAGAGAGGAATAGCACCGGAATCACCCAAGGTAGAGTTTCTGGCAAAAGTTTGAGCAAAGAGTTCAGCTTTGTCAGAGGAAGAAGTGATGGTTGTGCCATCAAAGTGGAAAAGGGGAGGGAAAGACGAGGAAGAAAAGTTGTTGGAGAGGTCTTTGGCTAGATGCCAAAAAGCTTGGGAAGAGCTAGAGTTGGATAGTTCAGTGCATTTATTATTGATGAAAGAGTGCTTGGCAAGTCGAAGAACAGATTTGGCTTGATTCCGGGCAGAAACATAGGAAGAATGAGATTCTTGAGTTTTAAGGCGTTGGTTCCGTTTGAATGCTTCCTCCTTGTTGTGGACAGCAGTAGAACAAGTGTGAGTAAACCAAGATTTTTTTGCATTAGACTGAGAGAAAGAAAATGGAATGTACGCTTCTATGCCTGAGAGGATTACCTCGGTAATACATTCAGCACTCTCCGAGGGTCCTCGGCCACGGAAGCAGAAGTCATTCCATGGGATATCAAATAAGTACTGCCGGAGAGCCTCCCAGTCGGCAGTGCCAAAGTGCCACAAGCGCCGCCGGCTGGGAGGATCGGATGGCCGTACTGAAGAGATAGGACAGGTGACGGAGATAAGTTTATGGTCGGAGGAGCCCAAAGGAGAGAAAAGATTGACAGTATAAGAAGAAGGGTTAGAAGTCAGAAATAAGTCAAGAATGTTGGGCCGATCTCCGAAGCGATCCGGGATACAAGTGGGTTGCTGGACCAGCTGCTCTAGGTCATTTATGATAGAAAAGATGTAGGCTTGTTCACCAGGTTTGTCAGTAGAGTGAGAGGAGAGCCATTGGCGGTGGTGAACGTTGAAATCTCCTAAGATGGAGATTACAGAGAAGGGAGAGATAGATAGAATGTGTTCCACTTTAGAGTTTAGATAGTCGAAGAATTTGGGAAAGTCGGTAGAGTTAGGGGAAAGATAGACAGCACAGAAATATTTATTATGAGAATGACAGGATAGTTTGAGCCATAAAGTTGAGAATTCAGAGGAGTCGAAATCGGGAACACGAAAGCAAGTGAGTTTGTTGTGCAAGTATGCACAACATCCGCCTCTGGCTTTGAAACTAGGATAGAGAGAGTAGGAGGATACAGAGAAGGGGCTGCTGGCAGTTGCTTCAGACACCTGGATTTCGGTGAGGAAAAGAAGATCAGGTTTGGAGGAGGAGAGATGGTGGTCGATAGAGCGAAAATTAGAGGAAAGACCGCGAATATTGCAAAAGTTGATAGTAAGAGTGACAGGCCGTGGTCCAGAGTATTCAGAGGGGTCGTCAGGGGAAGATCGGGCATGTGTGGGGGTGTTTATGGTCCCCCCCCCCCACCCCCCCCCTGGGGACTCCGAGGCTGGGCCTGTGTTTATAATTTTTGTTTTAATAATTATGAAGGAGGAAGTTTGGTGTGCATGTTAAGTGTAGTGAAGTAGATAGGAGGAGGAGGGGTTTGTGAGAGCTGGCTGGACTACTCTCAGTGTAAGTGAGGCACAAAGGGAATCAGTAAGAGAGGCCAAGCAAATGAAACAGGAGTTCCAGCGATTCCTTATCAACTTCCCACAGCCTATCCTGGGTATAGCCCTGTTCGATTGGTGCCTACAATCTACCCCCATTCCCCCTATTAGTCGCCTTGTACGACACACGCAGTAGGACGCGTGGGGCATATTCTTTTTTCCTCCACCATAAGATGGAGGCCCCCTTACCCCCAGGGGCAAATCATATGAGTGAGAGGGTAGGTGTGAGTGAGATAGGGTACGTATGAGTGAGTGAGTGCCAATAAGTGAGTGAGTGAGATAGGGTAGGTGTGAGTGAGATAGGGTTCGTATGAGTGAGTGAGTGCCAATAAGTGAGTGAGTGAAAGAGTGTGAGTGAGTTAGGGTAGGTGTGAGTGAGATAGGGTACGTATGAGTGAGTGAGTGCCAATAAGTGAGTGAGTGAGATAGGGTAGGTGTGAGTGAGATTGGGTTCGTATAAGTGAGTGAGTACCAATAAGTGAGTGATTGAAAGAGTGTGAGTGAGTTAGGGTAGGTGTGAGTGAGATTGGGTTCGTATGAGTGAGTGAGTGCCAATAAGTGAGTGAGTGAGAGAGTGTGAATGAGTTAGGGTAGGTGTGAGTGAGATAAGGTACGTATGAGTGAGTGAGTGCCAATAAGTGAGTGAGTGAGAGAGTGTGAATGAGTTAGGGTAGGTGTGAGTGAGATAAGGTACGTATGAGTGAGTGAGTGCCAATAAGTGAGTGAGTGAGAGAGTGTGAATGAGTTAGGGTAGATGTGAGTGAGATAAGGTACGTATGAGTGAGTTAGGGCAGGTATGAGTTACTTATAGAGTGTGAGTGAGGGGGTAAGGGAGTGTGTGATTTATAGGGAGTGTGTGATAGAGTGAGGTATAGCGTGTGTGAGTTAGGGAGTGTGTGAGTAACTTAGAGAGTGTGTGAGATAGGGAGTGTGTGATTTAGTGAGTATGTGATAGGGAGTATGTATGATAAGGAGTGTGAGCGTTAGGTAGTGTGTGAGGTAGGTAGTGTGTGAGGTAGTGAGTGTGTGATTGAGTGTGTGTGCTAGGGAATATGTGAGTTATGAAGTGTGTTAGTTAAGGTATATGTGAGTTAGGGAGTGTGTGTGATAGGGAGAGTGTGATTGAGTGAGTTAGGGAGTGAATATGTGAGAGTTTCAGAGTGTTAGACGGTGAGTGTTCACTTTTTGGGCGATTTTTGCATGTATTCATTATGTTTATAGTTTCCTCCCTAGACCTCCATCAAATTAAAAATAAAAACATCCATTAGATCCCCCTTCTAGATTAATTTGTAGATTTTTCGGTAGAAAAAAGTCCCGGCCGAAGGCCGGTTCTTCCAACATTACAGGCTCACTATCGTTCGCCAGGGAAAAAATCTACAGCTAAATAGCACGAAACGTCTAAATATTGACGTAGAAATGGCGCAAAAGGTCTTAAAATCGACTAACTAATGGGTCAAACATCTTAACATCTGAAAACTAATGGGGCTAAACACGAGGGAGAAAGTGGTCCAGAAAACCGGCCCATGTCCCCTTAACGAATAAGAGCTTCCTGGTGCATTTACCCCTTCTGTACCGACGAGGTCTTTTTTATTCGATTTCAGCTATCAGTAAACTATTTTATGAATGTTGCTAACATTCAGTAAAACGTCATTGGTACTGGAAAGTCTAATATAATATGCCCGTTAATGAACGATAAACGTCATTGGTACTGGAAGGTCTAATATAATATGCCCGTTAATGAACGATAAACGTCATTGGTACTGGAAGGTCTAATATAATATGCCCGTTAATGAACGATAAACGTCATTGGTACTGGAAGGTCTAATATAATATGCCCGTTAATGAACGATAAACGTCATTGGTACTGGAAGGTCTAATATAATATGCCCGTTAATGAACGATAAACGTCATTGGTACTGGAAGGTCTAATATAATATGCCCGTTAATGAACGATAAACGTCATTGGTACTGGAAGGTCTAATATAATATGCCCGTTAATGAACGATAAACGTCATTGGTACTGGAAGGTCTAATATAATATGCCCGTTAATGAACGATAAACGTCATTGGTACTGGAAGGTCTAATATAATATGCCCGTTAATGAACGATAAACGTCATTGGTACTGGAAGGTCTAATATAATATGCCCGTTAATGAACGATAAACGTCATTGGTACTGGAAGGTCTAATATAATATGCCCGTTAATGAACGATAAACGTCATTGGTACTGGAAGGTCTAATATAATATGCCCGTTAATGAACGATAAACGTCATTGGTACTGGAAGGTCTAATATAATATAGGGAGATATTATAAACGATATTATTAATGAACGATAAGATGAAATTATCATTATGTTGAATATATTACTTTATCTTGTGATAAGCGGTGTTGATGTTTTAGTTTATTTAACTGTGCTTATGGCTTGGATAGTGTACATTAATGCTAAATATTATTGTGAATATAATGGATGAACATAAATACATGGTGTACAGTTCAATATCGGAAAAAAATGGTTTCATAAGTGAAATATTTTTAAAGAACGGTAATTGACCACTTGCGAGTTTCAGACTATAAGGAAGTTCGGCCTGTAAACATCGATATTAAACACAAATACAGTAATTATGTAGGTTTCTGATGGATAAATAGTATGTTGAATTTGGTTTTGTGTTTTAATAAATGTACTAAAACGGTATTGTAGCTGGTTATTCTGCTAAATATCTATGTCTACAGCTCCAACTTCCTTATAGAATGAAACTCGCAAGTAGTCAATTGGTTAATCCGGGTGGGCAGGGTTCAGGCAACCTGCTGTTTCACTCACGGAACTTTTAATAACGCTGAAATCTATTCTTGTTAACTTTATGAATTCTTCGTTAATAGTTTTTTTTTTTTATAGATAATATTTCCAATGGCTTCGGGTTTGGATATCCTTCAATATCAATCCTTACTTGCAAAATGTACTTGTAATTGCAGTCTAAAAGATAAATAAGAAATATAGAAGATATTTTTATGTTAATTAAGACAATTTAGTCTCCCAACCAATTAAATTCTTTAATACAAAATACTTTAGGCTCCAGATGCAAAACTGAGTGGGATGAACTATGCAGGGATAGATACATAGATAGATAGATAGATAGATAGATAGATAGACAAACTTTATGGTTAGATGTGCCACGGAGCTCAGCTACATGAATCGGTAACAAAAAGGATTGATTGAAAAATTATTACGTCAAATAAATGAGTAATTCTCATATGTCATCAATTAACATGAACTATATGTTGTATTTTTATAGCTACACTTTATGGAATAAAGCTTTGGTGAAAAGGGTATGCATTTCTAGGAGTAAGTATAGGTAGCCATATAATTAAGGGTATGCATTTCTAGGAGTAAGTATAGGTAGCCATATAATTAAGGGTATGCATTTCTAGGAGTAAGTATAGGTAGCCATATAATTAAGGGTATGCATTTATAGGAGTAAGTATAGGTAGCCATATAATTAATTAAAGGGTATGCATTTATAGGAGTAAGTATAGGTAGCCATATAATTAAGGGTATGCATTTCTAGGAGTAAGTATAGGTAGCCATATAATTAAGGGTATGCATTTATAGGAGTAAGTATAGGTAGCCATATAATTAATTAAAGGGTATGCATTTATAGGAGTAAGTATAGGTAGCCATATAATTAATTAAAGGGTATGCATTTATAGGAGTAAGTATAGGTAGCCATATAATTAAGGGTATGCATTTATAGGAGTAAGTATAGGTAGCCATATAATTAATTAAAGGGTATGCATTTATAGGAGTAAGTATAGGTAGCCATATAATTAATTGAGTGAGCGAGTGAGCCCGCAGCGAGAGTGGTGTCACGTCGGTAAAAACTCCGCAGTAGCAATTACCGGGCTGAGAGGGAAGTCATTAACAATTGATTAATTACTAAAGTAATTAATTAGGGAGGGCATACTTAGTCCTGTTCGAGAAGCCTTGTCGGACCTCGAGAGAGAGAGAGAGAGAGAGAGAGAGAGAGAGAGAGAGAGAGAGAGAGAGAGAGAGAGAGAGAGAGAGAGAGAGAGAGACGTTGCAGGTTAAGGAAGCCCACCTCGCTTTGTTTTCTCTTTCTCTCCCTCTCTCTTTGTCTTGTATCCATTCGGCTCCATTCAGCCTACTGTTTTAAGACGTTTACCCCCATCCAGGTGTCAATATTTTCATGGCGAGCGGTAGCGAGCCAGCATATATATATTTTTGTTTTGACAGCAAGCTAAACTTGTACATTTTTCGCTAGAAAAATTACTCTGGCGAAGCCGGATTTCTCCATAAAATGCTGGCTCGCTATCGCTCGCCAGGAAGAAATCGACACCTGGATGGAGATAAACGTCTTAAAACAGTTTGCTGAATGGGGCAGAATGGATGCAAGCCAACGAGAGAGGGAGAAAAAGAGAAAACAAGCCGGTGACCCGCCTTAAGCATAATTCTTTCAGTCAGATGACGGCAATATGTGTTATTATTCTGGCTACTGCCAGACAAGCTTGCTCAGCGTAGGAAAGACATTAAGAAATCAAAGGGATACTATACCAATTTACCCTCTAACTTTGACTGATCCTTCCTATGTTGAATACAATCGTCTGGAGGTAATTACAATGTAACAAACATCGGCGACACCTGATGGAAGAGTTATCAAAGAGATTTATGTGGCGACAGCAATTTCAATTATAAATACTTTTAACCCTTTCAATATTATTGATGGAGTCATGAAAGAAATACAAGGAAGAGCAGTTGCGATGTTGGTGTATCGCTGTTAAGGGAGGGAAATGAGTGGAAGCTACCTGTACTGCTGTTTTCTGATGATTCATTTCTGATGAGCGATAATGAATGGGAGTTGCAGGGTCTGGTAAATATGTTTGGGACGTTGTGCTAAAAACGTAATCTGAAGGTAAATGTGGGGAAGAGCAAGGTTGTGGTCTTCGAAAGGGGTGAAGTCACATAGTGTGAGGTGAAGTTGAACGGTCAGGCTATGGAGATTGTCGGCTAATTTAAGTATCTGGACAGTGTGTTGAGTAAAGATGGGAGTATGGATGAAGAAGTGCAGGAGAGGGTGCAACAGAGGAAGAGGGTTGTAGGAACGCTGAAAGAAGTAACAAGAAATAGGGTGGTCAATATGAAAGTGAAGAAGTCCTTGCATGACAGTGAGGTAATCCCGACACTGACTTACAGAAGCAAAGCATGGACGTTGGTGGAGAGACTCAGACCAAGAGTGAGAGGGGTGGAAATTAGTTTCTTGAGAAGTGCGTGCAGAGTTACATGGAGGGAGAGACAGACGAATGAGGAAGTAAGAAGGAGGTGTGGTGTGGAGGTAAATGTGCTGGAAAGTGTGAAAAGGAACACCTTGAGATGGTTCGACCATATGGAACGAATGGGAAGAGAGAGAATGACTAAGAGGGTGTACGAGAGCGATGTGGAAGGACAGAGAGGGAGAGGTAAACCGAAAGAGGGGTGGAGTGAGGAAGTTTTTAGAGGGGGGTCACAGGCTTTTTTTATCCTTCTCTCCTTTTCTCTCTTTCCCTGGCTTGTATCCATTCGGCCCCATTCAGCCAACTGTTTTAAGACGTTTATCCCTATCCAGGTGTCGATTTCTTCTTGGCGAGCGATAGCGAGCCAGCATTGTATGGAGAAGTCCGGCTTTGCCGGAGAAATGTTTCTATCGAGAAATGTACAAATTTAGCTTGCTGTAAACAAATAAATATATATATGCTGGATCGCTACTCTCGCCAGGAAAATATTGACACCTGGATGGGGGTAAACGTCTTAAAACAGTAGGCTGAATGGGGCTGAATGGATACAAGCCAAAGAGAGAGGGAGAGAACGAGGAAAAAAGCGAGGTGGGCTCCCTCAAGGGGAGAGTTGTATTTATTTGTATTTAATTGTTTATTTATGCTTGTCTTTATTCATTATTATTAGTTTCCTTCCAAGATCTTCATCAAGCTTTACAAAATACCCCCACAACCCCCCTTTGAGAAAAAACCCCCACGACCCCCCTTTGAGAAAATACCTCCACGACCCCCTTTGAGAAAATACCCCCACGACCCCCCTTTGAGAAAATACCCCCACGACCCCCCTTTGAGAAAATACCCGCACGACCCCCCTTTGAGAAAATACCCCCACGTCCCCCCTTTGAGAAAATACCCCCACGACCCCCCTTTGAGAAAATACTCCCACGACCCCCCTCTGAGAAAATACCCCCACGACCCCCCTTTGAGAAAATACCCCCACGACCCCCCCTTGAGAAAATACCCCCACCACCCCCCTCTGAGAAAATACCCCCACGACCGCCCTTTGGGTAAATACCCCCACGACCCCCCTTTGAGAAAAATGTGCACACTTTCCGGTATAAAAATGTCCTGGACGAATGCTGGTTCCTCTTAAATTACAGGCTTGCTATCGCTCGCCAGGAAAATATCGATCCCAAATGGCACAAATCGTCTTATAATCGCCAAACTAATGAACCTAAGCTTGAGGGAGAAGGGAGTTCCAGAAAAATCAAAGCCTCCCTTTAAGGGAGACTGGCTGTTTGTTTGGTCTATTAATTCATGTATTCATATATTGTTTTAGTTTCCTCCCTAGACCTCCATCAATCTTAGAAAAACACCCGCTAGACCCCCTTCAAGATAAATGTGTACATTTTTCGGTAGACAAATTTCCCGGCCAAAGGCCGGTTCCTCTTAAAATTGCAGCTCGCTTTCGCTCGCCAGGAAAAAATCGACACCTAAATGGCACGAAAGGTCTTAAAATTTACAACGAAATGGGGCGAAAGGTGTTAACATCGCCAAACTAATGGTCCGAACGTCTTATAATCTAAAAAAAATGGGGCTAAACATGAGGGAGAAGTAGGTCCAGAAAAACGGTCTGCCTGCCCTTAATTAAGGGGAGGTTTTTAGTTGATTCCCTAGACTTTCATCAAGCTTAAAATGACTCCCCCTTGACCCCCTTTCAAGATTTGTACATTTTTCGGTAGAAAAATGTCCCGGCCAAAGGCCGATTCCCCTTAAATTACAGGCTCGCTGTCGCTCGCCAGGAAAAAATCGATACCTAAATGGCACGAATGGTCTTAAAATTGACAGAAATGGGGCGAGGGTTCTTAACATCGCCAAACTAATGGGGCAAGCATCTTTAAATCTCATAAGCAATGGGGCTAAACATGAGGGAGAAAGAGGTTCAGAAAAAAATCCTCCAGGTGGATATCTCCCCTTAAGTGACTAATCCGATACAAATTATGTTCTTCCACATCAGCACGCATACGATTCTATATTATTTACAAACAATAATGTTAACTATGTAATTAGCTTTGGAGAAACATGTGGGTGGACAAATGTGGGTAATGAGATCTCGGAGTACATATTATTTCCAGAGAAGTAAAACACACACACACACACACACACACACTCAGTATTTCTCTCTACTGTATGTCTTTATGTTTCTTTCTTTTTTAATAATCTCAAGAAACGCCCTGGTCCCCGATATTTTAATGGAATTTGGTGCTGTCAAATAGATATTTTTAATTTTGGGACGCATCAGGGATTCCACCATTAATATAGCAAGGAGGGGGCGCACAGAGAGAGAGAGAGAGAGAGAGAGAGAGAGAGAGAGAGAGAGAGAGAGAGAGAGAGAGAGAGAGAGAGAGAGAGAGAGAGAGAGAGAGAGAGAGAGAGAGAGAGAGAGAGAGAGAGAGAGAGAGAGAGAGAGAGAGAGAGAGAGAGAGAGAGAGAGAGAGAGAGAGAGAGAGAGAGAGAGAGAGAATTTTTGAGAGCGAGCAAAAATTAACATTTAATATACTGGAGAATAATTTACTAACAAACAAAATTAATTTAAGCTAAACTATTAATATTTTATTACGTGCACAGGTCTGCTTTAATTATATTTTCATCAAATCCTCTTCCTATATGCATGAATATTATTATAAACTTGAAAACAAATTAAATGAAAACAAAATGCACGAACTTAAAGACGTAATATCTTAATGAGAACTTGCTGAATTGCACAATGTTGTGTGAAACGTGATGTTTGTAAAACTCCCCTGTCGCACTTCCACTCACAATTTCCTACTCTAATTCCTATATCTGGCTAATACATTAACACAATGTACAAAATGTTGAAAAAGGGGAATTTTCTATTATAACAATTACGTTTAATAGCAATTACGTTACCCGGCCCTTATGCAACCACTAGCAAAGATATTCTCAACCTGAAATAATATCTAGGAGAGAATGTCAGAATCCCGTCAAGTTATATATATATATATATATATATATATATATATATATATATATATATATATATATATATATATATATATATAGTACTATGTGTCTGAAGATGAATTAAGTACGCAGGGTAGTATATGTAGACAAACCAAAAGGGGCGGCACAAGACAAAGGCGGCGTGTGTTTTGATGGTAGGTCCATTGATCCTTCAGCGGCTGAGAATATGTCAAGAATGTCAGTGAGGAGCATGTCACTAAATATATTGCCTTCCCCTGCCTCCCTGTCTGCCTTGTAGCTCACCTGTTTAAGTATGTAACTCACCTGTGTCCTGTGAAGTAATGCTATTTTTTTGCGTTCATATATATATATATATATATTTATATATATATATATATATATATATATATATATATATATATATATATATATAAATATATATTATACCTAGAGAGAGAGAGAGAGAGCGAGCGAGCTTGTGCATATTTAGAAATAAAAAATTACTAATTTGTTTCGTCTTGGATTCATGGGATGCAGAAGAATATAATAGAACCTATTATTGTTTTAGGCACTTTTCTGTTTCATTACCTTCCATTTGTACCTTACTTTCTTATAGTCTTCCTACATGTACATACGGTCGATGTTAATAAGTGTTGTCAGATATTTCACAAAGTTTCTGCCACTGACAAATACTCTGAGGGATAAGCACTTTTCCCAGTAACTATAAAGATACCAATAACACTTCTTGAGCGAAAACTACCGAAATCTATGACAACAATTAATACTCCCGATTGTACCTACTGATTATCACTCACTGTCTATCTTACCTTGCTCAATATATCTGTCTATCTCTCTGCTTCTTCTCTTGCTTGTGTGCTTATATGAATCACTGGCTTTGTCCCTACATTGCTGTTCATCACTGATCAGCTTTTTATAGTTAAGGGGAGGCAGACCGTTTTTCTGGACCCCCTTCTCCCTAATGTTTAGCCCCACTAGTTTTGAGATTATAAGACGTTCGGCCCATTAGTTTGGCGATTTTAACACCTTTCGCCCCATTTCGTTGTCAATTTTAAGACCTTTCGTCCCATTTAGGTGTCGATTTTTTCCTGGCGAGTGATAGCGAGCCTGCAATTTTAAGAGGAATCGGCCTTCGGCCGGGACATTTTTCTACCGAAAAATTTACAGATTTATCTTGAAGGGGGGTCTAGGGTATGTTTTTCTAAGATTGATGGAGGTCTAGGGAGGAAACTAAAAAAAATATATGAATACAAATTAATGACTTAATAGACCAAACAAACGGTCTGCCTCCCCTTAAGTTTATCTCATGATGCATGCACATTTGGATAGTGAATATTTCGCTCTTGCATTGATCAAGCTTCGTATAGTCATCTATTGGTTGGTTTAGTAACTTTACTTACACTCTTGTTAAGTGTTTTAAGCTTCTCACTCCGTTGCTATAGTTCTGCATAGTAATTTTGCTGACGGTCAGTATGGAATAATATTTACGTTTTTGTTTCGTTTTTTTTTTTTTTTATAGCCTTTTCCTGAACCATCAATTGCGTTAAAAAGAACCTTCAATAATAACACACGTCTGTAAACATAAAACAGTAGTTCAAACACTGTTCATGCCACAGTTGACTTATTTTTTTGTTTTAGCAAACTAAAGAAATCTGACATTTCGTGGAGCCCGGCAGTTAATTCATAATGTATTCGATCCGGTAGTATGTCCAGCTTAAACTTTCCTTAAATGAGAGGTACAAAGTTTAGCTCCATGTTTAGGAGCTGTTTGGAAAGTACGAGAGAGACAGTTATACACAGAGTTACACAGATACTCAGACCACACACACCTTGCGGTCTCAACTAGGTGGTCCGGCCTTAATACTACTAGACAGGGACAATTTACAGTGGAAGAAGAGGACAGAAAAGTAGAAGGTGCTCTCCCCACACTCCGCTCCCTCCGGTTAAAAAGCCGTACCGGAAAATAGGATGAAGTGTAACCTTATGGGTCAGGAAATGCCCACAAGGAAAGTTTTTTTGATAGCGTATAGAAAAAAAATAGTTTGAAAGGGAAATTACACATGCCTACTGATTAATTAATATTAATACAATCTTCATCAGATAATCATCCAGACTTTTCTTAAGGGGACATGGGCCGGTTTTCTGGACCACTTTCTCCCTCATGTTTAGCCCCATTAGTTTTCAGATGTTAAGATGTTTGCCCTATTAGTTAGTCGATTTTAAGACCTTTCGCCCCATTTCTTCGTCAATATTTAGACCTTTCGTGCTATTTAGGTGTCGATTTTTTCCCCAGGCGAACGATAGTGAGCCTGTAATGTTGGAAGAATCGGCCTTCGGCCGGGATATATATTTTGTTTTAAATTTGATGGGGGTCTAGGGAGGAAACTAGAAAAATAATGAATACATGCAAAAATCGCCCAAAAAGTGAACCAAAGTTCACTCTTGAATTACCCACCCGACCGCCCTACCAACCCCACAAGAAACAAGAAACAAGACATTTAATGGTTCACTTTTTGGTAGATTTTTTTCATTTATTTATTATTTTCTTTAGTTTCCTCCTTAGACCTCCATCAAACTTAAAAAAGCATCCATCAGATCCCCCTTCTAGATTAATTTGTTCATTTTTTGGTAGACAAATGTCCCGGCCGAAGGCTGGTTACTCTTAGCATTACAGGCTCGCTATCGCTCGCCAGGAAAAAATCGACACCTAAATGGCACGAAAGGTCTTAAAATTGACAGCGAAATGGGGCAACAGGTATTAACATCGCCAAGCTAATGGGCCGAACGTCATCAAATCTGAAACTATTGGGGGTAAGCATGAGGAAGAAGGGGGACCAGAAAAAACAGCCCATGTCCCCTTAATTACTGTCGACCACCTCACTTGGTAAACTGTTCCACTCTTTAACCACACTGTACGTGAAGATATTTTGTGTCACATGTAAGGATGCCTTTTTTCTATTAAATTTAATTCCAATACCTCGGGTTGCAGCATTGTTATTAATCGTGAACAGTGCACTGATATCTTCTCTGTTAAATCCTGTATCTTAAAACACTCGACAAGATGACCTCACAACCTCCTTTTCATTAGCATTTTTGTTTTGTTTAAATTTCTTTAATCTTTAATAATATGGCTTGTTTTCAGAGAGGGAATTAGTTTAGTTGCTCTACGCTGCACAGATTCGAGTTTTGTTTTAATGTCGTTCTTTGAGATACGGGGACCAGAACTGTACGCAATATTCAAGATGGGGTCTAACAATGATTTTGAATAACGGCAACATAATGTTTCCGTTTTTATAGGTATTTTTTTTCTATATAAATCCCAAGGCTTTGTTAGATTTATTTGCCGCAGCCGCACATTGCTCTGAAGATATTAGGTGTTCTGATATTATAACCCCGAGATCTTTAACCTTATATTCTGCTATTATTGGTTGGCCTTTCATTTGATAATCATTTTTTTTTTTTAACCAACGTGCAAAATGTTACAGGTGTCAACAATAAAGGGCATTTGCCACTTTTCTGACCAATCTACTAATTTACTTAAGTCGGACTGTAGGCTATTTCTGTATTCCTCACTGAAGACTATGTTCCCTATTTGTGTATTGTCAGCAAAATTGGAAATAAAGTTATGCAGACCTACATCAATATAATTTATATAAACATATACCGGTATATATATACTATATAATTATATATATATATATATACAGTATATATATACTGGTATATCAATATCTATATATGCCTGTATATACTGTATATATATATATATATATATATATATATATATATATATATATATATATATATATAGAGAGAGAAGAGAGAGAGAGAGTGAAAGAGTGAGAGAGAGAAAGAGAGAGAGAGAGAAGTATGTCATGCAAACTTTTCCCTGCCCTTGATAAACTATTGAAGCTACAAAGTTACGATTTATTTCAGGATTAGTTTTTTTTCTTCTTCCTAGTGAATGTTTTATTTTTGTGTTTTTAATTCTTCTTATTTCATAAGTTTGTGTGTCTATCTATTCATTTGGACGACAATCTTTGTTTCTTATTTATATCCATTCGTTTGTTTTCGTATTTTATTTATATATAACACAATTTCATTTATATTCATTTTCCAGAACGGTTATATTAGATGGTGGATATACATTACATAAGCAATCCATTATTATTTTAACCTAATTTACCTCCATGAGAGATTAAACTTTTAATCATGATAATTAGCTTAAGGCATAATTATTTAAAGATTTTGTATTTCATTGGACAAATGGAAGTAAAAAGACCTGAAGATGTGTCTTTCTGGATAAGGGCACGGTCAAGTACTCGCTAATTGTTTGATTTAAGTCCATTTCACAAAGTTTTGGAGCAGTTTACCCGCCAAAGTTTGTCGAAATAATTTCGGACAAGTTTAGCCCGTTATGAGCACGTGGTGAGGAGGTTACAAGGAGTTACAAGAACTACTGTGTATCTCAAAACTCTTGCGGTCCATTCATGTGCGATTCTCTTGGTTAAATAAAGTGAGATGCACGATTTTGTTATTGTAAAATGTTCAAAATAATGTTTGATATTTCCCGAATTGATTTTACTATAAATCATGTTTTTGTTTTTTTGGTCTCTATATTCCAACTACTTCCTCTCGGGCATAGGTTGAGAGCCTGCACATCCAACCGCTCAACACGGTGAAGCCCGTGAGGTCTTGTTCCAGTCTAGGGAGAGAGACAAGTGAAGCACTAGAGTTCAACTCACGGCTCGAAGCAGCCCCATCTCTGAAGCTGCTTTGCCTTTGTGCTTCACTGTCTCACCACCTAGACTCGGACCCTCACTAATGGAAAGTTGTTTTACGTTGATTAAATATTACAAGTGAAAAACTTTCATATTGTTCCAGTGCCAACTCTCTTAAGGTCTAACGTCTAGCCATGGTTGCGTCCTTCCATTTTAATGCGACTATGCAACTTCTTTCTAACTTTTAAAATGTCTATACTTCGATACATTGGTAACTATGTAATCTTGCAGAAGGTGTAGGAGAGAGAGAGAGAGAGAGAGAGAGAGAGAGAGAGAGAGAGAGAGAGAGAGAGAGAAATATTGTAAAATGCTACACATACTTTCGATTCATTCATATATTGTTTTTTTTTAAATAATTTGTTTAATGATATAGCTACAAGTCTTCATATAAGTCTTCTTCAATTAAACGTGAACTAAATTGTGTCATACTCTCAGCAGGGCTCGAACCACTGACAGTCGAGACGAATGCACACGCTTAAATTAACTACACCGCGGCGTGATAAAGAATAGCTAACAATTTCGTATTTATATTTAGGAGAAGGATAAATCGTACATGGAAAAAGTATTACGTTTCATACACAAATCGTAGGACCCATATTTCAGGGACTTTTATAAATTTTTACGACAAGCTCCACGCAACTTGGGTCGGGTTGGTGGTCGAACCCGACTGAGAGAATATATATATATACTGTATATATATATATGATTCTGTTTATCCTTTTAACATTCAAATATCACCAAAACATATGATGTACGAGTATACACATTTTACAGTAAGGAACGTAACCACTATTTCTTTCGTCAATATTTCTTCTCAATTACAAACTGGATATAAATTAAAACTTGACACTGTTGAGATGTATAACTGTTTCTCTTAAGTATTGAGGATCGTTGTTTGTCGTTCTCCGGTGTCTGGTTTCTCTTCACTAGTTACAGCCAAATGAGGTGTCACTTTCCTTACCCCTTCCTCTTGCCAACCCTCTTCCTCAACCCTTCCTGCCACTATTCCATCCCTTTCCTTGCCTTGCAGTCTTGTTCTGGCTCACAGTATATGTCTTGTTCATGTTACTTTTTGCTATTATGTCTCCCCTCCCACCTCTTGTCTTCCCTCCCACCTCTGTCTTCTTCCCCACCACTGTTCCCCTCTCAACTTTTTCTTTCCATCCCAAATGTTCTGTTGTTCCTTCTTACTCTACCATTCCCACTCTATATTCCGTTCTCATTTGTCTCTCTTACCAAAATATGTTTATTACTAACTTTATTTTTCCTGCCAAACTCTGATTTATTTTCTAATTTGATCTTACCATCCTAGATTGTTCCCTTTCATCGTTAGCTTCCCTTTTCGAATTTGTATTTTCTAAAGAATTGTTTACCTAACATGTCATCTCTGCCAACCTTCTAAACTCTGACTTCCCTTCTTCATTTTTGTTTTCCATCTCAAACAAACGCTGTCTTCCCTTCCACACTCTGCTTATTTTTAAACTATATTTTTACTCCTAACTTGTGTGTTCATTTCTAACTCGATCTTCGCTTCTCGAATCTGTCTTCTCTAATCAACTTTCATACCTCTCCATGTCTTTCTTACTTTACCAACTTTGTTTTCCTCTCCTAAGTTTGTCGTTTCTTCATAAGTCTCTATATTCTTCCTCTATAATCCAAACTCATTCCTCTCCGCACCTCCATTCGCAATTGTTCTCCTTTTCTCCTATTTTCCACTCCTTCCTCCACACTTTTTTTTCTTCACTTATCATTCTCTTCATTTTCAATTCATCCTTATATTCCGCTCCTTTCTCAACCCATTCTTCCTTCTCCAACCCAATAGTCTTCATCCCCTTTCTTTTACGTAATTTCTCGGTTCTGCATTTCCTTTTAAACAATTTCTAAGTTGTCCTTTCATTCCTGTTCCTTGCAATCTCTGTCTGTTTATTTTCACGATGTCTTAATATTCCCTCCTCTCTTTCCAACTCCCCTTTCTCTTCTATCCCTTCCATTCCCCTCATATCCTGTCACTCTCTCCTCCCCTCACAGCCCTCCTCCTCTCTTCCCAACTCACTCGTCTCTTCTACCCCTTCCTTTCCCCTCACATATCCTGACACTCTTCTCCCCTCACAGCCCTCCTCCTCTCTTCCCATCTCCCCCGTCTCTTCTACCCCTTCCTTTCCCCTCCCATCATGTAAGTCTCTCCTCCCCTCACAGCCCTCCTCCTCTCTTCCCAACTCCCCCGTCTCTTCTACCCCTTCCTTTCCTCTCATATCATGTCACTCTCTCCTCCCCTCACAACCCTCCCTCCTCTCTTTCCAACTCCCCTTTCTATTCTACCCCTGCCATTCCCTTCCCATCCTGTCACTCTATTTCTCCTCACAACCCTCTCTCCTCTCTTCCCAACTCCCCTCTCCCCCCATATCCTGTCACTCTCCCCTCCCCTCACAAGCCTTCCTTCCCGTCTCAACCCTTCTTCTTTCCCCCCTACCCCCGCGCGCCGCCGTGAAATGAGAGATGGGCAATAATGGCAGAAAATGATTATGCAAATGTTATATTGATTTTACTCCCTGGCAGGAATTACGGGCCATAATGAGGGCCAGACGAGAGCCTATAATTCTGATCCGAGGCGTTTCTTTCCAAGGACGCCTATTAGTGTGCTGACGGGGATCGGTGGCAAAGGTTCAGGTGGAGGGGGGTGGGTTGTGTGTGTGTGTGTGTGTGTGTCGGGTTGTGGTTGAGGGTTGTATATGTGTGTGTGTCGGGTTGTGGTTGAGGGTTGTATGGCAGGGATCGGTGGCAAGGGTTCAGGTGGAGGGGGACGGGTTGTGTGTGTCGGGTTGTGATGTAGGGTTGTATGTGTGTCGGGTTGTGGTTGAGGGTTGCATGTGTGTGTGTGTGTCAGGTTATGGTGTAGGGTTGTATTTGTGTGTGTGTGTGTGACGGGTTGTGGTTGAGGGTTGTATGTGTGTGTGTGTGTCGGGTTGTGGTGTAGGGTTGGATGTGTGTGTGTCGGTTTGTGGTTGAGGGTTGCATGTGTGTGGTTGAGGGTTGTGTGTGTTGTGGCACAGATGGACCTTTCTTATGAGAACAGTGCCTGGCATTAGACAGATGCTCCAACCGCTGGAAGAAGCAATCAGAGGAACATTCATACCGGCCTTAACAGAGATGGAAGGCGTCACGCAAGAGCTAAGAGATCTATTAGCTCTTCCGCCAAGGTTCGGAGGTATGGGGATCATAAACCCAGTGGAGGCGGCACCACATGAGTACCAAAATTCCCTTAAACTTACTACGTCTCTGACAGAACAAATACGGGCGCAAAATGAAAATGATGAGGTGGACGAAGAGGAACAACGAAATGCAAGACAGGAAATTACAAAGAGCAGAGAAGAGAGACAGAAACATAGCCTAGAACAAATTAGGACCAGATGTAGGGAAGAACTGAAAATGAGAGTTGAGATGGCACATGACACGGGGGCTTCAAATTGGCTCACATCATTACCAATAAAGGAGAAAGGCTTCAGCTTAAATAAACAAGAATTCAATGATGCCGTAGCCTTGAGGTATGGGTAGCCAGTTTCGAACCTGCCGCTGAAATGTGCATGCGGTGAAATAAACAACCCAGACCACTGTATGACCTGTAAGAAAGGAGGATTCATCTGTATCCGGCATGATGAAGTACGAGACATCACTGCACAAATGCTGGACGAGGTGTGCCATGATGTCAGAATCGAACCGGAACTTCTGCCTATGGACGGACAGCGCTTGGCCCACAATACTGCAAATACTTCAAATGAAGCAAGAGTGGACGTAAGTGCTCGAGGTTTTTTGGACGAGGGGACAACGGGCTTTTTCGACATCAGAATCTTCAACCCAAGAGCACAAACATATCGTGAGCGAGGACACAAGGCGGCACACTTGAGAAACGAAAGTGAGAAAAAACGCGCTTATGAAGAAAGAATTTTGAACAGGGATCAAGGAAGCTTTACTCCTCTGGTCTTCTCATCGTCGGGAGGTGTGGGACCTTCTGCAAGTGTCTTCTATGCCAGATTAGCTGAACAAATATCGGAGAAAAAGCGCCAGCATAGAAGCCAAGTCATAACTTGGATGAGATGCCGGCTCTCTTTCTCTCTTCTCAGGTCTGCACTCCTATGTCTCAGGGGTACAAGGTCCTCCCCGTTACAGAGGACAAGAGTGAGAGACTTGGACTTTGAAATGGTCGTGGCAGAGGGCCGAATTGGGGAACAACTAGGTTGATTGTAGGGAGGTACTGGTACAATAATGTAACTAGAATAAGATAGATTGTACACCGCATTATAACTGTCACCTTAATAAATTTGTCAAACATAAAAAAAACAAAAAAGTGTGGTTGAGGGTTGTGTGTGAGTGTGTGGTTGAGGGTTGTGTGGTGTGTGTGTATGTGTGGTTGAGGGTTGTGTGTGGTTGAGGGTTGTGTGTGGTTGAGGGCTGTGTGGTGTGTGTGTTGGTTTGTGGTTGAGGGTTGTGTGGTATGTGTGTTAGTTTGTGGTTGAGGTGTGTGTGTGGTTTAGGGTTGTGTGTGGTGTGTGTATTGGTTTGTGGTTGAGGGTTGTGTGGTATGTGTGTTAGTTTGTGGTTGAGGGTTGTGTGTGGTTGAGGGTTGTGTGGTGTGTGTGTATGTGTGGTTGAGGGTTGTGTGGTATGTGTGTTAGTTTGTGGTTGAGGTGTGTGTGTGGTTGAGGGCTGTGTGGTGTGTGTATTGGTTTGTGGTTGAGGGTTGTGTGGTATGTGTGTTAGTTTGTGGTTGAGGGTTGTGTGTGGTTTAGGGTTGTGTGGTGTGTGTATTGGTTTGTGGTTGAGGGTTGTGTGGTATGTGTGTTAGTTTGTGGTTGAGGGTTGTGTGTGGTTGAGGGTTGTGTGGTGTGTGTGTTGGTGTGTGGTTGAGGGTTGTGTGGTGTGTGTGTTGGTTTGTGGTTGAGGGTTGTGTGTGGTTGAGGGCTGTGTGGTGTGTGTGTTGGTTTGTGGTTGAGGGTTGTGTGGTATGTGTGTTAGTTTGTGGTTGAGGGTTGTGTGTGGTTGAGGGCTGTGTGGTGTGTGTATTGGTTGTGGTTGAGGGTTGTGTGGTATGTGTGTTAGTTTGTGGTTGAGGTGTGTGTGTGTGGTTGAGGGTTGTGGTGTGTGTGTGTGTTGGTTTGTGGTTGAAGTGTGTGTGTGGTTGAGGGTTGCGTGTGAAGGTGGGTGGAGTTGTGAGTTGGGTTGTGGTTCCGAGTTGTGTGTGTGTGTGTTATGTTGTAGTTGAGGTGTGTGTGTGTGTGTGTGTGTGGGAGAGAGAGAAAACAATGGGCTGATATGTGTGTGTGCATGTATGAACAAGTGTGTGTGTGTGTGTGTGTGTGTGTGTGTGTGTGTGTGTGTGTGTGTGTGTGTGTGTGTGTGTGTGTGTTTGTGTATGTGTGTGTGTATGTGTGTGTGTGTGTGTGTGTGTGTATTGGACCCAACTGTTATTCCAGATACGGTTAACAGTATTTGAGTGAACAAAACAAATATAATTATATATACAGTATATCAGTTCATAGAATGGGAGATAGGTGTTTAGAAAGATTAAATAGAGCCTGGGAACTTGTGATTTAATTAAGTAGTTGTGTAGTATTTATTGTTAGGTAGCATATATTGGTGACATATCATACAAACGAAGATTTTGCATGTGCAAGCATTAACTAGAATGGGTTCTAAGTGAAGATGGCTATCGTTAGCTGTGAAGAAGGGTGTAATTAAAAGTGTTTAGCAATTGAAAAGGGTTAAGCAAATTATTTAAGGGGAGGCAGACCGTTTTTCTGGACCCCCTTCTCCCTAATATTTAGCCCCACTAGTTTTGAGATTATAAGAAGTTCGGCCCATTAGTTTGGCGATTTTAACACCTTTCGCCCCATTTTGTTGTAAATTTTAAGACCTTTCGTGCCATTTAGGTGTCGATTTTTTCGTGGCGAGCGATAGCGAGCCTGCAACTTAAAGAGGAACCGGCCTTCGGCCGGTACATTTTTCTACCGAAAAATTTACAAATTAATCTAGAAGGGGGATCTAATGGATGTTTTTTTTAAATTCGATGGAGGTCTAGGGAGGAAACTAGAAAAATAATGAATACATGCAAAAATCGCCCAAAAAGTGAACCATCTTGTTAATGTGTTTCAGGTTGAAGAAGGAAATGCTAATATATTGAATAGAGAAGATTAACATGTACCTAAAGATATATATTCTATGAAGTTGGATGATTAATGCTATCATGATAGGCAAATTTCTGATTAAGGGATTCACGATGGGAAATTGGTTCACTTGAAGATGCACTGGTGCGTAGGCCTATGTCTGGGGGATGTGGGTTTGAAAATTGGTTTGATTAAAGATGCAATGACGAACAGGTCTTATTATTCAGATGAGAAATTGGTTCGATTAACCCCTTCTGTACCGGCAACGTCTTTTTAACTTTAATCTGGCTACTAGTAGACAATTTTATTTTATTATATCAAAAGGGTCTCCAGCAACTAACAGCAACATTTCGAACTATCTCACTTAACCATTTTTACTACTACAGATCCTTCTTAAATCTCACATTTTTGTTTTAGATATTGCTAGAATATAATTAATAAGACGTCGCCGGTACAGAAGGGGTTAAAGACATTATAATTAGCAGGGTAATGTTTGTTGGAGTTGGGATGTGATTTTTTTTTTTTTTTTTTTTTTTTTTTTTTTTTTAAAGAGACAATGAACGGAGGAAGGAAACACACAGATAAAACAAAAAGGTCCATGTGCCTAAAGGCATCCTCCATTCATAAAATGTTTGTAACAACTGGATTTAAACATTTGTAGATTGTAAGTTTGTGGAAAGCAATTCGAGGGAAGTGAATTCCAAAGAGTAGTAGTTCTAGGGATAAATGAAGTTTGATAAGCAGAAGTTCTGCATTGTGGAGGAGAAAGTGTAAATTCATGGGCGCTCTCAGCTGCCCTAGTTCTACGGGGAAAAATGTGGAGAGGCCGCACAATTGAAGCAAGTTCCTCGGAACAATTGCTGTGAAAATATCTGTAGAATAATGCAAGGGATGCAACGTTTCTTCGTATGGATAATGTAGGAAGGTCCTGTGTGATTGCAGGGTTATTGATTAATCTAATAGCTTTATTTTGAATTCTGTCCAACTGCCTCAATGCAACCACTCATTAGGTTAGAAGTAAGGGACAACGGAAGAAACTCGATTGGAAAAGTGTAAAAGGAAACAAGGTGCGACTATCGAGGCTCCGATGCCAGAGTAAGGATAGCATGGTCAAATTTGAGTCGATTATGATCGGTATAATTAAAGCATTGATAAAGTTAAAGACTCGGACTGGGAAAGCCATTGATAGTGTTAAAACAATACTAGGGTTAGATATTTGAGAGTAGTGTGAGAGGTAGCATTTAGCAGTTTAAGCCTTCAAATCCGAATACGCATATCGTTTCTGTTTTCTGGCTATTATGGGACGATTTTATTCAGATTAGGAAGGGTATTTGGAAGTCAGAGTGTTAATTGAGATACTCTTTACCCTTATAATTCCCACAAATCCTTCCTAAGCTGTATAAAGTCGTCTACCTGGGGGAGATTGTAGGTACCAATCGAGCAGGGTAGTACCCAGGGGAGGCCACATATGCATATGCATATAGATCTAGTCCAGATCTACTGTATTCTATGGCATATGATAAGGAGTTGAAAGAGGTCGGTTAGTTCTAAATGACCTACCCCGATGCTCCGAGATCCTGGCGGTGAGATGTCTCTTGGACTGACCAATATAAGTCGTATTGCATCGACTACATTTAATTCATTCATTTAGTTCATTTAGAACTAACCGACCTCTTTCAAATCCTTCCTTTTCTGCCATTCGAAACCACTCTGAATCATCTGATCACCCCATAAAACCCTCCGATTTTTCAATTCTCACCACTGCCCCAAACACAGTCACACGACTCCTGTCGGAGACCCTGCTCACCCAGTTACATAAACCCAGCCTGGGTGTGCACGACTCTTCCACTCCTCTACTCTGTTTCTAATATGTAAAGGTTAGTTCTTATATATAATTATGAAAACATTTGTTATTAACTTCGCCCCCCCACCTCCTTTTATTGCTCACATAATATTTCTTCGTCTCTCATTTTATTCTTTCACTTTACTAGTTCTAATATGTATTAGGTTATTATTTTTATAACTATTAATTTTAAGTTTTATTCTAGATTTGTTAAATTTAATTATTAATAAGAATATTTACATTAGAAAATTACTCTGCCATTCATATAGGCTTTTATTTCATTTCAGTTCAGGTCTGAAGATGGTTTATGCTTAAACCGAAACGTTACCAAAATAAAGATGTTTGTACCAGCGCTGGTGTTGATTTATATATATATATATATATATATATATATATATATATATATATATACTGTATGTTTATATGTATATACATCGCCATTGTAAAATGGTTGTATGTTATGTTAACTCGAGGTTAGTGGTATCATTATATTTTTTTCTGAAATTTATGACCGTCATTATCTTACTTTCCATCTTCCCCATCCTGTATCCTCTTCACTTTCCTCCTCCTCTGTTCCACCAATTTTACTACACATTTTCCTTCTCGTTCTTCCCATTCTCTCCTATACTTCACCCATTCCCCTATCATTCTCGTCTTCCTCTCCCTCCTCCTCCTCCTCCGTCCTCCTGCCTGTAGCACTATGTTATCAGGACCCTCACAACCCGCACCTTACATCCTCTACACTCACTTCCTTCCTCTCTCTCTCTCTCTCTCTCTCTCTCTCTCTCTCTCTCTCTCTCTCTCTCTCTCTCTCTCTCTCTCTCTCTCATGAATATACAGTATAGTGACTCACAATACTGATAGTAAATAGAACGAATATAATGGGTCCACATTACGGATGCATATAGTCTATTGATTAGGAGACTGAGCTACGAGTATTGATTAAGGGCCATTTTATTAAACCATGGTTAGAGCTTTCCCGACCAGATTGACCCTTATCATTTATCTATATAAGGGTCAATCTGGTGGGGAAAGGTCGTAGATAAAGCTCTTACCATGGTTTAATAAAATGGCCCATAGAGTCCATAGATATATATTATGAATCTACCTCAGAGAAGCATTAAGCATATTAAATTAATTTGACATTTTCAATTAATTTGACATTATGGTTTATAACAAGTTAAAACGTGCAACCTGATTTTCTCTTAGATAAAACATAATAAAGCCACCCAAACGCCCCCAAAGAAAGCCTGTCTCCTCTCTAGGGATACAGAGAAAAGGATAATCCTCCATCCTCCAAGAGACCCAAAGATTATCACAGCTTGGCAGAGGACTATAACACCCACCAGTCACCCTCTGCTGGGGTTCACATATTCCTCTGTGACCACCAACGCATCATCTGCTGCCGCCAATCAAACCAGTAATATTACCTGGTCACAGCAAACATTGGTCAGGCAAGCACATCCACTACCAAAATATTCTTGGAGAACCCTGCACAAAAACGCTGGGCAAGGACATTTAGTTGACAAATCAATCTATAGTACTAACACTTCTCAATATCTGGTCGGCACTGCTCAGTACCTGGTTCGCAACCCAAGCTGTAATACCAGCACCGCTCAGCATCTCCCTAATATCTTTAGTACACCATGACGATATACAGAAGCCTCAACTGACGACGCATGTAATGTATTGGACAATGAACACAGATGGAATACTTGAAGGATTGCTGTACTGCTGTACAGTATCCACTAGGACTAGCTTGTACCTAGACTGAAATTAGCGCTTTAAATAAAAATAGGATATATTTCCATATATGTTTATGGAATCTCAATTGAAAAGACTTAAGAACTGTTCCTTGTATCTCTCTGTACCTTTCCATTTAAGCACACACACACACAGTCTTTCGCTCTCTGTCTCTCTCTCTCTCTCTCTCTCTCTCTCTCTCTCTCTCTCTCTCTCTCTCTCTCTCTTACACCCTCAGGCCATATCTTAATTGTCGCTATAAAAATTCCTACTGTAGAAACCCCAGCCGAGGGAGGGAGGGAGGGGGGGGGGGGGAGGGTGGATGCCTCTTTACACGGCGCTCCTCCTCGTCCTTCTTCCTCAGGTTTATTAAACCAATCGTGCTCCTTTTCTTGTCAAGCATTTTTGACATTCTCGCTCTCAGAGGTGGGTTTCTTGTGATCTGTGACGGTATAAGGGTGAGGCTGCGGGGACGTAGCTTATTGGAAGATTCCTTAAGGGAACCCTCCTTACTTTTTTTCTCTTTCTCTCCCTCTCTCTTTGGCTTGTATCCATTCAGCCTACTGTTTTAAGACACTTACCCCCATCCAGGTGTCCGTATTTTCCTGGTGAGCGGTAGCGAGCCAGCATATATATATATTTTTGTTTTGACAGCAAGGTAAATTTGTACATTTTTCGATAGAAACATTTCTCCGGCGAAGCCGGATTTCGACACCTGGATGGGTATAAACGTCTTAAAACAGTTGGCTGAATGGGGCCGAATGGATACAAGCCAGGGAAAGAGAGAAAAGGAGAGAAAGATAAAACAAAACGCGAGGTGGGCTCCCTTAAAGAAATATGAACCGTATATTAAGAACAATGTCGAGCAGAGTATAGGTAGGCCAATTTGTTCTAGGGTTGTTACAATTGGAATTAGGTAAGGACATTGATTTGAGAACAATAGAAAATTCAGAAATCAATGGAACCGAAGCGGTGAATACCTGTTACACACACACACACACACACACACACACACACACACACACACACACACACACACACACACACACACTGCAACATAGATATGACAAACATGAGTTATGTAACAATGTCAACCAAAGTATTAAATATGACGTAACTCTACATGTACACTTTCCTCGGTTCATCATAATCAAGCGAATAAAATCATTATATAGTATTCCAAATCCTGAGATATAATTGAATCACAATAATCTACCACAGCTCTACTTCATCCTAATTATTTGTTTGTGTATTTAACGATATGTTCCAACATTATTATCATAGTTCAGTAATCAAGGAATCGCCTGTCAATTTTAGTCCTATTAAAGCCCGTATCACACGAACGTGTTTTACCTCAACATTTGTCTTCAACACTGGTC
>CM064511.1:26859527-26930700 GCA_032716605.1 Paralithodes platypus | reverse complement strand
AAAGAGAAAAAAAGCTATATGGGCTCCCTTAAGAGTAGCGGAGAACTGTGAGCAAGAGAGAGAAAGAGATAGGTAGAGAGAAGGCAGACACACGAGTCAGTTAGACAAGCATTATTAGACTTAGATATTGGAAATTAAGCAGTACACGAATAGGATATTGATAGAAAGATCAGATATAAAACAAAAGTTGAAGGCTGGGTATTAGGTAGGTGTTGAGGGTTTTCACAAAGTAAACGTTAAGCTGTATGTGTGTATCAACGAGAAATAACCAACATTTTGGCAATTCTAATTGTTTTTTTCTATGCGAGTGAGGGAGACAAAAGGCAGAACTGTCTGTAGCAGGTGCCTCCCCCAGAGTTGAAAGAGTGACAGTGCCAAAATCAAGAGACGTTCGAGCCAAAATGCCTGGACACACGGAGTGTGAAGTAATTTAAGTCATAGGAAGAGGGAAAGACTGTTTCTGGAAGAGAGTTCCAGAGCTGAGCTGGTGAATAGAAGAAAGACAGAGTAACGTTTCACTCTTGGGTTGGGAAGTTGCACAAAATAGGAGTGGGATTGTGTTGCAAGACGGTACGTACCACGAACCCTACGTAGAGGAAGGGGTATACACTGGGAGAGATCTGAGGAACACTGTAGTAGCGATAGAAAAGCAAGAGAGATGCAACATTGCGGCGAAGAGAGAGAGATTGCAGAGAGTTGGATTGAGTGGATGGGAGTTAATGATACGAAAGGCCTTTCTTTCTACTTTGTCTAGGAGTGCAGTGTGAGAGGATCCTCCCCACACATGGGAACAATACTCAATACAAGGACGCACTGTGCCCCTGTACAGGGCAAGAAGCTGCTCAGGGGTACGCCAATATGCTGAAAGTGCTCATACACACATGCCAATACTTTGTATCAATAATAGGAGAACCAGTTCTGTGTGCGTCACATCTTACAAACTTTTGCAAAGGTTCTCCGAAAACATAAGCACAATAGAGATCAAATAATTACTGTCATTACATAGCCTTTATATATTTTTGTCAATATACTGTATATAAGTTAGCGAAAATACATTCATATTCCGGCATAGAGCATAGCTACATACTTATTGGACATAATTCCGTACATATGCCGGTATGTATAGCGGTATATAAATGCATACCGTGAGCTGATTGTTCTACTGTACAGAGTAAGTGAAATATTATGTTCGCAATACCAAGACTTTGTTGAAATTTATTACATTAAAATATGAGTAATACAAATATGTCAAACATAAAACTTCCATTTATAAATTAATGATACAGATAAATAATCAGAGTATATCTATGTGTTGATGTATGTACTATACACAGGTTTGTGTTTCCTGGGTCAAGATAGATGATAAGATTTAATATTAACAAGTTTACATCCCTCAGCATATTGTCACAATTAAAGGTTATATAGATAGATAAATAGATAGGAAAAGAGAGAGAGAGAGAGAGAGAGAGAGAGAGAGAGAGAGAGAGAGAGAGAGAGAGAGAGAGAGAGAGAGAGAGAGAGAGAGAGAGAGAGAGAGAGAGAGAGAGAGTTACAAGGTGTAACAAGGAGTAGATAGTATTTCAAAGACCTTGCGGTCCACTCCGGGGAGATAATTGAATTAGAATTATACAGAATGTATAGTGACCACTCATTACAGAGTGGGCATAATACTGTCTACTCTTTTTTTTTAACTGCTTTACTGAAGTACTGCTTACAGCTTTCGATGGAAGTTTGTTCCAGGTAGAGCAGATGTTAAATGAGAGAGAGAGAGCGAGAGAGAGAGAGAGAGAGGTAATGAAAAGAAGATACACATGTAACATAATTATTCAAGAGGGAGGGAAATAAAAGATGTTGAAGAAACTGAATGACAAGCAAAGCAAAATATCAAAATGATGAACATTGACAATAAAGGAAGGATTAAAGAAGAAATAAACAATAAAGAAGGCCAAGGATAATTAAAGGAGAGACTCAAATGAGCAACCCGGTTCCCCCTCCAAAATGTGTAATGAACTACGGAAGCGGTGAGCTAGAGCATTCATTTATCAGCAAGAAAGGCGGGATCTTGGACGATAATGAAAAGTTTACACTAATTATGGTTGCACAAAATATAAAAAATTATAATACATACAGTATAATAATAATATTGATAATATCCAAGGACACTAGTGCGACGTTATGAGAAACAATTTATTAGGGAAAATAGGCACCAATAGATTCGTCATATTTTTCTCTATATAGTCCGCATGGAGGATTTTCGTTATCAACAAATTGAAAAATACCCACTTCACAGACAAATACACCAAAAATCTAAGTCAAAGCGGGGGTGTGGGGGGGGGGGGGGCAGCCCCCACCTATAATACTAGGATAGGTTAGGTAAGGTTGTTAGGTTAGGCTAATGTCCTTTCAAAGGGGTATAGGCTAGTAAACACTAAGATAGCCTATACCCGGTCAGAGGTAAGAAGAAGAAGAGGAAGAGTCCTGCAGTAGTCTCCTTGAATGCTACCATAATAATAATAATAATAATAATAATAATAATAATTAAAGTTGCAAGCAACGTTGTCCGGGGTTCGAGCGGTTTTGCAAGCAGGGTATTGTGTTGGATACAAAAGCTGTGTCACAGATATCAAAAGATCGTTTAACTTATCGGGCATGGAGAAACTACAGAAGGAACAGATTGTGCAAACAAACAAAAGCGAGAGAGGGATAGATTGGCTGTATAAGGGATCTGCCTCTATTCGTTTAGTAACAGAGTTGTAGATATGTGGAATAGGATACCAGGTGCTATAATGGGATCAAGAACAATAGAGCTTCAACTTGAAATTAGATAGAACGAGATGGGTTGGGTGTGAAAGGGATCTGCCATGTGTAGGTCAATCGGCTCTCTGCAGACTCCCGTTTTCTTATTTTTTTATGTTCTCATTTGTGAGGGAGAGAGAGTATGGCGAGAGAGAATAGGATGTCATAAACGTAAGGAAGATAGCAATAAATATGAGAGAAAGAGAGAGAGTGCGGGATGGGTTGGGTGTGAAAGGGATCTACATGTGTGGGCCAATCGGCTCTCTGCAGATTCCGGTTTTCTTATGTTCTCATTTGTGAGAGAGAGAGAGAGAGACTAGGATGTCATAAATGTAAGGAAGACAGAGATAGATGAGAGAGAGTTTTTATGAGAGGGGTTGGGTGTGAAAAGGATCTGTCATGTGTGGGCCAATTGACTCTCTACAGACTCCCATTTTCTTATGTTCCTATTTCTTACAATTGTGTTTTGGTTGCAGGTATATGATGACATGGGTGTATAGTAAGTAGTGTAAATAACAGGTAACGTTTGAGATGGATTGAGTGTGAAAGGGATCTGCCTTATGTGGGTCACTTGGCTCTCTGCAGACTCCCATTTTCATCTTGGTTGCATGTTTAAGGGATCTGCCTCATTTGTACCGGTGTGCAAACAAACAAAGGCGAGAGAGACAGAGATTGGCTGTGTAAGGTATTTTTTTTTTTTTTTTTGGTGTTTTTTTTATGTTGAATGAGGGTACCGAGGCAATAGTGGCATCAATAACTGCTTATAGAGTGCCTCCCCCAAAATTGAAAGACAAGTTCAGGGTCCAAAGGGATCAGCCGTGGCGGGCCAAAATGCCTGAACACACGGAGTTTGTAGCATTTTGGTAGCATATGAAAGGGAAGACTGATTCATTTCCGAGCTCAGCTGTGCAAATAAGAGAAAGAGAGTGAGAGTAACGTTTCATTCTGTGTTGGAGATCTGTTTGTGAGAGAGTGGGATTGTGTGCAGACGAGTACCATGTGCCCTACTTAAGTGGTGTTATTCACGCTCTGAGGGAACACTGATTATTAAATAGTAGTCATATAGCGGACGAGATGCCACATTGCGCGAAGAGGAGAGAGATTGCAGAGAGTTGGGTGAGTGAAGGTTCCCGTGGAGTTAATGATACGAAAGGCCTTCCTTTCAATTTTGTCTAGGAGAGCGGTGTGAGAGGAACCTCCCCACACATGTGAACAATACTCTATTCGCTTGGTAAAAGAGTTGTAGATATGTGGAATAGGCTACCGAGTGCTATAGTGGGATCAATAACAATAGAGCTTCAACATAAAATTTGATAGGACGAGATGGATTGGGTGTGAAAGGGATCTGCCGTGTGTGGGCCAATCGGCTCTCTGCAGACTCCCATTTTCATCTTGGTAGAATGTGTAAGGGACCTGCCTCATTTGTACCAGTGTGCAAATAAGAGAGAGAGAGAGAGATTGGCTGTGTAAGGGATCTGCTTCTCTCGTAACAGAGTCATAGATGTGTGAAATAGGCTACCTAGTGCTATAGTGGGATCAAGAACAATGGAGAATTTCAAGATAACATCAGATAGTCATATGGACGAAATGGGTTGGATGTGAAAGGGATCTGCCTTCTGTGGGCCACTTGTCTCTCTGCAGATTCCCATGTTCATCTTAGTTGCATGTGTAAGGGACCTGCTTTATTTGTACCGGTGTGCAAACAAACGAGCGAGAGAGAGAGACTGGGTGTGTAAGGGATCTGCCTCTATTCGTTTAGTAACAGAGTTGTAGATATGTGGAATAGGCTACCGAGTGCTATAGTGGGATCAAGAAGAATAGAGTTGAACATAAAATTAGACAGGACGAGATGGGTTGGGTGTGAAAGGCTGCCACGGGCGTGTCTGGCCACCATTTTGGATATCATATAAAAAGTTGCCCAATACAAAAATGCACCTTGTGTCAAAGTTTAGTCCCGATCCGACAAGCGGTTCCGGAGTTATTGCGTAAAAACCGGACTATATATAATATTATGGAAGCATGCAATACTCTTGATGCCCTGATACCGTTGCTTGATGTTTGAAGGAGGAGGAAAGGTAAGTCACACCACACCAAAAATTGTCAAAACTTTGAAGGTCTAGAACTTTGTTATTAAACTAAGCATTTGGCAAAGGGAGGAATTGTTAAAAACCTTAGCCAATACTCTGCTATTCACCAAAAATAAATTTGAATTATCATTATTATTTGGTAGGGTAGGTATGTATAGGTAGGTTGGTTTAATATTTGCTGGAATTCGTAAGGACTCTTTAACTATTTTGAGAGGGTTAAACAAAAATTGTTATGGATCTGAATGATTAACTAAAATATTATTAAGCAAAACTAGGGGATGCGGGGAAGCCTATAGACTGAAGACTGAAAACGTTGTGTGGTTAGCTAATACGGTTTTAAATTCATTTAAGAATCGACAGTTTTCAAAGCTGCGGCCAAACTATTCCACCTATTTATATTCTTTTGGTATCAAAACGTTCGGAAATGCGAGCCTCACCCAACTACGCAAAACTGGCTTTGATCATCAGCGTAGTTTTAAAGATGTGGAATTTTAAGTGGATTTCAAGGTTTTTTCAAGATTGCCGGAAAAAAGCCCATGTGAAAAAGCAAAACCTTTTCTATAAAATTTGCGGAGCATTAGTAGTGGAGTCCATATACCAAAGCCCAATCATTTCCGATGAGTGGGAGAGACGGTATTTAGGTGTCAAATTTTTCGGGAAATCGGCTGCCACGGACCTGTTTGTTCGCCATGTCGGATGTTTAGCATATCAAAAGTTGCCCAATACAAAAACGCACCTCTTGTGAAAGTTTGATCCTGATCCAAAAAGCGGTTCTCGAGTTATTGCGTAAAAACCGGCGTGGAAAAATAATTTGGATGAATAAGTAGATTTAATGATTACAATAGGGGTTCCCCGTAGGGGTCGAATCCCTAATTATTATTATTATTATATTTATTATTATTGTACTTGCATTATTTTGTTTTGTTTCATTTAAAAACTAGATATTCAGTTCCTTAGAAGACGTCCAATATGGAATAGGCAACACCATTATGAAATATTTGATCATTTCCCTTGTTGTATCCTGCAGGGTTGTGACAAAATTTTTGACAAAAATGATGCGTAAAAGTAGAACATTATATTTTAAAGGCTCGCAACATATATAGTAATCAAGTCTGGTCGATATTAAATCATATTTTCTTTTTAAAACGTATTTAGCACTGTAGGCTAATATTATGTGTTTAATATACATGAATACTCTCAATCCAACCATCTAGATAAAAAATAATAGTGTGACAAAATATAAAGAAGGATTGCAAAATTATGTTATTTAACAAAGGCGGAGAGTAAATAATAGACTCACTCGCAAGGTAGCATGTACTGATGCAAAGTTTGCAAACACACACATATACAGTATAAAGTAAAACACACACACACACACACACAGCAATGCAACCGCACACATCCACACACACACACAACAATTCAACCACACAAACACCCTCACTCACACAACAATTCAACCACACACACATACTGATACACCCACATCCACACAAACACCCATACACTTATGCATTATATACATACAGTACGTGCTCGCTCTCTCTCTCTCTCTTTTTCTCTCTCTCTCACACACACACACACACACACACACACTTGTCGGCCTCTTGTCACCATTTTTCCGGACACTTCCCGACCGACTCTTGATTGCAACCTGTTTTTATGGCGACCCACACCAGCCAAAATTTCATCAGGGGAGGTTGGTGAGGCCTGGGGGAAGGGGGAGGCTTCTGGAGGGTATTTGGATTCATTGTGGGGGATGTGGGAATGGAGATATGTATTCATATATATATATATATAAATATATATATATATATATATATATATATATATATATATATATATATATACACACACTAACGTTATATCTTTGCAGTTAAATTCAGTAGCTTCCATAATATTTCCAAGCATATTTATCCTAGTTGTTGTTTGGTTTTAGTTCGATTTTGATTTGTGTTCATCCCCTCTAAGTATAGGACCCCTCACTTCTTTATAGAGTTGTGTGGCCTGTGTTGCATACTTTCGTCTCTAATTTCATCCTTTTATTTAACTCTATCTGGTATGAGAGGGGTCTTTCTGCACTCTGCCTGTCTCGGTCCATTACAGTCTTATGGATATTTTGAAACGCTTCATATTGTAAGTTTGCCTTTTCTGTATTTATTTATTTATTTATTTATGTTTTATTAATTTTTTCGAGCGATGGGGTTGGGGGGGTGGGGTTAGTATGAAGGAGTCTGGGAAGGTGTCAAAGGAGGAACCAAAACACACATTGCTTGAAAATGGATGGATCAATCAAAATACCAATATATACTATATAAATCGAATATCATAATAACCCCCAAGACATCGCACTAGAGAGTGTATTAGTATTATTCACAGTTATTATCGTGTATCTATATCCTGTTCTCACCCATTGTATTCACAGTTATTATCGTGTATCTATATCCTGTTCTCACCCATTGTATTCTCTTATCCCGCCCACGTTAACTATACTCGTTTCTTTCTCTCACACCTCCTCCTTTAACTCCCCCCCCCCTCATTGTCCTCCTCCTCCTCCTTTTACTCCTCCCCCTCCTCCTTCTCCTTTGCTATCCTTTTTTGTACCTCGTAGTCAGTAGATTAGTAGTCTTAGATATCCAAACTGCCCCGTAAGGACCATATTAGGTCTGTTGCAGTTTGTTCTCCTTTGTATTCCTTTTACTCCTCCCTTTACTCCTCCCCCTACCTCCCTCACCTTCTTCTCCTCCCCCTACCTCCCTCACCTCCTCCTCCTCCTCCTCTTCCTCCCCACCTCCTCCTCCTCCTCCTCCTCCAGACCCGCCTCTAACCCCTTGCTCCTAATTATTATGCTAATCATATATTTTTCTTCATTGCTTTTGTTGCAGTTTTCTTTGTCACCTCACTTCTCCGACTGATTGTGTTCCTTCCTTCGCAGTTCCTCTTATTATCTTTACTCTTCTTCTTCTTCAATTCCCTCCTTCATTTCCGCTTCATCAACCTTCCACTTCATGTAGTAGTTTTTTGCATTCGTTAATTTCTTTCTCGTTTGAATGTACCGCCTTATTTCCAACATGTCTTCCTTGTTCGCTTCACTCTTTCTTTAAGGGAGGATGGGCCGGTTTTCTGGACCACTTTCTCCCTCATGTTTAGCCCCATTAGTTTTCAGATGTTAAGCTGTTTGCCCAATTAGTTAGTCGATTTTAAGACTTTTCGCCCCATTTATTCGTGAATATTTAGACCTTTCGTGCTATTTAGGTGTTGATGTTTTCCCTGGCGAACGATAGTGAGCCTGTAATGTTAGAAGAACCGGCCTTCGGCCTGGACATTTTTCTACCGAAAAATGTATAAATTAATCTAGAAGGGGGGTCTAATGGATGTTTTTTTTAAATGTGATGGAGGTCTAGGGAGGAAACTAGAACAATTAATGAATACATGCAACAATCGCCCAAAAAGTGAACCATCCCCTCTTAATACGTTTGTTCTTCCTCTCATTATACCTCCTCCTCTTCCTCACCCCCTTTTCTTTCACACCTTATACATCTTGTTTTCTTTTTCTCTATATTTGCTCTGTTTCAGCATTCCTCCCTGATTCATCCGTTTACCTCTACTTCCGTCTTTCTTAATTCCCTGGTTGTGTTCATCATTCTTCCGTTCCCTTCACCACCTACGTCTCACGTCTTCTTCTTCTTCTTCTTCTTCTTCTTCTTCGTCGTCGTTGTCTTCTTCTTATTTCTTCTTCTTCTTCTTCTTCTTCTTCTTCTTCTTCTTCTTCTTCTTCGTTGTCTTCTTCTTCTTCTTCTTCTTCGTTGTCTTCTTCTTCTTCTTTCTTCTTCTTATTCTTCTTCTTCGTTGTCTTCTTCTTCTTCTTCTTCTTCTTCTTCTTCTTCTTCTTCCAGCGGGTGTAGAGCGTCGCCAATTTCCCCCGTATGCTAATTACCAAAGGAAGGCGGGAAAAAAGTGCGGCCAATAAAAATGCAAATCAGAACAGCAAGTGTGGGGGTTGGGGGGTGGGGGGTGGGCGCGGCAGGTGACAGCTACACTTTCTCATAGTTGGGGAGAGGGGGAGGAGAGGGGAGGGTTGAGGTTAGAGGGGAAGGGGGGAGAAGATAAGAGGGAGGAGAGATATTGGGGAATAGAGTAGGGATGGTAGATAGGGGGGGGGGAGAAGGGGGCGAGAAAGTGAGAGGGTGAAGGAGGGGAATTGGGGAAAGAAATGGGGGTAGGATAGAGAGTGAGAGAGGTAAGAGAGAGAGTGAAAGGGTATGAGAGAGAGGGGGGCAAAGAGGGAAAGCTAGGGAGGAGAGATATCAAGGAGGAGAAGTGAGATAGGTAGTAGAAATAGTGAGAGGATACAAGAGAGAGAGACTCGAGGAGAAAAAAAGGAAAGGTGGGGTGGAGTCATACTAAGGAGGAGAAACGAAAGAGGTAGGAGAGAAAGAGAGAGAGAGAGAGAGAGAGAGAGAAAGAGAAAGAGAGAGAGAGAGGTGGGAAAGAGAGTGGTAGTTGATAAGGTCATGGGTAGATAGAGAGTGGGTAGCGGGAGAACAGTTAATGTGTGTGTGTGTGTGTGTGTGTGTGTGTGTGTGTGAGTGATAAGGGACACGTACACTCTCTCATAGTGGTTGGAGGGGAGGGGGGAAGCGAGAGGGGAAGGAGAATGAGAAGTTGGACCGAGTGGATAGCAAAGTAAGGGATCGGAACAGATACTAAATTACGCGCGCTCGGCGCGGCATTCCGAAAAATAAAATAAATACAAAAAAATGTTAATAAAGGAAATTAAATTAACGCCCACAAGCTAAACTATTAGTGATCTTAAAAATATAATGTAGGGAAAAGCGTAACGAAGTAAATTAATACATAGTAATAGCAATACTTCTCACATTGACTTTTCGAAGAAATGGTGGGAGTAAAAAAACATTTTCTTAGAATAGGTATGAAGATAACATAATGAAAGTAACTGGTCAGTTAAATAAAAAGGACAGGTGGAAAATACATTGAAGCGAAGACAAACGGGAGACTCAATTAATAGTAAAAATGCAAAGAAAGGAGAGTCATGAAGATATAGGTTATATATGAATATAGAAAGTAAACTTGAATAGTAATTTACAACTTTGGTAAATCATTTTGTGAAGAAGATACTAAGTTAATGCAGATGTAGTGTAAAAGCACACATGTAAGAAATGGAAAGCTTTTTTGCGAGATACATTGAGGACAAATTTGCCTTCAGCCCTATTTGCTGGAAATAGTCTGTCAGCAAATAGAATAACATGTAAAGGTTCTAATGCAACTGAGAGAGAGTTTACTGATATCCTATTGTATTTTATTTTTACTTAGAGAGAGAGAGAGAGAGAGAGAGAGAGAGAGAGAGAGAGAGAGAGAGAAAGAAAGAGAGAGCAAATAGAGAGAAAAGAGAGAGAGAGAGTAAAGAGCTAGAGAGAGAGAGAGAGCTGTAACCCAAGACCCCTGACACATAAAAGAGAGTAGTGTTGTAGAGCCTTGAAGGGTATAGGGACCCCACTAAACCAACCACCTGTAGCAGGGGATCACAACACTCCTCTTACACATACACTATTTATCTTCTTCTTCTTCTTTTTCTTGAACATTTATCTGTCTGAGATATTAAACATTATATTATCGCACACCTTCTTTGTTGTTGTTAATTAATTTATGCTTGCTTTCTCTATTATTTGTCTTTGTCATTTTTGTGTAGGCGTATATGTGTTTACTTATGTATAACACACACACACACACACACACATTGATATATATATATATATATATATATATATATATATATATAATATATATAAAACATTTATCAACAGAGAGAGAGAGAGAGAGAGTTCATCTATTATGGTAATGATCACTCCTTTACTGTTGCTGGAGGGTTTTGTTGGGGATTCTTACCAATAATCTTCTCTATTCTCGCCATCTCATCTCCAACAATCACTTCAGTCTTCTCCCACATTTCAGAACTCCAGTCCTTCATCTCTCCTCAATATCTCCCTCATCCCCTCCATCACTCTCCCTCATTTAACTCTCTCACTCCCTACATCACTCCCGAATATGCACTCCCTCAACATTTTCCAACATCTCACTTCCCCATTCCCTCTTCAACATTTTTTCCCTCATTCCCTCCATCATTTAAAAAAAAAAAATCCTCCATTGTTCCTTCATTCTCAAAATATTCTTTATCCATTGCTTTCACCCCTATTGTGTTATAATTATCTATATATTCAGGAGGTTTGCAACATCAGACTAAAAGAAGATTTTATATATATTATAAATACTTGCCCAAGTAAAAGTGTGAGAACCCTACATTCAATTTATATGCAAACCATGAAACCCTAGCGCTAAACATTCCATATCTGCTGCACCTTTAAACATTGTATATTAAATTGTTGAACCCTCAAATAATAATTAATTTGTTAGTAACTATAATAGCTTTACATCATGTCGATATCATGTTTATATCATCAGATTTTGGCTCGAACGTCCCTTGATGTTGTCCCTGTCACTCTTTCAACTCTGGGGGAGGCACTCGATACAGGCAGTTCTGCATTTTGTTTCCCTCACTCACATAGACAAAAAATAAATAAAAATAAACGTTGTTCGCTACTACCCTTGTGATACGTTTCCTCCTATACCCGACGTTTATCTGTATCTTCTGAATCATTATCTCCTTTTCACGTCATTCCTAATCCAATCCTTCTTTTTCCCACATTTCAAACCACATTTCAGTTTTGGCCCCAATTCTGTTCCTCATTCATATCAATGATCTCATATCTACCACTCATAATCCAATGCATTCCTACGCAGATGACTCAACACTCCACAGTTCCTTCACATTTACCAATTCTTTCACCAATTCTTTCACCCAACCCGATCTTATAAATTCAAAAATAAACACTGCAATTTTTCTGAACCAGGACCTTTCTAGAATTAATGGATGGGGACAAAAGAATCTAGTTTCCTTTAATGCACAGAAAATCAAATACATTCAATTTTCTAACCGACAGAATCTCACTGACTCCCATATATTTTTTAATGATGTAAATATTCCCACTTCCCCTAGTATTGACATTCTCGGTGTAACATTAACTACTAACTTGAGCTGGACACATTATGTTAGAAGCATTGCTAAGAATGCCTCTAAAAAACTGGGACTCCTGTACAGAGTTCGAGAATTCTTAACTGACGAGCAGTTGGCCGTGATATATAAAAGTCATGTGCGTTCTCAGATGGATTACTGTTCACCTCTGTGGGGTGGAAGTGGAGTGGTTGCATTGAGGCAGTTGGACAAAATTCAAAATAAAGCTATTAGATTAATCAATAACCCTGCAATCACACAGGACCTTCCTACATTATCCATACGAAGAAACGTTGCATCCCTTGCATTATTCTACAGATATTTTCACAGCAATTGTTCCGAGGAACTTGCTTCAATTGTGCCGCCTCTCCACATCTTTCCCCGTAGAACTAGGGCAGCTGAGGGCGCCCATGAATTTACACTTTCTCCTCCACAATGCAGAACTTCTGCTTATCAGAATTCATTTATCCCCAGAGCTACTACTCTTTGGAATTCACTTCCCTCGAATTGCTTTCCACAAACTTACAATCTACAAATGTTTAAATCCAGTTGTTACAAACATTTTATGAATGGAGGATGCCTTTAGGCACATGGACCTTTTTGTTTTATCTGTGTTTTCCTTCCTCCGTTCATTGTCTCTTAAAAAACAAAACAAAAAAACAATGTATCCATAACCGTCTACCCGTTCCAGTCCACTTCCGTATTCCACCTTTCTCTTCACTATACCCGGTTTCATTTCATCTGACGGTAATTTGAATCCCTTAGCAACTGATGTCTCGATAACTAACGGGAAAATCAGAAACTACTATGTCTCTGCACCGTATTAAGACCAAGTTTATATAATTGGCACCATATTTCACTACAAAATCTTCAAAACAACTGAGAAATCTTGATGCGAACTTTGCAATTTACCGCCAGTTGAAAATAAACCGAGTATAGTGTGAAAGCTAACAAACCACCTATATACCCCCACACCGGTGCTCCATCTATATACCTCCTTCACCTTCACCGTTTAACCCCTTGAGGATTATGACGCGTTTTGACATTTTATCATGGCTATCATTAGACGATTGTATTCAGCTTAGGAAGAAAGTTTGGGAGTCAGAGTGCTAATTGGTATAGATTTGACCCCTTTGATTGTTAGAGGGCCTTCCTAACTTGAATAAAATCGTCTAATGATAGCCAGAATAAACTGTCAAAACGCGTCATGATCCTTAAGGGGTTAAGGAGAGGTTTTAAGTTTGTTCCCTAGACCTTCAAGCTTAAGGAAATACCTCCAAGATCCACTTTTGGTATGAATGTGTACATTTTTCGGTAAAAAAATGTCCTGGCCGGGGGCCGGTTCCTCTTAAAATACAGGTTTGCTATGGCTCGCTAGGAAATATTCGACACCTAAATGGCTCGAAAAGTCTTACAATTGGTAGAAATAGGACGAAGGGTCTTAAAATTGCCAAACTAATGAGGCAAATGTCGTATAATTGTCAGACTAATGGAGCGAATGGTTGGTTGTTTTAAATCTCAAAACTAATATACTAAACATGAGGGAGAAGGGGGTCCATAAAAAGCGACTACCTGCCCCTTAACACGCTATTATCCCATGGTTCTCGCCCGTCTCTGGTCACTCTACTCTTTTTCCCATATCATTTCTCCATCATTCTTTGCCTTTAATCATATCTCCATCCTTGCCCTTCCTTCTATCCACCTCCTCCTTCTCATTCTTCAGGTCTGTGAGATACTAACTGTTCCTTGTAACTCAGACCCATTCTTCCCTTTACCTCTTCTTACTAGGATAATTATCCTCTTCTCTGCTATCCTTCATTCTTATCTGCATCCTACCTACGATTTCAGCCCACAACTCCTCCTTCACTAGCACATAATTATATTCTGCTCCTCCTATTCTCTCCTCCTTCCTTCTACCTCATCTTACTCCAACCTCTCTCTCTTTCTCAGAGACATGGCAGATGCCTCTTAACTTGGAAAAGTTGCAAGGTGATGCATATCGGCCAAGCATGTTGCATCTCTCTCGCTATTCTATCGCTACTATAATAATCAGTGTTCCTCAGAGCTATCCCAGTGCATACCACCTCCTTTACGTAGGGCACGTGGTACCCGTCTTGCAACTCAATCCCACCCCTACTCTGTGCAACTCTCCAACCCAAGAGTGAAACGTTACTCTCAAACTTTCTTCTACTCAACAGCTGAGCTCTGGAACTCTCTCCCAGAATCAGTCTTTCCCTCTTCCTATGACTTAAATTGCTTCAAACTCCGTGTGTCCAGGCATTTTGGCTCGAACGTCCCTTGATTTTGGCCCTGTCACTCTTTCAACTATTGGGGAGGCACTCGCTATAGGCAGTAATGCCTTTTGCCTCCCTCAATCACATAGAAAAAAAAAAAAAAAAAAAAAAAAAAAAAAAAAAAAGCAAACCCCAATTCAGGCTATTCACTATTGGGAATGCCTCTGGAAGTGACTGACTTGGAAAAGGATTTGGGTGTTCTGATTAGCAGTGACCTAAAGTTTCCTAAGCAGTGCATTGAAGTAGAGAAGAAAACTCAGAAATTATTGGGCTATATTAAGAGGCAATGTAGTATAGAAATAAGGAAATAGTCCTCACATTTTACAACGCTCTAATACGGCCTCTCCTGGAGTATGCTGTTCAATTCTGGCCTCCCGCACTCAGGAAAGATATAGAGCGACTGGAAAGAGTACAAGCTAGGGCTACAAAACTTTTCCATCGCTTAGAAGAATGAGCTATGGGGACCGGTTGAGAGCTCTTGATCTCTTCCCGTTGGAGACCCGTTGACTATGAGGTCAGCTCATTGAAGTTCTTAAAATACTTAATTGGTTTTACAACGTGGATTATAGCAAAATGTTTATCCTCAATATAAATACAACACACAACCCATGGCTGGAAATTAGAATTGAAAAGGTTCAGCACTAGTATCTGTGGAAACTTTTTCACATATAAGATCTGTTCTACCTGGAACAAACTTCCCTCCGAAGTTGTAAAAAGTTCTTCAGTAGAGCAGTTAAAAAAAAGGAGTAGATAGTATTTTGCACACTCTTTAAAGAGTGTAGCTCACTAAACTGCAGTCTCTCTCCTTCCACTTCGAGTATCTCCTCGGAATGGACGGCTAGGTCTCTGAGATACTAACTATTCCTTGTAACTCCTTGTAACTCTTTCCCATTCTTCTAAAACACTTATTAAATATTTGCCCCCGTCACTTTTCTTCAATATTCCTCAGTGGTTAACAAAAGTGGCCCCGGAGTTTTCTCGGCCCGCAGCTAAATGTAAGGGGAGGGAACAAGAAATACTAATGAGGATGGCGAAGCAAAACTCCAGGGAAGGAAATGCCGAGTTTGAAGAATATTGAGTAAGAGAGTGTATGTGCATTAGGCAGAAGGAAATAAAGAGTGTTGAATGGGTAAAAGAAGAAGACAAATGGATAAAGGATGGTATTATATTATAAGGAAAACAATATCATATAATAGAAAGGAAATTATAGTAGTACAGGAATATGGGAACGAACGAATTTTATGGACTATGTATCGTGTAACAGAAGGTAACACGAGACAAAGAAGAGTAAGTTATATAACAGGAAAACATGTTTGATATTCGCAATCGGTAGAAGAGAGTGCATGTATAATAAGGTATTGAGAAAAGGATTCGTATGGAACACGAAGAAAACAAACACAATGTAATTCAACACAAGAAGAGTAGCTTTCCCATGAAAATAACCATATATGTTTTAATCTTTATGTTAATTTAGTAAGCCATTAGCTACGTTAAGATTTCATTGTTCATAGCACCAGACAGATATATTTCATTGTTCATAGCACCAGACAGATATATTTCATTGTTCATAGCACCAGACAGATATATTTCATTGTTCATAGCACCAGACAGATATATTTTTAGTTATGCCTGTCATATTTTCGTTATTATGTTTATGATAATATTAGGATAGTGATAATTATAATTGTATATTCAAGTAGGCCTATGGCTGTGCTTTGTCTTGAGGCCGCAATCAAATGTAAATAATCATAATTAAGTATATGTGAACAACTAGATATACAGGTATATGTAGATTATATATATCAGTCAATATCTCCTTAATGGTTGAGATTTTAAAATGTTCATATGAAACACGTCTTAATGTTAGAATCATCCATATACTGTAAGCATACACTGAAGTTTGGCACCTCTAACTTTGGACACCCTGCATACAATATATATTAACCCTATGTACGGGTGTGTGTATGTCTGTATCAAGTGTCTGGAGGCCTGGCCAAGATAGAAATCAGTCTTGTTTAGGCCTCTCTCTTAGACACACACACCCCTTCACTCTCCTCCCCCCACCTTACTCCCAGTCCCTCCACCCATCACATTTCCATCACACTTTAATTTCATTCGCGGGATTTCTTTTCTCCTTATTTTAATACACACTAACACTTATTTCATTATATTACAAATAATGCTCCTTTCCAGGTTATTTCCCACATGTTTTATTCACTTATATAATACTGCACATACATTATATATATATATATATATATATATATATATATATATATATATATATATACAGTATATACTGTATATATATATATATATATACCGGTATATATATATATATACAGTATATATATATATATATATATATATATACTGTATACCGGTATATATATATATATATATAGAGAGAGAGAGATTGAATTAATGCATTTTCGTAGAATATATTAGCCAAAGACACGACTATGTAGAGAAATAGATTATATATTGTATCCCTCATGGTTCTTTCTCCTCCTCACCCATCTGGCCCCCTCCACCACAACCGCCTCTCTCCCTGCTGTCTCTCCTGTCGCCTCCCCTCGTTCCCTTCCCATTATTTAATCCGTGGGTTTGATAACAAATAGGCCTATGCTGCCTCTAATCCTTGGTGTAATATGCATAATGGGTAGGCCGAGACTCCGCTGATTTGTTCCTCCCGGGCGTCTCCAGGGAAGTGTCTGGTAGGCTTGGGGAGGCAGGCACTTGGGGCTCCGGGTGATGGGGGTAGTCTGGTTGGCTGCGGGGATCATAAGGGTATATGGTTGTTTGTTGCTGTGTTAAACTCCTTTCTCCAAGAAGCACACATGACCAATTATATAAAGAACATATATCCCACCGTTTAATATCAATCCGTCAAAAGTTGGTGTAAAACAGTAAATACACATAATATGTTTACTGTGTTTTTCATATACTTACCTATAGTTACGCAATGCTTTATAACATTAAGCAAATTGTACATTAGTGCAATTTATAATATGGCTTGTAAGGTCAGATAACAAATACGAAACTATAGTTTTCACTACAACCTCATGTCCAGCGCTTGTTCCGGTATCGCAATAAAATTATAAAATTAATATGGATATAGAGGTTATAGAGGTATTAGTTTATTGTCAGTGGTTGGAAAGCTGTATGGCAGGGTGTTGATAGAGAGGATAATAAAATGTACGGAAGTTGCAATAGGAGAAGAACAGTGCTGTTTTAGGAGGGGAAGAGGGTGCGTGGATCAGATGTTTGCTGCAGTAAGACAGTTATTTAGAGAAGTATTTAGAGAAGCATAAGGAGATATTTTGGGCTTTTATGGATTTGGAAAAAGTGTATGATCGTGTGGATCGTGAAGCAATGTGGAAGGTGTTAAGGATTTATGAAATTGGAGGAAATTTGTTAGAAGCAGTTAAGAGTTTTTATGAAGGGAGCAGAGCATGTGTTAGAGTAGGAAATGGTGAGTTGAGTGAATGGTTTGAGATAAAGGTAGGTTTGCTACAGGGTTGTGTAATGTCACCATCGCTGTTTAATATGTTCATGGAGGGTGTGGTGAGGGAGGTGAAAAGGAGAACTATGGGAAGAGGATTGGGTTTAGTAGGAAAGAATGGTAGAAATTGGGAGTTGAATCAGTTGCTGTTCGCTGATGACAGAGCATTGGTGGTGGATTCTGAGGAGAAACTGCAGCAGGTAGTCAAAGAGTTTGGTGTGGTTTGTGGAAGAAGGAAACTGAAGGTGAACATCAATAAAAGTAAAGTAATGGTGTGTAATAGGAGTGATCATAGGGTGAATCTAGATGTGAGGCTGGATGGGGAAATATTGGAACAAGTAGAGTGTTTTAAATATCTAGGAAGAACGATAAATAGGAGTGGAGGTACGGAAATGGAGGTAAAACAGAGAGTGTGTGAAGGAAGGAAGGTTTTCGGAGCAATGGGAAGTATGTGGAAGACGAGAAATCTCGGAATGAAAGTAAAAAGTGCAATGTATCAAGGAATTGTTGTGCCAACAGTGATGTATGGGGCTGAGACATGGGCTCTGAAGAAAAAGGAGAAGAAAGCTGGATGTCATGGAGATGAGCTGCTTGAGGAGTATGTGTGGAGTTACTCGTAGAGACGGATTGAGGAATGAAGAGATACGTAGGAGAGTGGGGCAGCAGGAACATTTGTCAGCCAGAGTGTACAGAAGGGTGCTGAGCTGGTATGGTCATGTTGAACGAATGGGAGATGAAAGGCTTACAAAGAGAATATGTGAGTCAGATACAAGGGGAGATAAAAGGGCAGGAAGACCCCCATTGAGAAGGAGAGACTGTGTAAGACAAGCTTTGGATGATAGAGGAATGACTATAGATCAGGCAAAGGAAGTGGTAATAAACAGGAATGAATGGAAAATGATTGTGAATAGTTGAGTGAACACGTGGTCATTTGGGGGAAGGGGTCGGGCGCAAGTTGGACTGGATAGTGGTCCATCAGGCGCCTGGCCCGGGGAGACAATTAATATGAAGGGTGCGCCTGGAAGTGTGGTGGCCGGGCTTGTGGCTTCGGCTCTGCTGCAAGTCTGCCTGCCGAGATCGGAACCTCTCCGGGTGGTCGGGGGCTTTGGGAGTGCTGGAGCGACCTTGGTGACCCTGGTCTCTGGGTCTTCTCCTGGGTGACCTAGATGTGTGTGAGTTTGTGTTTATCTGTGTTTGTTGTTATATGTTGTGTTTTCCCTGTTCTTGCTCTGTCTTGAGTCGGCCACCCCCAAGAAAAAAATAAAATAAAAATAAAAAAATAATAAAATAGAAAATAGAAACAAAAAAATCGGAATGGGGATTGGGCCTGAGCATAGAGATAGAATATGGATACTGAGAAGGTAAGTAGTTCTAAGATCACTAAGATATATTTTTGGGGAACGCCCATGGAGCCGTACTTGTGTGTGTGTGTGTGTGTGTGTGTGTGTGTGTGTGTGTGTGTGTGTGTGTGTGTAAATGTGCGCCCGTGTGTGTTTGTTTGTGTTTGCATATATTTAAATGCGCGCACGCGTGTGTGTGAGTGTGGATCTGTGCTTGTATGTGTTAACGTGTGTTTGTGCTATATCATAACCTTTCAATCAATTGAAGGAGTGTTTATTGCGACATATGAGTATCACAAAACAACTTTACCATGGATTAAGGATATCACGTTTGTATAAATATAAATATATCTCTGCATTAACTAATTTCATGTGCGTATAAGTTGTTCAGTATGTGTTACTCTCTCAGTTACTTGTTCGTCAAGGGGAATCCACGCAATGCGAGCTAAGCTCATTATTATCGCGCCTCCTTAACTGGGAATGTATTGCGTGAAATGCATGTTAAGTGTTTTAGGTACTGTTGGAATGGCTGTGGATGTGTGTGTAGTCTGTATTTTAGCCAATTGGCGACATCGGAAACGAAGGCTTAGGGTGGATCTGTATGGTACCATTCTCACTATAGACGGTACCGTCTCGCCCGAAGGCTTAGGTAGCCATCAGCTTAGGTGAACCATATGATACCCATCTCGCCTTGTACCATTTTTGCCAACCCCAGATGGGACGTCACAACGTCGTCAACTTATGCCAGGTACCTCTTTACAGCTAGGTGAACTGAGGCTAACACATGAAAGGAGACAAGCCCAATTTGTCTCCGCCCGGCCGGGGATTGAACCCCCGCCCCTCGTGTGTGAGACAAGAGCTCTACCTACTAGGCTACGGGCTGTGTGTGTGTGTGTGTGTGTGTGTGTGTGTGTGTGTGTGTGTGTGTGTGTGTGTCAAGTACTGTATATCTCACAAATACACGTGAGCTACTAAATGTTTCATACTCCCAGCCGGATTCAAACCACCAACAGTCAGAACCAGTGTCCATGCTTTAATCCACTACACCATGGCGTGAAGGATAAGTAACCTTTTTCTATTTATATTAAGGAAAAGATAAATCATACTTGGATGATGTATTTCAATTCAACACAAATCGTAGAATCCATTTTACAAGACAAAGCATGGACACTCGTTCTGATTGTCGGTGGTTCGAGTCCGGCTAGGAGTAAAACACATTTAGTAGCTCACGTATATTTGTGAAATATACTTGATATTAATGACTCTGGAGCTTGGCTGGGCTAAAATTAAATTAAATATCTATAACAAGAAGTCGTGGGGGTACCTTAAAAAAATCCCTGTATAGAATGCTGGAAAATGGATCCTACGAATTGAAATACATTCTCCAAGTAGGATTTCCCTTCTCCTTGATATATATATATATATATATATATATATATATATATATATATATAGGAAAATATTAAGTATCCTTCATTACGCCGTTTTGTAGTGGATTAAAGCATGAACACTAGTCCTGACTGTCGGTGGTTCGATTCCGGCTGGGAGTATTATATATATATATATACCCTCACACACACTCTCTCTCTCTCTCACTCTCACTCTCTCTCTCTCTCTCTCTCTCTCTCTCTCTCTCTCTCTCTCTCTCTCTCTCTCTCTCTCTCTCTCTCTCTCTCTCTCATTTCTTTCCCACCCGCCCCCCACTCGTCCACCCCATCTGTAGAGAAAAAAAAACATGGATTAAGTCCAGGGGAGAGACTAGGCAGGAAGGAGACATATGGGTGTCATCAGTGTGTTGTAATGCTTATTGCGTCCTTTTAATTTATCCACTACCAGAATTCGTTAATATAATTTGCCTATTTTTCCCTAAATAGTTATAAAAGGCTGCATTGGTCTGAAATCCGTATAAGGAATACTAATACAATGTTCCTAGTTTGTCCAAAATTGATTCATGCAGTAGAGGAGTTGTTTTATAATACATTGATTCATGCAGTAGAGGAGTTGTTTTATAATACATTGATTCATGCAGTAGAGGAGTTGTTTTATAATAAATTAATAAAATCGTTTAATGTAGCAATTTTAATGAAGACCTTATACAGTATATCTAATGTCAGCTACGTGTGGTAATGTCAGTGTGGTAATCCCGACATTGACTTATGGAAGCGAAGCATGGACGTTTGAGAAGAGACTCAGACCAAGAGTGAGAGGGGTGGAAATTAGTTACTTGAGAAGTGCGTGCGGAGTTACATGGAGGGATAGACAGACGAATGAGGAAGTAAGAAGGAGGTGTGGTGTGGAGGTAATGTGCGGGAAAGTGTGAAAAGGAACACCTTGAGATGGTTCGGCCATATGGAACGTATGGGAAGCGAGAGAATGACTAAGAAGGTGTACGAGAGCGAGGTGGAGGGATAGAGAGGGAGAGTTAAACCGAAGGAGAGGTGGAAGGATGGAGTGAGGAAGTATATGGGTAAAGGCGGTGCTGGTTGGGAGGAGGGCCGTCGACTGACTGGGGACAGAGGTGCATGGGGGCGGTTCTTTCGTGGCCACCCCTTCGGGGATCACGGCGTCAGGCAATAGATAGATAGATAGTTACGTTTTATTGATGTTTAGCATATCATGTCTGTTATTATAAATTATGTTATCTACAAAATAGCAACAAGTAGCATAATAATGTTCAGTACCGGTGCCGACTTTATAGCTATATTTTGGCAACTGTTAGACGGTATCATTCAGCTTAAAAGGGGCCTCCAGCAATTTGCAGGCTTTGAAATATCTCACTTAACCTTTTTTACTACCATAGATCCTACTTAAACTTCCCAAAATCGTTTAAAAGTAGCTAGCATAAAATATAAAAGACGTGACCGATACAGAAAGGGTTAGTGAGATGGCTGGAGTTAAGTTATTATTGGATCAGTAAGTCCCAAACACACACGCCCTCCTTTCACCCCAGCAGTGTGACGACGCTGATACTCAGTTGGTTCTAGATACATTAAAAAACAAAAACAAAAATTTACCATATGAAAAACATTAACAAATCCATGGATATAAAACCACCACAAGTAACTCCTTCAGTAAAATTATAAATATGTATTTTTCGTAACTCAAGATAATTTTACCTTGGGAAAGAAATTTACTTTATGGAAGAAACAAGCCTTGCGATAAGAGAACAGATATATTAATGATATGCAATTTATCATAATATATCAAGGATTCTGACTGATTTCGATAATGATGGTTGCATGTATAGGCTTCATAGAAAGGGACATCACAGATACACCTACCCATTATCACTTGCATATGTTGTGCTTGATGCACTTCTGTCTATCTCTCTCTCTCTCTCTCTCTCTCTCTCTCTCTCTCTCTCTCTCTCTCTCTCTCTCTCTCTCTCTCTCTCTCTCTCTCTCTATATATATATATATATATATATATATATATATATATATATATATATATATATAACTATCTAACTATCTATCTGTCTATCTATCTATCTATTGCCGGACGTCATACTCCCCTTTATGAGGGTGACCATACACAAAACGCTTCGCAGCAGACCTGTCAGAAGGACAACCCGTGCCAGTGTATTTAAAGGGGGATGGGCCGGTTTCCTGGACCACTTTCTCCCTCATGTTTAGCCTAATTAGTTTTCAGATGTTAAGATGTTTGCCCCATTAGTTAGTCGATTTTAAGACCTTTCGCCCCATTTCTTAGTCAATATTTAGACCTTTCGTGCTATTTAGGTGTCGATTTTTCCCCCTGGCGAACGATAGTGAGCCTGTAATGTTGAAAGAACTGGCCTTCGGCCGGGACATTTTTCTACGGAAAAATGGACAAATTAATCTAAAAGAGGGATCTAATGCATGTTGTTTTTTAAAATTTGATGGAGGTCCAGGGAGGAAACTAGAAAAATAATGAATACATGCACAACTCGACCAAAAAGTGAACCATCCCCCCTTAAAGACGTATAGGATTGACCATTCAAATTAGGGTCCATCCGATTCCGAGGCCCTCTCTGTATTTTTGTCAGAACTATTTGTCTACAGTAGCATGCGGCTAGTCCATTCACTATCCTGCTTCACCCTTAGGTAAGCGGTATACCCTCCCTCATCTTTAGCCCCATTAGTTTTTAGATTTTAAGCCGCTCGACCCATTAGGATGGTGATTTTAAGATTTTCAACCCTTTTTTTTTCAAAATTATAATCCTTCGTGCCATTTAAGTGTCGAATTTTTCCTGGCGAACGATAACGAGCCTGTAATTTAAGAGGAATTACCGGCCTTCGGCTGGGACAGTTTCCTACCGAAAAATGTACAAATATTTTTCGAAGGGGGATCTCGGGGATGTATTGTAATTTGATGGAGCTCTAGGGAGGAAACTAAACAAAATCAATCACTCAATAAATAAATAAATAAATAAATAAATATATAAATAAATATATCGACCCTCTAACTGTGCCACCTCACACAAGGCCAACTAAGCCAGTGTCAACGTGAAGCATGTGCATGGAGGAGACAAAACGCAGGTTGCCTGTAACGAGTGTCTCCCACAAAGCCAAATGAGTGACAGAGCCAAATTCATGGGACGTTGGAATCAAAATGTCAGGACACACGCAGTTTAAAGCAGTTTTAGTCATAGGATGAAGGAAAGATTGATTGAGGGAGAGAGTTCCACAGTTCACTTGTTGAGTAGAAGAAAAACTGAGAACATTTGCAATTCATGGGTTGGAGAGCTGGACAGAATAGGAGTGGGACTGTGTTGAAAGGCGGGTGCCTCGTACTCGCCGCAAGGGAGGGGCTATACACTTAGAGAGCTTTGAAAAACACTGATTGTTGAAATAGCGATAGAAGAGTGAAAGAGATGCAACATTGCGGTATGTAGAAAGATATTGTAGGGAACTAGTAGGAGAAAGTGAGTTGATGAGGCGAAATGCTTTTGATTCTACTCGTTCGAGAAGTGCGGTATGGGTGGAGCCTCCCCACACATGCGAACAATACTCTACACAGGGGAGCACTGTGCCCTAATACCGAGCAAAAAGTTGTGCCGGGTATTGATGCCACGGAAACGGTTGAGCACACCTAACCTTTGGGAAACTGTTTTCTTTCCAAGAAAGGTCGGATGTAAAAGATACACCTAGAATATTAAGAGAAGATGAAGGGTTGAGATGTGTATTGTTGAAGAATAGTTTATAGTCTTGTGAAAGATTATGATGGAGAGATAGAGGGAGAAACTGGATCTTGGAGGCGTTGAAAGTAACAAGATTTCTTCTGTTTGAATTAGTAGTGGTTGAGATCTAGTAGCGGGAATAGTTACTGATTAAGTTGTTTGGTCACCGATGTAGAATAGTAGTAGCTTAACCCCTTCAGTACGGTGACTACATTCTTCATATTAATCAGGCTATATTTAAAAAGAGTATATTTTGTTTTGAAAGAATCAGTGTGAGTCAAACGGCTAATATAAATAATTTGACGCTTAGAGGTAATTCCTTGACTATATAATGCCTGATATTAGCCAGCAATGAATGTAGATGAAACTATACCTGTTCACTGGTATCGAACACATGACCATTGGACTGTTTACCAACTGTGTTCATGTTTTGTTTTTTTCTATGTGAATGAGGGACACAAAAGGCATAACTGCCTGCAACGAGTGCCTCCCCCCAGATTTCAAAGAGTGACAGGGCCGAAATCAAGGGACGTTCGAGCTAAAATGCCTGGACACACAGAGTTTGAAGCAATTTAAGTCATAGGAAGAGGGAAAGACTGATTCTGGGAGAGAGTTCCAGAGCTCAGCAGTTGAATAGAAGAAAGTCTGAGAATAGCGTTTCACTCTTGGGTTGGAGAGTTGCACAGAGTAGGGGTGGGATTGTGTTGCAAGGCGAGTGCTACGTACCCTACGTAGAGGAGGTGGTATACACTGGGAAAGCTCCGAGGAACACTGATTATTGTAGTAGCAATAGAATAGTGAGAGAGATGCAACATTGCGGCGAAGAGAGAGAGATTGCAGAGAATTGGTGAGTGGACAGGAGTTAATGATACGAAAAGCTTTCCTTTCTACTTTATCTAGGAGTGTGGTGTAAGAGGATCCTCCCCACACATGAGAACAATACTCCATACAAGGACGCACTGTGCCCCTGTACAGAGCAAGTAGCTGCGCAGGGGTAAAGAACCCTTTGAGGCGGTTGAGCACACCCAGCTTCTGGGAGGCTGCCTTTAGCGAGACTGGTAATATGGTCTTTCCAAGTGAGAGCAGAAGAAAAAGAGACACCGAGAACATTGAGGGAAGATGAAGGTTTGATTTGTGTATTGTTGAAGAATATGGGATAGTCCTTTGGAGGTTCCTGACGGGTAGTAAGATGGATAAATTGAGTTTTGGAAGCATTAAATGTAACAAGGTTTTCTCTACCCCAATTGGAAATAGAAGCTAGATCAGAAGATAAGCATTTGATGGCTTCATTACGTTTACTTTTGAGGGACTGCTGGCTGGGGCGTTCTGGAAAACTAATTGAGTGGTGTAAAGTAGAGTCGTCTGCATATGAATGGATGGGACTAGATGTACAGTTGAGAAGATCATTTATGAAAATTAGAGAGAATAGGAGATAGGACAGAACCCTGAGGAACACCGTAGTTGATAGGATGAGGAATTGAGCGATGGCCGTCCACAACCGCAGCTATGGAACGGTCGGAAAGGAAATTAGAGACAAAGGCACAGATGGAGGGACAGAAACCGAAGGAGGGCAGTTTGGAAATTAAAGATTTGTGCCAGACTCTATCGAAGGCCTTCGATATGTCTAGTGCAACAGAAAAAGTCTCACCGAAGTCCCGAAAGTTGGATGACCAAGAGTTAGTAAGATATGAAAGAAGATCACCAGTAGAGCGACCCTTAAGGAAGCCATGCTGGCGATCTGAGAGCAGACTATGAGAAGAGAAATGCTTAAGAAATTTGGAAGCAAGAATAGTTTCAAAAACTTTAGAGATACAAGAGATGAGAGCAATTGGACGATAGTTGGAGGGTTGAGAGCGGTCACCCTTCTTTGGGACAGATTGAATGAGAGCAAACTTCCAGCAAGAAGGAAAGACGTTAGAGGAGAGACAGAGACGAAAGAGTTTGCCTAGGCAGGGGGTCAGCACGGAAGCACAGTTTTTAAGTACAACAGGAGGAACACCGTCCGGACCGTACGCCTTCTTAGTAATATGCCCAGAGAGGGTAGAAAGTAAATCTTTAGAAGAGATTAGGATATTAGGCATTAGTAGGAGAGAGGGGGGCGGAGAGGGAGGAATATCACCGGAATCATCCAAGGTAGAGTTTCTGGCAAAAGTTTGAGCAAAGAGTTCAGCTTTGTCAGAGGAAGAAGTGATGGTTGTGCCATCAGAGTGGAAAAGGGGAGGGAAAGACGAGGAAGAAAAGTTGTTGGAGAAGTTTTTGGCTAGATGCCAGAAAGCTTGGGAAGGGCTAGAATTGGATAGTTCAGTGCATTTTTTATTGATGAAAGAGTGCTTGGCAAGTCGAAGAACAGGTTTGGCTTGATTCCGGGCAGAAACATAGGAAGAATGAGAGTCTTGAGTTTTAAGGCGTCAGTACTGTTTGAATGCTTCCTCCTTGTTGTGGACAGCAGTAGAACAAGCGTGAGTAAACCAAGATTTTTTGCATTAGACTGAGAGAAAGAAAATGGGATGTACGCTTCCATTACCTGGTATGAGCTATAATGAAAGACCTCCGAGTCGTTACCAAGAACAAAAAAATACCTTTAGCATTTCATTCAAACTTTTAATTTCTCTTGATCCTTTCACGCCGATGATGAAGAAAGAGAAGAAGAAGAATGCTAGGGTTAACCCATTCAGTACCGGTGTCGTCCTCTTCATTATATTCTGGCAACTATTAGACGATTTAATTCAGCTTGTGAAGGACGTTTACATAATAAAAGGTTGCAGGCTTTCTCAATTCATCCTCTTAGCTGCCACATAGCCTTCCTGAGCTTCATAAAATTCGTCTATATGTAGCTGAAATAATTTACAAAATACATGACCGGTACTGAAAGGGTTGACAGCTGTGTGTGACGGGTGAAGTAACATACGGGTGTGACGGGGGGGAGGTGACGGCACGGGTGTAACGACAGAAGACAGGGCCACTAATCCCCCCCACTCCCCCCAAGAAGACCCCATCCCCCTTCCCCCCCCCCCCACCATTACGCCCCCCCTGTGGTTAATTAAAAAAACGTCACCCTCTCCATCGCTATTTTTCACCCTCAAGACCCCCCCCCCCCTTCCCCCTTCCCTCAACCCCTTTCTCCCCCATACCCTTCTTGGCTTCTTTGTTGGGGTAATTTTCTTTATTAAACCTTTAAGGCTTCCTTTTGCATAAACAATTCATAAGGGTTTCTTAATTATTTTTTTTCTACTCCTCTGTCAGCCCCTGTGAAGTCATTTCAATGTTTTGTACCCTACCACATGATATTAACAACAGCCATCTTTATTGCTTCTTTTCTTAAGGGAGCCCACCTCACTTTTTGTTTTCTCTTTCTCTCCCTCTCTCTTTGACTTGTATCCATTCGGCCCCATTCAGCCTACTGTTTTAAGACGTTTACCCCCATCCAGGTATCAATATTTTCCGGGTGAGCGGTAGCGAGCCAGCATATATATATTTTTGTTTTGAGAGCAAGCTAAATTTGTACATATTTCGATAGATAAATCTCTCTGGCGAAGCCGGATTTCTTCATACAATGCTGCCTCACTGTCGCTCGCCAGGAAGATATCGACACCTGGATGGGGATGAACGTCTTGAAACAGTTTGCTGAATGGGGCCGAATGGATACAAGCCAGAAAAAGAGAGAAAAGGAGAGAAAGAGAACAAAAAAAAACAGGTGACCCTCCTTAAATACATTAGTCATTATTACACAACATTGGTCAAAATGCTATAACAATTAATATACATCTGCGAAGTAATCTTTAAGAAGATTTGTCTATCATTTATTCCTGATTCACCAAATCATAAAAGTAATAACTAACTTCAAAGCTGTCACTATTGACTTATATATTCAGCTTATCGGGAATTGCTAGATAATTATATTAGTATGACAAATATAGAGCTTAAGTTAGTGAACCAGATATGTTGCTTTCTTCTTCTTCTTCTTCTTCCTCCTCCTCCTCCTCCTTTTCTTCTTCTTCTTCTTCTTCTTCTTCTTCTTCTTCTTCTTCTTCTTCTTCTTCTTCTTCTTCTTCTTCTTCATTGACGTGAAAAGATCAGGCACAAAGCGACGTATGTTGACCCAGCTTAATAGTGCCAATTTGCTTTAAAAACCAATGTCACACGAGTACTATTTGAGGCGGATATTATCACCAAATCTAATCAGGTCTGTAGGCCTTTTATGAATGTCGCCGTATTTCTTGGTGGCCATTTCGTAGTGTGGTTGTTAAGACCTGCTTCCAATTTACCTTAACGAGCTGATCCTGGTGACCAATGAGCACGAATGAAAACTATGTGAATATCCCAGTCTCCTCTTTCCCCTCTCCCTCCTCCTCACCCAAACCCCTCTTTAAATTCCCCCTACCATAACCTAAGAATGTACCCCCTCCCGTACCCCCACCCCCCACCCCATACCAGCTTGAGGAACGACCTAACTTATCCTGACATCCAAACCACCATCAATTAGAGTGGCGGTAATTAAGACCTTCCTGTCGTTATGCCCCAAAAGGTCAATTCCTCAGCGTGCCAACAGCGCCGCCCATAACATACGGGACTTTGACGGGTCCCGGGTGTGTGTGTGTGTGTGTGTGTGTGTGTGTGTGTGTGTGTGTGTGTGTGTGTGTGTGTGTTGGGTGGGGGGGGGGGGGAGGGAAAGGATATGTGTGTGTGTTTGCGTATGTATGTGTGTGCGTGTGTGTGTATGTGTGTGTGTGGGAGTGAGAGTGAGTCTGTGTCTGTGAGTGTGTGTGTGTGTGTGTGTTTGTGTGTGTGTGTGTGTGTGTGTGTGTGTGTGAAATGGGTGATGGTATCCTGTCCCATGCATTTCTACAGTGCAACATAACTACGAGATTCTCCTCACTGCTGACATAGTATTAGAAGAAGACAAAAAACAGTATGTCACAGCATGTCACAACATGTCACAGCATGTCACAGCATGCTAGAACGTTTTAGAAACCTTTTATTTTGTATTTCCTCTTGCATTTACTTCTAACCATTTCAGTATTCAAATATGAACATGTCCTTTAATTTTGGGTATTATTTGACGATTTTATTCAGTTAGGCAGGAGAGTTGGAGGTCAGAAGGTTAATTGCTAGATATACTTTGCCCTTTTAATTCCTAGAGGGCCTTCAGTAACTGACTAAAACCTTTAAGGGGACATGGGCCGCTTTTCTGGTCCCCCTTCTCCCTTGTGTTTAGCCCCATTAATTTTGAGATTTTAAGACGTTCGGCACATTAGTTTGGCGATTTTAACACCCTTCGCCCCATTTAGTTGTCAATTTGAATAACTTTCGTGCCATTTACCTGTCAATGTTTTCCTGGCGAGCGATAGCGAGCCTGTAATTTAGAAGGAACCGGCCTTCGGTCGGGACATTTTTCTACCGAAAAATGTACAAATAGCCTATATCTTGAAGGGGGGATCCTGAGGTTGTTGTTTTTAAAGTTTGATGGAGGTCTAGGGAGGAAACTAGAAACATAATCAATTAATGAAAATATCGACCAAAAAAACAGCCTTAAATGATTGTCGTATAATATTGAAGAAACGCACCCTAAATACCGAAAGCGTTATCCGTGCTTTCTGGATGTTATTATCATACTTCAAGATACGCCTTTTGCTTATAAAGATACTGATTATAGATACTGATTATACTGATCATATATACCGATTATTATAGGTAGTGGTAGTGGTTTCAAGTCAAGACGGCTGCACTCCTAAATGGTTGCAAACATAAAACATAAAATAAATAAATAAATAAATAAATATAACAGCCACAGTTCTAATTGGCCCAGGCTAGGTTGTGTTAGGTGAGACTAGGTTGTGTTAGGTGAGACTAGGTTGTGTTAGGTGAGACTAGATTAGATATGATTAAGTGTGTTTAGTCTAGGTTAGTTTGGTTTAGATTTCTTTAGGTTGGGTTTTGAGTTGTGGCTATTCTGGTTGTGGCCGTTTAGGAATATGGTCCTTCGATTTGAAACCTTACTAACAGTAGCAGTTGAAGGTGATGGCAATGATAGTTTGAGGGTAAGTTGACGGTGGTGATGAAGGTATGAATTATGGTTACCCACTTACTTTCTTTTTTTGTTTTTACTTTTTTTTTTTCCCCGTCCCCTCTACTGGCGCCGAAAAGCGACTCGGGTATGTTGAGTGAGACCTGATGCAGCAGGCTGTTCGAGGGGGCAGCTCTCACCCCCGCGAAGATCGGCTGGTTAGGTATTTTCATGAACTAACCGAGAGCCTTCTTAAAGCTGTCCACTGAGGATTTCATTATGTCTTTTATGTCCGCGGTGTATAATCATGTCGATAATGTACCGTGACGAGGAGCACATGAAATGAACAAATACAAAATTAAGATAAATACAAAATAAATAAAGAAAAAACATTAATTGAGAAATATCTAAATCAATGACAGATAGATTGAAAGATGAAGAAATAGTTACAGTAGATAGATAACAAGAGATAAAACATACACAAGACAGAACATAATTACATAAGCAATGTCCGCTGGTCGGAAGAAATATGGGATAAATAAGTTAATCAAAATGTAGGCCACATCATAAAATAATACAAGAATAACAAATAATAACTAAAGAGCGGTGAGGCGAAGCTCAGACTAGCAAAAGGGAAATATCTGCTGAGCTCAGAAATGGGGTGTTTGTCTATGTGTGGGAGGGAGAGTGGGAGGCGGGATGGGGGGAAGGGGGGGGGGGGCGCTGTGACCCCTTAGAGTCTTAGACCTAGGAGAGGGGAAGGGGCGGGGGGGGGGGGGGGGAATGACCCCTTAGACCTAGGCACGGTGGTGGCCTACCAGGTATGACCACTGTATAGCCGTCAACATAGACAACTGGTACAGTACAATACTACATTTAACACCTTCTGTACCAGCGATGTGTTATATATTTCATTCTAGTTATATTTAAACGATTGTGTGCAGTTTAAGAAAGATCTGTGGTAGTAAACAGGGGTAAGTGAGATATTTAGAAGCCTAGTAATTGCTGGAGGCCCTGTTAAAACTGAAACACATCGTCTAACAGTAGCCAGAATAATGTTAAAACAACGTCACCGGTACATAATGGGTTAACCCTCTAAGGATCAATGACGCACATATTTTCTGTTTTCCGGCTATTATTAGACAATTTTCTTCATATTTGAAAGGATATATGGAAGTCAGAGGGTTGATTGAAATAGCCTTTACCCCTTTAATTCCCACAGATCCTTCCTAAGTTGTATAAAGTGGTCTAATGCTAGCCAGAATAAACTGTCAAAATGCATGATAAGCCTCAAGGGGTTAATTGTGGTACGTTTGTTACGTATATGTACTTCATTCACAAACTGTAAGGGGTAGTGCTTGTTTTTTGGGGCTACTTATTCATACATTTATTTAGCTTTGAGTTTCCTCGCTAGACCTCCATCAAGCTTTAAAAAAAACACCCCTATACCCCATTTCAAAATATATTTGATCCGGCCGAAGGCCGGTTCCTTAAAAATTACAGGCTCGCGACGCTCGCCAGGAAAAAATCGATACCTAAACGGCGCGTAAGGTCTTGATATTGACAAAGTAATGTGGCGAAAGGTCTCAAAATCGCCAAACTAGTGAACGAACGTCATAAAATTGCAAAACTAATGAGGGAGAAGGGGGTCCAGAAAAAGCGAGTAGGCCTACCTCCCCCTTAAAGTCAGGTTCTAGCCATCAGCATATAATAACGGAAGGGGAGGTTTGGTTTTTCTGGATCACCTTCTCCTTAATGTTATGTCCCATTAGTTTTGAAATTTTAAGACGTTCGCTCCATTAGTTAGGTGATTTGTGTGCCATTTGGGTGTTTATAATTTTCCTGGCGAGCGATAGCGAGTCTTTTGTTTAAGGAAAACGAAAATTGGGCCGGGACATCTGTCTACCGAAACATTAGAAAAATGTAAACATTTATTTCGAAGGTGCCTTAATTGGCGGATTTTTTTGTGTAAACTTGATGGAGGTTTTGGGAGGTAACTAAAGAATATAATATATTAAGTAACACGCCGTTTTTAACATTAATCATCAATTACAAACCCCAATGCACTTGAATAAACTAATGAAAGCATATGGTACTCCCGGGATTCGAACTCGGGACACCACACACAGAACATAAGCAAAACAAATTATTATTATATATGAATAAATGAACAAAGAAATACGAATCTCCCCTTGAAGCTGTATATTTCTCTTGACATGTTTTAATTGCTCGTACATAGCAATAGTAGCGTGCACAACAGTAGCTCGTAAACCGTTATATATATCGGTAATATTGTAATGCAGTAGGTTAGAATCCTTATCATGGTCGGTCAAGTGTGTGGGGTGGAATCTCATATGTTAACCCTTTCAAGATCCAATACGCGTTTCTTTTCTGTTTCCCGGCTATTATTTTACGATTTTATTCTGATTAGCAAGGGTACATGGAAGTCAGAGGGTTAATTGAGATAGCCTTTACCCTTATAATTGCCACAGAACCTTCTTAAGCTGCATAAAATCGTGTAATGGTAGCCAGGATAAATTGTCAAAATGCGTCACTCTTCAAATTGTACATAACCATAACAGACTATCTACATCATACCGCTTCTAACCCTACCCCTGAATTATGTTTAGAGAAACTTTACAATATAAGTTTCGATTAGTCTTCGCAATGACACCATCTTCAGGACTTTAAACCTCCCATCCCGTTATTGACAACCTGGGAATCACCTCTAGGGTTCATATCATCATCATTGCAAACCATTCAGTATTGTTAGTAATTCATAATGAAATATGGCCAATTTATTTGTCGATACTTCGAGTTAGGCATTACAAACACCTGCCGTCATGATAAATTCGATCTCAAGTGTCAAATTGGCTAGTACTTTTTACATGACGATCACAAAATATGTGTTTGATGAATCCAGATTAAGTTGCAGATAAAATAAGTAATTGTGATATCAGTACACAATACAATGCATATAATAATACATTTGACACCAAAGTGCGCTTATTGGATTGTAGATACAATGACATCTGTCTCAAATATTGAACATAGATTAATTTTTCATAATCCCAGTTCAACCAGAATGACCACATATCCATATTGAAGACTATCGGTCATACACCTATTCCTTAACACAGGAAAACATTTGTCTCTAACTACACTCGTACAAATAGAAATTACAATTATAGGAAGCTTTGTAATATCATGTTCCCTTCATTAAAAGTGTTTTAAAACAAATTTTGATTAAATTCATAGTATGCAGTTATATTAATATAAACGGCTGTCATTACTGATATATGAGGAATTTTAGGGAGTTTCTTTACTAAAAACTGTATTTTCGCCGGAGAGCATTTTCTCTCCGTGTGATTATACTTGAAAGTAAGATTAATATGAGTTATAACAATTGTTATAAATCTGTCATGTATCAGATAGTTTAACTAATAAATAATATATTACTCGCACAAATGATACTCCATTATAAAAAGTATCATGGAGAGAGAGAGAGAGAGAGAGAGAGAGAGAGAGAGAGAGAGAGAGAGAGAGATAGAGAGAGATAGAGAGACTGTACATTACTGGAGGGCTAATTACAGTGTTGCTGACCCACCACCTCTGTCACCACACCCTAATTGTTCACTACACACACACACACACCACCTCTCTCTCTCTCGTTTTCTCACTATATATATATATATATATATATATATATATATATATATATATATATATACTGTATATCCTTCTATATATCCCTTTTCCCAAGTTTAATTGTGATGGTTCCACGGCTGTTATTGTGGATGGTCACTATATACTCTGCTTGTAAACCTATCACTTCCATATCCCTTCAAGTACTACCATATCACCATATAACACTACTATTAATCATTGACTTTTATTGTTGTACTTCACTTCAAATAACATGATAATGCTACACACTTTAATCAAGCTCCCTCCCTAAAGGCATTTGCAAAAGTCTGAGTTGAGGCAATATAGTACATATGACTTTTCTATTTTCCTTAGCAAGCAAAAATACGACTGTATTCTATTAAATTAGTATAAAACTAAATGTATGCTCTTGTCTTCTCAAACATTCAAAACACTATTCTATATACGGTAGCGTTCCATTGTAATCGAAAGTCAGCGGGTTGGTTTCCCGAGCAAGACAAAACTGGTGTGCATCTTTCCCAACTCGATTCTTCGGTCCACTATACAGAACAATAGTTGTAAGTCCAGTGCATGGTTTACGGACTATACTAATCTTACAATTTTTTCGGGTAGAAGGGACCTCATTAGCCTTGGTCGGCAATCCATCTAGGGGAGACAACCTTATAATAATCCGGGTAGATGGGACTCGTCAGCCTTGGTCGGCAACCTTTCTAGGGGAGTATGCCTTATACAAATCCGCACTGTTTACCTAAGGGTGAAGCAGGTTAGTCGATGGACTAGCTAAACACCAGTGCAGAATAATAGTGTTAACAAGATATATAGAGGGCTTTGGAGTTGGATGGTACTTAAATTGATTGATCAATCATGTAGGTATTCAGATAAACGGGCATGGGTTGTCACAGAGGATTAGTCCACTTGGGGGGGTTTTGTGGATGGCCCCCCTCATGAAGAGGAGTAAGGAGTCCGGCAATAGATAGATACCGGTAAATAGATAGACCTTTCTTTCTAACAACGCTCTAATTAATCATTTTGGTTATGTCAACATGGTATTTAACTCACATTATCTTTACTGGTATGGATCATGTCTCATCTTTCATCATCTCTTATCAGTGTGCTCAACTGGTTATGTGAGTAATATCTCATGGAATGTCTTGCTCTGGACAGGTATTACCCATCCAGTACCGGTGACGTCCTTTTCGTTATATTCTGGAACTATTAGACGATTGTATTAAGCTTAGGAAGGACGTCTACACATTAAAAGGCTGCATACTATCTCATTTAATCCTTTTAGCTACCATATATCCTTCCTAAGCTTCATAAAATCGTCTTAATGTAGCTAAAATCAAATAAAAAAGACGTCTCCGGTACAAAAGGAGTCAATATTCCATCACTATGCTAACCCACTCTCCAAACGCAAATGTAACTATATAACAATCTGCATTTTGAATTATATTTAAGCTATGAAATATATGATTTAACGCCACCTTTCTATGTTGCATTTACTGAAATATTTAAAAGAAAAATTATGTCGAAGCCCTTTGATCCATGCTTACCCCACGTCTGTTTAAGGACTCTCTGCAGGGAACAATCTCTGTAGGCAGTCTTTTATTTATATAGTTCATTCATTCCAAGCACACATACAACAACAAACACACACCCACACACACACACTCACAACCACACACACACACACATACACACACTCACAACCACACACACACACACACACACATACACACACACACACACAACCACACACACACACACACACACACACTACACAGGTGAGTGGAGGGTAACCCTAGGTGGTGGTGTTAATAGTGGCATCAAAAGGTCCGAGTCTTTGTCACGGGGGGAGACAGGCGTGTAGGGTCAACTGCCGGGAAGACATCGCATCACCGACACTACCACCTACACCACAAGGGGCACACAGCTGAGAGAGAGAGAGAGAGAGAGAGAGAGAGAGAGAGAGAGAGAGAGAGAGAGAGAGAGAGAGAGAGAGAGAGAGAGAGAGAGAGAGAGAGAGAGAGAGATGCAGTTTGCGATCATATTAATAACTAGAAATAGTACTGTACGCTAAAGATTATTATCAATATATCATATTATCTCTTTAATGTTTTATGTTTTCTTGTGTGTAAATGTACAGTATAGTACATCAATATTTGTCAAACATTCTTTGCCTTTAGACAATATGAGGTATTTAATTATTTAAAGAAACTATTATCTGGAGGTACGGTCGAGGTTAATAAGTGTTGTCAGATATTTCACAAAGTTTCGGACACTGACTAATACTCTGAGGGATAAACACTTTTCCCAGTAAGTATAAAGATACCAATAACACTTGTTGAGCGAAAACCACTGGAATCTATGACAACACTTAATACCCCCGATTGTACCTAAGTTTGTAAACACCTCTGCTGGCTAAGAAATATGATGCCATATCCTTAAGGGGAGGCAGACTGTTTTTCTGGACCCCCTTCTCCCTATTGTTTACCCCCACTAGTTTTGAGATTATAAGACGTTCGGCCCATTAGTTTTAACGACTTTCGCCCTATTTCGTTGTCAATTCTAAGACCTTTCATGCCATTTAGGTGTCGATTTTTTCCTGACGAGCGATAGCGAACCTGCAATTTTAAGAGGAACCGGCCTTCGGCCGGGACATTTTTCTACCGAAAAATGTACAAATTTATCTTGAAGGGGGGTCTAGGGTTTTTTTTTCTAAGCTTGACGGAGGTCTAGGGAAGAAACTAAACAAAAATATATGAATAAATGAATTAATAGACCAAACAAACGATCTGCCTCCCCTTCAGCTGAATACAATTATATAATTATAAGCATGATGCAATTGAAAAGACGTCATGGTAGATGAAGGGGATGAAATAAGGAGAGAAAAATAATATAGATAAGAAGAGAAGCAATACCCTTAACGAAGCAAGATCATAATATAATTGGAATGAGGAAAGTGAAAACATATGCAATCTAGAATATTTTTTTTAACTCTGTGAAACTCTCCAACCCAAGATTGAAACGTTATACTCTCTGTCTTTCTTCTATTCAACAGCTGAGCTCTGGAACTCTCTCCCAGAATCAGTCTTTCCCTCTTCCTATGACTTAAATTGCTTCAAACTCCGCGTGTCCAGGCATTTTGGCTCGAACGTCCCTTGATTTTGCCCCTGTCACTCTTTCAACTATGGGGGAGGCACTCGCTACAGGCAGTTCTGCCTTTTGTCTCCCTCACTCACATAGAAGAAAACAAATACACCTAATATTATAAAAGAGAAACAAAAACTACTAAACGAGAAGACAAGATAAAAATATTAAACAAGAAGACAAGATTAAATATAATAAACGAGAAGACAAGATAAATATAATAAACGAGAAGACAAGATAAATATAATAAACGAGAAGACAAGATAAATATAATAAACGAGAAGACAAGATAAATATAATAAACGAGAAGACAAGATAAATATAATAAACGAGAAGACAAGATAAATATAATAAACGAGAAGACAAGATAAATATAATAAACGAGAAGACAAGATAAAAATATTAAACAAGAAGACAAGATTAAATATAATAAACGAGAAGACAAGATAAATATAATAAACGAGAAGACAAGATAAATATAATAAACGAGAAGACAAGATAAATATAATAAACGAGAAGACAAGATAAATATAATAAACGAGAAGACAAGATAAATATAATAAACGAGAAGACAAGATAAATATAATAAACGAGAAGACAAGATAAATATAATAAACGAGAAGACAAGATAAAAATATTAAACAAGAAGACAAGATTAAATATAATAAACGAGAAGACAAGATAAATATAATAAACGAGAAGACAAGATAAATATAATAAACGAGAAGACAAGATAAATATAATAAACGAGAAGACAAGATAAATATAATAAACGAGAAGACAAGATAAATATAAGAAACGAGAAGACAAGATAAATATAATAAACGAGAAGACAAGATAAATATAAGAAACGAGAAGACAAGATAAATATAATAAACGAGAAGACAAGATAAATATAATAAACGAGAAGACAAGATAAATATAATAAACGAGAAGACAAGATAAATATAATAAACGAGAAGACAAGATAAATATAATAAACGAGAAGACAAGATAAATATAAGAAACGAGAAGACAAGATAAATATAATAAACGAGAAGACAAGATAAATATAATAAACGAGAAGACAAGATAAATATAATAAACGAGGAAGACAAGATAAATATAATAAACGAGAAGACAAGATAAATATAAGAAACGAGAAGACAAGATAAATATAATAAACGAGAAGACAAGATAAATATAATAAACGAGAAGACAAGATAAATATAATAAACGAGAAGACAAGATAAATATAATAAACGAGAAGACAAGATAAATAGATACAATTAAAAACATGAATAATCAAGCAAACAATTACAAAAGAGAACGACAGCACAATATAAGAGAAGGCAAAAGAGAGTCTGATAGAAGAGAGCAGGGGTAAAGCCGGTATCACACGATCGCTGTTTCCCTCAACACTCTTTTTTTTTTTTTTTTTGAGACAATGAACGGAGGAAGGAAAAACACAGATAAAACAAAAAAGGTCCATGTGCCTAAAGGCATCCTCCATTCATAAAATGTTTGTAACAACTGGATTTAAACATTTGTAGATTGTAAGTTTGTGGAAAGCAACTCGAGGGAAGTGAATTCCAAAGAGTAGTAGTTCTGGGGATAAATGAATTTTGATAAGCAGAAGTTTTGCATTGTGGAGGAGAAAGTGTAAATTCATGGGCGCTCTCAGCTGTCCTAGTTCTACGGGGAAAGATGTGGAGTGGCGGCACAATTGAAGCAAGTTCCTCAGAACAATTGCTGTGAAAATATCTGTAGAATAATGCAAGGGATGCAACGTTTCTCTTCGTATGGATAATGTGGGTAGGTCCTGTGTGATTGCAGGGTTATTGATTAATCTAATAGCTTTGTTTTGAATTTTGTCCAACTGCCTCAATGCAACCAATCAACTTCCACTCCACAGAGGTGAACAGTAATCCATCTGAGAACGCACATGACTTTTATATATTAAGGCCAACTGCTCGTCAGTGAAGAATTGTCGAACTCTGTACAGGAGTCCCATTTTTTTAGAGGCATTCTTAGCAATGCTTCTAACATAATGTGTCCAGCTCAGGTTAGTAGTTAATGTTACACCGAGAATATCAATACTAGGGGAAGTGGGAATATTTACATCATTAAAAAATATATGGGAGTCAGTGAGATTCTGTCGGTTAGAAAATTGAATGTACTTGGTTTTCTGTGCATTAAAGGAAACTAGATTCTTTTGTCCCCATTCATTGATTCTAGAAAGGTCCTGGTTCAGAGAAATTGCAGTGTTTATTTTTGAATTTATAAAATCGGGTTGGGTGAAAGAATTGATAAATGTGAAGGAACTGTGGAGTGTTGAGTCATCTGGTAGGAATGTATTGGATTATGAGTGGTAGATATGAGGTCGTTGATATGAATTAGGAACAGAGTTGGGGCCAACACTGATCCCTGGGGAACACCAGCATTTATTGAGCGAAATTGAGAATATAGGCCATCTACCATTACACGTATTTTTCTGTTATGAAGATAAGAAGAAATTAGTGAAACTAATGATGCAAGGCCGTAGTGTGACATCTTCGACAATAAGGATTGATGCCAGACTCTATCAAATGCCTTTGATATATCCAGTGCTATTGTATGTGTTTCACCATGTTGGTCTGTAGCTTGGTTGATTTGATGTGTAAGAAGGCAAAGAATGTCTGCAGTTGATCGACATCATCTAAAACCATATTGCCTATCACTGATTAATTTATTATTCTCAAGATGCTTAATTATATGATTATTTAATATAATTTCAAAGACTTTACCAAGAGTGTAAGTTATAGCTATTGGTCTGTAGTTTGATGGATCTGAAGAGGCACATTTTTTAGGAACTGGATGGATGTTTGCTTCTTTCCAGGGTACTGGGAAGCATGAGGTATGAGTACACACACGGAATAATTTTGCCAATACAGGAGCGAGCACCAAGGAGCAATTCTTAAGTACTATTGGAGGAATTTCATCTGGACCAGGAGCTTTATCTACTGAGAGATTCTGCAAAATAGTTTTGACATGTCTGGTGTGGATCTTAAGTGAGGGAATTTCAGGCGAATTAAAATTAAGTACAGGGACATCTTGATTTATTTCATCTAAGGTTGAGTTGGTGGAGAAAATATCCGCAAGAAGGTTAGCTTTACCTCGTGGGTCACTTACAAGATTGCCAGTCGGAGATTTTAATGGTGGAATGGATGAAACAGTAGTGAAGTTGGATTTGAATGAGTTAAGAGTAGACCAAAATATTTTGTTATCATTTGGATTATTTAGACATTTATTTGCCTTCTTGTGGAGAAAGTTTGATTTAGTTAGATTTAATATAATTTTGGCATGATTTCTGATGTTTCTAAAGTAATTAAAGGCTTCATGTGTTTTTTATCTTGTGTATGCATTGTAGGCTATTTCTTTTTGTTCAGTTACTCTAGCACAATTATGGTCAAACCATTTAGGTGAATTAGATCTTTTACTGTACCTTTGATGAGGAATAAAAGTTTCCATTCCAATTTTTATAACATTTTGTATGTGGCTCAAGGTGGAGTGTGCATCATTAGAAAAAAAAGAGGTCCAGGGAATATCAATAAAAATTTTTTGAAGACCCTCCCAGTCTGCCCTATCGTAATGCCATTTAGTCACCAAAACAGGTTCAGAGTGGGAAGGTGTGGTAGGTGATAGACAGGTGGCCTGTATCAGACAGTGATCAGAAGATCCAAGCGGGGACCTCACTGTAACATCATAATTTTCTGAATTGGTTGTTAAAAATAAGTCCAGTAGGTGGGAATTATGATCAGGATTATCTGGTACACGGGTGGGTTGGTTGACTAGTTGAGTGAGATTAAATGAGTCTGCAAATAGCTCACATTCAAGACCAGCATCATCAGTCCTGGCTGAATGAGTGAGCCATTCAACATTATGGACATTAAAATCACCCAACACAGTGATTTCAGAAGAATCATTTAAGTTGAGGACACTGAGTTGTGAGAACAAAGAATTAAAAAGACTTTGCTCTGGAGGAGTATTTATCCTTAACACTGGTTTGGCATCTTATTAAGTAAACATTTAAAATATTTCTGCTACCTAAGTTCATCTATCATCACTCTAGTTTCCGATACCAGTGCAGAATAATCCAGACATGTTGCCAGACAAAAGTTGACCATCGAATATTGACCATAAAAGCTCTCTTGTGATACTGGCTTAAGGGAGCCCACTTCGTTTTTTTTCTCATTCTCTCCGTCTCTCTTTGGCTTGTATCCATTGGCCCCATTCAACCTACTGTTTTAAGACATTTAGCCCCATCTAGGTGTCAATATTTTCCTGGCGAGCGGTAGCGAGCCAGTATATATATATTTTTTTGGACAGCAAGCTAAATTTGTACATTTTTCGATAGAAAGATATCTCCGGCGAAGCCGGATTTCTCCATACAATGCTGGCTCGCTATCGCTCGCCAGGAAGAAATCGACACCTGGATGGGGATAAACTTCTTAAAACAGTTGGCTGAATGGGGCCGAATGGATACAAGCCAGAGAAAGAGAGAAAAGGAGAGAAAGATAAAAAAAGCAGGTGACGCCCCTTAAGCGAGGGTCGCGCCCGTGACAGTTAGGAGAACGAACGGCAGATAAAAAGGGAGAGGAAATGAGGTAAAATCGAGGGTATAATTATGGGCCCAGGTGAATTATAAGGTTGGTTGGAGGAAGAGGGATGGTGGTGAGGGAAGGAGGGAGGGAGGGAGGCATATCACTTACAGAAAGGAGATGGTTCAGGGTAAAACATTGTGACAGATATGGGGATGGAGGGAGACTTATTGTTTGGCATGGAAAACTGAATTACCTATACTCGATTTAGTTTTAACCTGGTGGAAAGTCTAATCCCCTAGAAGTTGAACTTTCGATACTAAATTGAATCATATGAAACTGTTACGCCTCTACATCAAACAGTAGACAGGTTTTCACAATTAACACCATATAGGGCTATAAACACCATATAGGGCTATAAACACCATATAGGGCTATAAACACCATATAGGGCTATAAACACCATATAGGGCTATACAAACTTTGTAATGGCTAAATGGTGATCAATTAGTTTCTCGCCAGCATAATAATACATAGTGGAAATTGAGATAGGCCAGTGACATAAAAGGGCATATTTTCTACTGGTGTTATATATTTTTGCTTGTCGATGCATCGGGTTGAACATTGGTTCACAGTATAATTGCCGTGGCCTTGATTCCTCATTGTAGTCAATAGCCAGTCTTATGTCTCTGTTGCATCGGTAATTGAGTATGAAATTGATTTACTGGCACGCTAAAAATCGAGGTCTTCTCACACACCAATAATTGCTTAATATTCAAGTTTTGTTCACTTGTGTTTAGGAACATTTGCATACACCAACAGGGAAACAAGTTCAAAGCGCTAAAGGTGGACCAGCTGATGAAGTAATATTTTGACAATAATTAAGAACATACACTATTACACATGAAGCACTGTTCCTTACGTTTTTTTTTTTTTTTACATATAGTTCGTGGTTTAGTCTGCTCGACCTTTTGATGAATACATATTTGAACATTCACATGTTCTTCTTTATAAAACACATTATTTGCGTTCTGTTTAGCATACAATCACGAATCTAGCCCTTAGTTTATGCTAACAATATTACGTTTTTGTTACAAACGAGTATATAGCTTGCGTACTTATGTCATTGGTATATAATCTTTGTAATTTAGGTCTTTATGTTTCTTTAACATGGTGTATCCTTAGCATTGGGAATTATGTTATCTTAACAATAGTCTATCTATTTTCAGCTGATGGCAAATTGAATCCTTTAGCAGCTAATTTCTCGATAAATAATGAAAATATATGAAACTTCTAATTCTCTGCATCATCTTTATAGCCAATTTTTCATAATCAGCAACATATTTCGCTGAATATCTTCATAATTGCTAAATAATTAGGATAAAGATGTGGCAGTTTACCATCAGCTGGGGAAAAAATCAGCATAGTGCTTTCAAATATATGTATTATTTCAGCACTTACGGTCTTTAAACACGTCACTTAATCTAACCTGTAGCTTTACCTTTACATACAGTATATAAATCCGTCATGTTTCAGTCAATTATTTTTCCATAAGTGTTTTCCCCCTTGCCTTCTAAATATATGGGTGAAACATAACATTGTTTTCTTTAAATAATATAAATAACTCCTATGCTCCTAAAATGTAATTCTAGCCAATACGTCCAAGAGCGTGGTGTTTGAACATATGAGTTTTGTTTGATTATCTAAAGTTTGTTTGATTATCAACCTGGGGGCCATGACCCCCAAGGGGGCCATGGCAAGAATTTAAGGGGGCCATGGTGGGCTGTTGCAAATTATACATTTCTAAATAATGTTAGGAATCGAATAAAAAAAAAAACTTGCATCACTGTCCTGGCAAAGAAAATGTTCTTGTTTTAATTGATTAAGTTGACAATAAAATTGTGTTACATAATATTGTTACGAATGTGTGTGTACGTGTGTATGTATGTATGTGTGCGAAATTGTAATTGTTTGTGCAGTGTAGGTGTGATAGAAAACCTTTCAGCTGTCCTTGACGAGAATGAAGAAGATAGTCTGCTTGACCCATTACTTAAAACTGAAATCACTCTGCATCTGAGATCCTTGGAAAGTGAACTTAATAGGTATTTCCCAGAATTCGAGGAGGAAGAAGGGAAGTTGGTAATGAATCCATTCTCTGGCACTCTTGATAATACTACCATTCCCAGTGATGTTCAGGACGAGTTCCTTGATCTCAAACATGATTCTGCTGCCAAATATCTCTATGAAGAAAAATCTCTGAATGTATTCTGGTGTTCAATGCATCAGTCATATCCAAAAGTCAGTGAGATTGCACTTCGACTACTCTTGCCTTTTTCAACTACCTATTTATGTGAGTCTGGTTTCTCCACCCTTCTACAAATCAAGAATAAGAGCCGGAACCGATTGGATGTGGACCCCGACATGAGATGTGCATTGTCAGTGACACAACCTCGGATTCGTCAACTGACTGAAAAGAAACAATATCAGCCTTCCCACTGATGTGTGATAAAATATGCAGAGATTAATTGAACTTTTTCCCAACCAGATTCAAATTTGCTAGTGTCCGCTAGTCCTTTGTAGGCAAGTGATGTAAGTTAAGCATATCACAGAAATCTATCAAATATAAGATAATTATGACTGTAAATTTTGTAATAAAGCAAGGGTGTTCTCTTCATCAAAATTTTATTTATTTTTGTTGTTTTACCTTTTTTGGCGGGGTGGGATTTGGGAGAAAAATAAAGGGGAGCCACACGAATGTTGAGAATTCATGAAGGGGGGAATGGAGTGAACAAGGTTGAGAACCACTGTCAGGACCTAGACCGTTAGACGGATTTTCACCAAATTTCACACGAACATTCGGTTGGTGAATGTGACGGTCAGTCAAATAAGATGTTTTGAATTTGTGCAATAGGTATGATTTTAGGGTTTTAGGTCCAAAATATGGTTTTTAACCCCCCCCCCCCTCCCCTCTCCTTGTAGTGATAGTGATGACAGTAGTGATGATGATGGTAGTGACGGTGGTGACAGTAGTAGTGACGATGATGACAGTAATAGGTAGGCATAGTGATGAAGGTGAGATTAGTAGTGATGATAATGGTGACTAGTAGTGATGATGGTGACAAGCTGTAGTGACGACATTATCAACTCTGCGTAAGCAGAGTGGTATCGCCCCCCCGTATAGTGGTACATGCTAACCGAAATGTCTGTCCGTCTGTCTGTCTGTCCGAGAACTCCTCCTAGACCGTTTGACGGATTTTCACCAAACTTCACACGAACCTTCGGTGCGTGAATTCGACGGTAATTATTATTTTTTATTTTTTTGAATTCGTGCAATAGTTATGATCTTAGGTCCCCCCCAAATAAAATGCCCCCCCCCCCCCCGCCCTTCAGGACCCCCTCCCCTCACCCTGTACCTATTTCCAAGCAATGATTATGGCGTTCTGTGTGTGTGTGCCCCGTAGGGGCACATTCACACAGAACGTCATCGTTAAGGGGGCGAAAACAAACTCGCCCGCATTTGTTAAGTAAAGTTAGTTTAGTTGACATTAGAAGGTGACAATTGTAGAGATAATGATAGTAGTAGTGATGATGGTGGTAATATTAGTGATGATGGTAGTAGTAGTGATGATGGTGACAATTGTAGTGATGATGATAGTAGTAGTATTAATGGTGGTAATATTAGTGATGATGGTAACCCTCCGCATAGTTGGGTATGCCGTTTTGATTTTGGGCGAAACGTCACGTCTAATTTAGTTTAGTTGACATTAGAAGTGATGGTAGTAATAGTGGGGATAATGTTGATAGTAGTGATGATGGTGATTATAGCAGTGATGATGGTTGCAGATTTAGTGATAATGATGACAGTAGTGATTAATGGTAGTGAATATGATAACAGTAGTAGATATGATGGTGACAGTACTAGTAGTAGTGATGATGGTCATAATAGTATTTATGATGGTGACAGTAGTAATGATGATTGTAAAATGATGGTGACAGTATTAGTGATGTTGGTAAGTAGTAGTGATGATGGTGAAAGTTGTAGTGATGATGAGAGTAGTAGTGATGATGAGAGTAGTAGTGATGATGGTGAGAGTAGTAGTGATGATTATCAACTCTGCGTAAGCAGAGTTTGGTAGCGCCCCCCTGTATAGTGGGTACCACCGGAAAAAATGTCTGTCGTCGTCCGTCTGTCTCCAAACTCCTAGACCGTTGGACGGATTTTCACCAAATTTCACACGAACATTTGTTGGGTGAATGCGAACGTCAGTCGAAAAAGATTTTATGAATTTGTGCAATAGTTATGATTTTAGGTCCAACATATGGTTCTCCCCCCCCCCCCCCAGTCCGGGGCGCCCCCCCCCCCCCCCCACCCCCCTCCTGCAATGAAGGTGTTCTGCGTGCCTTCGTTCTGGGGGTAAAAACATCTCGCCCCGTATCTGTTAGGTTAAGTTAGTTTAGTTGACATTAGAAGTGTTGGTAGTAATAGTGGGGATAATGGTAATTGTAGTGATATTGATGATAATATTGGTGATGATGGTAATTGTAGTGATAATGGTGATAATATTGGTGATGATGGTAATTGTAGTGATAATGGTGATAATATTGGTGATGATGGTAATTGTAGTGATAATGGTGATAATACTAGTGATGATGGTTGTAGTTGTAGTGATGATGACAGCAGTGATGATGATGACAGTAGTAGATATGATGGTGACAGTACTAGTAGTAGTGATGATGGTCATAATAGTAGTGATGATGGTGACAAGTAATGATAGTTGTACTGATAATGATGACATTATAGTGATGATGGTGACGGTAGTAGTGATGATGGTGAGTAGTAGTGATGATGGTGAAAGTTGTAGTGATGATTATAGTAGTAGTGATGATGAGAGTAGTAGTAATGATGGTAAGAGTAGTAGTGATGACTATAATAGCAGTATTGTTGATGATAGTAATGGTGATAGTGACTAGTAGTGATGATGTTTACCCATCGCAGAGTTGGGTATGCCGTTATGATTTTCGGCAAAACGGCACGTCTACTGGTAGCGCCCCCCCCCCCCCCCCCTCCCCCCGTATAGTGGATACCACCCGAAAAAAAATGTCTGTCGTCGTCGTCGTCGTCGTCCGTCTGTCTCCAAACTCCTCCTAGACCATTAGACAGATTTTCACCAAATTTCACACAAACATTTGTTGGATGAATGCGAATGTCAGTAAATTTTTGTTTTTGTTTAATTTATGCAATAGTTATGATTTTAGGTCCAAAATATGGTTTTAAGCCTCCCCCCCCCCCCCCCCACCCGGGGGGCCCCTCCAGAACCCACCCACCCTGCAATGAAGGTGTTCTGCGTGGGTGTGCCCCGTAGCGGCACACACACAGAACGCCTTCGTTCTGGGGGTGAAAACATCTCGCCCCGCATTTGTTAGGTTAAGTTAGTTTAGTTGACATTAGAAGTGATGGTAGTAATAGTGGGGATGATGGTAATTGTAGTGATAATGGTGATAATATTGGTGATGATGGCAATTGTAGTGATAATGGTGATAATACTAGTGATGATGGTTGTAGTTGTAGTGATGATGACAGCAGTTATAATGATGGTAGTGATGATGATGACAGTAGTAGATATGATGGTGCCGTTTCGCCCAAAATCAAAACGGCATACCCAACTCTGCGAAGGGTTACCATCATCACTAATATTACCACCATCATCACTAATATTACCATCATCACTACAATTGTCACCATCATCACTACTACTACCATCATCACAAATATTATCACCATCAACACTGCTATTATACCCATCATCACTACTATCAACTTTATCCCCATTATTGCTACCATCACTTCTAATGTGAACTAAACTAACTTAACCTAACAAATGCGGGCGAGTTTTTTTTCGCCATCATCATTGCTTGGGAATAGGTACAGGGTGGGGGGTTGGGGTCCTGAGGGTGGGGTGAGGGGGCAAAACCATATTTTGGACCTAAAATCATAACTATTGCACAAAATATATATATTTTTTCATATTATCGTCGCATTCACGCACCGAATGTTCGTGTGAAGTTTGGTGAAAATCCGTCAAAAGGTCTAGGAGTTCTCGGACGGACAGACAAACATTTCGGTTAGCATGTACCACTATACGGGGGGCGATACCACTCTGCTTACACAAAGTTGATGATGATAGTGACTGGTAGTGATGATGGTGACCGATCGCAGAGTCGGGTATGCCGTTTTACTAGTGGTTGTCCCCTCACAGGATGGGGGGCGCTGCTCAATAAACTCGCCCCTCGGGGCAAAATCAAATCAAATGAATCTCTACTAGAACTATAGGATCACTGGGTGGAGCGCACACCTTCGCCTCGCTGTCTTGCTCACACAACAATGACACCAGTGTGATATATGATCCGGGTTGCATCCAAAATTAAGGGGAGATGGGCCGTTTTTCTGTTCCCCCTTCTTCCTCATGCTTAGCCCCATTAGTTTTTAGATGTTAAGATGTTTGCCCCATTAGTTTGTCGATTTTAAAACCTTTCGCCCCATTCTTTTGTCAATATTAAGATCTTTCGTGCTATTTAGCTGTCGATTTTTTCCCTGGCGAGGTTTTTAGTGTTTCCTAGACTTCCATCAAGCTTGAAATTACACTCCCTTGACCCCCTTTCAAGATTAATTTGTACATTTTTCGGTAGAAAAATTTCCTGGCCGAAGGCCGGTTCCTCTTAAATTACAAGTTCGCTATCGCTCGCCAGGAATAAATCGACACCTAAATGGCACTAAAGGTCTTAAATGTGACATAAATGGGATGAAAGTTCTTAAAATCGCCAAACTAATGGGGCGAACGTCTTAAAATCTCAAAAGCAATTGGGCTAAACATGAGGGAGAAAAGGGTGAAGAAAAAAATCCCTCAAGTGGAAATCTGCCCTTAAGGGGAGATGGGCCGTTTTTCTGGGAGGTGGGCTCCCTTAAATGAAGATGTGTAAGTCACAAGCAGACAGTCACATGTGCACATATATGGCTTATGTACCCTTTGCTCTGTAAACACACATGCATACTGTGCAAACTTAGTAACACACACACACACATTTGTTTACACACACACACACACACACATTTGTTTACACACACACACATTTGTTTACACACACACACACATTTGTTTACACACACACACATTTATTAACACACACACACACATTTATTAACACACACACACACACACATTTGTTTACACACACACACACATTTGTTTACACACACACACACACACATTTATTAACACACACACACACACATTTATTAACACACACACACACACACACACACATTTGTTTACACACACACACACACATTTGTTTACACACACACACACATTTATTAACACACACACACACACACATTTGTTTACACACACACACATTTATTAACACACACACACACACACATTTATTTACACACACACACACACACACATTTGTTTACACACACAAACATTTATTAACACACACACACACACACACACATTTATTTACACACACACACACACACACACATACATATATTTACACACACACACATACATTTATTTACACACACACACACACATTTATTTACACACACACACACGTTTATTTACACATACACACACACACACACACATTTATTCACACACACACACACACACACACACACACATTTATTTACACACACACACACACTTGTTTACACACACACACACACACATTTATTTACACACACACACACACACTTGTTTACACCCCCCCCCCCCACACACACACATATTTATTTACACACACACACTCACACACACACTTGTTTACATGAAAGGTCTTAATATTGACAACAAAATGAGGCGAAAGGTCTCAAAATCGCCAAACTAACGTAAAACCCCTCAAAACTATTATGCTAAGCGTGAAGGAGAAGGGGGTCCAGAAAAATTAGTACTACCCCCTTAATTAGTACTACCCCCTTAATTAGTACTACCCCCTTAATTAGTACTACCCCCTTAATTAGTACTACCCCCTTAATTAGTACTACCCCCTTAATTAGTACTACCCCCTTAATTCATCGTTTCGAGTGAGATATACAAACATGTTCCTATCTTTACACACCCTATGCAACATCCGACAGACATTAATACAGCACACAGTGAGCAAGACGTGATGACAGCGGAGATACGATGTATTTGGCCAACTGTACGGTCACGCTAATAAGTTATGTCCAAGCTGTCATTACGTTTGGCTCTCTCTCTGTGGTGTATTAATGTCTGTCAGATGTTGACTAAGGTGGGTAAGAGTAGGAACATGTTTGTATATCTCACTCGAAACGATGAATTAATGCTTAGATAGTGCTGATACCAATTATAATTATTGATCGAAATATACTTGGTGCCGCGACATCACTTATTTGGCAGACTGTACAATCGGGGGTATTAAGTGTCGTCGGGGGTATTAAGTGAAGTTGGAAAAAGTAAACCTCTCCCTACAAAAAAAAAAAAAAAAAAAAGCGGGGGGAGGATTGAATAAGGGAGATCACGTGCCTACTGGTATCAAGTTAGGAGAGAGAGAGAGAGAGATCATAATTATAAAAACACCAAAACAAGTATCATAATTTATCAATGGGTCGTTCTTCTGGTCCCCCTTCTCCCTCATGATTATCCCCATTAGTTTCATATGTTAATATGCTTGCCCCATTTGTTTGTCGGTTTTAAGACCTTTCGCCCCATTTCCTTGTAAATTTTCGCGCTATTTAGGTGTCGATTTTTTTCATGGCGAACGATAGTGAGCCTGTAATTTAGGAAGAACCGGCCTTCGGCCGATACGTTTTCTGCCAAAAAATGGACAAATACATTTAAAAGCAGGATCTAATGGATTTTTGTTTCTGTCCCGAAACTCCTCCTAGAGATTCTAAACCCTTACGTCCCTTGCATTTGATTCTACACCCTATACACGTTTTTCCTTAACATAGTCATCTTTCCTGACCTTAACATTCTTTACAAACGATTCTCGCCCTTTGGTTGTGTGGCCAGAAGGTTGATGTTCCCTTTCCGCCTCCTGCCGTGACGTAGCCGCGGTCGTAAGCTGTGCGAACGGCCTGATGGGGTAGTGATAGGAAGAATAATAAGATTTTTATGCTTTCATTTTGATCCTGCTGACGGGAGGGGCTCCAAATGAGGTCGAGGGAGGTGTGCCCCCCACCTCCACCTCCCCCTTTTAAAGTGTGTGTGAGAGAGAGCGAGAGAGAGAGAGAGAAAGTGTGTGTGTTTGTGTTACTTAGAGTTACATAGATATGCACAACGCATCAATCCTCTGATCCCTGCGTGGTAACTCACACTTTTTGTAAATACTGACATAATAGTCACGACAAAACAGAAAAGCAGAAAACTCGTTCCCTTCTCTTCAATACCTCCCACCATATTGTGGGTATTTAATGAAAAGTGAAAGCATGTTTAACACAAGGAATATACCCACAGATTAAAGCGGTAGATCTTCGTAGATCTTCGTAGATTCGATTCAATGTTCCTCTATTGGTATAATACAAAAATGCCCCTACACAGACCTTGCATACAGAATAATGTGTTTACTTATGTCTATTAAAGCTATATTAATTTGACACTCATGACTAGAGAGATAACCAATGATAATATTAAGGAGGTAAGACATGGCTTTGTACCATGACTGTGCCCCAGCAACCATACTAGTAAGCAAATGGGAAATTGATGGTAAAGGCTGAAGGGTAAAACAGAGCCATACTAAGTTCTTTAGAAGTTAACTTATTAATTAACAATTGTTGACCCAAACCCCAAGGACCTAATCATGAAATTATTAAAAGATGAATATTTGAAGGTCTCGTTTGTATGAAATTTGATAGAAATCAGAGCTTCAACTCCCAAGGGAACATAGATCTGTAATTATGAGATATGCCGACCCTGTTTTGATGTGTGGATAGTCTCTCTTTAATGTGTCAATTGTGCTACTGTATACCTCTATACTACAACATCTGGTAACTTATTGAGAGAGAGAGAGAGAGAGAGAGAGAGGTCGTAAAGTCTAAGTGTGGCAGAGAGAAGAAAGAGACCTGAATAAGTTTTCTGACCAGGGGAAAGAGGAAGTAGTTAAAGAATGTACGCAAAAGAGAGATAGATAAATATATAGCCAGAAAGAAAGAGAGAGAGAGAGAGAGAGAGAAAGAGACGTACTGTTGATAGATACATAAATATTCGGTAGATAGCTAGACAGAATCTAAAGACAAACAAATAGATAGATGGATAAATATATAATCATATAGATACAATGATAACTAGATAGACTGATAGATAGGTAAGTGAATATAGAAATAAGGAGATACTTGGATAGATAGAATAATTGACGCACATGTATAGACGCAGGAGAACACACACATACACCATCTTTGTCTCTCTCTCTCTCTCTCTCTCTCTCTCTCTCTCTCTCTCTCTCTCTCTCTATCTCGTAAAATCATACAACTGCCGACTATAAGCCATAATATCTATAAGGAAAGAGTACAAGGAAAAACAGCAAAAGGGGTGGGATGAAGTTGCAGAAATTCAATGGAGAATATTAAGTTTACGGAAAAACATGAATTGAAGACAGTTATTTGGAATGGCAAACGATAACTAATTATGCAATCAACGCCTTTTGTTTACCCAACAAAATAATACTAATAGTTACAAATCTCCCCTTATGGGGAGAATTTAACTTAAGGGATTATTTTCGGACCCCCTTCACCTTAATGTTTAGCCCCATTAACTTTGGGACTTTAAGACGTTAGCTCCATTAGTTTGGCGATTTTAAGACCTTTTGCCCAATTTCTGTATATTTTAATACCTTCCGTACCATATAGATGTCGAGTTATCCTAGCGGGCGATAGCTAGCATGTTATTTAGGAGGAACCGGTCTTTGATCAGGATATTATACCGAAAAATGTACACATTTATCTTGAAGGGCAGCCTTGGGGATATATATTTATGATTGGTAGAGATCTAGTATGCACATTATAAATCTCTCCAGATAGCCTTCTTCACATGCCTAATGCTAGTCATTACGAGGGGTCACCTGCTTTCTTTCTCTTTCTTTCCTTTTATGTCTTTCTCTGGCTTGTATCCATTCGGCCCCATTCAGCCAACTGTTTTAAGACGTTTATACCCATCCAGGTGCCGATTTCTTCCTGGTGGGCGATAGCGAGCCAGCATTGAATGGAGAAATCCGGCTTCGCCGGACACATTTTTCGATCGAAAAATGTACAAATTTACGTTGCTGTCAAAACAAAAATATATATATGCTGGCTCGCTACCCTCACCAGAAAAATATTGACACCTGGATGGGGGTAAACGTTTTAAAACAGTAGGCTGAATGGGGCCGAATGGATACAAGCCAAAGAGAGAGGGAGAGAAAGAGAACAAAACCGAGGTGGGCTCCCTTATCCTTGTCCAGGCCTCCTACAGGTATACTCTTTTATAAACAATAACATATATAGATTTATTGTATATTATTCTGTGCATCGACTGGCGATAATCCAAATATATTTTATCAGAAAATATATGAATTTGTATTAATTATAATTAAATTATTTATTTATGTTTGTCAGCTGAGAATTGCAATGTCGTTTGTCTTTTTGAAAATTACCATAATTATAAACATAAGTGAGGCAAATAAATATAGCTATGTTGTTTAAATATATGATTAATTATCATCATTACTTAAATTAACTTACGTGTTTTGAAAATGTCTATCAGTAACTCCTACACTCAATATAGTATTTAATTACGTATAATAATATTACTGACAGTATAGTTTTGAAAATATTATAGTTTTGCAATGAATCACACAAGTCCGTTGCTCGCAGAAGAAAACATGTTAGAAATATATTTGGTCAAAATTAATGTTGGTCAAGTTAGCCTGGGCGAGGCATGATTACGTCACTACCATTAGCAATAATAAGGCTTCAAACTATCTCAACCAACCCTTTTACCTACCACAGATCCTTCCTAAGCTCCATAATATCAACTAAATATAACTATAATAAAATATAACACACGTCGCTGGTATTCAAAGATGGGCCGCTTTTCTGGACCACTTTCTCCCTCATGTTTAGCCCCATTAGTTTTCAGATGTTAAGATGTTTGCCCCATTAGTTTGTCGATTTTAAGACCTTTCGCCCCATTTCGTCGTCAATATTTATACCATTCGTGCTATTCAGGTGTCGATTTTTTCCCTGGCGAACGATAGTGAGCCTGCAATGTTGGAAGAACCGGCCTTCGGCCGGGATTTTTTTTTACCGAAAAATTTACAAATTAATCTAGAAGGGGAATCTAATGGATGTTTTTGTTTAATATGATGGAGGTCTAGGGAGGAAACTAGAAAAATAATGAATGCATGCAAAAATCGTCCAAAAAGTTAATCATCCCGCCTTAACCCTGTAATTGTAGGTACTTATATTCTAACATACTTCAACAGTACCATATTATAATAGATGTCCTCGTGAAAATGATAAGGCAAACTCTTATTAATTTCAAAAATAAGTATTAATAATAAAAGAGATAAATAAATATAATAGATACTATATAAACCTATTATTATTTGGGGGATTATTGGTATTAACTCTTTGAATACCAGCGACGTGTGTTATATTTGGGGGATTATTGGTATTAACTCTTTGAATACCAGCGACGTGTGTTATATTTTATTATAGCTATATTTAGTTGATATTATGGAGCTTAGGAAGGATCTGTGGTAGGTAAAAGGGTTGGTTGAGATAGTTTGAAGCCTTATTATTGCTAAAGGTCCTTCCTAAGCTGAATAAAGTCCTCTAATAGTTGCCAGAATATGATGAAAAGGACGTCCCTGGTACTGTACGGGTTAAAGACGATGTTAAAAAAATACAATATAAGGCAGTTTTGAGTTAATAGGTACACTTAAATTATACGCTTGAATTAAATCACCATTGACTTAGTAAAGGAACTATAAAGAGTCCTGATCCCCCAAGCCCCCAAGCTAAGACTACACAAGGACACAAGGACAGTGAGATGGAGAACAATGGTGAAAGAGAGTGAGAGAAAGAGAGCGAGGGAGAGAAGAGGGGTGATCAGGGTAGATTACGCTGTTATCTACACCGTCAACGAAGTATCACCGCTCCTCCTCCTTCTATTATCTCTCTCTCTCTCTCCCTTTTCTCTCCGCTGAGCTTAGGAAGGATCTCTGGGAATCAAAGAGGGAATAACGATCTCCCAAGAGTTTATCCACGGTTACATAATATCGTGTAATTATGCCCAAAATATTACTGAGAATGGCGTCATGGAATGCTAGAATGAACAATTGTGAGCTAATAATAGAATAATAGAATAACAGGTCTAAACAAACCTATACACGGTGGATAAAGCAAAGTTTCCCGACCACTATGCTTATTTTATAGAACTCCTTTAACTGGATTACAGAATACAGATCAAAACTGAGTAACTATATTAAAAATTAAACTAAATTCCCATTTATTAATTTCCTCAAACGAATGAGTATACATATACATCTAATATATATATATATATATACAGTATATATATATATATATATATATATATATATATATATATATATATATATATATACACGTACGGAATGCGTACGGAACCATCAAAACACACAAACCTGGGAACCCCCTCCGCCCCATCATCTCCCAGATCCCCACTGCCACCTACCAGATCGCCAAGGCCCTGAACAACCTCCTCACCCCTTACGTGCCCAGCCAATACAACCTTAACTCAGCCCACGATTTCTTGGAAATTTTACGAGACGCCCCCCGGAACAACAACCACACAATCGCCTCTCTCGACGTAGAAAGCCTGTTCACCAACGTGCCAGTGGATAGGACCATTGACATGATTCTACGTCGAATCTACCATTGCCCTGATACACCAACACTGGACATCCCGGAGAAGGCCCTGAAAACACTACTGGAGCTGTGTACCAAGGAGGCCCCCTTCCTTTGCCCCCGGGGCAACATGTACAAGCAGATAGACGGTGTGGCGATGGGCAGCCCCCTAGGAGTTCTTTTTGCGAACTTTTTTTATGGGTACCATCGAGGAAGAGCTCCTAGCTGCCCAACGACCCGCCGTCTACTGTAGATACGTGGATGACATCTTCGTGCAAATCAAGGACCTCCACGAACTACAGGAACTCCAGCGTCGCTTCATGACCTCCTCTGGACTTAACTTCACCTTTGAAAAATCTAACAATGGACAACTCCCCTTCCTCGACATCCTCGTAGCTCTGAACGACCATGGGTTCAAAACCACCGTCTACACTAAACCAACTAACACAGGACAATGCCTCAACGGCGATAGTGAATGCTCCCGCCGTTATCTTCTATCCTCCGCCTATGTAAGGAGAGCCCTCACGCACTGCTCTACCTGGGCCGACACCCACCAGGAACTAGAAAGACTATCCCAAGTTTTAGTGAATAATGGATACTCCAACTCCGACATCTCCAGCACCATCAACCACCATCTTGAAAAATGGTACATCCAAAGCCCTCCCAACATTGACCCCCCCAATGAAATTAAGATTTTCTACCGCAATTACATGTCCTCTGAACACAAAAATGACGAGGCCATCTTAAAAGAAATAATCTCCAAGCATGTACACCCAACCAACCCGGAAAACAAAATCAAATTAATAATTTATTACAAATCCCCCAAGACCTCCAACCTCGTTCTCCGCAACAAACCAGCTTCCACCAAGATAAAGAGCCTGATGACCGACGATCACGTCATTTACCAACATACCTGTAATTATGAGGACTGTGGACCTCATTCCTATATTGGCATGACGCAGACTCCTCTTTCACGTCGGTTAACTCTTCACCTTCAGGCTGGAGCCATCAAAGACCACTATCTCACCCCCAACCACCCCCACCTCACACGCAACGAGTTAGAGAAACACACCACCATACTCGATAAAGAAAGTGACCCAAGGAGATTACCTATACTCGAAGCGTTATATATCCAAGCCTTACATCCTAACATCAACAACCAAACTCGAGACCTTCAGATCCTTCCTTTTGCCAAAAGGCACTACCCTACAGGACCTAACGCCCCTCCTCGCCCCCCGGTGCCCTTGACGCAGCCCCCCGCGCTACCTCCTTCAGCTTCGTCTTCCGCCGGCGCCACACGGACCACACAACTTAGGCCACGCCCCTCGACACGCAGCCAATCAGCTTTGACCCCGCCACCCGACCAACACCATCCCGCATCCAGTGCGCCTGCGTGAAGCGGTTCCCCCTTTTGCACTCCTAGAATATCCCTCCACCAATAGGAGACTTTTGCCCCCTGATTTTCGCCTCCTCTGATCCTCCACCCTCTATATATACCCTTCCTGTTTACCTTTTATATGTAGCCCAGGAGTGTTGAACAAACTCCATTCCCTGTCAGTTCCGTCTCACTCAGACGAAAATGAGTACCTGGATTCATGGTGGCTAAAATGAATTCAGGGGCCTGATTGGTGGCTTCCTACAACCAATCAACACACGAGACTGAGAACTTGGTTAGCCACCAGGATTGCTCAGTGGCCATTGGGCAGGCCTTCTCTCGTGTTCGCCTCGTCCCACCCATACGTTAAACTGGGTACCTGGAGTGTAAAATCGGCCTTGGCGTAGGTCGTATCACTAGGGTAAATTTGATTACTTGCTTCACCTTTCCTATATACTTCCGTTCCGTTCCGTTCCTTTTATATCATTCTACCCTTACTTGATAGTGCTGGTTGTCCAGTGAAACGCGTCGTATATCCTGTATCATCATGTACATTTATGTAACCCTGTACCACCATGAATTTTGCTCATCTCATTCATCTACTTCCTGCCACCCAGCGAAAACTCATCAGAGACCTGGAAACTTTGAATAATAAAATTTCCAACGCAGAAATTGCCATTTCTTTCAACCTCGTATGTATTAAAGAAAATTTATTACCTGGCTTCACTAACATATATATATATATTTACAAACTTCAACCCAATCAAATTGAAAGCTATAATAAGGGTTGAGGTGCCTTATGGTGAACAGATTGACATTCTTAGCCCATATATTCTGATGACGCCCTTTATCCATTATATAATGGGTATCATTAAACAACCTTATTCAGAATGGGAAGGACCTCTAGAAATGTGAATAGAATAAAACGGTAATAATCAACTCGATATTTCCTTCAAGTTATTTCTAAGCTGAACACAGTCGTCTAATGATAGCCACATTAAGGGACCCCACCTTGCTTTTTTCTCTTTCTCTCCCTCTCTCTTTGGCTTGTATCCATTCAGCCCCATTCAGTCTACTGTTTTAAGACTTTTACCCCATTCAGGTGTCAATATTTTCCTGGTGAGCGGTAGCGAGCAAGCATATATGTATTTTTGTTTTGACAGCAAGCTAAATTTGTACATTTTTCGATAGAAAAATGTCTCCGGCGAAGCCCGATTTCTCCATACATATGATATGGGTGAGTAAATGACCACGTTTTCTACCATTTATCCATTGGCACTCATAAACTACTTTCTATGCGGAAAGGATGCTTTTTCATATTATTTTGTCTTTAACTAGACTATTTAATTAAGTTTTAGATGGACCAATGGCAATCAAAGGTTCCTGAGATTTAACCTCAATGATGAAAAGATATGTGTCCAAACTTCCAAATGTTGTCCATGAATGACCACTTGCGAGTTTCGTTCTATAAGGAAGTTGGAGCTGTAGACTTAAATATTTTGCAGAATTACCAGATAAAATACGGTCGTAGTACACTTAGGCTATATATTCATTAAACCTATTTCAATATTTTATTTTCTCATCAGGAACCTACATAATTATTACATTTCTGTTTAAGAGCGATGTTTACTGGTCCAACTTTTTTATAGAACACAGACAGACTCCACCGTCCACTGAAGGGGTTAAGCTCAGTATAATAGTCACATATCCTGCGACAATAACACTTCGATAATATTATTGTTTATTTTCTTACAATATTGATAAATTTCAGCAACAGGTATGTTAAGATTCGAGGGGGGGGGAGGTGAAGAGGGTGGAGGTGTAGAGGCGATTATGACCTTTACCTCTCCCCTACACCATCCCCCACCCACCCCTGCCACGATGTCACCCGCCTCACAATAAACCGATCAGAAAATTGAATGTGTGTGGGTGTGGGTGTAAGTGTGTTTGCAATACGGGAGGATTGTGTGTGTCTGGGAGTGTTTATATGATACACTATACTATCAACTATATGAAGAAACTATTCATATTGGGAATCTTTCACATATAGTCAATGAAATACATTTTTAGCACATACTTTCCAGTATTTTGCAAACAACAAAGAAAATGTCTGATTAATTTAACCATATTTATTGTTAAACAAGCATTAACTCCAATGTCCCAATGGCTAATGCGACATTAGTAAAGATATATGGAGCAGATGGCAAGTTGCTGAAAACAGTACAGATCCTGGATGATGAGGGTGCGAGGGTTGTAGTGTGTGTGGAGGGCGAGTTAAGCAAGTTATTTGATTTTAAAGTTGGGTGGAAGCAAAGGTGTGTTATGTCTTCATGGTTGTTTAATTTATACATGGATGGAATATTTAAAGAGATTCAAGCCTGCACTACTATTTGTTGATGATACAATGCTGCTAAATGAAGATAAGTAGGAATGGCAAGACTTGTTAATTGGGTTCGGAACGGTTTGTGAGCAGCGGAATTTGAAGGTGACTGTGGATAAGAGCAAAGTTATGGTCTCTGAGAGGAATGATATAACCAACTGTGAGATACGGCTGAACAGTCAGGAGATGGAGAATTTGAGAACCTTAAGTGTCTAGGTAGTGAGTTGAGTAAGGATGGAAGTCTGGATAGGGAGATACAGGAAAGAGTACAGCCGGGCAGGAGGGTTACAGACACATTGAGGAAGGTGATAAGGAATAGAGAGGTTAGTATGGAAGCAAAGAGGTCATTCCATGATAGTCTTGTAGTCCCCACCTTGACAATGGAAGTGAAGCGTGGACGATGATAGAGGGACACAAGATTAGAGCAAGAGCAGTCGAAATCAGTTAACTAAGAGGAGCTTGTGGAGTCACGTGGATGGACAAACTAACAAACCAGGAAGTACGTGAGAGATGTGGTGTTGAGGTGGATGTTGTGGAGCATGTTGGGAGAAGCGTACTGAGGTGGTATGGTCACATGGACCGATTGGAGAGCAAGCGAATGCCAAAGAGGGTGCATGAAGGAGAGGGGGAGGAGGGTTAGAGGGAGGAGTAGAAGCAGAAGGAGGTGGGGGGATGGAGTGGAGAGATATGTGGAGGAGAGGGGGGTAGGCTGGAAGGAGGGACGATTGTTGGCGGGAGACAGAGCGACCTGGAGGAGGTTTGTTCGTCGCCACCCCGTTAGGGATTCGATCGTTCTGGTAATAGATAGATGGATAGGTAACTGACTGACTTGAAAACTCTTGTGAAGGTGAGCAGTTATTTACTGTAACAAATGTTAGTTCACATAATTTTATTTATCAGTCGACATGGATTTTCGTTAAGATACCATTTTATACAGGACAACACCGAAAACGCAGATTTGTTTTATTTTTGTATTTTAAAAGTTATGTCAGTTTGAACAATTGAACAACGGTAACTAGGGATATCAGATTGAAACTAGAATATTAATTAAAGTTGTAATTTTTTAACAATAGCAAAGAATATATAATTAAAATGTATATAGCAGAATATACAAAAAAATAAAGTGTTAAAATACTAGTTAAATAGGAGAGAGAGAGAGAGAGAGAGAGAGAGAGAGAGATAGAGAGGGGGGGGGGGTTAGAGTTATGGTGTATTGTGTTAATGGTGGTGGTGGTGGAGATGAGAGGAGGAAGGTGGGCTCATAGTATTAGTGGCCCGCAGCTCCCTCATTCTTACTCCACCAAAAACACACCATTTTTCTGGGAACTTGCAATAAAATGTTGTTATATTTTCATCCGTAGGTTTTAATCTCCCAGAAGAAATACGCTTGTGAATATATTTTATTTGTGAAAATGTTCAGCAATTTTCATATTAATTTAACATATAAAAAAGGTCGAAATAAGTTAAGGCCTAGATTTTATTGATCATCGTCAATGTCCTAATACGTAACACCATATTATATAGTTCTCCCTGGCCTTGAATGAAACCCAAGGTGTTCAAATTTACCAACTATACTATGACCTAAGTGTGGGTGTGGGTGTGTTTAGTATATCAATCTTTGTTATTTAATGATGACCTTCCTCTTGAAGTTCAACACAGTGGTTTTAAGCTATTACATACAGTAGATATGCCTTGTTTTCATTATAATTATTTGTTGTTTCTACTGTGACAATGGTATTAGTAGAGATTTATTTGATTAATTTCATATACACAAACTAATATTAATGCTAATATGTTCTTGTATAGCCTCTTGTGTATGAAATGTGTGTCTCTCTCAATCTGTCTGTCTATTTATCTAACCCCACTTATCACGTTCATACTAACATCGACAAAAATACATATTGCCGTTCAATGTAGGTCGCTCGATTTCCAAATAATTCACTAGAAAGACCCGCAAGGTTTTTTATACTGTCTACTCTTCCCCTCTCTCTTTCACCCCCTCCCCCCTTCTCCCCCACGTCTCATCTGGCTTCTCTGGTCTGCCGGAAATCCATTGGGTCATCAGCGAGTAGTCTGCTGATGCCGACCGCTGCTGGTTTTATACAACCGGATTCAAACATTAGGTACAGTTGTCACCCATAATATTTATCAATATATTCGATTGAAGTTTTGATCCTGATCCTTTATAAAGCTCAGACGTATCTGTGATGTAAAAAGACAACAATTTCATTGTCTCGTTTGGGTTCGATACAACTATAATATTGCGTCATTTGTGTTATTTTTTTAATGTATTTGTAAACATTATACAGATATTTGGTAGGCTAGAATATGTTAAGCTAGGTAAGGTTAGGTTACTTTGTAAGCTACATATGACAACACCATTCCTCATCTGAGTGGTAAGCCTTCAATAACACTCCCTTTTTATTAATGTGTATTCATTTGTTAGACTAATAGATCGAGCTATTGGTTCGACTTAAGTATACTAAGTCATTCTATGTTGCATTAACACTTTGACGATTTTGACAGTTTATTCTGGCTATCATTAGACGATTATATACAGGTTAGGAACGATCTGTGGGAATTGGAAGGGTACAGACTATCTCAATCAACACTCTGACTTCCATATACCTTTCCTATTCTGAAAAAATTGTCTAATAATAACCATAAAACAGAAAAGAAATGCGTATCGGATCTTCAAAGGGTTAAATTAAGTTAGGTAAAACCGGTGTTGACACATGTACATGACGGCCCATCCTGGTTACATAAAACACCTTGGCGTCCTGGTCCCCGCTTCTGCCTCGCCTGGTGCTTGTCTCACTCTTTCTCTTAGGGGTTGTGGGTGGGGGGGGGGGGGGGGGGGGGGGGGGGGAAGCTAGTATGGAGGGGAGGTGATGTGGTGTGTGTGTGGCAGTGAGTGTATGTGTCTGTGTGTGTGTATATATGGCTGTGTGTGTGTATGTGGCTGTGTGTGTATGTGTATATCGGTTTATATTTGTGTGTTTATGTCTGTGTGTGTCTACTTGTATGTGTATGCATGTGCGCTTGCCTGTTTGCTAGTGATTGTATGTGTGTGTGTATGTGTGTGCGTGCGCGCGCGTGCGCCAATCAAGCCAATTCAAAGCTTAGGTGACTTATAATATACCTGTACACACAGTGTCTAACGGAATTAAATGTGTAGGAACAGAGGACTATGTGCTGGGAAAGGGATTTTACCAGACAAGTAATAGAATCATAATGAAAAACGGTCCCCTCATTTGTTAGAGACCTGGATATAGAGTAAGAGGTGTGCCCTCAACGGAGGAGTATGTACAGAACAGTTCTGGCAATAATTGTTTGGGCAATGTCGATAAAAATAAAGTGATGCAACATTGCGGCGAATGGTAAAAGATTGGAGAGAGTGATGCATTTGTTGAATCCCCCAATACATCAAACCATTACTCAATTCAGGGACGTACCAGAGAACATATACACCTCAAGATGATGTGCAAGGGTAGCAAATACGAGGACTTGATTGACCTCCCCTTTTTATAGGGCACTGATTTAGCAAGAACAATTAATAATCTATTGGACACTGATTTAGCAAGACCAAATATAATTTTCAGGATTATGAGAACAATTTGAAGCCGATCAAATAGAAAGAAAAACAATATGTGTGTGCTATGGACGAGTAAACAATATGTGTGTGCTATGGACGAGTAAACAATATGTGTGTGCTATGGACGAGTAAACAATATGTGTGTGCTATGGACGAGTAAACAATATGTGTGTGCTATGGACGAGTAAACAATATGTGTGTGCTATGGACGAGTAAACAATATGTGTGTGCTATGGACGAGTAAACAATATGTGTGTGCTATGGACGAGTAAACAATATGTGTGTGCTATGGACGAGTAAACAATATGTGTGTGCTATGGACGAGTAAACAATATGTGTGTGCTATGGACGAGTAAAGGGTAATTATGATTCTGGAATGTAAATAGAATAAGAAATGGAGGATTAGTGGAAATTAATGCAGCACAATGTTCTTTACTTCAGCCAGTGATAGATAAGGGGAGGCAGACCGTTTTTCTGGACCTCCTTCTCCCTAATGTTTAGCCCCATTTTTTTTAGATTATAATACGTTCGGCCCATTAGGTTGACGATTTTAACACCTTTCACCCCATTTCGTTGTCAATTTAAAAACCTTTCGTACCATTTAGGTGTCGATTATTTCCTGGCGAGCGGTAGCGAGCCTGAAATTTTAAGAGGACCCGGCCTTCGGCCGGGACATTATTTTATCTACAAGAAAAAAGTACAAATTTATCTTGAAGGGGGGTCTAGGGGGTGTTTTCTAAGCTTGATGTAGGTCTAGCGAGAAAACTAAGGAATATATGCATTAATAGGCCTAGACCAAAAAAAAAAAAAAAAACGGTCTGTCCCTTAATGAGTCCTAAGTTAGTTGTGCCTTGGCTTGGCTTTATCACATGAGGTCTGTAGATAGTCTCTGTGAATTCAAGGTGGTAGGGCACTGGTATCTAGAATCACCCGAACATGAATGGATGAAACTTGCAATATTGCCTAGGTCAATAAGGGAGCCCACCTCGCTTTTTTTCGCTTTCTCTCCCTCTCTCTCTTTGGCTTGTATCTATTCGGCCCCATTCAGCCTACTGTGTTAAGACGTTTACCCCCATCCAGGTGTCAATATTTTCTGGCGAGCGGTAGCGAGCCAGCATATATATATATATTTTTTACAGCAAGCTAAATTTGTACATTTTTCGATAGAAAAATTTCTCCGGCGAAGCCGGATTTCTCCATACAATGCTGGCTTGCTATCGCTCGCCAGGAAAATAGTTGGCTGAATGGGGCCAAATGGATACAAGCCAGGGAAAGAGAAAAGGGCAGAAAGGTTTAAACAAAAAAAGCCGGTGACCCCCCTTAACTTTTTCCGGATATGATGACACGTTTCTTCATTATATTCTGGCTATAAATAGAACAGTTTAGACAGTTTAGGAACGAGTACAAACTAACATAATTAGCCCTCTGACTTCCAAAATTCCTTCCTAAGCTGAATAAAATCGTGTAATATATGCCAAAATATAAGGACGAAACGCATCCTGGTAGATTGAAAGGGTTATTCAAGAGTAAAGGGAAATTGACTTATGAGTATTTGTGTGTGAACCAGTTGGAGTGAGAAGAGTGTATGAGAGAGAGAGAGAGAGAGAGAGAGAGAGAGAGAGAGAGAGAGAGAGAGAGAGAGAGAGAGAGAGAGAGAGAGAGGTCTATCGGACGGTTCAATCAGTGCCAGTGCCAACTCAAGTAGGGCCAATTCAACCCAGTGTCAGAATAAAGTCCTTATCTACATGAATCTAACAAGGTTGTGATGGGGCTGGTTGAAAGCTACCGGTTGACATGGTCTACTGGTTGAGGTATCTAGTCACCGATACAGAAACATATTTAGCATCAATGTAGATTCGGTCCCATATTTACAAACTGTTGAATCTTGGTGGAATAAAAAGAAAATACCGTGCCTCGTCAGATATAGAAGAACATTTTTGGTGGCGACTCTACCGAACACAAAGCAAATAATAATAATAATAAATAACGTCCAAGAAGAATGGTAAGGGTGGATGTGTTCCTCTGCGAACTTTTTGGTTGCTTCAGAGGGCGATAACGACGATAACCTTCCTCACAAGAAAAAATATATACACCAAGAAAATTCGAAGGGCGATAGTGGGAGTGGAAAGAATGGCCCGGTCAAAGAGGTAAACAAAAATAGCCAAGAAGGAGGAGGAGGAGGAGGAGGAGGAGGAGGAGGAGGAGGAGGAGGAGGAAGAAGGGTGGGGAAGAAAACGCAAGATAAGAACTTCTTCAACTTTGCGGCGGGGGATCAGTTGCTTATCCATGTGGAGGTGGGGACGGAGGGAGGGTGAGGCAGGAGGGGGTTGGAGGTGGAGCAGAGAGGTGATAAAGGGCGATGGAGGTGGGGAGGGGGATGGAATGGGAAGTAAACAAACTGTTGCAAGACCTTGCATACCATAATGTAAAATAGCAAAATATAGTATGATAAATATGAAAATGGCAGAAAGTAGCATATCATAATATTACATAGCAGCATGCACCATTATAAAAAACATCCTAATATAGTGTTGCATTACATGACGCATTATAGTACAACAAAATATTGCAAACGACAAACCGCCATTCAAGCCTTTAAGGGGGAAGTGCTTGATTTTTGGTCTATAAATTTATTTATGTATGTAGTGTATAGTTTCCTCGCTAGACCTCCATCAAGCTTTGTAAATATTTCGGTAGAAAAATTTCCCGGCCAAAGGCCGGTTCCTTCTAAAATTAGAGGCTCGCTCTCGCTCGCCAGTAAAAAAATCGACACCTAAAGGGCACGAAAAGTTTTAATATTGACAACAAAAGAAGGCGAAAGGTCTCAAAATCGCCAAACTAACGGAACGAACGTCTTATAACCTCAAAACTGATATGCTAAACATGAGGGCGATTGGGGTCCAGAAACAGCGAGTAGTACCCCTTTAAGTTGATCCAACATACCTTACTCTAGAAGTCTAGCTAGTATAGAGCCTCGCATGTCATTGATAAGACCTATTACACCGCCATTAATCATATACAGTCTGTTGTTTTCAGCTGATGGTAAATTTAATCCCTTAATTATCAGCTGATTTATCGGCCTTCAATATTACTAGTTGACTATCGATTCTCACTTGATAAGACAGTGGAAGGAAAGGACAGTAAAGCAAAAGGCTAAACTAGTTTAGACAAGGTTGAAAATAGGCAGTAGAAGAGCGGACTGATATACAATCTAGTCAATTGGAGAGTTTACAGGGTTAAGGAGGGTCACCTGCTATTGTTCTCTCTTTCTCTGGCTTGTATCCATTCGGCCCCATTCAGCCTACTGTTTTAAGACGTTTATCCCAATGCAGGTGTCGATGTTTAAAGGAAGATTATATTGTAAATTTGAGGATGATACACTGCACGCATAGAGATTCTAAAGCTTTCATGAACTGTGATATATTATCAATGTATTATTTACATACATATTTATTTCGACTTACCATTTGTAAACTTTACAATGATCTACCTCAAATAAAATATATAAATGGAAAACTTTATTATTTTAGTTCGATGACAATCTGTACTCTATTCCACTTAGTTCAAGACAATTGTATTCAAAGTATTATTTACTTGTAGGTGTTTAGCAGTGCAGAGAGAATCACATAGATATAGAGAATTGACAAACAACATATTTATATTTTCATGGCATATGTTTGTCGTTTCTATCACGAAAATCCTTGGAAGTGTGACGGTAAGAGTTTTGGAAACGTTCTTGGCTTGGAAAAGTTTACGAAGGTGTAACGTTAAACTCATACCTTTTGTATTAAGCACATCTGTAACGCTTAACAAGGTAACTCCTACTATCACATGTGTAAGGAACTCCTAAGATAATTGCTGTAATGGTTCGCTAGAGCACGATTATTAATTATCGTGTAAACTAACGATAGCACATACCATATATAATGTATAGTTGTATGGCCTCAACTGATGGTCTGCTTTAACACACTTATTTGTTTTCTTTAATAACATGGATATATGTATTCATCTAAGAACACTGGCGGCAGTGCTCATTTAATAACACACACATTGCTTCAGTAACAGTGGCATTACAAGTAATTATTATGCTAATAAACACCAACCAACTTCACATCCAAACTCAATTAATGAAATCAACAAATACATGTGGCACTCCGAGGACTCGAACCCAGGATACTCACATCGAAATTCCGCGCACGATGCATTAAGCTATCAAGACAGTTAATATCAGATGTGTGATAGTACACGGGTATTATCAAGTTTGCAATGATGCGATCGTTATAAGAGAGCGTTCATACATTATCTGAAATTTCCTGTAATGCTGTACCTAAAACTAATTTAAATTTTCTTCGGCGTGACGTATGAACATTTGGCCAAGATTTATTTGGCTTTGTCTTTTGACATCAATGCGTCATTCCTAAGCAGATTAAGGGGGTGACCTTTTTTCTCGCCTTTTCTCTCTTTCTCTGGCTTTTATCCATTCGGCCCCATTCAGCCTACTGTTTTAAGACGTTTATCTCCATCCAGGTGTCGATTTCTTCCTGGCGAGCAATAGCGAGACAGCATTGTATGGAGAAATCCGGATTCGCCGGAGACATTTTTCTATTGAAAAATGTAAAAATTTAGCCTGCTGTCAAAAAACAAAACAAATATGCTGGCTCGCTACCGCTCGCCAGGGAAAAAAATCGACTCCTGGATAGGGGTAAATGTCTTAAAACAGTACGCTGAATGGGGCCGAATGGATATAAGTCAAAGAAAGAGAGAAAAGGAGAGAAACAAAAGCAGGTCACCCCCCTTAAAGTCGTCTCTCGGCAACTAACATACACCTATGTCACCGGATTGAGAAACTGTAAATCTTAATCCAGAGTGTATAATCGAATTTGCTAAAGAAACAACGACAGTATATTTAGCCTACCTATCAAGAGTTATATAAATAACAAACATCGAAAAAACACTGTCATTTAAGGGGAATGGGGTTTTTTCTGGGCCCCCTTGTCCCTCATATTTAGCCCCATTAGTTTACAGATTTTAAGGCGCTCGGCTCATTAGTTTGGCGATTTTAAGACCTTTCACCCCATTGTTTTCAATATTAAGATCTTTCGTGCCATTTAGGTGTCGATTTTTTCCTGGCGTGTAATAGCAAGCCTGTAATTTAGGAGGAACTGGCCTTCGGTCGGGAAATTTCTCTATCGAAAAATGTACTAAGGGGAATCTTGGGCATGGTTGTTTAAGCTTGATGAAGGTCTAGGGAGGAAACTAGAATACTAATAAATGAATAAATATATCGACCAATAAATAAACCCTAACCCCTTAAGGGAGCCCACCTCGCTTTTTTTTCTCTTTCTCTCCCTCTCTCTTTGGCTTGTATTCATTCGGCCCCATTCAGCCTACTGTTTTCAGACGCTTACCCCATCCAGATGTCAATATTTTCCTGGTGAGCGGTAGCGAGCCAGCATATATATATTTGTATTATGAGAGCAAGCTAAATTTGTACATTTTTCGATAGAAAAATGTCTCCGGCGAAGCCGTATTTCTCCATACAATGCTGGCTCGCTATCGCTCGCCAGGAAGATGTCGACACCTGAATGGAGATAAACGTCTTAAACCAGTTGGCTGAATGGGGCCGAATGGATACACGCCAGAGAAAGAGAGAAAAGGAGAGAAAGAGAAAAAAACAGGTGACCCTCCTTAATACTGGAGACTCCATTTGGCGGGGCACTACAGTATAATCCCATATTTTGATTTCTTTGATGTGTGAAGACTTTTTAACGCCGGGGTTTTAAAATGGACAGACGTGCTTGTGTAAGAGTTCCTAATTCTTCCCGCTAAGGAGTCATTATGGAGGTTTGCAGAGACGATAGAGTCGAAAGTGCCGTAGAGATTAAATGGGCGTGTGACCTCTATGTTAGCGAGTTGGATCCGGACCTCAGAACAAGTAATTGGGAACATTCTGTCAACTATTTTTTTTAAGCCATGTTGTTTACCACTGGTCGTGTACCTTTCAAGATTGTACTTACTGTTCTTGTAATAAAAAATATGTAAGTATTGCAAAACTAAAAGCACAGGCTTTTATAAGACAATATGTATCCGGAAAAGATGACGTATTGCACAGTATATTGAATTAACATAGCCTATTCCAAAACAAAAATATTGCGCGTCCCTCATATGTTAAGTTAGGTAAAGTAAGATCAGGTTGGGTAGATCAGATTAGGTTAGGATACATTAGGCACCTCTATTTCCTTTGGTATTAATGGGAGTATATTTGTCCTACGTCAACATGTATACATTTTACTATACCCTTTTCCAAGTAAGTAGGCCAAAACACTTGACCATCAACCTCTGTAACTCACAAACGACTAGTGTGGTCCAGCTAATATTTCTAACATTTGGTAAGGGTCAGCCAGGGAATAGGTGTAGAAATTAACAGCCCAATTTCTCTAGCCATTTTTTAGTTGTAGAGGTTAGGGTTCATGGTTTCTGGCCCACTTATATGGAACAAGGTATAGGTAGACAATATGGCAGCTTGTACAGAACAGATTAGCGTCATGTCTCCCCCTACACGGGCTCTAGGACCTCTAGCCCAGCCGCCCTCTTACGGAATCCCTAACTTTGTCTCGTTTTTTTAAATATATGCAAAACAGGGCGAGGAGGAGAGTTATGGAAGTTTGGGGGATGCCGGGCCTGGCTCTTCCTCTCTCTCTGATTCTTGTAGCTCGCACACACACTTTTTCGCCTTTTCACTCGCACTTTTCTCCTTCTCACGCTATCTCTTGGAGGCCAAGCAGACACACTCGCTCTCACGCCTTTTTATGCATATGTATTCCTTCGCGCTCCGCAGGGCAGCAGGAAAAGAAGAGTTGTTGTTTGTTTTACATGTAAAACTAAAGAATGAGATCAAACATATTTGGGAGTGTTATAACTTTTTCTGAACATTTCTAACACACCGAGATGAAAACTTAGATCTTAATTATGTGTTTTTGTCTCCTATGATTTGCTCTAAGGTATACAGTGCCTATTAATTAGCCATTGGCCATATTATGCTATGGTAAACAAAACAAATTATATAAAAATAGAAGCTTTTTGTGTTCATTTTTGTACTTAAAGGCATTTTCAGAGATAACTGTTCATCCTTTTCCCTCAAGACTGAATAATACACGATAATATGTGTCACAGTAGAACAATATGCTGTTATCGTATCAACATGCCTAGTTGTATTGATATTCACAATCCAGCGTTTTGTTAAATTGTAGTCCGAGTCTTTGGTCAGGGCCACAGTTCTACCCATTTAATGTGAAGCTTGCAATCCAATGTGTGAACAATTCGGAGGTATGATTGTATTGAATGATAATTTAATACATTAATTTCACTCCTAACAACAAACAAATTCCAATGAAATTAAGGAAAGCTTGTGTTCCTCCCGGGATTCGAACCTGGGATACCACATACAAATCTTAAACACTTTAACCATTACATCACCAAGACAATTAAAGGTTAAGTACTGTACACTGAACACCGTAAGGTTTTTCTGTGAGAGGAAAGAACAATTTATGGGGTATGATTTTAGATACAAACAGTTATACCTATTCAATAGAGTCATCCATCACGGCATAACGTTATTAACATTCTTATAAACATAGTTAATGGTTGACATACATAATCACATTTGTATGGTGGAAGTGCTGAATCGGACAAAATTAAAACCAGAACAATTTATAATAATCTACAAGTTAATAATGACTCCTGTAATATTGGTTCAATTCGACATTCTTCAATTGTGTCACCTCTTCAAATCTTTCCCCGCTGCAGTGAGACTTCTGTTAACTCTCATGACTTAAAAAATACTCTTCCACAATGAAAATCTGCTTTTCAGAACCACCTCTCTCTCTCGAATGCCGTTTCTCAAATTAAATGTCCTCCAACTCTCTATCCTCAATTATCTGTCTTTCTCTATATATGTATGAATCTATCCATCCGTATATATATATATATATATATATATATATATATATATATATATATATATATATATATATATTTACAGTATATATATCTACAGTATATATATATATATATATATATATATATATAGAGAGAGAGAGAGAGAGAGAGAGAGAGAGAGCGAGAGCGAGCATTCCTGCCAAGAGTTCTAGCTGGTCCAGTACTAATATTATTTATGCAAGTTTATGTCTTTGGAGTTAAGCGGCTGGAAAGCAATATATACAGACTTAATCTATCCACTGAATTGGTTTTCTGCTTTTGGGTTTGCCATTTGTA